>CM035162.1:83833280-84583280 GCA_020205615.1 Panax quinquefolius
AAATATAAATAAAGTCATAAGCGATCAATCGCCACGTAAGGAAACTCAGTGCGGATTTAAATATATATATATATATATATATATATATATATATATATATATATATATAGTTCACAACAACAAATATATATATAAGTATATATATATATATATATAAGTGAATAAACGCATCGGATGTAAAATCTGTGCTCATCAAACAGAGTCCCACACACACGCTTAATATACATAAGTATATATATATTAAAAGCAAAGAACGCCCAGATGTAAAATTTAGGCTCATTGAGCAGTCCAACACAGTTAATATATATAATATATATATATATATATATATATATATAGTAAAGGAATAAATGCACTGCATCGAAGTCTAGGCTCATCGAACAAAGTTCAACACATAGTTCATATATATATATATATATATATATATATATATATATATATATATATATATAGAAAAGCAAATAAACACTCCTGCATCAAGTCTCAGGCTCAATCGAGGCATAACTCGATAATGTTAGTTAATATATATATAAATATATATATATATATATATATATATATATATATATATATATATATATATATATAAACCAAACAAAACCACTGGACCAAAGTTCGGGCAAATGTATGTAACCACGACTCTCAACGTGAAGGTGTATACGAGAGATGAAGAGAAAGATCAGAAGTGTGTGAGAAAGCTTACATATTGATACGCCAAAGAAGACTTCTATATCTTTAGAGTGGGTAAACACTGGCTTTTGTAGGTACAAAAGAGGCTATATATGAGCTCACAAGTGCTTCCTCGTCGTTTTCTCTTAAAAAATGGGCAGTCCAAGCTCTCTATTTATAGACAATTTAGTCAAGATGTACTGCCGGGTCGAGCTGCAGTGTACCAGAGGCAACCCGAGTGGGCTCGAGTTTTTTGGGTAGGGTCATCTCGAAGTACGTGCGCTCGGGCACTGTAATGTCCACTCGAACTTTCAGAAGTGCAATCCGAGCATCCGTTTGAGGTATATAGGACCTATTTCAGATCGCCGTTGTCGAGAGTTGTACGATGGCATGGGATTAGAGTTTGTACGAAGTCATTGAAGATGGGTTGATGCCCTCCGGTCTTTAAGCTTCATCTTTCATCCGTTGCCCCGCACAATAGTCACTCAAGATTGGTTAGTCTTGTGGGACATCGTTGCGTAGAGATGTTGAGATGACGTGGTGGGGCATCGCGTTGGCGAGATGATGATGTTGCTCCTCACCGGTGTTATCGCCGGATTGGGCTGATAAAGCAGACGTTGCTCAGGCTTCGCTGAGATTGGACTGCTGCAATTGTTGAAGGTCCTCATTGTAATCTTTGAGGTGTGTCTGTCTTCCCGGTGTTATCATCAGGTTGGTACAAAACATCTCGTTGTGAGCACCGAGATTGAAGCTGGTCGCATTTGAAACAAGCATTTCTGGGGTTATCGCTAAATCAGATTCCTTGGGGTTATCACCAAGGTTGGTGGCTATTCCCATGGTTGTGACTGAGGCTGAATACCTCGGGGTTATCTCCGAGATTAATCGATCTTCTCTGGTGTGTGTTTCGGTATTGTATCTGCACGCCTCGGGGTTATATCTGAGGTTGGAACTGTTACTCCTAGTGTGTGTTCTGGGGTTGATGATGAACTTCCGGTAGTATCCGAAATGGATATGGATTGTCTTTCAGGGTTCCCTCTTAAAAGACGAATCTGTCCTCCTGCAATGTTAGTGACAGTAGTATAGAAAATTTTGAGTGTCTACAAGTATAATAGAATATATGAAAGCGCAAATGGATTTTTGCCACCATGAGGTAATCCACGAAATGATTATTCCAGCGGAATAATAAAGAATGTAATAATGAAGAATTCACCAAGCGTGTGTAATCGCAGACAAACAAAAGTTATTCCAATGTAATAATAAAGAATGGAACCAAGTCATGCGTAATCCTTGCATGCATGTGATATTCTAATGAATAATAAAGAATGGAACCAGTCATGCGAGAATCCATACGCATACGATATTCCATCGAATAATAAAGAATGGAACAGTCATGCCGTAATCCAAAGCAGGCAGGATGTTCCAATGAATAATAAAGAATGGAATAACAACCCTTACAGTATTGAAGAAAATAACTATCTTCATGAATACGAAGGAATAATACCCCTTACGGGTACAACAAATAATATCCCTTACTAGAATAATAATAATATCCCTTACCTTAGAAAGAAATTGGATACTGGAAAAGTGAGGTAGCAGACTTCTCTTCTTCTTTCTCTCTATAATTTCTCTCTCAAGAGTTTCAGTGAATTCGTAAGAAATAATGAAGGAATGAGCTTTTATTTATAGGAGAATGGACTGAATAGTAACTAATTCATGAACGGTCCATTTTGATTTACTTTTAAACGGACGGTCCATATTGATTTATTATTAAAAATTAAAGCAATGATCCATACTGATTTACTATTAAAACTTTAAACCAGCGATCCATATTGATTTACTATTATAACTTTCCACCAGCGGTCCATATTGAATTACTATTATATCTTCAACCAACGATCCATATTGATTTACTATTATAACTTCAACCAACGGTCTGAAAAATTATCACATCTCCTCATGGAATAATATTGTACCCAAAAATGATTTGGACCGAAAAGAAATATATTTTTCAGGTGAATAGTACCCCGTGAATAGTACTTCGGGAATAGTACCCCATGAATAGTACCCCGACACGAAAAGTGTCCCAAATACTCGAGTGAACAATACTAGAGTGAATAGTAACCTGGTGAATAGTAATCCATGAATAGTACTCCGACACGAAAAGTGCCCTGAATACCCGATTGGTCAATATAACCTCCAGATATCAATTATTATCGAAATAAATATCGATTTCTACTAACACTAATAATTCTCACACAATGGAACTATCAATTTCATCTTTAATCAACACGAACTTATTCGTCATTAATATTATAATTCATAATATTTAACAACCTGGTCATTCCCAAGAAAGAAGGGGCTTTCCGATAAGGATTTCACCTTATTGGCGCGCAATTAGGAGACCAAACCTCTCTCTGACAGAACTTCTAGACATTGTCAATATTGCAAATAATAATATGAATAACTTTGTCGTCTCAATTATTGATTTAATAATAATAAATATTATGCAGATGATACTGTGACAATAATTGAATCAATAATATGAGAGATATGATGCAGCAATTACTGTAGCAATAATTGAGTATAGCTGAGTGACTTATTACGTAAGCATCGATAATCAATATCGTGTGCTATAGTGCAACCACTCAGACATCGTATTTTTACTAATGGGTAGTTCAACAGGTTTTAACAGTAACACTTTCGCCGTTATTTTTATAAAAGATAATTCGTCATTTTCTAAATACGAAAATACTTAGTTGCCAGGTCCACTAATGATTGTGTCGTCAGACGGATATTCCCAAAAAAGAATATTTTATAACAACTTGCTTACTTTGCAAAAAATTTTCACATATCACCCTTAACTTTAAACTTTTATCAATTTAACCATTTATGAAATAAAATAATAATTATAAGAAAATTGAATACCTTCATTTCATAAAATTTGGGGTCTTACAATCTCCCCTACTTATGAAATTTCGCCCTCGAAATTTACGTACATACTTGGTATTCGAAGAAATGAGAATACCTTGCTTTGGTATTCAAAGAAATGAGAATACCTTGCTTTCTTTTCAGATTGTACCTTCCCGGTTATATCCTCTGTATCATGATTTTTCCATTGTTCATCTCCTATATTTCAGATATCATTCTAGAATATATCTTCAAAACAAAGGTCAATTGACATATCAGAAATTGTCAACTTATCAAGTAAAAATTTTGGCTTAGGTAAGTCCCACACTAGCGAAGTTTATTACTCGTCTCTCCCCTTCTAGTTCTAGACTCATACCTCCGCCAGCGACCATATCCTTAAGCTCTGATACCATTTGTGACGCCCCCAAAATAGATATACATCACCCATCTTGAGTCGCCAGATATCACACTATAAAAATCAAATACCAACTTCATTTATACAACTGTTGAACTGTCGTGTAGAGTACGACAACATATAAGCTGTGAGTTTTAATACAAATGTATGTAACTCTCATGGTGCCTCGACCACAACTATACAATGGTACTTTACATAAAAGTACAATCAAAAACTGTTTTAGAAATTAAAATCTTTGGGAAGTACTCAAGGAAACCTTCATATATGGGAGGCCATGCGTCTAGGTTATGATAGATATCATATGTCCAAAGAATTATCCTTGGTTTACCCAAAAGTCCCCAAAGAAAAACAAGAATATTACTATCATCTTCTTTCCAATGGTGAGTCTTCTCTTGACATATAACTATCTCTGTTGTCTCCAAGTGAAAATTATATTTCAAATAAACTCCAAGATCATATAAAGGTTTCGTAGATATACTCAAAGAAGTGGATGTGCACAACCATGTCTTATAATAACACGAGGTTGTATGTCATTAGACATCTTGTATAATAGTGGCAAAACACCCTTCCAAAGTTGGGTTCACCTCACCCTATTCAGTTCATCAAAATTAAATATCAAATGACGTATACAATACGACAAACTTATCTAAAGTTCTCAACAAAATTATTTTCATACAATTTAGGGAGAACCTCAACAGCTATAGACCACCGTTCTATTCCTCGTTATCCTCGCTTTCGACCCAAACTACACTCTTATTACACGAAATAAATTGTGAAGCGGTATAAGGGAGCAAAACTAGCCCAAGAAAGAATATCATGACTAAAGATAATTAAATTATCAATAGCCTTTGTCAGTAATGAATCAGAGATTTAGAACATATGGCAGATGATAAAACTTTTCAACCATAGTTGCAGCAGAACGAGCAATCCATTAGAAGAGTCAAATAGACCATAAAGTCTATTATCTTCTCCACGTTAAAAATCCATCAACAATGTTTTATTCCTGTAACATCAGTCAACAATTCCTGTCCACAATTAGGTGAATAACTCATAATCATAATTGTGGTTCTAAATTCCTCTTCGCACCTAGGACGAAGATAATTTTCATCACCTATCTTTACCTGAAACATCAAAAATCATGGTTATACCAAATCACAATTCCTGCTCATAATCATACTAATAAATTCATCTTTGCACTACGACCAAAGATATTCATTAACAATTCATCTTTGCACTACAGGCCAAAGACATACAACTGTATTTTAGAAGAGTCAATTAGTGCATGATATCTACTATCTTTTACGAATTAAAAGTGTATAATCAATATTTTATCGCTGATACTCAGCTTAATAAATAATCCACATCATCGAATCATCCCTACATTACGGCTAAGGATATTCATGTAATCATCAATGGTCATGATTATACCGAATAATCCATGGTTATAATCATACCAATAACTGTCCATCAATGCACTACGGGCCAATGAGGACATTTACCACATCATCTATAACATTACAGTCATGATTATACCGAATAATCCCTGGTCATAATCATACCAAGTCCATCTATGCACTACATGCCACAGATGACTTTCAACATAATATAAGCATGAGGATAATGACAATTCAATAAAACTAGTTCAAGAATAAATTTTAAAGATTTATAAGTTAATTTATCCTGAACTCAATAATGTCCAAATTGTCAACATGATATTTCTTTGTGGAGTAAAATTGAAGAATGCTCAGACGAATATTTCCATGAAAAGATACTGGATGAAGCGCAAATATCAAGGATATTCCACTAATTTCATGGAGTATAGAAGCCAAAACTTTAACCAACTGAGTATAATAGAATATATGAAACCGCAAATGGATTTTTGCCGCCATGTGGTAATCCACGTAGACAGATTATTCCAACAGAATAATAAAGAATGGAATAACAGAATAATTCACCAGGCGTGCGTATTCCGCACAGACAGGTTATTCCAACATAATAATAAAGAATGGAACCAGGTCATGCGTAATCCACACAGACAGGATATTCTAACTGAATAATAAAGAATGGAACCAGGTCATACGTAATCCGCACAGACAGGATATTCCAACAGAATAATAAAGAATTGAACTAGGTCATGCATAATCCGCACAGACATGATGTTCCAACAGAATAGTAAAGAATGGAATAACAACAGAATTCACTAGGCATGCGATAGACCGCACAGACAGGTTATTAAAACAAAATAATAAAGAATGGAATAACAGAAGAATTTCACCATGTATGCGGTACTTCGCATAGACAGGTTATTACAACATAATAATAAAGAATGGAATAACAACCCTTACGAGTATTGAAAGAAAATAACTCTCTTCAAGAATACGAAGGAATAATACCCCTTACGGGTACAACAAATAATATCCCTTACTATAATAATAATAGTATCCCTTACCTTAGAAAGAAACTGGATACTAGAAAAGTGAGGTAGCAGACATCTCTTCTTCTTTCTCTCTATAATTTCTCTCTCTAGAGTTTCAGTGAATTCGTAAGAAAAAATGAAGGAATGAGCTTCTATTTATAGGAGAATGGACTAAATAGAAACTAATTCATGAACGGTCTAGATTGATTTTGTTTTAAACGGACGGTCCATATTGATTTAATATTAAAACTTAAAGCAACGGTCCATACTGATTTACTATTAAAACTTTAAACCAGCGATCCATATTGATTTACTATTATAACTTTCCACCAACGGTCCATATTGATTTACTATTATATCTTCAACCAACGATCCATATTGATTTACTATTATAACTTCAACCAACGGTCTGAAAATTATCACATCTCCTCATGGAATAATATTGTACCCAAAAATGATTTGGACCGAAAAGAAATATATTTTTGGGGTGAATAGTACCCCGTGAATAGTACTGTGTGAATAGTACCCCGTGAAAAGTACCCTAACAAGAAAAGTGTCCCAAATACCCGAGTGAATAATACTAGAGTGAATAGTAACCGGGTGAATAGTAACCCTTGAATAGTACTCTGACACGAAAAGTGCCCTGTATACCCTATTGGTCAATATAACCTTCAGACATCAATTATTATTGAAATAAATATTGATTTCTACTAACACTAATAATTCCCACACAATGAAACTATCAATTTCATCTTTAATCAACACGAACTTATTCATCATTAATATTATAAATCAAAATATTTAACAACCAGGTCGTTCCCAAGAAAGAGGGGGCTTTCCGATAAGGATTTCTCCTTATTAGCGCGCAATGAGGTGACCAAACCTCTCCTTGACAAAACTTCTAGACATTATCAATATTGCAAATAATAATAGGAATAACTTTGTCGTCTCAATTATTGATTTAATAATAATAAATATTATGCAGATGATACTGTGACAATAATTGAATCAATAATATGAGAGATATGATGCAGCAATTACTATAGCAATAATTGAGTATAAATGAGTGACTTCTTACATAAGCATCGATAATCAATATCGTGTGCTACTATGCAACCACTCGTATTACTGTACTTTTACTACTGGGTAGTTCAACAGTTTTAACGGTAAAACTTTCGTCGTTATTTTTATAAAAAGATAATTCTGTCATTTTTTAAATACGACAATACTTCCGTTGTGGGGTCCACCAATGATTGTGATGTCGTACGGATATTCCCTGACGAAAAGAATATATTATAAGAACTTGCATACTTTGCAAAAAATTTCACATATCACCCTTAACTTTAAACTTTTATCAATTTAACCATTTACGAAATAAAATAATAATTATAAGAAAATTGAATACCTTCATTTCATAAAATTTGGGGTCTTACAATCTCCCCTACTTATGAAATTTCGCTCTCGAAATTTACGTGACGTATTTTGGTATTCAAAGAGATGAGAATACCTTGCTTTGGTTTTCAAAGAAATGAGAATACCTTGCTTTCTTTTCGGATTGTACCTTCCGATTATATCCTCTCGTATCATGATTTTTCCATTGTTCATCTCCTCTATTTCAGATATCATTCTAGAATATATCCTCAAAACAAAGGTCAATTGACATATCAGAAATTGTCAACTTATCAAGTAAAAATTTCGGCTTAGGTAAGTCCCACACTAGCGAAGTTTATTACTCGTCTCTCCCCTCCTAGTTCTAGACTCATATCTCCGCCAACGACCATATCCCTAAGCTCTGATACCATTTGTGACGCTCCCAAAATAGATATACATCACCCATCTTGAGTCGCCAGATATCACACTATAAAAATCAAATACCAACTTCATTTATACAACTGTCGAACTGTCGTGCAGAGTACGACAACAGATAAACTGTGATTTTTAATACAAATGTATGTAACTCTTATGGTGCCTTGACCACAACCTTAGAATGGTACTTTACATAAAAGTACAGTTAAAAACTGTTTTAGAAATTAAAATCTTTGGGAAGTACTTGTGACACCCCCAAATCCGGGTACTTCAATTCCACGAGATTTGGTGTTCACTGTACAAATATCATCTATCTATCTACCCATAATAAATGCAAACCATGCAATAGATATGAGTGAGCACAATTGCAATAAGCTAACCTTAAACATCTGTGCGGAAACATAAACATTAAGTCTTAAACAACATCAAGTCTTAACACATAAATACATCATCTAATAAAAATAACAAGTCTTCATCACTTGTTAACCTTGCCTTTGCGTTTACTAGTGGAAGGTTCGTCGGTTCTTTCATTCTTAACTGCAATGTTATTATTAAGCAAGAGTGAGCAAATTTGCCCACAAGTATAACAATAAAATAACAGTAAAATAACATGCGAGTGAATCAAAGACATCTGAATAAAAGCACAACTTTTGAATCAAGAATAAATAACAAGAATCAAAAGATTTCTGAGGGTCATAAGACCTTAAACTATGTCCTAGGTTATCAAGGGTTATACTTGAAACCTTTAACAGTCATAAGACTATGGACCTTCTACTCATACTTAGGGGGATCAGCCCTTAGTACCATACTGTGCACAATATCTTAACGTTAACGCATAAGTAAATCCCTTTGCAGGGTTGTTCATCTTACTTTGACATTCGAGTCTGCACCAAAGGAAGTTTGGTTTGGATAATTCAATAAGGGTTTTGAAATTTAGAACGTTCATCAACTAAGGACTAGTTAAATTAATAAAGTTCACTAGTCTAATAAGGTTCAACAATAATGATATTCGATTTGAATAATAATCTCAAGAAGTATACAATAGGACAATTATTGTATAACTGAATCATGCTTTGAAAAGATAATCAATATTTAATATAACATTTGAACTTGAATAATAGTAATGATAATTTACTCGAGGTAAATAATAAACTTGAACAATAATGACAAGTAGGGTTCGGAAACTTGCCTTGTGCGTAGATTACACTTTAACTAAGCATGTTCTTTGAATTTAATCCTACATACCATTCACATTCACAATACCAGTTAATTATAACTTAACTACATCAAAAACTCATTCTCTTTGTCTACTTTGATTATTAACTATACTTAGTTAATTTACCACTTTGTCACATAATTTATACTTCATGAATTACAAGTTAATTATGTATTCAATAATTCGATCCACACGCAATTATGTTATTTACATGTTAAACATCTGTTTTACATCTCATTATACTTCTAGCATGTTTACATGATCATTACGTTAAGTTACTAACACATTGCTAGACTTAATATTTTAAAATAATTCATTAGAACTTTCGGAGAATGGTATACCATGGCTCCAATTTGTTACACTTGGTCTTTGGCTACAAGCACGGTGGCGTTATGGTTTCAGTCAGTACATGGCACAAGAAGAAGATGGATAGCGGCGATGAAATAGACAGTAGGCGGAACTACTGCCATAGGTGTATTAGATACTGTAAATGGCGGGTTCAAAAAATCACAGAACATGCCAATTTCTACCAATTTCTTAATTTCTACTCGAATTTAGACATACCCACATGTTATAATTCATGTATAATCATAACCCAACATTTATATAATGACTTTAACCAATTTAAACACTTAATTACAGAATTTAAGCATGCAATTTCACTAACTTTGATGTTCTTGAAGGTTTTGAAAATAAAGCATGAAAATTGTCACTATAGATTCGTTATAACACCGAATCCGTTCCTTTAAACTTTGGTCTCTTCGTATCAACATGCATAATAACATACGAGTGTAAAATTTAGGGATAATATACGATCAACACATGAAATATCACGTATAAGGCCATATGGTCAAAACCCAAACTCTGTAATTTATGAAAAACATATACGACATGTGTTTTCATGAAACTGATGATATGGTTTACATAATATATATAATCAAATACAATTTGATAACATTTAACACATATATAAACTTATAATCATATCATTTCCCAAATACAGAGATTTACAGAAAACTTGTAAGCCATTTTTCTATGAAAACTCAAATGACGAAAAAATGAATTTTGGTTTGGAGAAATTACCCAGAGTATAGATTTAGAAGAGATGATCAGTGGTGATCCTTTCACAAGTATTTGTTTGATTACACACTCACAATTTTGTTCACAATACTTTAATTATCTCTGACAAACTCTCTCTGAGTATTCACTAGACTTAATAAAATAATAAAAGAAAAGAAGACGTCGTAATAAATAAATTGGCGCATTGTGGTCAGTTACCCATCATGGGTTAACTGCCCTCAACCTCTACTAGTGCTATGTTTGGCTAGCCTTAAAAGGCTTATTCTCATTTCATTTAATAAAGCCTTTATCATATAGTTTAATCATGTCACACCCACTTGCACAATAAATCAAATATCTTATTTAATATAATAAAATATGATAACTTCTCATAAATTCACATGGTCATATATTTAATTTTCTCATTAATTAATTATATCAATTTGTTAAATCTCTAATTAATAATTAAATTAAAATGCCAATAGGATTATTAAATATTTCTTTTAATACAATAAGCTCACATAATCACATACTTTGATAATAAAAATTCTCTACATTAATTTAATAAATGTAACACATATAATTAACTTAATCTACCACAATTGCATTAATTAATTATTTAATCCAATAATTAAATCATCAAAAAATATTTATTTAATTCAATAAATATTAAAATTAATTTACAAAAATCTCGTTTCTTCACATCTTTCCCCCTTAAAAGGATTCTCGTCCCGTAATCACGACTCAATAAATTAGGACTGTTACATTCTCCCCCCCTTACAAAGATTATGTCCCCGTAATTGCTTATACATAATTAAGTAAATAAATGAGGTAATTCTTCATCATATTCTCTTCGAGTTCCCACGTAGCTTCTTCAGCGTTGTGGTTCCTCCAAATTACCTTAACAGAAGGTATAACTTTATTTCTAAGAACTTGTTCTTTTTGGTCGACAATTTGGACAGGAATTTCTTCATAAGATAAGTCTTTTTCAATATGCAGGGGTTCGTATTAAATTACATGCTTGTAATCGGCTTTGTAGGGTCGTAACATAGAAATATGGAAGACGTTGTGGATATTCTCGAGTGCTAGAGGTAGGGCTACCTCGTACACAACTTCTTCGATTCTTCTCAGTACTTCAAATGGCCCAATGAATCTTGGGCTCAATTTCCCTTTCTTTCTGAACCTGATCTTTCCCTTCCAAGGAGAGACCTTTAAGAAAACATAACTACCTAATTCAAATTCGATATTTTTATGATGTGGATCAGCGTATTTTCCATCAATCTTGAGTCGCTACTATGTGTTTCGGATCACTTTGACTATTTTACATCTGTTGTACCAATTTTGGCCCTAGCAATTGCCTTTCACCAACTTCATCCCAAAGAAGTTTTAGTTTTGCACTTTTCGTCAGATAACACTTTATAAGGCGGCATGCCAATACTAGCATAGTAATCTGTTGTCAGAGCCGAACTCTACTAATCAGGAGTGATCATCCCTATTTCCTTTAAAGTCCATCACATGTGCTCTTATCATATCTTCTAATATCGAATCGTTCTTTTCGCTCTCGTCAAAGTCTGTTTGAGGGTGGTATCTTTGTACTCATTCGCAATTTGCGCACCATGCATTCTCAAGATGTTTCAGAAGAAATTCGATGTAAAGCGCAGATCTCTATCAGAAACAATTGACACCGGAACTCGGCGCCTCGAAACAATTTCTTTTACATATAGCCTTGCCAACTGATCTAAGTTGAATCTGATTTTGGTCGGAAAGAAGTGTACGGATTTCGTCAGTCGGTCAACGATAACCCATAATGCGTCGTAGCCTTTCTAAGTCGTCGGAAGGCCAACCACGAAGTCCATTGTAATATGTTCCCATTTCCATTCTGGGATCTCTAACGGTTGTAGCAATCCACTTTGTCTCTGATGTTCTGCTTTTACTTTCTAACAGGTCAGACACTTGGCAACACATTCTGCAACATCATGTTTCAAATTCGGCCACCAGAAATGTTGTCGAAGATCTTGGTACATTTTGGTACTACCAGGGTGAATCGAATATCGTGAACTATGAGCCTCGCTCAAAATAACTTCCTTAATCTCTTGTACTGACGGTACCCAAATTCTACTCTCAAATCTCAGTATTCCTTCCTTATCCATCTTAAATCTCGGTTCAGTTCCTTCAGATATCTTCTTTGTCACCTTTTTACATTATTCATCCTGAAGTTGAGCCTCCTTTACTTTATCTAGTAGAGTTGTACTAGATTGCATCTGAAATAGCTTCTCATCAATTTCCATAGGATACTTCACCTCTAACTCTAGTTTCTCCATTTCTGAAATTAGCTCCTCCTGAGCAGTTAACATCATCAATTTCTCACGACCCTTTCTACTTAAGGCGTCAGCAACAACATTTGCTTTACCCGGATGGTATAAAATCTCACAGTCGAAATCCTTAATTAATTCCAACCATCTTCTTTGACGCATATTCAAATCCTTCTACGTGAAAATATATTTCAGACTCTTATGGTCCGTATATATTTCCCCGTAGAAGTAGTGCCTCCAAATTTTCAAAGCAAAAACAACTGCAGCTAACTCTAAGTCATGGGTCAGATATCCCTTCTCGTAATCCTTCAATTGTCGTGATGCATACGCAATGACTTTGTCATTTTGCATCAGCACATAGCCAAGTCCTTTATGCGACACATACTATAAACAACAAAATTTCATGTATCATCTGGAAGAGATAACACAGGGGCCGTACTCTACCTCTTCTTTAATTCTTAAAAACTTTCCTCACACTTATCCGTCCAAACAAATTTCACAGCTTTTCAAGTTAAATTCGTTAGCGGAGTTGCAATCTTGGAAAAATCTTGAATGAATCTTCTATAATATCCTGCCAATCCAAGAAAACTTCTTACTTCCGATGGCGTTCTCGGCTGATCCCAATTAATCACGGCTTTGACTTTTGATGGATCTACCGAAATTCTGTTTTTATCAATCACGTGCCCAAGAAATTGTACTCTTTCAATCCAAAATTCGCATTTTGAAAACTTGGCATACAACTTTTCCCTTCTCAATACTTCCAATGTTAATCTCAAATGCTCTTCATGTTCTTCCTTGGTTTTCAAATAGACCAAAATTTCATCTATAAATACCACTACGAACTTGTCCAAAAACAGCTTGAACACACCATTCATTAGTCCCATAAATGCTACAGGAGCATTCGTAAGACCAAATGACATTACTAAAAATTTGTAGTGACCATATCGCGTTTAAAACGTTGTCTTCGGTACATCCTCTGGCCTCACCTTCAGTTGATGATAACTACTTCTCAAGTCTATCTTGGAAAAGTATTTCGCTCCATTCAATTGATCAAACAGGTCGTCGATCCTCGGTAATGAGTATCTATTCTTAATCATGACCTTATTCAGTTCTATGTAGTCAATGTAGAGCCGTATCAATCCGTCATTCTTTTTCACAAACAACACCGATGCTCCCCACGGCGATACGCTTGGTTGGATGTACTTCTTGTCCAACAATTCTTGTAGTTGTACCATTAGTTCTTTCATCTCTACAGGTGCCATTCAGTATGGTGCCTTCGATATTGGAGCGGTTCTGGGCGCCAAATCGATCACAAAATCTACCTCTCTATCTGGTGGAAGTCCTGGCAAATCGTCTGGAAATACGTCGAGGAAGTCCCTCACAATCGGTATTTCTTCTACCTTTGGATTCTCGTTTTCGGTTGTCGACTATGTAAGCTAAGTATCCTACACAGCCTTGTCTTAATAACTTCAATAACTTGTCAGACACTGAAAATCCATTTCTTGGTTACCCAGAAATGGTCTGGTCATGGTCCGTCAACGACCTTTGACCAAGAATAACTTGTAATCTGTTCAGGCTATGACATTGATTCAACTTCCAGAGTATAGATCTCATGACATACTACAAGAATAAATATTTAAAACACAAACATTAAACACAGACGGAGATCTACAAGGCCTAACATTTGGTTGTCAGAACACAAAATGAACTTTTCTAGATTTTGTAAAATCTTAAATCCGAGCCTCTAGATGTTATGGATCTAACATCTAGCAACCCAGATCATCATTATATACTATAACCAACATATTTTAACAACAAATCACAACTTTTAATACATCATCAAAGGTCATATTTTGAAATTAGGGTTTATACCTTACTTTGAAAATTTTGGATTCTAAGCTTCTGATTTGTTTAAGGAATTTGTGGGGCTTGAATTTTGAGCTGATATACTACTATATTTTGTAAGTTAGAGAGAGAGGGCCTTGGATGGTTATTGTGATCAAGTGAGCTAGCAAATGTCATTTCTCTCTCTTCAAATCTATTTATAAAAGTTAGATGCAATGAATGTCTGATCTAGAGCTGATGTGCTAGAGTTTTAAGTTGTATTAAGTCAACATGTTAGGTCACCCACTCCAATTATTGCTTGATATTCAAGAAAGCTTCAATTATACAAGAGGGTATTTTAGTCTTTTCGCATGCATTTTTAATGGCCATTTTGTAATCTTGACAAACCCTTAGGATTT
The DNA here is from genome assembly GCA_020205615.1 of Panax quinquefolius. Taxonomy (NCBI): domain Eukaryota; kingdom Viridiplantae; phylum Streptophyta; class Magnoliopsida; order Apiales; family Araliaceae; genus Panax; species Panax quinquefolius. The sequence continues at coordinate 83,848,324 of CM035162.1, forward strand.
GACCCTTAGGGTTTAACCCTAAGGTTTAGCACATAGCATTTAGAAGATTTAGCAATTAGGGTTTGAAAAATATAAAATTTGAATTTCTAAAATTTTGTAATTAGGGTCTCCTAATTAAGTTAGGTTAACTAACCACTTAGGTCTTGAACATAAGGATTTAACATATACTAATTATCATTAAGCGTTCTAATTTAGCAATTAAGGTGTCAAATTTATCAATTATGGTTTATAATTAATTATTAGGGTTAACAAATTTGTAATTAGTGTTAATAATTTGTAATTAGGGTTTCTAATTACATTAACATAAACATTAGGGTTTTAATCACCAATTACAATTAACCTTGCTAATTTAGCAATTAGGGTTTATAATTTGTAATTAAGTTTTATAATTACTAATTAGGGTTACCTAATATAGAAATTAGGGTTTCTTCATATTAATATTTCAAAATGTTAATTAGGGTTTTAAAATACTAATTAGTCTTTCCCCAATTAACAATGAAGTCTAACATACAAGATATTAATCACATTAACACAATTTCTGACTGATTATAAACTCCGGTTTAGGTTTTAAATTAGGGTTTCAAAATTAGGGTTTTGTAAAGATTAGGGTTTATAGATTTTAATTATGGTTTACCTAATTAATCATTCAATACACAACATAAATCATATAACATAGTTATATAAAAGACTTAAACTCACAATTGAGTTTTAATTTAGGGTTTCCCATAGTGAAATTAGGGTTTAACATAATACACCATAATTGACCAACCATTGTCAGTCCACAAACATACAGTACACATTTATAGCACTGAAAAATCAAAATATAATTAATATTATATTATTATTCTCATCCCTTGATAAAAATCAAAAATTAGGGTTTGGATTCCATATCTGATTTATTCTTCCATATTTAACCTTAATAATTAAGGTAAAATAATCAACTTGATAATCAGACTAAAATTCATATAATAGAATAATTAGTATAATTATTCTCAAAATCATTTCATATATTATTTAAAAACATATAATTATATTTTCATGGAAAATAATTAATAAAAATATTTCTATTATAAATTAATTATTATAAGAATATACTTTATAAAAATCAATAATTCTAAATTAAAATTATTTGTAAATATTCATGTAATAAATATATTTTTATTTACCACATAAATACATATACACATTATCTTGTACAAATCCTCCACTTTTATAAAAAAAAAAAATTATACGCAAAATTTCTGATTTATTTATATAGAAAATATCGGGTTGTTACAATCACCCTCCTTTATAATGATTCCGTCCCCGGAATCACTGTTTTAAAACCTATACATACAGGGTACATAGCATACACAATCATTGCAATTAGATCTTGATCAACTTTGATCGAACTGATCTTTAACTATTCACATAAAGCTTGTCTATCTGATTAAGCAGAAATTTGATTTCTAAAAGAACTCAAATTCCTCCTTCAAAATTTTTTTATAAAATAATTTACTATATATAAAAAAATAATATATAAGTAAATAAAATTGATTAGAAAAATACCTGGAGTTGCATCCCCAGCTGCCACGATATCTTGAACGGTCATGTTGAAGACGCTTGCGGTTGATTTAGTTGGTTTGTTTGTTGATGTTGGTCCCATTATCGCCAATGTCTTGTTGTCTTTTCCCGTATTCACATTCCTTAGCTCCCTTCTCCTTCTTGAACAGTCTTTCACCTTATACTCCATTGATCCACACATAAAACACCTACTATAAAATCTTGGATTGGGACAGTTAGGAGAGATATGTCCCTCCTTCCCACACTCATAGTACACAATCTTTCCTTTTAAATACACTCCCGACCTATTTCCGTCGGAAATATCTCCTTTCATCGTATAGGTGACAAAACTATCTTTTGCCCCTCCGTTATCCTAGCTATCACAAACGTTGCTTTCTGTGGTCATTGATCCTCTAAATCGGCAAAGACTGATAGCGCTTGAAGTCTTTGGACGTCACGATCGATTATCTTGCTGATCTTCCCACGACTGGTATTCCATTCTGCATAGCTTAATCGTCCATATTCGAGAAATTCTGTATCAGGTCTGGGTATTCTCCGATTTTGTTGACAGGTTCTTCTATCCTTTAGTTTCGTTTTCGTCTCGACGACATTCTCATAAATTATTCTTTATTAACTTACTTTTTAAACCTTATCATATAAGTTTAATATATTAAACTTGTTGTATTACTTAAACATAGATTCATATTCATTCAACAATTTCAAAATACTTTACATATTATAGCACATATTGCTTTAAACATCAGCTATCCCTCTGTGATTACAAAAGTCGGGATTTACAACCTTGATTAATACAAAAGTTTTAGAATATTACATTACACAGACATACTAAGCACACATATTACATTAAACACGCCTACACAACAGAACTTATACTACCTATTTACTAAGACTTTTTTTCTTGGACAACCGTTCGCTAGATGACCTTCCATCCCACAGATAAAACATGCTCCTAGCTTAAAGTCGAGACAATGATGAGAGATATGTCCCTCATGTTCGTAAATGTAACATATCTTTCTCCCTTGATTTTTATTGGATTTTCCTAAGTCATGATCTTCTATCTTTCTTTTTCCCTTCTTGTTCGGAGCTGCACACGATGTGTGGCTTGTGGCTCCCATCTGATCAATTTGGATTTTAAGCTTATCTTGTTCTTCCATTATTTCTATTAACGTCTGACGCATTTATTTAACAACTTTTCTATCTCCCACAGCCTTTCCAGAGAAGAAACCTTGTTCCTCAGATCCTACACCTCCATTGATGCTTGATCATCTTCAACTTTAGTGTCTGAATCACTATCTGTCAATTCCACCATCTCCAGATCTGGTACTACGTTTTCTATAATAATCACATCGTCCGAGTTGTTTTCATTGTGAGCCTCTATTTCAGCTATTGGCTTCGATATCAGCTCGGGTGTATGGGTTTGATCTTTCATCATGCTATATGCATATAACAAGCCTTTTCCACCAGACATCTACACATATAAATTATCCTGATTAGTATATTGTTTATACACACAACAATTAAGAATTTTATATAAGTTATCTTGTATTTTGTTTGACGATGAATTTATCCAATTCATCTCTTTTTAAACTCTATATGAGTTATTTATATTTTCAACGTGTTCCTCTGTTCTAAGGTTATAGCCTAAGGTCTAGCCCACGTAAGGTTTTTAACCCTAAGCTCTGATACCAACCTGTAAAGCCCCCAAATCCGGGTCCTTGAAACCCGAACTTAGTGCTTCACGATACCATTTCTATGAGCGGAATAATACTAATAATAATAACAATAATATAAAAATCAAACTTAGTTTACATTTATCAGAGTCTAATCCCAAGTACGCGACCTTTAAAAATTTATTTACATGATACTTAATAGTTATCATTGTCTTAATAAAGTCCTACTATTACATAGAGTACATAAAATCTTATTCTATTTAAATGTTTTTTTATACATCACTTCTACAACGATTCAATAGTTGTGAAGTAAACTGATCCGATAATAATAACATAACAATTCTATCTCAAATTTTTGAAACTACGTATTGAGTATAAAGGGGGTTTAAGTGATATACTATGAACATTGTTTTAAATTTTCGATAAGGTTTAGCAGAACTTCATCTGCAAACCGTCATAACTTACGGGCGCGAGGGTGATCATCCTAATGAGCCATGTATTGATCAATACTACATTACAAGAACGATATTATTGTTCACTCTGTCCGCCTTGGGCGCATAAAAGTTTTCCCTTGATCGGGATGTTCATACTTAGTTGTGAATCCAAACCAAAATAATTTGATTGGATATAAAAAGGTTTTATCATATACAACGATATTTCAAAATCTGTGTCTAGCTGGTCAATTAGCTTAGACGGCTTATATATATATATCAACATGTGTTTAACTACAATGATTATCCAAGTGGAGACACTTGTATAACCATATTTCGAAATTAACGATCAGAATATATATATATATATATATGAGTTATATAATATAATATCATGTTGATAAACAATGATCGGATATAATATATACGACAATAGGGTTAATAATCTAGTACAATAATAATATAATTCTGAAACTTCTTACTCATGTCCATTGCATAAAGGAAATACAAGGGTATGATACTTGCCTGATGCGCTACTTACAGTTCGTAACTTAGTTCTATCTTTATATAACACCTATCAGTCTTAAGATCAATTTACTGATTAGAATAACATATCTCAACATATAATACTGCTTATTGCAGTCAACACATAACCTAATCACATTGTCACATATGTTTAACAACCATTGAATCATAAATAAACACATATCTAACCAAATTATCTAAGTCCAGATCAATTTCTTAAACATGTCGGTGTACCGATGGATATATCGAGTAATTATCGAGTCTAAGACTCTATTCTGTAACTTAATATCAGTCATATTACTTTTAAACGACTTATAATAATTTTTAAACATTTATTAAAATTTATCATGAATTTTCAAACATCGGAATCATTATTAGATGATTTAAATATTAAACAATTCTATTATCATTAATATTTAATTAATATTAAACTATTAATGAAACCATTGCCTAAAATATTAAAGTTATTTATAATAACTTAGAATATTTTTAAAGTATTTATTTTACCCTTAAATGATTTTTTAAAATATTTAAAATTACTTTTAAATAATTACCATTAATATCAATGTATTAATGTTTTATTTATCAAAATATTAAAAGTTCTTATTTATAAATTAAAATATTTTTATTTCATTTATTTCCTTTTAATAATTTTAAATAAATAAAACCATTTTAAAACTATTTATTTAATATAATTATTAAATAAATTTAATACCATTAATATTAAATTAATATCATTTATTAAAGAAATTATCCTTTAAATATTAAAAGTTAAAATTTATAACTTAAAATATCCTTAAACACTTTATTTTCATTTAAAATGATTATTATAATATTAAAATCATTTTTAAATTAAATTATTTAATATAATTATTAAATAACTTTAATATCATTAATAATTAATTAATTAATGAAATTTACTTTTAAATATTGAAAGTTATATTTTATAACTTAAAATATTTTTAAATATCTTATTATTATTTAAAATGATTTTAATATAATAAAATTATTTTTAATTAATTTATGTAATTCATTTAGTAAATAACTTAATTATTATTAATATTAATTTATTAATGAATTTCATCACAAAATATTAAAAGTCATTAAAAATAACTTAAAATATTTTCTTATATCATTATATAATTTTAAATGATTTTTCAAATATTAAAATAATTTTTAAATGATTTATTTAATATAATAATTAAATAAATTAAATACTTTTAATATTGCAAAAATATTAAATATTTACTGAAATATATTAAAAATAATTAAAAACTAATTTTTAGATTTTAAAATAATTTTTAATAATTTATTTTGTATTTTTAATAATTAAAAACTAATTTTCTATAATTATTTAATAAAAATAATTAATTTCTAAAAATATCTGTCGCTAAAGGGCCCTATTACGACGAATCTGTCGCTATAGGTGTTCTTGAGCTGTTCTTCATGAAACCCAGAAAAGAAGTCAGTGCACGTGCTAGCTAGTTTGACCAAACTTTAATCTCAATCTGTGATGTTTCATGGCATTCTTGTGATCAGAGCTTATAGTGCTAGTGCAGGACTACATTACCAAACAACAAACATAGTTATAACATGCATAACAAAGAAGATATGGGCACCCAAAGTAGCTGTCATAGGCTGTTCTTCATTTTTAGGTTGCCCAGAAATGAAAAACAGTTCAAGCATGCATGTTTGGGCTTCCACAACTTGAAATTCGAATATTGTGTTTATGATCTATAAGCTGCAGTGTATAGTCAATATGTAAATGAAGAGATCTAACACCAAACATCAACAAAACATCAACATAATCAATAGATCTGGACCGGTCAATGCATGTCAGAAACTGTGCTCTTAGGTTTTCTGGGTTACCCAGAAAACCATTTTTGTGCTTGACCCTGCTAGTTTGACCAGTCATTAAATCCAGTGTATTTGATATCTAGATGTACTATAAGCATATATCGAAATTGTACATAACATAATAAAACATGGTTTCAACAAAGAACTTAAACCACCAAAAGCCTGACAGATATAGAGCCTTCAATAACTTGTCAGACACTAAAAACCCATTTCTGGGTTACCCAGAACTGGTCTGGTCATGGTCGGTCAACGACCTTTGACACTACAAGAAATAACACATTTTATGACGAAATTTTTCTAACGCATAAAATTTTGTCACAATTTATTAATTAATAATTACAAAATTTATAATCGTCACTAAAACTTTTACTTTTGTGACGACTTTTACTTTTGTTACTATTAATAATTTATATCGTCACTAATTTACACATTTGATGACGATTAACAAAATTTCGTCACAAGTTATTTTGGAGGTAGAATTTCGTACCAAAATTTTGGAGGGAAACCTTTTAGTGACATTTTTGTAATAATTGATGACAGTATTTATTGTCGCAAAATATTTCTTTCGATGACAACATAATAGTTTGTCATTAATTATTTGTAAAATTTAGTGACAATGTGCTTTCGTCACTAATGTTCATATTTAGTGACGCCAAATACAAATTCGTCACAATTTTATTTGGAGGCAAAACTTTGGAGGGGAATTTTGGAGGGATATTTTTTAAAGACGAAAAAATAATAATTTATGACAATTTGTATTGTCATAAATACCGATTTTATATGACGAAATAATAGTGCGTCACTAATTAGATGCGTGGATAAGTGGCAACACTAGTTCGTCATAAATTCTTATATTTAGTGACAACGTATGCAATAGCGTCATATTTTTATATGGAGGCAAAATTTTCTTGTATCCAAGTGACGTCACCAGTCTTCCTTTTATCATTGGTAGCCTCCATTTAGTCAAGAACCTCCATTATCAATTTTTAATAATCCCAAATTGATGGTAGAAATTATTTGACAATTTCTAGATTTTGATTTTAATTGATAATTAGTAGTTGTTCTAATTGAACAACTACGATTTTGAAATGATTTCATGTCATTTTTGTTGTAATGGTTGCTATTGTTGTTGATGATCTTGTATAATTTTGATAATCTAAATCACTATTTGGTTTAAATTTTTGACGAAGCAACTTCTTAGCTTTGATTAGTAATTGTAGTACCACTACAAAAAAAAATAGACATTTGACAACAATTTTTCGGGCAACAACTTATAAAGTCGTTGCCAAAAATGAATGTTTAGCAACGAAAATTTTCATTCGTTGCAGTTTATGAAAGGCTTTCATTTTTCGTAACGAAATTCATAAGTCGTTGCAAAAATTCGTTGCCAAATCATTGGCGGGAAAAAAAACACACACCGCCTATTTAATTTTTTGTTGCCGATGAGATTTCTCCTTATCGTCGGCAACGAAAATTTTTTTGTTGCCATATTTCGTTGCCTAATATAGGCCACATTCATTGGCAACAATTTATTTTCGTTGCGTATTTAATACATTTTTTTTGCAACGACTAGTAAATTGTTGCCCAAAATTAAGACAAACCCAATAAGCATGCCTCTTTTTTCCCCCTACAACGCATCATTTTTCATTTAATTTTTTTTTATTTATTTGGACACAATTTTATACAGTGAAATGTTTCACTCCGTCCGCCTCAAAATAAATGCCCAATTTTTATTTTTTTTTAAGTTATAATTTTTGAAATTAAAATATTCATCATATAGATATATTTTCTAATTTACAAAAATTAAAGGTTGAAATTAATTGGATGTAGTTTATAATGATTATATTCGCACACTTATAATTTTGAAAAAAAATATAATTAATTTCCACTAGTACAAAGTAGTAAATAGACAACACTTAAATCACAACGTTTTTATAAAAATGTTGTGGTATTTTTTTTCACAACATTTTTTAACAAAACATTGTAGATATATATGAAAAAACGTTATCTATTTGAGATGATATTTTTTGGTTTTAAATAGATAACGTTTTAAAAAAAAAAATGTTATGTACTTAAAAAACACGGAGCAATGTGAGGGAGAAACGAAACGCGAATGACTTCGAGACATAAACTGAACACTACAATACATAGAGAGAACCCCACAAAAAGAAGTGAAGCACAATACTACTACAAGAGTTACGAAATAGCATCTCTTCACTCGGGCTCATTTTTCACCCATTCCTTGTTTGCGCTCACTAATATTGTGGAATAGTGAGTGAGTGAGTGAGTGAGTGAGTGAGTGAGTGAGTGAGTGAAGGGTTTGGGGGAATATGTCAGACCTAGACAGGCTCAAAGAGTTGGAGGTTAAGTCTCTTTGCCTCGTTGAAGGGAGCAACGTTCAAAGGGTTGATGCACCTGTCACTGTAATTCACCTATACACCCTCCCTCTTTTCCCTAATTTTATTATATTCACTGTCGTTCTTCAATGTTGGATTAGTTTTATTCTCTTTTCCCAGATGATTTTGGGAGAAAGTGGAGGATCAATTATTAGGGTTTTGGAGATAGAGGAAGGGGACGATGCAACTTCATTTCTCACCTAGCATGAGAAGTATAACGATATCGAGCAGCAATGGGTTTATTGACTTGATGAAGATCAAGGTCGCAGCTCCCCACATTTATTACCGTAGGCTTTTCCATACGATTCTCATCCTCGCTTTTTTGTTACCTTTTGATACAATCCTGATCAGCAAGTTATTCACATGTAGCTAGTATTATGTGGGTCTTTATATTTTTACATAATCAGATTACATGCAAAGGAAAGAAGCAAGTTTCACGCGGCAAAAGATCCTAACGTGGCAAGGATTTTGGGATTTTAGGAAAAAGATTTTGTTTCCTAAAATATTAGGCATATTCTATTAGCCTAATTTTTAGGGATTTATTTTCCAGATACTTATCAAATTCTATTATAATTAGGATTTCTTTCCAGTTTAGATTTACATTCTAAATAAGTATTCTATTGTTTTATAGAAATTGGAATTTCTTTTCCAAATTGATTTCTACTTAGAAATTAGGGTTATGGTTTGTAATTCCTATTAGGATTAGAATAATTTGTTCCTATTGTTATTAGGATTTGGATTGTTTTGAGTAGTATAAATAGAGGTCTAAGTTAATGTAATCAAACACATTATCATTATTCATTATTCAATATATTTGTGAGGTTATTCTCTACTTTTGGTTCTTTGAAGAATTCCTAAGTATTTTCTTAGTTATTTCTTTGAGATTCAATTTGACTTATCATACAACAATTCATAGTTGTGTGTGGCGTCTTCATCCGTATCAATCGTCGATTGTACCGAGATTACCGCTTCAATATAAGCGAGGGTCAAAGTGTCGTTGGTGTCCATTCAACGCAGTAATTCCAAACGCGAGCAATTGTACCAAGATTACCGCCTACATATAGTAGGGGTTAAGGTGTTGCAAGCAATTCACCCAACAACTATGCTAGAACGATCGAGTAAGAACCACCTCACTTGCAAGCGTGCCGTGGAGCCTATCATTTGGTATCAAAGCTAAGCCTTTCTAGCAAGTTACTTATCTTTAATTTTTTGTCGAAATATATATTGCAAAAAAAAAAAAAAAAGATGGCAAAAAAAAAAAAAAAAAAAAAGGAAAAGAAAAAAAAATAATAATTCATATTCTATTGTGCTAACCCAATTTGTAGCACACCATCAAATCATCAAATTCCAACCAAGAGTTCATACCGTTCCATCATCATCATTTCTGAAACGGAGCTACAATTTACTAGTCTGAAGCCTACAAGAGGAGTACAAGACAATCGATCGGTGATTTTTGTGGTATTCTAATGGTTACACCATCTATATATTTGTTTCATGATAAGTAATTTTGAATTGATTAGTAAAATCAAGAATTTTGCTAGGGGAATTCAAGAAGAACCTATTAGAGAGAATATTAGAGGTAAAAGGCAAGAGTGTAAGATTATTAGAGGGTAAAAGCCAAATTTGAGCGATACACGAGTGATTCATCATTATTTGAGCGAAACACGTAAGGGAGTGTGTGAGGAAAATTTTTATCTACTAACCTTTGTTTTACAGCAAACATGTATGGCTACAATTATGAAAGTTCTTATGGGTCTCGAAGGAATACTATCCAAGGCAATATTGATACAGAGGCATATCTGAGATGGGAGAGAAAAATGGAGCGAGAATTTGACTGTCATGATTACTCTGTGAGGAGGAAGGTCAGACGGGCAGTTCAAGAGTTCTCCGATCATACAATTATATGGTGGCAACTTAGCAAACAAAAACATGGGGAGCGTCCATTTAAGACATGGGCAGAATTAAAAACAGCAATGAGAAAGCGGTTTGCTCCAGTACAGTGTGATAGGAGGGATGAGTATACATCTAAAAAATATGTAGAGCAACCTTCAAGGAGATCTACATTAGAAGATGATATGAGGGTTCGCGGACATGGAAACAAAGAGGATTCACATTGGAGACAACCCCAAGACACTCTTAAGGCATCCAAGAACTTAAGAGAAGACATCAATGAGAGCTTTAAGGAGGTGGAAGAAATTATAGAAATGCGATCCAAGGAGAGTTATTGGGTTCGAGTGTTCAAGATGAAATCCATGATCTAAAGCAAGATGGTGAACATCCCAAAAAAGTAATCAAGAAGATGAGTTCGTACAAGGAAAAATACATGTGGAAAAGATCGACAAAAAGAAATTGTTCGAAAGATTGATAATGTTAAAGAAAAAATTGAAAGGAGTGAGAATGAAAAGAAAAGAGAGATTGAGAATAAAGAGAATGAGAGTGACCTTGAAAACAAACGAGAGAAAAACAAACGAGAGGGTGAGCATAAAGAAGAGAAAGAAGAAATATGTGACTATGAAAAAGAGAGTGAGTTGAAAAGTGAGTTATATTTTGAAAAGCCAATGACTGTACATTCGTACAAGACGGCGCTTTTGAATACTAACACTAATGATTCTTCTTTGTCTAGTTTTGTTTTGTCTCTTGTACAGGTTGTTGATGAAATACCCCGTACTATCATTCCGTACCGATCAGCTGATAGTATTCCCGAGGAGACGACGGAGTTACCAAGGCGGGTTGGAGAGTTGGTGAAAGTGGGTATCGTGAGACAAGACATGAGTTCATGTGTTGATTATGAGATCATAGTATCTAAGGAGGATGGGATAACGAGTTTGTTCGTTGATTTTGAATTGGTAAACAAGTATCGTTATTCTTTTCAATATTTAGATAATATGTTTGATAAATTGCATAGTTCTTATGTTTTATCTACATGTGATAATGATCATTTGATGATAATGCCTAATCAATTTAGCAAGAGAGATTGTGATAAATGGAAAATTATTTTCGCATGTGAGTTATATAGGTGGTTAGTTATTTCTGTTAGATTAACTGATGCATCTAGTGTTTTCATGTGTTATTTAAAACATGTTTTGCATGCTTCCATTGGATTTGTTATTAGCTATTTTGTGGGTAGAATCATCTATATCATAAATTATGGTGGATACTTGATATTTGTTGAGTTAGTTTATGATCATGATATATATTCTCGTTCTCGATGTGTTTACTTGCATGAAATTAATTCTAGGTTTTGTTGTCAGAGATATGACTTGTGGTTTCATGCTAGTCAATCTTTACATGAATTGTCGTTAGTTAACAATGGTAGTAATCATGTTGTTTCGTTGGAGCAATCTTCATTGCATGATTTGTTATCATATGGTTCTGATTCAAGAAATGTTTATCATCAAGATGGTTTGAGAGATGAGTTATTTGCATGTGTAGTTAGTTCACTTGGATTAGCTAAGGCATTGCATACTTCCATGGAATTGTTGAATTATATTTTGCATTTTTTCATGGGAAAATTTGTTATTCTCTCTTTTGATGATATTCCGATTTTTGTCAACATTTTGGGAAATTCTTTAGCATGTGTAGAGTTTGTTTGTGATCATCATCGATATGCTATTGAATTTTCAACTTATGATTGTGACCTTTTTACTCCATTGATAACATTATTTGTTCTTTATTGTATTAATGTCAATGTAATGAGGGAGGTTGGTTGTGTTTTGCAGATTCGTGATAGGATCATATTCATCGAGGGAAGCATGGATCCTGCAGTTCATCCCATTTAATGCATAAGGCATCTACAGAGAAGTGTTTTGAATATTCTTTTAGTAGACTATGCATATGATTTTGGTTTATTTAATTTCTTTGTGATTAGACAAAAGGAACTTATTGATTTGTTCTGTTTTGTGTTTAATCCAGGAATTAAAGAGAGTTTGTGTGGGAAATATGACAAATTTCAAGTATTGATATTTGATCCAGGTGCATTGACGAATGTGTTTCTGCGAAGGATTGAGATCATTATATTGAATTTTGATCCATGAATTCGTTCTTTGGGAGAATCTACCACATGAAGAGTTTTATGTGACGATTTTTGATCTAGGAGGATATAAGACTTTTCATATTCTTTCTTACTTTGCATTCATGATTATTTTAGTAGATAGTAGATTAGTTTATATATATCATTAGTGTTCGGGATTAAGCGGGTCTACAAATTGTCAATTCGGAGAGAAGTCGGGCATTGTTATGTTCTTAGTGGAGTTGGAGTTTTGTTGCTTATATATGTCATTTCATGAGTTGAGTTTTGGCATTATGATTGGTTTGATGCTACTAACTTAGTTTGTTTTTATGTAGGAACAATTTTGTGGTTGAATCATTTTTGAGAAGACGATGGGCCGATTGAGGACAAATCCTTTTGAAGAGGAGGAATGATACTGAACTCGATCGTGAAGTTATTCACATGTAGCTAGTATTATGTGGGTCTTTATAACTTTACATAATCAGATTATATGCAAAGGAAAGAAGCAAGTTTTCATGCAAAAGATCCTAACGTGGCAAAGGATTTTAGGATTTTAGGAAAAGATTTTGTTTCCTAAAATATTAGGCATATTCTATTAGCCTAATTTTTAGGGATTTATTTTCCGATACTTATCAAATTCTATTATAATTAGGATTTCTTTCCGGTTTAGATTTACATTCTAAATAAGGTTTCTATTGTTTTATAGAAATAGGAATTTCTTTCCAAATTGATTTCTACTTAGAAATTAGGGTTATGGTTTGTAAACGTGCGTGAGGTGGTTGCCGCCCCGATCGTTTCTAGCACAGTTGTTGGGTGAATTGCTTGCAACACCTTAACCCCTCGCTTTATATGTGTAGAGCGGTAATCTTGGTACAATTGCTCGCGTTTGGAATTTCAAGGCGTTGAATGGACACCAACGACACTTTGACCCCTCGCTTATATTGAAGCGGTAATCTCAAGACAATCGACGATTGATGCGGTGAGAAGACGCGCACACACAACTATGAATTGTTGTATGATAAGTCAAATTGAATCTCAAAGAAATAACTAAGAAAAATACTTAGGAATTCTTCAAAGAACCAAAAGTAGAGAATAACCTCACAAATATATTGAATAATGAATAATGATAATGTGTTTGATTACATTAACTTAGACCACTATTTATACTACTCAAAACAATCCAAATCCTAATAACAATAGGAACAAATTATTCTAATCCTAATAGGAATTACAAACCATAACCCTAATTTCTAAGTAGAAATCAATTTGGAAAAGAAATTCCTATTTCTATAAAACAATAGAAACCTTATTTAGAATGTAAACCTAAACTGGAAAGAAATCCTAATTATAATAGAATTTGATAAGTATCTGGAAAATAAATCCCTAAAAATTAGGCTAATAGAATATGCCTAATATTTTAGGAAACAAAATCTTTTTCCTAATATCCCAAAATCCTTGCCACGTTAGGATCTTTTGCCGCGTGAAACTTGCTTCTTTCCTTTGCATGTAATCTGATTATGTAAAGTTATAAAGACCCACATAATACTAGCTACATGTGAATAACTTGCTGATCAGGATTGTATCACCTTTTCTCTTCATTCTCACTGCTCTTGTGACCCTTGAAGGCATCAACAAGTACTCTTCATTTGGTAATCCTCCTCTTTTTCCATTCATTAATTGGGTATATGGCTACTTGTTGATTGCTTAAATGTATCTATATATACATATATCAGGATTCATTTATCTAGATCTTAATTCGATTCAATGGCAATTGTGAATTATTCACTGTCGGTGAAATATCTATTTATTAATTATATTAGATTGGGAGTAAAATTGCATCCCTTTCTCCATATTTCGTGCTCTAATTTTTATGAGATCTTAAACTAGTTAATTTTATTGATAATGTTTAATTTTGTTAAAAGATTCTTTGCATCGACTTGTCATGTGACACTAGTGTTATAATGTATGTCCGATTAGATACATTTCTAAGTTGGTTCATGATGGAAAAAAATGAATAGTTTTAAAATGATGGGTTTGTTGTTTGGGCAAAAAGGAATTGATGTTAAATGTTATCAATACTGCTTTTACCACGTTCTTATTGGATTGGTTTACATTTTGATTTTTTGATCGAGTTCTACACTCTCTCTCTTCTAATCAGGTTGCTCCAAAAGGCATTCATTGTCTCTCTCTTCGCTTCGATTGATGACTACTCTTCAAATCCTCACGCACGCAAACATGTTGCCTTCACGAATTACTCCCCTGATTCTATCGGACAACTCATTTCACCACTTCGTCTTGTCAACCGATAACATTCTATTTCGCTTGATTGTTGTCACTTCGTTGTCGATCATCTCTAAAGCCCGATAAAATTGCTTTTCATGTCATCATCGACAAAAAACTTACGTAGAATGCACTCATGGTTTGCGTTGAATCATGTCTTCCTGAATTGTTGAAGTGAAAGGTGTGCATCAGTTTCTTGGTTAACTAGAGAGAATGTCCCAAAGTGCTTGAAAGTCGTGGAAAGCCATTTTGGAATTCGGAATTACTACCACGGGAATCATGTAGCAGGGGGCAATCTTAGTGACACTACTCCACGGACATTTGCATCCAACTTGGTTTCGACACAGTTGATAATAAAGCAAGCTCAACTTATTAACAATAATAATATTAATAAAGAAAAGAAAGCTCAATAACTTTAGTTTATCTTACACTGACTGTAGACATAGCTTATCATACTCTAGTTCTGTTAGTGAGAGTAAGGAAAGTTTTCGTGAGAATTCCAATGTTGAAAGTTTTGGTTTATTCCATCTAGTATTTTGCTTTCTTTATGAAGCTCTTTTTCTTTCTCTTTTCTTTTCTTGTTAAATATAGTGCTGACTTTGTTATACTTATGGTACAGCTCTTCCCCAACCTTGATAAAGTAGTTTTCTTAGATGATGATGTTGTAATTCAGCGTGATTTGTCTCCTCTCTGGGAAATTGAACTGGGTGGAAAGTTCAATAGAGCTATTGAAACCTGTAAAGGTGAAGATGAGTGGGTAATGTCTAAGTGATTGAGGAATTACTTAGACAATGTGTCAAAGAACTTGAATCCAGATGAATGTGTGTGGGCATATGGAATGAATATTTTTGACTTGCGTGCATGGAGAAAGACTGATATAAGAGACACATACCATACCTGGCTGAAGGAGGTAAACACACAATAAATACCCAGAGAGCAATGTGAGTTATTGGATGCATAATGGGTTTGTTACAGCAAACGATGAGAAAATGTCAAAATCACTAAAGAACTTCTTCACCATTCGCGAGGTAAACCGACAAATTGACTGATTGTTTTTCCACATAATTGTTGAAGCATTGTCTGCAATCCATTAAAAATATTCTGGATGCAACATCCATCTGTCTCTTTTTTGAGGTTACAAACCGTACTCACCCAATCGGCTTTGAGTCATTTCTTGTTGGGAACACACTATTCGAGCCTTTATGCACCAAGTTTGATGATTGGTGCTACGTGGGAGCTATATTTGGGGGTTCATTTAGAGAACTAATCAGGATTTTTGTAGGAAACATGATTTTTGAATCACAGATTAAGATCATGTATCATGATATCTTATATGTACATCTGTATTGCACGTGCAATCATATGCTCTTTTAGTGTTTGTGGGTTTGCATCTTTACCTTTTCTTTAATTACAGGTATGACTCAAGAAATTCTATTTTGGAGTGGTCCATACTTTTCATAAATAATTCAAACTGCAGGTAAGCTCATATGAATTGTCTTTTATGGTAATCTTAGTAATCCTTCATGTAATTTGAATGAGGATGCTGATCTGGTTTATGGTTTTGTTGAAACACTAGGCAGTGGATCAATGGAGTTTGTTGTTCCTCCAGTAGATTCTTCAGCCTTTTTCCCAATTTCTATGCGCTTTACTACTACAAGTACTTTCAGTGACTTAAAGGTTCGCTTATCCTATTACTCTCAATGATTCATAATATATTTTTATCAATATTCGATAGAGGCATTATAGCGTGTAAAGTATATAGTGTCTATAGTATGGATTTAGTAATAAGCAGTATAAGCACTATTACTCATTGTTATATTTTGTGTAACATTACTTGCATACATGTGGCTTGTATGATATATACCCTATCATTAGTTGTTTGTTAAAAGTCTTTTGAATTCAACTACTAAGATTAGTTCTTGTTTAATTCTTGATAAACAATGTCTGCTTTGGATATAATTGTTTTGTCCATTTACATTCAACTTTTTCTTCCACTTGAATCGTGGTTGTCGAAGGATGTTATGCTATGATCGATGCTATGGCTAGAGAAAGAGAGACCAAAATGGAAATATCTCCCATTCATGGACAAGCTATATATCGCTTTTATTATTCAAGAATTAAGGAGGCTTGTCGAGCCTATAAGCCCTTGGTTCCATCACTTACATCCTATGTGAAGGGACCGCATTCCATGTTGACCAGTGGTAAGGCGCTAGTCTCTATGCAGAAATCTACATAAAGTAATGTCATACTTGTAAGAAAATTGTATTGATCGCATACTTTCTTCAACTATTTTATTGATTCTATTCTTCATCTTCTTACAGGCTCCAAGGAAATACTTAAAGCTGCAGGGGTCATGTAAACCTAGCTCCAACTTGTGAGGCTGGCGATTTAGTTTCATGATTCAACTCATTGACCAATTCTTAGAATAGTCAGTTTTACAGAGTAAAAGCCATAATGGAAAGTTAAACAACCTAATTTGATGAATATAATGTGCTGAACATTTACTACTCC
Organism: Panax quinquefolius; assembly: GCA_020205615.1. Taxonomy (NCBI): domain Eukaryota; kingdom Viridiplantae; phylum Streptophyta; class Magnoliopsida; order Apiales; family Araliaceae; genus Panax; species Panax quinquefolius. The sequence continues at coordinate 83,865,566 of CM035162.1, forward strand.
TGCAATCCCATTTTAGGTTTCATAGACAAAACACATACTTTAAGAACAAAAAATATGACCGCCTTTTCCTATATGTACACCTGTCTTTATTACTTGGCAGGACAGGATCCACATTGCAGCTAATTAAAGGGTAAATAATGTGTTCTCTTAAATGTGCATTGATGTTGTCATAGGCCTTTGTTCGTCTTCCTTGACAGTTTTTTGCTTCTAGGTTGCTGAGTATGATCTTGATGACTGGTGATCATCCCTTGTATAAATAGATATACATACAAGTTGATGAGTAACCGTCCTTTCTATCATTCTTGTCAAGTTGTGCTGGATTAAACATATAGTATACTTAATTGTGTTTGATAATAAACATCATCATTAACAAGCAAAATCAGTATTACTTATTGTGTTTTATGGGCCTAATGGAATATGACAGTACTCAGTACTCTTTATTAGCTTCATGATTCAATCCCATGGACTATATAGTCTATGGATTAGTAATCCTATCACTATTTTATCCTTTAAAAAATAGTCATTTTCCATGCTCTTTTGCTCTTATATTCTCCCACTTCTGTAGCATTGCTACTTAATCATTTATATACTCTAAATTTTCTTCTTACTGGTATAGAAATATAATAGAAGAAAAATTTTCCATATGGTAATCTTGCATGATATCAATAGTGTTCCTTGGTGGCTTTTTTGTCTTCGTGTTTAGATTTGTTTAGAGGCCCGCATATACGGTGGTATGCCAAGTGTTCTTGCACAATTTAGGTACAGATGGTGTACAAGATTTATATTGAGCTAATCTCTTGAAATTATATGCAGGTTGATGTTTGCTCATGCGGTGAAACAGAGATCATCCGATGTGCCTCATTTGATGTTTGGTCGAGTTTGGAGCTGTACATACATTAGGTCGAGCTTAGCCAGTATCTCGAGAATTTGGTGATGCCCGACTGTTGGGAAGCAGATGGATGTGAAGGATATTTTGGATTTCAAATATAATTTGGAAAGATTTGGAAATGTTGATGTATTGTGGATGTGATAACCCTACTAACTGTTGATGTACAAGAACCATTCCATATCTTTTTGCTCAACTGTTACTATAATGCGGCTGTAATTTATATGACATGTTGTATTTGACTTGTGTTGTGACATGTTGTATTTGACCTATGTATATCGTCACTGTTATATATTCATTTAGTCACAACAATTAATTGTCACTATTAGTAACTCTTTTTGTGACGAGATGTATCGTCACCATAAGTATTCAATTAGTGACATTGAAAAATATGTTCCAAAAAATAACTATTTTGTGACATTATTTTGTAATATTATTTAAAATATGAAATGACAACGACATAATTGTCATGTTAAATATATTATTAGGTGACGAATTGTTCTGTCGTCATTTATTTTCTTATTTTTGGTGACGTTAAACACAATAACATGACGAAAGAATAATCATAAATATGACAATATTGTCGTCATTAAAATTAGATGATTTAAATTAAGTAACATATTTTTGTCTCTAAAAAAATATCATTTAATGACGAAAAACAATTTTTGTCATTTAATGCACCAAGTTTTGATGACGAAACATAATATAGAGTGACGAAAGTTTCTTTCAAATAGTGACGCTATTAACGTCACTAAAAGTAATTAATTATAGTGACAATGATGTAAATCGTCACCATAAATTAAAATATTTAGTGACGACATCAAATATTGTCAAATATACCTAATACCACGCTCATACGGTGATTCGCCTCTCGTGATTGATTAACAATAACAATTAAATATTTTATTTTAGTGACGAAAAATGAATTTTATGTGACAAATTTTAGCGTCATTTTTTTGTGTGATTTCTTGTAGTGTGACCAAGAATAACTTGCAATCTGTTCAGGCTATGACCTTGTTCAACTTCCAGAGTATAGATCTCATGACATACTACAAGATTAAACATTTAAAACACAAACACTAAACACAGACAGAGATCTACAAGGCCTGACATTTGGTTGTCAGAACACAAAATGAACTTTTCCAGATTTTGTAAAATCTTAATTCCGAGCCTCTAGATATTATGGATCTAACATCTAGCAACCCAGATCATCATTATATACTATAACCAACATATTTTAACAACAAATCACAACTTTTAACACATCATCAAAGGTCAGATTTTGAAATTAGGGTTTATACCTTACTTTGAAAATTTTGGATTCTAAGCTTCTGATTTGTTTAAGGAATTCGTGGGGATTGAATTATGAGCTGATATACTACTATATTTCGTAGGTTAAAGAGAGAGGGCCTTGGATGGTTATTGTGATCAAATGAGCTAGCAAATGTCATTTCTCTCTCTTCAAATCTATTTATAGAAGTTAGATGCAATGAATGGCTGATCTAGAGCTGATGTGCTGCAGTTTTAAGTTGTATTAAGTCAACAAGTTAGGTCACCCACTCCAATTATTGCTAGATATTCAAGAAAGCTTCAATTATGCAAGAGGGTATTTTAGTCTTTTCGCATGCATTTTTAATGGCCATTATGTAATCTTGACAAACCTTTAGGGTTTGACCATTAGGGTTTAACCCTAAGGTTTATCATATAGCATTTATAAGATTTAGCAATTAGGGTTTGAAAAATATAAAATTTTAGTTTCTAAAAATTTGTAATTAGGGTCTCCTAATTAAGTTAGGTTAACTAACCACTTAGGTCTTGAACATAAGGATTTAACATATACTAATTATCATTAAGCGTTCTAATTTAGCAATTAAGGTGTCAAATTTATAAATTAGGGTTTATAATTAAATATTAGGGTTAACAAATTTGCAATTAGTGTTAACAATTTTTAATTAGGGTTTCTAATTACATTAACATAAACATTAGGGTTTTTAATCACCAATTACAATTAACCTTGCTCATTTAACAATTAGGGTTTACAATTTGTAATTAAGTTTTATAATTACTAATTAGGGTTACCTAATATAGAAATTAGGGTTTCTTAATATTAATATTTCAAAATGTTAATTAGGATTTTAAAATACTAATTAGTCTTTCCCCAATTAACAATAAAGTCTAACATACATGATATTAATCACATTAACACAATTTCTGACTGATCATAAACTCCAGTTTAGGTTTCAAATTAGGGTTTTTCTAAAGATTAGGGTTTATAGATTTTAATTATGGTTTACCTAATTAATCATTCAATACACAACATAAATCATATAACACAGTTTTATAAAAGACTTAGACTCACAATTGAGTTTCAATTTAGGGTTTCCCACAGTGAAATTAGGGTTAAACATAATACACCATAATTGACCAACCATTGTCAGTCCACAAACATACAGTACATATTTATAGCACTGAAAAATCAAAATATAATTAATATTATATTATTATTCTCATCCCTTGATAAAAATTCAAAATTAGGGTTTGGATTCCATATCGGATTTATTCTTCCATATTTAACCTTAATAATTAAGGTAAAATAATCAACTTGATAATTTATACTAAAATTCATATAATAGAATAATTATTATAATTATTCTCAAAATCATTTCATATAGTATTTAAATAATATATAATTATATTTTCATGAAAAATAATTAATAAAAACATTTCTACTATAAATTAATTATTATAAGAATATACTTTATATAAATCAATAATTCTAAATTAAAATTATTTGTAAATATTCATGTAATAAATATATTTTTATTTACCACATAAATACATATACACATTATCTTGTACAAATCCTCATCTTTTAAAAAAAATTATACACAAAATTTCTGATTTATTTATATAGAAAATATCGGGTTGTTACACTCCATCCTCCTCTTCGGGTCTCCTTGCTTCACTCCGGTATTCCCAGCGCTAACTATCTTCCTCTTATAACATTCGCCACTCATGCTGGCACCCTTGTTCTTTACTCCCCCGTGTATCTTCCCCTTGATTTTCTTATCCTTGTGGTATTGGCTCAAAGCCTCGCTACCACCTTTGGCAATTATTGCCTTCTCTAAAATGATTCCAAATGAAGAACTTTGGAACACAGAGATACGATTATAGAGCCAGGGTTTCAAGCCCTGCTCGAACCATCGAGCCTTCCTCATCTCAGTATCCACTTGGTGTGGAGCGAACCTTGCTAGTTCATTAAACTTAGCGGCGTACTAGGGAACCGTCATGTCCCCTTGTTTCAAATATAGAAACCGCATCTCCATCCTTCCCTGCATGCTCGTGGGAAAGTAGTTCTCGTAAAATATTTCCTTGAACCTCACCCATGTTATAACATCTATTCCAGCCCTAGCCTGATTGGCATCCCACCAAAAGTTGGCCTCTCCCTTCATCATATAGGTTACAAAGGAAACCTTCTGGGCCTCATCAACATTTGCTATAACAAATGCTTTCTCGATTTCCTTTACCCACGTTTAGGCTTCAATAGGGTCCATAGTTCCTTTGAACTCCGGCGGACCCACACTCTTAAAGTCCTTAAATGTAGCAGCTCGTACTACACCATGATTTACGGGGATGTTAGCCCCAGTTCTATTAAATGTTGCGTTTAATAAATTTATGAACTCCTGCATGGGGTTAACCTGACCTCCCTCCGGTTGGTTTGTGTTCGCACCTTGATTACGTGGTACTCTTCTTGGCGGCATTTTTCTGCTATAATAAACATAAATTTGGTTATTATTCAATATTAAACAATAACTTAAACATTCATTACTTAACATTTTTCAAAAAAGACTTATATTGATTCATTGTAGTATAATACTACATCGGTTACAAAATAACCTAAGCTGAATGCATTACTTTTCCGCCATTGCTTTCCAAAAATTGGGATTTACAAAAGACTACCCTTGATTATACAAAAGAGGGTTTTATGTCGCTACTAGATACAAAATATGTACATATCTCACTACTCTAGCCACTACTAGATTACATTTGCCTTAAGGCATTCTCAAAATCTGCCTTGGCAAGACCGACGATAATATCACGGCTGATAGTATGCCGCGTCGCTCTCGCTTGACGACGGGATAACCGGCCACTGCATTGAAATCCTCATGAGAACTCCTATTGATATAGGACATTCTCCTATCTTCGCTTCTTGGTCTTTAGCTCCCCCGAGCTCAAAGACCTCTGCTTCACTTCATGGACCTTGTCCTTGGCCAGCCAAACCCTTTCATCATGTTCCTACTCCACATGGACTCCACGTCCATCTTGTGCTTCTTCTATAATGACTTGGAGCTCGCCTTGCCTCCTTAACCTCTTGACAGTAGTGGATGTTTCTATCCAGCACTGACATGAACAGTGACATCATTGACTCCCCTAGAGTCATCTCTGCTGCTATTGCTACGGGGTTGAAGGAAACTACTTCCACTTCTTCTTCCAACAAGCCGTCAAACACGGACATGATGTCTAGGCTCTCTGAGTCTCCAGAATCAACCACCACTATCTCAGGATCTGCTGCTATGGGGCTAGGTATAATCTCTACCTGATTAACCGATCATTCACTGACTACCTGCACATCTCTATTTTCTCCTGACATCTACAACAACACGAAAGTTTGATTAGTACACGTTAGTAGAATAATAAAAACACATAACATAAATAATGCATTTTATATGGTTATCTTCCATCTTTTATTCTTTGACTTTTCTTAAGGTTATGACTTAAGGTTTTATTTCCCCCCTTAAGTTTTATAACCTAAGGCTTTCATACCAACCTGTGACACCCCCAAATCCTGGTATCTTCTAACCCGACAGATGGTACTACACGGTGCTACAGTTCACATAAACATTCAATTGAAATGCCTCAAAAGAACACTACAACAAAAAGGCTTATCAATGATCGCAGACATCAATGACCGTGATACGGTCGCGCAGATTGCTATCTATGATCGTATCCGGTCAGTTGTGACACGAGTCGCAGATAACTGCTCATTGGGAGGACATCGGCGACCAACAATAGCGATCAAGTATTAGCGATCGCAATTATTAATCGATACCGCCGCGCTATTATGACTTATCTTTGAGTCGGTTGTCATGCGTGACGTGTCGACGCGTGTCGATCGATAATAGTGACCGCATGGCCGCTAGATTCACGCGATCAGCCGATATATTTTTAGCGATCGTGACGCGTCATTGATGCTTTTCTTTTTTTTTTTAAATTTTTGCCTATTTTATTGATTTCCCAAAAATAACCTGCTTTGTACCTGCTTTCAATCCCAACATAGTTATATATATATATATATATATATATATATACAAGCATCCATATTAACATCCATCCAAAACAATACAAAACATTCATCCAATACAATAACAAACATTCATCCAACACAATATAATCGATATCGTAAACATCCATATAAACTAATACAATTGTCCAAAGAATGAATCTAAAAGAGTACAAGGCTTTAAAAATCTAAAAAAATAAGTCTAGGCGTTCTTCATGGATCATCCAAATTAGGATCCTGTAATTATCAAAGTAATAAAACATATATGTTACATATAAGTAAGACATTGACTCAGAGACTATAAACATATAAGACAATGTAGCTAAACAATAAACGATATATATATATACCTGCTCCTGTTGTTGTGCTGCTGCTCCTGCTCCTGCTGCCGCTGCCGCCACTGCCTCCGCCAACTCATCAGGACTCAGAGATCGCAGATGATGCCGCCAAGATATCTGAAGAAGATCACGATCTCGACAAATCGCTCTCACGGTCAGCCGAGAGGAGTATGATAGGTGGATAACTCGATGATCGTGTAGATCGGGTGGCGGAGAGTACTGTGCTGCCATCGATGGTCAAGGCCGTCTTTGTCCTTGGCCTTTGACATAATTTTTCTTCACGATGGACGCCCTCTCCCATAATTCTTGATCAATCGACGGACGCGGGGTGCCTTCAGGATAGCGCTCGTTCATTAAGCCCTTATAAGTGTCCTGTCAGAAGATGAACAATTAAATAGTTAAAATAAATAAAAAAAATACTAAAGAAGGTCGTTACAATTTATAAACAACATATTAGGATAAAGTGAACTTATTACCGCTTATCTGAGCGACCTGGTATACCATCGCGGTGGTACATACACATCCAACCAATTGATAGGTTGACCTTGAGACTGAGACTCCTATAGTTCATTTCCTCATATTATTATGTAAACATATGATATTTTAGGTACAAAAGATGACTGTAAACATAACATACATACCGGCAAAGACAATGTTGCATGTTGTGATATCTTCGCCGCCCGATACGTGCCTTTTGCTTTCTCGCCCTCTGATACACCTGAGGATCTGTTCGAGGCGGCAGTCTTGCGCCTCTTGACCCAGCTCTCATCCTTCCACTGGTCACACATCTCGCACCCTATACGGGTCACATGCGCACCACTGTGGGCTATGCTTTCGCATATATCTTTCCGCATCTCTGGATGGTCAATCTCAAAGCATTGTGCGTGGCTTTTTGTCGTTCTTGTTCAAATTATCTTTAGTTCAGACGGCGACTTACGCCGAATAGTGTCTCGAATAACTAATGCCCGTAAGGTCGTCCCATCTATATCGTTTTCGCAAATAAAATAACAATAATAATATTAAAACATGTTATATTACTAAGCAATATTATTTGATTAACTATGTATTATCTATCGAGTGATAAAAATATATACGAAATTCAAATTTTAAATCAGATCCTTATGGGCGTAGAGGTGTGTTTCGCCATGTAATCTTCAGCGTGAAGCGATTCAGAAGCATAATTGTGAAATGCACTTCACAATTTTACTATCTTGAAAATCACTACAATATACAATAATTTATATTAAAACCTTATATATATATATATATATATATATATATATATATATATATATATATATATATATACACGATGTTTAACTTACGTCTATATCCGGAGGAGGACGGATCAGTATAAGAATGCGATCATCCGGATTAGGGGGCCTTTCAACACATGATTAGGGCTCCCACCCAACCCAAGCTTTTCGTCTTTGCGAGTTCGGAAGACATCTATAAATAAAAATTTAGGATGTTAGTATAAGTTATAAATGAAAGGTACATAAACATGTCAGGGATATAGAGAACATCAGGATATGTAATTGTATGTAAACAAAAGGACAATAGGATAGGATAGTCTAGGCCACTAGGATAGTTTGTGTAGCTTTCTTATGTCCTCACTATCTAACAACACTAGTCACACAAATCCCCAACAGTCTACAATAGAACACATATGGTCTTTAAGCATTCCTATATATGATTCGAGGGTCCATATCTGAACACAACAAAAAACATCACATATACTCATTGCCATCACATATACACGAATGCATATATGGCCATTTGACTTATATATGAAGATTTAGACAAGTATGGATATTTTAGAAACAACTCATTAATAGTGTGATTGAAGTTATGGTGCTTGTGTTTGTGTTTGTACTTTTCATTTTCTTTCTATTCTAAGCTAAGTCATACTAGCTTATAGCATACATATTAATAGTGTGTCATTTTCTTTATCTTCTCGACTATGAATTATGGAAAAACTTCTTTGAACCTTCTTCTTGATTGAATTATGGATAAACTTAATTCCTAGTTATATGGCCATTTGACTTATATATGAAAAAAATTCGGCAGAGTCTCCCCTATAATATGGACTATCCACATGCACGAGGGCATGCATACTTGACCAATTTCAGCAAAATATAATCCCAACACACAAAACAGAATGTGCACAACTATAATTCAAGACACAATTTAAGAGAATCCAATATTAGTAAAAACAATAAGAAGCCCAAAAATTGTCCCAATTTCAGCAATATCAACAACAATTTGTTTAAATTTATGTTTATATTAAACAACAATTTGCCATTTATTTATTCCAGTCAAGCCGAACGTATAGCCAACTTATTTTAAAATATCACAAAAATAACATTTCCACGGATAGCCGAACGTATGTTTAAATTTATGTGTTGTCGACTCGTGCATAAATAAATGGACGGACAAGTATTTATTTAACAAACTAAATTTATCCATTGCATCCCATAATATCATCACCTCACCATAAATTACAACCAAAATATATATGATATGATAACATTAATAATGTCTCTTATTTTAAATATTTTTTTATTATATAAAATTATAAATTGACATTAATTTCTTTTATTTATACAGTTTTGAAACTTAAATTAAGAGAGGGCTTTGAGTATTGCAAGCTATATATTCTTCTTCTTCTATCCCAAATTTAAGTCTTTTTTATCACGATGATTATTTAACATGAATTTAATTAGATTATATCAACAAAAATGGAGATATTATATTTTCCTTGTTTCCCCCTTATATAAGTGAACATCAATATACTCGATCTAATTAATAACTTGACCTCTCTATAGATATTGAATAAAATACTTCTTTAAGATAATGTTAGGTAAATTCAAAATTAACCAGAACACGGATAAGAGAAAAGTTAATTTGTTATTTTGGCCTACATGCATGTTTTTCTCTTATAATGATAATGATAGAAGAACCCTCAAAGACGACTAGATCATGAACCAATAAATGCAATATATTTATAAATCAAATAATTCATGGGTTCCATATTATTTGATAATTATTAATTTTTAAAAGTTAATTTAAGAGAGCGTAATTTTTATAATGATGACTATTATAAATTATGGAACAATTATTGGCACGTTGTTATTGTGGTAATAAATTTGAGGATATTGTTAAATGATGATTTCTCAAACAATAAAAATGACACTCTTTCTATATTACCAATGTGGATTACATTTTTTTACTCAATTTCTCAAATAAATTTACAAATATTAGAAGGTTTAATTACAACATTGATTTTCACCTTACTTAGAATTTCATAAAATAATTACTGTATGTCCACTTATATTTCCATTTGGACTATTTGATTTGCCTCTTATTTTATTCTCATTTTTTTAAAAAAATAATTTTTTATGTGTGCAATCTTATTCTCCTCTACTTGTACACTAACTAACTTGGATTAATTCCATGCACATCTACTGCTTACAAATAGAATCTAATTTAGAAGGCATATGTTTAAATGTAATCTTAATGATAATAAAAAGAAATGATTGACATTATTTGTGATTTCTTATGAAACCTGTAATGGTGGTGATGGTGGTGGCAGCGCAGGTAGCGGCGGCGTCGGCGGCGGCTGTGGTGGTGATGATGGTGGCGGCGGCGGCTTCCCCTCTTCTCCCTCTTCTCTTCTCCCCCTTCTCCCTCTTCTCCCTCTTCTTTTCTCCCTCTTTTTTTTCTTCTGTTCTGGAGCAAGAGTGATGAATCGATCTTTGGTTTATTGAAATACATCATGATCATATTCTCTGCGACCGCATGCGGTCATGCAGATTTTAATGACGTGGACATGTTAGCGGCGTATCGCCAAAGTGTCATTGAGAGAGTAGTCGCAAAAGAAATCGCGCCAGGGTTTCACACCAAAATTTTAGGAGGGAAAATCATATTGGCGACCGATCAGCGACCGCATGCGGTCGCTGAACTTACCTAGCGACTAGAATCCATAGTGGTCGCAGATATCGGTCGCTAGTACCATTATCCGCGACCAAATACAGCGGTCGCTGATATTATTGGTCGCAGATAGGCTTTTTTCTTGTAGTAGAACGGATATGTCTTATATATATAAAAAGAATATTTACATTCCCCAAGTTCTTTACAACCAATACATTTGTCTTTGTTATAATATCAAATATTATTCTTACAAAACCTATACTATTACATATATAATCTATGGGTTCACCTTCACCTTCCATTTATCCTTGTCGGATCCATCGGTACGTTCGGTCTTAGCTGCATTCATATGGTTTAAGCAAGAATGAGCCTAACTAGCTCAGCAAGTACAACAATTCTGGGAAAATAGCATGCTTGAAACATAGGAACAATATATCTTCAATAACTGAACAATAGCTACGAAGTACTATCGATAATTCAAAATAGCACTTCTTTTCATTTAAAACGTTTTACAACAACAATATTCGGTAAAACATCAATTCCGGTTCAAGACCGTAAGCATATCATAAGTACTTTGAAAAGGACGTCCCGGCACTAAGTCTGTAAGTCCGACATAGCTTACGAGCACATCTAGGCGATCAACCTATAGTACTCTATGTTGATCAACACTACATTCATTAAACGTGTATACGTTTAAGTTGTGGCAACCTCACGTGCCTGTCGTTTGACAACAAAACATTTTAGCATACTCAGTCTACTTTTGAAAACCACAACAATATTAGTTTGGTAAATTCTTATCAACACTTGATAGAATAACATAGCATACGTCTAGCCGAAAGGATTGGCTTTGACTTCCTCAAACATTAACTCATGTGAAGAATACATGAATCACAAAGACTTGTCTAGATCAAACTGGAACAAGGGTTAGAGTACTTGCCTTTAGCGTCTGCTTATAAATATAACCCGTGCACTGTAGGTCTTTAAGGTCTCTACATTAGATAATAACATCGCATAGTACATTAGGTCATGAATAATATATATGGTTCCTAAAGAATATTACCCTTCTTTTCAATCAAATTACGTATTAGATTTGTTATTATTGGTTCCGTCTTTCCATTACGTCATTCTTATGTTCATAAGTAATCGACTTAATCTTAACCCTAAGTGTTCATACTTAGGGTTTAGTATGTCTTAACAATATTTCATTAAGATATTTATTTAACGTTCATTAATTACTACCCATGCTCATCCTGTAAACATTCTTTATTGTCTAGGTCTTGAGGCTGGCGTTTCGGCGCCGACTATTACACTAGGTTCCGCGCTGCGGAACAACCTCTTATTGCTCAAAAACCCGGACTCGGCGCTGCGGCGCGAGTCTCCTTGTTAAGTGTCGTATTTGTGGCATGAGTTCTGTCAATTTGAGGCTCTTGGCGCCGCGTTTATGCCATGCTAAATGACTTTGAGTCGCACATGGCGCGGACTCTGTGCCACAGAAATGTTTGACAGATTTTTCAAAAAATGAGATTTCCGGACTCATAACTTCTTCGTTATAAGTCCGAATTGGCTCGTTTAAAAGCCTACGGGTCATAAATTATGTACTCTATGCATTCACACAAGAATTTTATCTATTTTACTTTGTTTACTAAAATTTCACCTATTAGTCCATTTTAACGAAAAACGATAAACGTTCTTGAACGTTCAACGCTCGTTTCTTCGTTCTAAGTCAGAATCTGGCCATTTTTGAGTCCGCAACTCTATAATGCCAAATATGACTTGTCTCCATCGAAAACTAACATTTTTGACTTCAAACACAAAATACGACTTCCATTCCGAGAATTTCATGAATTCGACGATTATCGTCCAATCGTGTGAATTCCGGCGAAACCTCATTACTAATCATTCTAAATGGATTTTAATCAACATATAAACATTTCAAGTTACCTATTACACTCACTTATCATCAAAGTAGGTTTTGACTTATTCTCATAAGTCAATGACTTATTTAATTTATGAACTCCAATTCTCATGCTTATGACTTATTATGAACTTAAGTTCATAAATCAATGTTCTCATACTATTTTGAACATACTAACATCATATGACAAACATATGGCAAGTTCTTCACAAGTTCATCAACTTATTTCGGTTCAAGTTGCTTATTCAACTTATTCGGCTTAAGTTCATTCATCAATGACTTATTACATGTTATCATCAAACCATCCCACTTCTCTATCAATCCTATCATAGAAGAGATAAATATAATAGATATGAGTCTTACCCTTAAAGACTATTACTTCACTTCACTTTGGAAAATCTAGCAAAAGTTGAAATGGCTTATAAGTGCTTATGTGGCTTATTCTCTCTACTAAGTAAGTTGTTTATCTTGAGAGGAGTTGGATGAAATTTGAACAACTAACAAATGAAATGAAGCTTGGTATTTATAGGCAACTCAAAGTGAGGGCACTATGGACATTTAGGCCATACCACCTCCTTAGTTAACCTCCTCAACTTCTACCTCCTTACTATTCATAACCTAGCAACCAAGTAAACTTGATAGCCACAACACTTGCTCATCATATAAATTGTTTGCCCATCAATTCTACCCACTTACACTTGGATTGCTCCATGGATCATGTCCAATTCATTGGGCTTGCTAATTAATCTAGCTAATTTCTTATTGGGATTATGCTACAATATTTTGGACTCATGACTTATAAAACACTTGGGCTTGAGTATTACTTTCTATTGAACTTCTATTATTAAGCTAATAATCTTACAAGTCCATTACATTTAATTAAACAACTTAACAAATATACACCACTTATAATTCTCGTAGGCTAGCTCGTATACTAATTCGTAATATACGTTATTTCATTCTCCATACACAATAGTATAATACGTTGTATTATACTCACATTCATTACCTCGTATAATGCATACGCATCATACGATTACAACTTTCTTTCCTTAACGCTTAATAAACCTAACTTTCCAAATTAAGTCCGCATGTGAAATACTGCGTTTTCCATACTTAGATTATTATTACATAATCCATCTCGCCTTGATATTATAACGTTACATATTTCTCGAAAGTTCAAAAATAACTCCCGAGCGTTAAACGATGAATAGTGTTTTTCGTAAACTTTCTCGGAAAACTTTTATTTTCGTCTTGGAAATTCAAACACTTTAATTCATTCACGTGGTTCAAATACTACGATGTTCCGACGTTTTTAGGTTATAGAATGACATACATCTTATTAACACATATAATGACAAATAAGATTATTTTATTCATTATTTAATTATTTCAAATATTTTACAAAAGATCCGAATTTCTCGGTCGTTACACAGATGATAGCATTAGTAGTCCTCACTATTCTATGAAATAGTGTGATAATAAATGTATTGAGGACTCCATTTGAGTTGAATACTGTCGAGAAGACAATATTTGTATTAAAACTCTCAGTTTATGTTTTGTCGTATTTTACACGACAGTTATATTATTAAGTTGTATTTGAATTTTGTATCATGTATTTGGCGACTCAAGATGGGTGATATATACCTATTTTGGGGGCGTCACATGTATTATATTAATTAAATTATTATTTAATATTTAATTAATATGTAATGATTTTATGTTATAGTTCTAATTTAATTGAGATAATGTAGTGATATGGTAATTGTTACATGAAGTTATAATTAGCGAGTAATTATAATGTGACAATTTTATGTGATTAATTGATGTTAAACTATTAATTAAAAAAAGTAATGTTAAGCTTTAATTAATTAAAGGATAACATTAAGAATATGTGTTAAAGGATCTATTAAAAGAGTTAAAAGAGTTTTTAAAGCCATTTTCCCAAACAAGGCCTTACTTTTGTTTTAAACCTGTTTTACCCAAACAAGGCCTTAACTATTAAAACCTGATTTTAAAATAATATGGTTTTGCCAAACAAGCCTTAGGGCTTTTAAAATTCTAATTTTTGTAACTTATATATTAAATTGATAATTAGTTTATGTAATTATATTGGGAGTTACATATTCTCTAATTATACGTGTTATATATATATTGTATATACACTAAGTTGCGTTAGTTTTCTAAACCTAAGTCTAAACTAAGAGCAAAGAGAAAAAAGAGAGAATACAGAGAAGAAGAAGAAGAGGAGGAAGAAGAAGAAGAAGAAGAAGAAGAAGAAGAAGAAGAAGAAGAAGAAGGGAAACCTTGAGAAAACAAAAGAAAAGCTTTCATCATCTCCATTTTTTCTCCTAATTCAACCTAGAAAGGTATCAAACTAACCCTTATACTAAATTAAGATATTTTGTATTTACTCTTTGTAAAATTAGGTTTTCATGATTATGAATTTATATGTATATATGGTGTTCATATGTTTTCATATGTGATTGTATGCTATGAAAGGATTTTCACAATACAATTGTTGTAAAAACAAGTTTTAAAATCATATTCTTCTATGTTTTCATAGTTTTAGAGTTCTATGCAAAAATATTTTGGTGAAAATTCATAATTTTGATATGTGAATGGGATGTATATATATGTATACGCTTACATGAGATTTTTATAGTTGTTCAAAAGTTTCAATTCACAAAGATATGATGAACATGATGAAATCATTTTCATAGTGTTTGATTATGAAGTTATGTTGAAAATTGTTCTTAAATCTTTGATGTGAGCATGATTTATGTGTAATATGGGTTATATTATGATATATTAAGAGTTATATGGTTGTTCTAGAAATTCAATCCATGTAATTTTGATAAACAAGAGGAATTTTGTTCATAATGATTTTATGTGAATTAATTTCTGAAAAATGGCTTTTAAATCTATCAAATTGATGTTTGGTTATGATTTATTGTTGAAATTGATCATGTATTATCTTAGTATCTTAAGAATATGAGTTATCACAATTGGAATTACTTGAATTGGTTTAAAAATGAATTCGTAATAGCAATTTTCGTTAAGAAAGCTTAATATCGTAGTTTTATTCAAAAATCTTGAAAACCTTAGTTTTGATTATGTGTTGTATGGATTTTATATGTTATAATCATGTTAAAGAGTTTAAAATATTGTTGTTAGCAAGTTTCATGTTGATCATGTTGGGAAAAATCGAATTCAGTGTGAAGAAATAAGCCAAATTGGCTTATTTCTCCGCCAGTTCGCGAACTGAGATGTGCACCAATAGTGCGGCCTGCCTCAGCGGGGCTTTTGGCCTTGGGGGGCCCACCCCAGTGGGTAACCATGTTGTCCGGGTGGTTTAATTGTTGTAATGCAAAATTGTTTTGACCTCCGTTAGTAAAATGGCCATAACTTTTTCATACGAACTCCGATTGAGGAGATTCAAGATGATTTGAAATGAGCACGAGTAGACCTACAACTATTTTTAACATGTTTATTTTAAGGTCTTTAGAAGGGGTCAAAATGGTCATATTTGTGACTGATGCGTATTCGGAGGCAATCGGAGGGCGTCAGACATGCACATACACAAGTATAGTTATGTCGACGATAATAGATGTTGTTCTAAGTTATAAAATATGAATTTTAGTAAATATAATGATGATTAACATTAATAAATGATGTATTAGATAAGTTATGTAAGCAGACTAAGCATACACAAGAGAGATGATTCAAGGCGATTTAATGAATGAGCGTCAAACGCCGTGAGTGAAGTGTTAATGAACATTATAAGATATGGAATGAGTTTAATATAAAACCCATAAGTATTCCTAGTAAGACTTAAACACTTGAATGAATTTTGAATATTACACAAGTCGAAAAGTTAACACAATCTAATTGAACATTGTGTGCTAATTAACAGGAAGGATTATGAGATGTGGAGTAGAGTTTACATTACAATTACTATGTGTTGTTATGTGACTAATGTAAGAACCCGAATTTCAGAAAATATTAAAATAAGAATTTAGTAGATAAAATTCTTAAGGCATGTGAAGGGTTTAAATAAAAATATATAATGTGTTATGTGGTATGTGGTATTGCGTTACATAGGGTAATATGTGCTATGTAATAAGTGTGGTTGTGTTTAATAAATGTATATATCATTATTATATATTTTTTATAAGTTATAGAGATGATTTAATATAAAGATGAATAAAATTATCTATTTATGTTAAATAATTTATGTGAAATTATTTTATATTAGTAAGTTGGTGACATTAAAATATCTTAGATAATCACCAAATTTTTTTAGTATATGTACGAGTGAATATCAAGTCTAAGATAGTGCAATCTTATTCTTTAATGATTGACGTATAGAAGCTGGGCTAAACGATTCCTTCAGAGAGCGGAGGTATATACAAATTAGTAACCGATCTAACTCACTGTGAAAACAGTGTAGACGAGACAGAAACTAATTTGTTGGTTGTTTGTGGGAAACCACTCAGTGTACTATATTGAAAACTATTAAAGATTTGATGTGTGTTAGGTTTAGACTTGTATATATGTACGTTGTTGACGAGAGAAGAGAATCGATATTCCTTTAGAGTGTTTAGAGAATTATTGAGTAAATTAATACATGGCGAGAAGTGAGGATTAAAGGTATGCATGTATGTGTTATATTCGAGTGTTGTGTTTTTGATGGTAAGAAACCGTAAAGGAGTTGTATAGTTGGTTAAACTAATAAAGGAGAAATAGAGTTTTAAAACTTGAAGTGGGATACTTAAATTGTTAAGGGAGATAGTAACCAATGGTGTGAAACCAAAGGTGGGATTAATGTTAGACGAGCTAACGCTTAAGGAGGATGTGTAAAGTGTTTAGAAGTGTAAGGTTTTATTTTTGCTAATGTAGAACTTATTCATGCGGAAATTTGGTATATGCGCAATTGCGCCATTTCAAATCCGTGTGATCAGCCAAGCAATTGCTACCGATCTGTAGAAAATTCTGAGTAAGTCTGTAGAATTTAAATTTCAAGGAATGAATGCTAGAGACTCATATAAAGGTCATAAATGGTGATTTAGTTGACCATGAATGGATTAATTAGCATAAGAAGAATGAAAGAAATATGTTAATTAATATTTGATATTTTAAATATATTACATTGTATTGCAATATTTGAAAGATAAGCGGTTAATAAAAGAAGAGGACCAATATAGTTATAAATAATTATTGGTTAGAGATGGAAGAAGTTGTCTTAGGACAATCGAGTAATTATCATTATAATGTATAATTTAAATAATTAATAGAGTAAATATTAATTATTCTAAGTGTAAAGGTTGTACATATTATAAGTATGTAATTATTTAAGTAAGCTAAATAATTTAGTATTATGATAAAGTGTGACATAAACTTTATATTAAATAAATAATAAAGTAATGTAGAATTGGGGAAAAGCCAAACATGGCCTAGACCCCTAATATTGTATTATAGAAATAATGAGCTTGAGTTATATAACTCCAGTAAATGAGATAAATGAGCCTTGTGTGGCCTGAGTATTAAAGTTAAACTAGACTGAAGGTTTAACTGAAATTATTAAAAGATAATAATAGATGATTGATAATAATCATTGTGATATTAAAGTGTGATAGAAAATAATGGGTTGAGAGTACCCCACTGAATTGTATGAAAATATTAATTGAATTAAACCAATGTACATGAAGTACATGATATTATGTATGGGTGTATGTTTAAAATATAAGTATATTTCCTATATGTGGGTAGCTACATATATATGTGTATATATGTGTCAATAACATAATTCAATGTAGTAATGTTAAATCATTATAATTGATTTAATAAGCCAAAAATGAATTAACTTGAGTAGAATGAGATCTATTTTGCTGATAAGATAGAGAGTATTAAACCTTGTCCCAAAATCAGTGTCTCATTAATTATAACTATCGTAATAGGCCATTGGCCTAACACTTCAATTGCTGAGAAATGAAAAAAGGCTACAAAGCTGGTAATCATGGCTAGAGGGATGGAGGAGAAGGGAGTAGTTTACCAAATCTTTAATACCCATCATCTTTTTCTTCTTCCTGCTAAACAAAATTAGTGGACAAAGCTTTGGTATGGGTATTGAATTTCCTATAAATAGGGACTCCTCCTTCTCTTTCCCGTTTGATAAATTCTTTGAGAATTTGGCTAAGAGAGGTTGCAAGAATTAGGAGTAATTAGGGGATTGAAGAGCTATGTTCAGCAAAGTTAAGCATCAAGAGGTAATAATTCTAAGTTCCATGCTCTTGATTTCCTAAGTTTACACTTTTTTAGTAATATTGTGAAAAAGTAGCTTTTGAGTCACAAAATTGATGGCTAAGGGTTGCTATAACCCATGAATTGATGCTAGGTATTGTTAATACAGTTAAAAATGAAATCAACGAAAGTTAAACGAACAAATTTGGTTGAGAAAAGAATTCGTAGTGAACGAATTCGCTAAACTTTTCGAAACATGAACATTTGCATGAACATGAGTTATAGATTCATTTTTGGGTTAGTTAATGTTTATGATAATTATTGGGTAGTTAGTATGTTGTAGTTTTATGAGTTACAAACTCATAGAATCAAAAATGGACTAAATTAGATGAGTATAACTCATATTATGATGATTGGAAGGAGGTTTGGTCTGTAAAATTATGAAGTACAGAACTTGGGAAGCGTTTTTCTCTCGAGGTGTGTACTGGCCGCCCAAAGGCCAATAGTAGCATTTATTGCGGGCTTCATTCTTTGAGTAGATCGCTTCGACGACATTGCGATAAATTAAGCATAAACTGCTTTTTCATCTGAACTCCGATTGAGGTTGTTAAAGAATGATCCAAAATGAGGACGAATAGACCTACAACTTTTATTCTTAAAGTTATTCAATTTGAGGTCATTAGGAAGGGTTACAATAGTCATCTTTGTGACTGTTACGTATTCGGAGGCCATCGGAGAGCGTCAAACGAGCACATACGCAAGTATAGTGCTCCCGACGATGGAATATGTTATTCTAAGTGATGTAACATGAAAATGCATGATATTATACATGACATATAAAACTTTCCTTGCTCATAATGTAATGCTTTAGCATGACTTAATGCGTGTTTTAAAAAGAAACTTGAAGATTTCAAAAACAAACCTTGACGAACTTTAAGTCATTTGAGTTCTGACTTTGTAATGAGCATATGGTGGAGTCATGCGAGCATAAAATGTTATCTTAAGTTACCTCGTATAAGATAACTTGTATAGCTTGGATAATATGTGTTTTCAAAGAGAAATTCAAGTTTTGAAAACTAATAATCATGAGTATGGGGTAACCTACATTTCGACCTTGTAAGAATGTGTAGAAATATGCACAAATGAATATGACATATGATTCAAGCCTAACCTCAGCACAGCTGCGCTGCAGGATAGTTTGGTCTGAACATTTTATTTGCTTTCTGATTTTGGAAACTTACTTATAGTACTATCCTAAGCTATAGTACTTGACATGGATGATGTTTTAAGCCTAAGAGCATGTAATGGTTATATAAAACCCAAGTTTGTTAAAATTTATTAAAGTTTGCAAAAGGCAAGAACCATATGAAACATTCATCTATGAGTTTGAAATGTGTAACGAACCCATAGCGAGTCACGTGTGTAATAGATTTATGAATGTTGATATTGAACATGTGTAGCTAAGATATACATATACATACCTAGCTATTCTAAGAGTATAATGAGAAAGTGAAGTATAGGTTTTACAAGCCTAGTTAGGAGATAATATTTGTTCTTATATTAAGAGCGTATGAAATGTATAACTAATGGATATGAATCCATAATTATATAACTATATAGGAATACATGAAGTGTAGATAAGCTTTAAGTAGTAAGTCGTAGTTGATAAACTACGAATCAGGCAAGTCTTTCAGTTCCTATTTGATATATAAATTTGATAACTGTTAGTTGATCTATATTATGCTATGCAAATGTTGATGTATATATATGAAATGCATATGAGAAATGTATGAAATGTGAAAGTTGATCTTTGATGATATGCTTGTGAAATAAATCTATGTGCCTGTTATATAAGAAGTAACATGCGTAGTAAATATTAATTGATTATGAATGCATGAACTGAATATGATATTACATGCTATGTGCTGCATGAAAACTTTTAGAATATCTGGGCTATCAAGCTCACCCTTGCAAATAACTAATTTTACAGGTTAAGGACACACGGTAAAGGTTACATGCTACTTGATTGATAAAGTTCAATTACATCAAAGGAGATTGATTCGTTTATTTAAATTTATACTCTTGAACCATGTTTAGGTTCTAGGAAATGTACATGATAGTAGTTTACGATATGTAATACATGTTAAGTTGTACTAAGCGGTACATAGAGGAATTTGAATTGAGATATAAAAATTTATACAATAATTCGAATAGAATTAATCATAACATAATTTGATTCAAGGGTATGCAATTGATTCAAGTTAAGATATCAATAAAAGAATTATTTTCAAAGGAGATTGAAAAAGTTTAAATTATTTCGCATATTTATAAAACATCGAATGTAATGTAAAACAGGATTAGTAAATGACCAAGTTGTGAAACTTATAAAAGTTTGGGGTCGTTGTGCAGATCCTGGTAATGGAAAGAATTTATATTCTAAATTGTAATAAGAAAGGTTTTATTCATTAAGTTATGAATGAAAAATATAAATTGTTTGACGATAGTAGTATCGTGGCGGATCGGATCCGATGTTCGAAGGGACCCGGATTTGGGGGTGTCACAGGTTGGTATCAAAGTTGTAGGTTATAAACTCAGGTAAGTGTACCTTAGGCTATAACTTGAGAGAGAGAAAGATAAAGATTTAAAATATGTATAAGTGAAGATTCAAAGAAGAATCTTAAAGTATCTAAGAGAATGATAATTCAGGAGTTTCCTAACTTCAATAATAAAAATGTTAAGATGGTGTCTATATGACAAAGATAATAAGAATGAACTCGAATGGAGTTTAGTGGATAGTGGGAAAGAACCCTAAGGTTAATTGATGATCACGACGTGATCGGATTAAGCTATAAAGTGATAAATAGTCTGTAAAGACTAAGTGTGTATAACTTGATGCTATAAGTGAATGTACTGTGGAATGGTACGATGTGAACTCATGAGGAGTTGTATGTGATGAGATACAAAGATTTTGTATCGAGCAAAGAACAAGTAAAGTGTAATATATAGTTAAGTGGGATTTCAGTTGAGGACTCATTTGAGAGCTAAGTTGTACAAACTTTTGTGTGGGCGGAGGCTTTGTGCTCATGCTCAGTTCCTCACATTGATAATCAATGGAATGTCGGTGTCGCGCTATCGATATGCTTATGGTCAGAAGGTGATTCTTTTCTCATATCATATTTGATAGATAGAGACTATTAAGATTAAGATAGAGAATATTAAGATTAGGCGCGAGTTCTTAAAACTCATGCACATGGTACGTTCGTGACTCATAATTATATGAAATGTTTTTGTACCCCTCAGCGAATGGACGCCTATGGTCTGACTATGATAAGTTCTTAAACTCATATAATTGTGGCAAGTTCCTGAATTTCCAAAGTGTGGTAAGTTTGATGAACTATATCGGGTATATATATGTTATGAAGTTAGAAATTTTGGTATAGTAAAGATTGAAGTTGATGGAGAAACATGGATTTTCTAAATCTTCTAGCTCTGCTAGATTTTCAAAATTTATTGACTTCGTGTTGATGTTCGCTCTTCTGTTTTTTTGAAAAACATTTGATCATGTGATTGAACCAATGATGTTTTAAAAATAATACCTTTATCCATATGTCTATGCCAATTGTTTCGGCTAAGACAAAAATGATTTGAAAATTCTCAAAAAGGTATTTCTTGTTAGGTTTGTAATATTCTAGAACGCAATCAAATTGCAAAAATTAAGCGAAAACGTGTAAAAAATCAGAGTTTAAAATTTTTACAAACCATATACCCGGATCACCCTTTATGCACAATTATTAATTAAACGAAGAATAAGAAATTATGAAATCATACCCTTGTAGAAACGAGCTTCCTCGTGTAATGCGAGTTCACCTCCTACTTCTCCGCGATCTCCTTGAATCCACCGGGTTTGGTTCCTTCCTTTGATCAATGTAAGCCACCCAAGTGTATGGCCTCTAGAGGTGATCCACCAAAGAAGAAGAATTTTTAAGAAGAAGGGGTATTGGCTCAAACCCTAGTTTGTTCTATCTGTATAGAAAAAGAACGTACTCTCCAACATTTGGAATTGCGTATCACTTGATATCTGTTATATGACTCATCTTATAAAGATATCAGGTAACCTTATTTAATAAAATAAGGTATTATTTAATTAAACTCTTTTAATTAAATGGGCTCCCTAATCTTATTAGGGATAATTAATTAAACTCCTTTAACTAATTTTTCCTCCTAATCCTATTAGGAATAAATGAGAGTACTTATATTAAATTAATTCCTAAACTCTTTTAGAAATTAAAATAATAATAATAATTACAATAATATTAATAAGACTCCTCTTATTAATTTATATTTAATATTTCTAAAATATTAAATAATAAATATTAAGCTATTTAATTTATTCTATCATCATAGATTAAATTAAATATACATAAATATATTATTACGATTATGCCATTAACTTCTTAAATAATTATTCTTCCTTTTATGGTGGTGTGACCGTTTAGGTTCTCCATATTAAACCAGGTTGTGAATAAATCAATTAGAACAATTCTAATCTTATTTAAATAAATAAATTAAACAATTAATTTATTTAAATAAATAATATTTATTCTACAATAGGATAAGCCTCTCCTAGCGATCAACGACTTTCCAGATAATATAGATTTCAACATTAATCATAAAAGAACCTTTGAGTAAATAGTTAAAATACAATTCAATCCTTCCACCATACAATGTCCCAATTAAATATAAGACATGAAATTCTTTGTCAAGTCTTATTTTATTTAATTATATGTATTTCAACTCTTAAATGCACAACTCAAATAATGCAAATTAGAAACTCCTTTCTAATTTCATTACGCGCCGCCAAGGACTCTTTGGGTTGTCATTTATCGAATCACATAGGACATTTCTCTTCTTTTAATAGAAGTGGTAGATTCTTTATTGATCATACATTATCTCCATGTACAACTTATTATACCTAAGCATACCATTTGATATACCCTAAGGGTCTTAAGGAATAAGTCAAAGTATAACTCATCATACACAAGATACTATGATGATCTCAAGTCCAAGGATCACTTGTACTACTATCACTACAGGAATTCCTATTGACAGGCAAGTAAAACTCCATTAGGTATTCCTTAGCGAGCCACGTTCAGTGAACTTATTCTATAATAAGCACCTACATACTTGCTTTAGTGTCTCCACACAAATGATCATGAGATCAATCATCCTCATCCAATGAGCAAGCAACGTATGTACCAATCTATCCGGATTCACTAATCCCCAATTTAGTAATCCAATGATTGGGAACTATTTTAGTTTTAAGCTTTCTAAGAATTTAGATCTCATTAGAATGATCATCATCGATGATTCTAAAAGCATTGCTTAAAACTATGGGTTTATCACATATTATAAAACAGCATCATGTAGATAATTAAAAGCCTTTAATAAATTAATACTTTTTATTAATAAATGAATAAGATTGTTACAAAGTATATGCTTTATCATCAAACATGATTGGCTTGTGTGCATACTACTTTCAATCTCCCACTTGCACTAAAGCCAATCGTCATTGTATCTTATACTCTTCTTCTCTAAGTGACGATTATCCTGCTGTTGGATAAGCTTTAGTTAATGGATATGTAATGTTGTTCTTGAGAGTCCACCATCTCTATAGTGATTTCCCATCTTTCGATGATTCTTATAATCAAATGAAAATGCCACAACACATGTTTAGATCCAAGATGAGACTTAGGAACTATTCCTAGTTCTGAAATGAACTTTTAATCCAAACAATCAACTTGCGGTTTCATTTATAGCTATATACTTTGTCTTTATCACTAAACCAAAGAACTCTTTCTTTGTTTGGAACCTTTCGATTCGCACCACTGCTTGTTCACGGTAACCCTTTACCTTAAAGTGGATTTTTACGTCGTCTTGGTGCATTTGAAAAACTTGAGTCATTAAGCCCTCTAGTTTTAATTTAGACCCACCATGAATATGATCACATCCTTAGTGCTTGGGTTAAGCACTTTAAGATGTTTTTCACCGACTCATAGTGAACTTCTCCATAATATAACCCGATCAACATCGGGTCTCAGTACATTTCATTGCATGCATGATTGTCACTCATGCGACCTCTCTTTTTAGGAGTCTGTGGGGACTATTAAGAGAGATACACTCCATAGCTCATCGACATGAGACATCTCTTGGAGTTTGCCATGCTAAACGACTTTAGCATCAAATGAATATACGTTTCTTGGGTTAAGTTGAGCATCCTCTTAAATCTATCTATATAGATTTATATCCCCAATTAAGATACTCTTCCAAATCATTCATGGTGGAATGTTTAGACAACTTTATCTTTACTGATTGTAGCATTGGTATGTCATTCCTTATCCGTAGTATATCAACATATAGTACTAAGAATTTCAAGACGCTCCCTCGACCCCTTTTACACACTAGAACTCTTACCTCATCGTATGTAACTCGGATCATCATCTTCTATGATCGTGCCTCCTCATCATCATCATCCATGATGAATCCATACCTCCTAGGTATCTTGAAGACTATTTTGATTTACGATTGGGTTGTGGTACAATAGAATTACATCTGAGTTCCTCTTATTTGACTTATAGTGTTTTGTGGTTCTTGAACTCTTCAAGATCTATTATCCTCCCACTAGCCCCTTCAATGATAAACACCTTTATCTTAGAAGGAAGCGTGTTTCGCAATAAACACCTTATGCTAAGTAGGATTATAGAACATTTACCCTAAACTTACTTTAGGATGTCCCACAAATCTATACTTGTCAAATCTTGTCCCAAGCTTATCTTTTTGAAACCTTTTCACATAAGTTGGACAACCCCTTATCTTAACATACTTAAGATTAGGAATCCTCCTCCTCATCCATAACTTTTATTGAGTCTTGAAATGGATTTTGAGGTTACCTTTTCCGTAGATATGAAGCCATTTCTAGGACATTATCCCAGAAGGATATTGGAATGTCGGTAAAATCATTATGGACCGCACCATGTCCAACAAGGTACGATTTTTCATTCAGATACATCAATCAATTATTGCGTATCAGGAGGCATCCATTATGAGAAAACCATTTGAGATGATCTAGAAACTTATTGCACAAGTATTTATTCCTTGATCTAATCAAAGAATCTTAATACTTTGCCAATTTGTTTCACTTCTGAATTCTTTGAACCTTTCATATAATTCACACTTGTATTTCAACAAATACATACATTCAACTCTTTGAATGATCATCTCCTTTTCTTATACTAATTTGTTCAATATGCAAAATTATTTTCATGTAAGTCAAGTA
This sequence comes from Panax quinquefolius, assembly GCA_020205615.1. Taxonomy (NCBI): domain Eukaryota; kingdom Viridiplantae; phylum Streptophyta; class Magnoliopsida; order Apiales; family Araliaceae; genus Panax; species Panax quinquefolius. The sequence continues at coordinate 83,891,555 of CM035162.1, forward strand.
TACTAAATTTATTAAGTAATATTCCGATTCTATACAAAACATTATTATTATAAATAGAAACAACAATTATTCTTAAATATAATACCAAATTTTATTGTCCAACAACAAAATGAAAATTATGTTTCTAACAAGAACTGGAATACAATAACAACTTATTGACTTAATAGACTTACTCGTAGGCATTGCTAAACTATAAGTTTCTATGGCTAATATGGCAACCTCTGCTACATTTCCCGCATATAGGATTACTTATATTTTTTTAGCTTTCTACTTCTGCTTGGTCCCTTCATAAATCTATATTTATGATAACCAAAGTCGGTATCCAATACCCAAGTAAAACCTTGACTTAAAGAAAAATATATTTCAATCATGAAGAAAAACTGTATTGTAACCGAAACTTCACTAAGCTTCTTTGATTAGCCTCTGCAAGATGCTTCTTACAGTTTCTTTTCAGTGTCCAGGCTTATTGCAGTGGAAGTAAACTCCTTTGCTATCCGTATCAGTTTTGCTCTTATTATCCTTTGTTTACGCCTTTCTATTTACCTTCTTTGAATCGTTCTTCTTTTCAGAAGATCCTTTGGCCCCTACCAGTAAGACTTGATCTTTCTTGGTTGGAAAGTGACTCTCAACATTTTTCAATATGTTAAGCAAATCAGCGAGGCTGATATCTAGCTTATTTATATGAAAAATTCACAACAATTGTGAAAGGAGTCCGGGAGTGAGTGTAAGATCAAATCTTGGCTCAACTCTCCATCCATGACAAAACTCGTTGTCCTAATTGATCAATCAAATTGATAATGTTAAGGACTTTATATACATCTTGTGTAGTGTCATCGGTCGTTTCTAGATCGGAAGAGCTCCTTAGATATCTGATATCTATCAATCCTACTTTCCTCACCATCAACTACTTGATGTGCAGGAATATAGTAGGAGCATCCATAGTTTCATGCTGACGTTGAAGCTCGTTACTCATAGATGCGAGCATGATGCATTGAGCCAACTGTGCATCATCTTGCCACTTTCTAAAAGTAGCAATGTCTTCCTCAGAGGCATTATGCGCAACCATTCTTGAGGATAGGCGTATTAAGGACATAAGATAACTTTTTTACCATGAGAACTATTCTCAAATTCCTTAACCAATCCGATTTAATTTGGTGCAGTTAATTTAGCATCTAATATGCTAAGTGATAGTAATTTTAGACATTGTAAAATTTCAGTAAATGAATTTGTAATTAACAACATTTTAACATACATTCTTTTATTAATTACCAAAATAAATTAGGTCTTGTTTTAAATTGGTATCTCCCACTATTTTCTTCAAACTATATTTACCCTCAATATATATAGTTCGGCAAAATCTAATTAAAGATCTGCTAGTGAGAATAAGAATCCCATTTCAAATATATATAGCCTTGTGGTGACACAACAAACTATATATAAATAAATAGGTAGACAACTTTTGTCAATTACATCAACTATGCAACTCCTTTTCTTTTGCCTCTTAGATTATTTTGATCAAGTGGTGGCATATCCGAATCAAAATTATCCAAGTTAAGTTCGACCTAGCACTCCATATATTCAAAAAAGAAAAATATTATCCTTGTGGTGACACAACAAAATAATATTGTTTAATTTTCTTTATAAGCATCAAATGTGATAAATTAACATCTTAAATACTTAATACTTGCCTTGTGGTGACACAACAAACTCATATTAAATATTTAATACTCTATTAATTTTATCATGCTAGAAAGCGACGTTCGATATTCCAAATATCTTGGGCGCTTAGGACTTAATATAAAAATTGAGGGGTTTGTTATTAATTTGTCTCATCTTGTTTAAGCGCGCGTGTGTTGGGTTTGTAATATTCATGTATGTAATCAAATTGCAAAATAATGCTAAGCGTGTAAAAATCGAGTTTAAAAAAATTTACAAACCATATACCCGGATCACCTTTATGCATAATTATTAATTAAACGAAAAGATAAAGAATAAAATCATACCCTTGAAGATCGAGCTTCCTCAGGTACAAGTTCACCTCCAAATCCTTTCGCGTTCAACTTGAATCCACCGGGTTTGGTTCCTTCCTTTGATCAACGTTAGCCACCCATATGTTTGGCCTCAGAGGTGATCCACCAAGGAAAATAAAGATTCAAGAAGAAGGGTATTGGCTCAACCCTAGTTTTCTATCTCATAGAAAAGGCGTACTCTCCAACAAATTGGAATTATTACGTATATTTGATATCTGATATAAGACTCCTCTTATAAAGATATCAAGTAACCCTATTAAAAATAAGGTATTATTTAATTAAACTCTTTTAATTAAATGGGCTCTCTAATCTTATTAGGATAATTAATTAAACTCCTTTAATTAATTTTTCCTCCTAATCTATTAGGAATAAATGAGAGTACTTATATTAAATTAATTCCTAAACTCTTTTAGAAATTAAAATAATAATAATTGTAATAATATTAATAAGACTCCTCTTATTAATTTATATTTAATATTTCTAAAATATTAAATAATAAATATTAAGCTATTTAATTTATTCTATCACCATAGATTAAATTAAATATACTTAACTTATATTATTACGATTATGCCATTAACTTCTTAAATAATTATTCTTCCTTTTATATTGTGTGACCCTTTAGGTTCTCCATATTAAACCAGGTTGTGAATAAATCAATTAGAACAATTCTAATCTTATTTAAATAAATAAATTAAACAATTAATTTATTTAAATAAATAATATTTATTCTCTGATAGGGATAAGCTCTCCTAGCGATTAACGACTTTCCGGATAATATAGATTTCAACATTAATCATTAAAGAACCTTTGAGTAAATAGTTACAAAAATGACAATTCAATCCTTCCACCATACAATGTCCCAATTAAATATAAGACATGGAATTATGTCAAGTCTTATTTTATTTAATTATATGTATTTCGATCCTTAAATGCACAACTCAAATAATGCAAATTAGAAACTCCTTTCTAATTTCATTCGCTTGCCAAGGACTCTTTGGGTTGTCATTTATCGAATCACATAGACATTTCTCTTCTTTTAATAGAAGTGGTAGATTCTTTATTGATCATACATTATCTCCATGTACAACTTATTATATCCAAGCATACACTTTGATATACCCTAAGGGTCTTAAGGAATAAGTCAAAGTATAACTCATCATACACAAGATACTATGATGATCTCAAGTCCAAGGATCACTTGACTACTATCACTATATAGAATTCCTATTGACGAAGCAAGTAAAACTCCATTAGGTATTCCTTAGCGAGCCAACGTTCAAATTGAACTTATTCTCTAATAAGCACCTACATACTTGCTTTTGTGTCTCCACACAAATGATCATGAGATCAATCATCCTCATCCAATGAGCAAGCAACGTATGTACCAATCTATCCAGGATTCACTAATCCCCAATTTAGTAATCCAATGATTGGGAACTATTTTAGTTTTAAGCTTTCTAAGAATTTAGATCTCATTAGAATGATCATCATCATTATTCTAAAAGCATTGCTTAAAACTATGGGTTTATCACATATTATAAAAACAAAGATCATGTAGATAATTAAAAGCCTTTAATAAATTAATACTTTTATTAATAAATGAATAAGATTGTTACAAAGTATATGCTTTATCATCAAACATGATTGGCTTGTGTGCATACTACTTTCGGCATGACACATATATATATAAAATATCGCGTTATATTAATGAACATGCGAAGCATGTTTTCATAATATATAATATATATAGTATAAGCATGCACATATAGAATACTATATTCTACCCGGATTGATTATGGACTTTTATTCTAGTTTGGTTCACTAGAGCCACCAAGTGAACCAAAAGGTCAAACCCCAGGGGTGCAAGAAATTAATATTTAAATATAACTATTACATTTAAACCGGGCTCCATTACAAACAGGTCTTCAAGCGCTCCTTGCTCCTTGATCTCTAATTTTCTAAAATTAATTCTAACTATTCCTATTACACAACTATTTAAAATAAATAGAAACCTTGATCGTGATCGAGGGGAAGTACATAGGAGGGAGATAGAATTTATATTAAGAAAAATTAGAGAAGGCGAAATACGCAGACCCCATTTAATAAAACCCATACATTCATGCATCCAACTAAAATAAAATCTAATCACATTGGTCAATAGTCCATAATCAATCCCATTTATTATCATACACATCACTATATGCATCAATAAATAACATTCATCTTATGAATAATAAACATTTATATATATATATATTGATATCATTTAATGGGCAAATTTAGTTAGTATAAAATCTAATTTTGAATCAAAATAAACTCCTTTATTTTAATCCAAATTTAAATCAAAATAAAACTATTTTATTTTAATTTATCCAATTTTGAATAAAATAAACTATTTTATTTTAATCAAAATTTTAATCAAAATAAACTCCTTTATTTTAATTAATTATGGAATCCAATTCTATAAAAAATAAACTCCTTTATTTAAGGAAACACCGATTTTTTTTCCTATTCACAAATAAACTCCTTTATTTTGAATAATATGAAATCTTATTTCATATTTAAATAAACTCCTTTATTTTAGAAACACGGATTTTCTTTCCTATTCACAAATAAACTCTTTTATTTTGAATAATATGAAATCTTATTTCATATCTAAATAAACTCCTTTATTTAAGGAAACATGGAATCTAATTTCAACTCCAATTAGTTATATGGAATCCAATTCCAACTCTAATTAGTTAGCATGAAATTTAATTTTAAAATTAAAATAACCTTTTATTTTAAGATTAAAATAAACTTTTTATTTTAAAATTAAAATAAACTTATATTTTAATAATAAAATAATTAAAAATATTATATATTATTAATATATAATAACCGTCCCATTTTATAAATTAATATATATATATATATATATTATATAATCCGTATGTCTTATAATATATATTAGTATATATTAACATCTAGAATCATGATCCTAGATCATGCCACGTGACCAGCAATTCAGCATCTTTGTTAACATGCATACATGCTTCACGTTAATCTTGGAAGATTTAGAATCACCATTGAACTAACCACGTGAATGGAATCAGCAGCGAAAAAAAAATATTTCGCTTGTTTTTTTTTTTTATAAATTTTATACAATAAAATTATGCCCAATTAAATTGTTCTAAACACATATCAATATGCATATCAAATTAAAACAATTAATAATTCGCATAAAGGTTTGGCTCTGATGCCACTGTTAGGTTTGTAATATTCTAGAACGCAATCAAATTGCAAAAATTAAGTGGAAACGTGTAAAAAATCAGAGTTTAAAATTTTTACAAACCATATACCCGGATCACCCTTTATGCACAATTATTAATTAAACGAAGAATAAGAAATTATGAAATCATACCCTTGTAGAAACGAGCTTCCTCATGTACGAGTTCACCTCCTACTTCTCCGCAATCTCCTTGAATCCACCGAGTTTGGTTCCTTCCTTTGATCAATGTAAGCCACCAAAGAGTATGGCTCTAGAGGTGATCCACCAAAGAAGAAGAATTTTCAAGAAGAAGGGGTATTGGCTCAAACCCTAGTTTTTCCGATCTGTATAGAAAAAGAACGTACTCTCCAACATTTGGAATTGCGTATCACTTGATATCTGTTATATGACTCATCTTATAAAGATATCAAGTAACCTTATTTAATAAAATAAGGTATTATTTAATTAAACTCTTTTAATTAAATGGGCTCCCTAATCTTATTAGGGATAATTAATTAAACTCCTTTAACTAATTTTTCCTCCTAATCCTATTAGGAATAAATGAGATTACTAATATTAAATTAATTCCTAAACTCTTTTAGAAATTAAAATAATAATAATAATTGTAATAATATTAATAAGACTCCTCTTATTAATTTATATTTAATATTTCTAAAATATTAAATTATAAATATTAAGCTATTTAATTTATTCTATCATCATAGATTAAATTAAATATACATAAATTATATTATTACGATTATGCCATTAACTTCTTAAATAATTATTCTTCCTTTTATGGTGTGACCCGTTAGGTTCTCCATATTAAAAGGTTGTGAATAAATCAATTAGAACAATTCTAATCTTATTTAAATAAATAAATTAAACAATTAATTTATTTAAATAAATAATATTTATTCTACAATAGGGATAAGCCTCCCTAGCGATCAACGACTTTCCAGATAATATAGATTTCAACATTAATCATAAAAGAACCTTTGAGTGAATAGTTACCGTACAATTCAATCCTTCCACCATACAATGTCCCAATTAAATATAAGACATGAAATTACTGTCAAGTCTTATTTTATTTAATTATATGTATTTCGACTCTTAAATGCACAACTCCAAATAATGCAAATTAGAAACTCCTTTCTAATTTCATTTCGCCGCCAAGGACTACTTTGGGTTGTCATTTATCGAATCACATAGGATATTTCTCTTCTTTTAATAGAAGTGGTAGATTCTTTATTGATCATACATTATCTCCATGTACAACTTATTATACCTAAGCATACCCTTTGATATACCCTAAGGGTCTTAAGGAATAAGTCAAAGTATAACTCATCATACACAAGATACTATGATGATCTCAAGTCCAAGGATCACTTGTACTACTATCACTACAGGAATTCCTATTGACAAGCAAGTAAAACTCCATTAGGTATTCCTTAGCGAGCCACGTTTAGTGAACTTATTCTCTAATAAGCACCTACATACTTGCTTTAGTGTCTCCACACAAATGATCATGAGATCAATCATCCTCATCCAATGAGCAAGCAACGTATGTACCAATCTATCCGGATTCACTAATCCCCAATTTAGTAATCCAATGATTGGGAACAATTTTAGTTTTAAGCTTTCTAAGAATTTAGATCTCATTAGAATGATCATCATCATTATTCTAAAAGCATTGCTTAAATCTATGGGTTTATCAAATATTATAAAACAGCATCCTGTAGATAATTAAATGCCTTTAATAAATTAATACTTTTTATTAATAAATGAATAAGATTGTTACAAAGTATATGCTTTATCATCAAACATGATTGGCTTGTGTGCATACTACTTTCATTTCTAACCATGTGCATTATTTGATATGGTGTAAAAATGGTAAACGATGGAGTCATCAATGCAGTCGAACCTAGTGTTGGTTGTGATCGAAAGATCGTCAGCCTACTACGGTGTGATGTAATATGACAAAGTCATATAATGGCGTAATCCTCAACGTACTACTAATCTAGTACGGTATCATAATGTCATAAAGAATTTTTGGTTTTCTTTTAATTTATAAAGAAGGTCAATTAAGTTGGCCAAATTATTTCGATTGATGTCCGAATTGTTGATAAAAGTCTAAGCTATTTGATTTGGCTAGACGACTGTCGAAAAATAATTGTGAAATTCAAGCATTCTTGAATATTTACGCCAAAACAGATTGCTCTGGTGCGGATTCAGTTGTTGAAAAGCTGAGGTGAACAACCCTATAAGGGGAAATGTTTTCGGTGTAAGACCCCGAATTTTATGAAATGAAAGTATTCAATTTTCTTATAATTATTATTTTATTTCGTAAATGGTTAAATTGATAAAAGTTTAAAGTTAACGGTGATATGTGAATTTTTTTGCAAAGTAAGCAAGTTGTTATAAAATATTCGTTGTGTCGGGGAATATTCGTTTTAATAGGGAATATTCGTACGACGACACAATCATTGGTGGACCGCACAATGAAAGTATTATCGTATTTAGAAAATGACAGAATTATCTTTTTATAAAAATAACGGCGAAAGTGTTACCGTTAAAACTATTGAACTACCCGGTAGTAAAAGTACAGTAATATGCGTGGTTGCATAGTAGCACACGGTATTGATTATTGATGCTTACATAAGAAGTCACTCAGTTATACTCAATTATTGCTACAGTAATTGCTGCATCATATCTCTCTTAATATTGATTCAATTGTTGTTACAGTATCATCTTTATAATATGTTATATTATTAAATCAATAATTGAGATGGCAAAGTTATTCATATTATTATTTGAAATATTGACAATGTCTAGAAGTTCTATCAGGGAGAGGTTTGGTCACCTAATTGTGCGCTAATGAGGAGAAATCCTTATCAGAAAGCCCCCTCTTTCCTGGGAATGACCTGATTGTTAAATATTATGAATTATAATATTAATGATGAATAAGTTCGTGTTGATTAAAGATGAAATTGATAGTTCAATTGTGTGGGAATTATTAGTTTTAGTAGAAATCGATATTTATTTCGATAATAATTGATGCCTGGAGGTTATATTGACCAATCGAGTATTCGGGGGACTTTTTGTGTTGGAGTACTATTCACAAGTTACTATTCACCCAGTTACTATTCACTCTAGTATTGTTAACTCGGGTATTTGGGACACTTTTTGTGTCGGAGTACTATTCGCGGGTTACTATTCACGCGATTACTATTCACTCTAGTATTGTTCACTCGGGTATTTGGGACACTTTTCATGTCAGGGTACTATTCACGGGGTACTATTCCAGAAATACTATTTACGGGGTACTATTCACCCAAAAAATATATTTCTTTTCAGTCCAAATCATTTTTGTGTACAATATTATTCCATGAGGAGATGTGATAATTTTTCAGACCGTTGGTTGAAGTTATAATAGTAAATCAATATGGATCTTTGGTTGAAGATATAATAGTAAATCAATATGGACCACTGGTGGAAAGTTATAATAGTAAATCAATATGGACTGCTGGTGGAAAGTTATAATAGTAAATCAATATGGATCGCTAGTTTAAAGTTTTAATAGTAATTTAGTATGGACCGTTGCTTTAAGTTTTAATAGTAAATCAATATGGACCGTCCGTTTAAAAGTAAATCAATCTGGACCGTTCATGAATTAGTTACTATTCAGTCCATTCTCCCATAAATAGAAGCTCATTCCTTCATTATTTCTTACGAATTCACTGAAACTTTAGATATAGAAATTATAGAGAGAAAGAAGAAGAGAAGTCTTCTACCTCACTTTTCTTGTATCCAGTTTCTTTCTAAGATAAGGGATATTATTATTATTATAGTAAGGGGTATTATTTCTTTCTTATTCATGAAGAGAGCTATTGTCATTCTATTCCTTATTATTCATGCGAGGTACTGCATACATGGTGAAATTCTTATGTTATTCCATTCTTTATTATTTTGTTGGAATATCCTGTCTGTGCGTATTACGCATGACCTGGTTTCATTCTTTATTATTTTGTTGGAATAACTTGTCTGTGCGGTCCATCGCATGCATGGTGAATTCTTCTGTTATTTAATTCTTTATTATTCTGTTGGAATATCCTGTCTGTGCGGATGACGCATGACCTGGTTCCATTATTTATTATTCTGTTGGAATAACCTGTTTGTGCGGTCTATCGCATGCATGGTGAATTCTTCTGTTATTCCATTCTTTATTATTCTGTTGGAATAATTTATCCATTTGGATTACCACATGCATGGTGAATGATCCTTTGTATTCATTCTTTATTAAATTGTGGAAATGATCTGTCTACGTGGATTACCGCATGGCGAGTGAAAACCATTTGCAGTTGCGTAATTTTTTTGACCCTTACAAATTCTGGAAAAATTTTAAATGATAATTTGATGAGTTTTCTAGATTGTGTCCAAAAATGGCAATTTTTGGATGTATAGATAATGAGTTATGAATTTTATAGGAAAAGACTATTTTAAAAGTAAACCATTATAACTCCTTGTGGTTAACTCGAAAATTGGTGAAATATTTATTGGGAGTACATATATATAACAGGAGTATACCTTGTAAATTTCAGAATTTTTGGACAAAAGTACAATTTATGATAAATGTCTAAATATGCAACAATTTTGGCCATATGGAAAATAGTAAATGAATTTTAAAAATTCCGATAAAAATATATGTTCAATATGGGACTATATTCTGCTAAATCCCATAAATGAATAATTTTTGGGACTGATTTGGTATTTTTCATGAAAATAGTTTAGTTACGAACATATGAATTAAATATGTTATGTGAAGTTAAAAAATTGGTAAATAAGAGTTTATGGCTTGAAAATCCTATATAAGGTATATGCTGATTTTTGATGAGTGATTTGATCATTGGTGATGAAATCTTATGAGTATGGCATTTTGAATGATTAAATGCATTATTTGGCAAAGTATAAACAATTAAAATAAATTGTTTATAAGTTTAAGAAGTGATTAAAATATTATTATAACATTAATAATATTAGATTATTAATTTATTAAGTGATTGATAATATTTGGATAAATTTAAAGTCTTTAATATTTATCCTTGATTTAGTTTGATTAATGCTTAAATCATTGTCATCATCCTCATTCTTATATTGTGATGAAAGTCATTTTTGGCTTACGTGCAAAGATGGACTATTGATTATTGGTTTTACAGTTGTATATCTTTGGCTTACGTGGAAAGATGGACTGTTGATTATTGGTTTTATAATTGTATATCTTTGGCTTACATGCAAAGATGAACTATTGATTGATGAGTATCTTTGGCTTATGTGCATAGATGAACTGTTTATTGGTATGATTATGACTAGGGATCATTCGGTATAATCATGACCTGTAATGTTATAGATGATGTGGTAAAAGTCCTCATTGGCCCGTAGTGCATTGATGGACAGTTATAGGTATGATTATAACCAGGGATTATTCGGTATAATCATGACCATTGATGATTACATGAATATCCTTAGCCGTAGTGCAGGGATGATTCGATGATGTGGATTATTAATTAAGCTGAGTCTTAGCGATAAAATATTGATTATACACTTTTAATTCGTAAAAGATAGTAGATATCATGCTCTACTTGACTCTTTTAAAATACAGTTGTATGTCTTTGGCCTGTAGTGCAAAGATGAATTGTTAATGAATATCTTGGCCGTAGTGCAAAGATGAATTTATTAGTATGATTATGAGCAGGAATTGTGATTTGGTATAACCATCATTTTTGATGTTTCAGGTGAAGATAGGTGATGAAAATTATCTTCGTCCAAGGTGCGAAGAGGAATTTAGAACCACAATTATGATTATGAGTTATTCACCTGATTGTGGACAGGAATTGTTGACTGATGTTACAGGGATAAAACATTGTTGGTGGATTTTTAACGTGGAGAAGATAATAGACTTTATGGTCTATTTGACTCTTCTAATGGATTGCTTGTTCCGCTGCAACTACGGTTGAAAAGTTTTACCATCTGCCATATGTTCTAAATCTCTGATTCATTCTCGAAAAGGCTATTGATAATTTAATTATCTTTAGTCATGATATTCTTTTATTGGGCTAGTTGTGCTCACCCTTACGCTTCACAAATCCTTTCGTGTAATAAGAGTGTAGATAGGTTAAGCGGGGATATGAGGGAATAGAGCGGTGATGGTCATAAATGTTGAGGTTCTCCCTAAATAGTATGGAAATAATTTTGTTGAGGAATTTAGATAATTTTGTCGTATTGTATACGTCATTTGATATTTAATTTTGGTGAACCGAATAGGGTGAGGTGAACCCAACTTTGGAAGGGTGTTTTGCCACTATTATATAAGATGTCTAATGACATACAACCTCGTGTTATCATAAGACATGGTTGTGCACATCCACTTGCTGAGTATATTTATGAGCACTACCTATATGATCGTGGAGTTTATTTGAAATATAATTTTCACTTGGAGACAACGAAGATAGTTATATGTCAAGAGAAGACTCACCGTTGGAAAGAAGATGATAGTAATCTTTTTGTTTTTTCTTTGGGGACTTTTGGGTCAACCAAGGATAATTCTGTGGACATGTGATATCTATCATAACCTAGACGCATGGCCTCCCATGTATGAAGGTTTCCTTGAGTACTTCCCAAAGATTTTAATTTCTAAAACAGTTTTTATTTGTATTTTTATGTAAAGTGCCATTGTAAGGTTGTGGTCGAGGCACCATGAGAGTTATATACATTTGTATTAAAACTCATAGCTTATCATTGTCGTACATCGCATCTACATGGTTCAACGATTGTATAAATGAAGTTTGTATTTGATTTTTATAGTGTGATATCTGGCGACTCAAGATGGGTCGTGTGGACCTATTTTGGGGCGCCACAAATGGTATCAGAGCTTAGGGATATGGTCGCTGGCGGAGATATGAGTCTAGAACTAGGAGGGTGAGGCGAGTAATATACTTCGCTAGTGTGTGACTTACCTAAGCCGAAAAATTTTTACTTGATAAGTTGAGAATTTGTGATATGTCAACTGACCTTTGTTTTAATATATATTCTAGAATGATATTTGAAATACAGGAGATGAGCAATGGAAAAATCATGATACAAAGGATATAACCGAGAAGGTATAATCCAAAAAGAAAGCAAGGTATTCTCATCTCTTCGAATACCAAAGCAAGGTATTCTCATCTCTTGAATATTATATACGCGACGTAAATTTCGAGGCTTAAATTTCATAAGGAGGGATATTGTAAGACCCGAATTTTATGAAATAAAACTATTCAATTTTCTTATAATTATAATTTTATTTTGTAAATGGTTAAATTGATAAAAGTTTAAAGTTAAGGGTGATATCTCAAATTTTTTGCAAAGTAAGCAAGTTATTATAAAATATTATTTGTGTGGGGAATATTCGATTGGTCTGAGAATATTCGATTCTAATAGGAATATTAAATGCGACGACACAATCATTGGTGGACCCCACAACGGAAGTATTGTCGTATTTAGAAAAACGATGTAATTATCTTTTTATAAAAATAACAAATGAAAGTGTTACCGTTAAAACCGTTGAACTACCGTGTAGTAAATGTACAAAGATGTCTGGCGTTGGTTATAATAGTAGTATACGGTATTGATTATTGATGCTTACGTAAGAAGTTAATTAGTTATACTCAATTATTGCTCTGATGAATTGGTGCATCATATCTCTAATATTATTGATTCAATTATTGTCACAAGATCATCATCGTATAATATGTTATATTATTAAATCAATAATTGACACGACAAAGTTATTCATATTATTATTTGCAATATTGACAATGTCAGAAGTTCGCCAAGGAGAGGTTTGGTCACCTAATTGCGGCGCCAATAAGTTGAAATCCTTATCTAAAGCCCCTCTTTCCGGAACGACACGGTTGTTAAATATTGTGAATTATAATATTAATGATGAATAAGTTCGTGTTGATTAAAGATGAAATTGATAGTTCCATTGTGTGGAAATTATTAGTGTTAGTAGAAATCGATATTTATTTCGATAATAATTGATGTCTGGAGGTTATATTGACCAATCGAGTATTCGGGGCACTTTTCGTGTTGGAGTACTATTCATGGGTTACTATTCACAGGTTACTATTCACCCAGTTACTATTCACTCTAGTATTGTTCACTCGGGTATTTGGAACACTTTTCGTGTTGGGGTACTATTCACGGGGTATTATTCCCGAAGTACTATTTACGGGGTACTATTCACCCAAAAAATATATTTCTTTTCGGTTCAAATCATTTTTGTGTACAATATTATTCCATGAGGAGATGTGATAATTTTTCAGACCGTTGGTTGAAGTTATAATAGTAAATCAATATGGATCGTTGGTTAAAGATATAATAGTAAATCAATATGGACCGCTGGTGGAAAGTTATAATAGTAAATCAATATGGACTGCTGGTGGAAAGTTATAATAGTAAATCAATATGGATCGCTAGTTTAAAGTTTTAATAGTAAATTAGTATGGACCGTTGCTTTAAGTTTTAATAGTAAATCAATATGGACCGTTCGTTTAAAAGTAAATCAATATGGACCGTTCATGAATTAGTTATTATTCAGTCCATTCTCTTATAAATAGAAGCTCATTCCTTCATTATTTCTTACGAATTCACTGAAACTTTAGATAGAGAAATTATATAGAGAAAGAAGAAGAGAAGTCTTCTACCTCACTTTTCTAGTATCCAGTTTCTTTCTAAGGTAAGGGATATTATTATTATTATTATTATAGTAAGGGGTATTATTTCTTTCTTATTCATGAAGAGTGCTATTATCATTCCATTCCTTATTATTCTCGTGGAATAACTCGCGTATACATAAGTAATCGCATACATGGTGAAATTCTTATGTTATTTCATTCTTTATTATTCTCGTTTGAATATCCATCATGCGTATTATGCATGATGACCTAGTTCCATTCTTTATTATTTTTTGGAATAACTCGTCATGCGGTCCATCAAATGCATGGTGAATTCTTACGTTATTCAATTCTTTATTATTCATTTGGAATATCCATGCATCGTGATGATGACACATGACCTGGTTCCATTATTAATTATTTTGTTGGAATAACCTGTTTGTGCAGTCTATCGCATGCATGGTGAATTCTTTTGTTATTCCATTCTTTAATATTATATTGGAATAACCTGTCCATGTGGATTACCACATGCATGATGAATGATCCTTTGTATTCATTCTTTATTAAATTATGAAAATGATCTGTCTACGTGGATTACTGCATGGCGAGTGAAAACCATTTGCAGTTTCGTAATTTTTTTGCCCCTCACAAATTCTGGAAAAATTTTAAATGATAATTTGATGAGTTTTCTAGATTGTGTCCAAAAATGGCGATTTTTGGATGTATAGATAATGAGTTAAGAATTTTATAGGAAAAGACTATTTTAAAAGTAAACCCTTATAACTCCTTGTGGTTAACTCAAAAATTGATGAAATATTTGTTGGGAGTACATATATAACAGGAGTATACCTTGTAAATTTCGAAATTTTTGGACAAAAGTACAATTTATGATAAATGTCTAAATATTCACATGCTTTTGGCCATATAAAAAAAAAAGTAAATGAATTTTAAAAATTCCTAGAAAAATATATGTTCAATATGGGACTATATTCTGCTAAATCCTAGAAATGAATAATTTTTGGGACTGATTTGGCATTTTTCATGAAAACAGTTTAGTTACAAACATATGAATTAAATATGTTATATGAAGTTGAAAAATTGGTAAATAAGAGTTTATGGCTTGGAAATCCTATATAAGGTATATGCAGATTTTTGATGAGTGATTTGATCATTGGTGATGAAATCTTATGAGTATGGCATTTTGAATGATTAAATTCATTATTTGGTAAAGTATAAACAATTAAAATAAATTGTTTATAAGTTTAAGAAGTGATTAAAATATTGTTATAACATTAATAATATTAGATTATTAATTTATTAAGTGATTGATAATATTAGGATAAATTTAAAGTCTTTAATATTTATCCTTGATTTAGTTTGATTAATGCTTAAATCATTGTCATCATCCTCATTCTTATATTGTGATGAAAGTCCTCTTTGGCTTACGTGCAAAGATGGACTATTGATTATTAGTTTTTACGGTTGTATATCATTTGGCTTACGTGCAAAGATGGACCGTTGATTATTGGTTTTATAATTGTATATCTTTGGCTTACATGCAAAGATGAACTATTGATTGATGAGTATCTTTTGGCTTATGTGCATAGATGAACTGTTTATTGGTATGATTATGACTAGGATCATTCGGTATAATCATGACTCGTAATGTTATAGATGATGTGGTAAAAGTCCTCATTGGCCCGTAGTGCATTGATGGACAGTTATAGGTATGATTATAACCAGGGATTATTCGGTATAATCATGACCATTGATGATTACATGAATATCCTTAGCCGTAGTGCAGGGATGATTCGATGATGTGGATTATTAATTAAGCTGAGTCTCAGCGATAAAATATTGATTATACACTTTTAATTCGTAAAGGATAGTAGATATCATGCTCTACTTGACTCTTTTAAAATACAGTTGTATGTCTTTGGCCTGTAGTGCAAAGATGAATTGTTAATGAATATCTTGGCCGTAGTGCAAAGATGAATTTATTAGTATGATTATGAGCAGGAATTGTGATTTGGTATAACCATCATTTTTGATGTTTCAGGTGAAGATAGGTGATGAAAATTATCTTCGTCCAAGGTGCGAAGAGGAATTTAGAACCACAATTATGATTATGAGTTATTCACCTGATTGTGGGTGAGGATGTGAATTGTGATGTTCTGAGGATAAAACATTGTTGGTGGATTTTAACGTGGAGAAGATAATAGACTTTATGGTCTATTTGACTCTTCTAATGGATTGCTTGTTCATTTGCAACTACTGGTTGAAAAGTTTTACCATCGCCATATGTTCTAAATCTCTGATTCATTACTGACAAAGGCTATTGATAATTTAATTATCTTTAGTCATGATATTCTTTACTGGGCTAGTTGTGCTCACCCTTCTGCTTCACAAATCCTTTCAGGTAATAAGAGTGTAGATAGGTTAAGCGGGGATAATGAGGGGAATAGAACGGTGGTCTATAGCTGTTGAGGTTCTCCCTAAATAGTATGGAAATAATTTTGTTGAGAACTTTAGACAAGTTTGTCATTATTGTATACGTCTATTTGATATTTAATTTTGGTGAACCGAATAGGGTGAGGTGAACCCAACTTCTGAAGGGTGTTTTGCCACTATTATATAAGATGTCTAATGACATACAACCTCGTGTTATCATAAGACATGGTTGTGCACATCCACTTGCTGAGTATATTTATGAGCACAACCTATATGATCTTGGAGTTTATTTGAAATATAATTTTCACTTGGAGACAACGAAGATAGTTATATGTCAAGAGAAGACTCACCGTTGGAAAGAAGATGATAGTAATCTTCTTGTTTTTTCTTTGGGGACTTTTGGGTCAACCAAGGATAATTCTGTGGACATGTGATATCTATCATAACCTAGATGCATGGCCTCCCATGTATGAAGGTTTCCTTGAGTACTTCCCAAAGATTTTAATTTCTAAAACAGTTTTTGACTGTACTTTTATGTAAAGTGCCATTGTAAGGTTGTGGTCGAGGCACCATGAGAGTTATATACATTTGTATTAAAACTCATAGCTTATCTGTTGTCGTACTCTGCACGACAGTTCAACAGTTGTATAAATGAAGTTTGTATTTGATTTTTATAGTGTGATATCTGGCGACTCAAGATGGGTCGTGTGGACCTATTTTGGGGGCGTCACAAATGGTATCAGAGCTTAGGGATATGGTCGCTGGCGGAGATATGAGTCTAGAACTAGGAGGAGTGAGACGAGTAATATACTTCGCTAGTGTGTGACTTACCTAAGCCGAAAAATTTTTACTTGATAAGTTGAGAATTTGTGATATGTCAACTGACCTTTGTTTTAATATATATTCTAGAATGATATTTGAAATACAGGAGATGAGCAATGGAAAAATCATGATACAAAGGATATAACCGAGAAGGTATAATCCAAAAAGAAAGCAAGGTATTCTCATCTCTTCGAATACCAAAGCAAGGTATTCTCATCTCTTCGAATATTATGTACGTACGTAAATTTCGAGGGCGAAATTTCATAAGGAGGGGATATTGTAAGACCCCGAATTTTATGAAATAAAACTATTCAATTTTCTTATAATTATAATTTTATTTTGTAAATGGTTAAATTGATAAAAGTTTAAAGTTAAGGGTGATATCTGAAATTTTTTGCAAAGTAAGCAAGTTATTATAAAATATTCGTTGTGTCAGGGAATATTCGATTGGTCGGGGAATATTCGTTCTAATAGGGAATATTCGTACGACGACACAATCATTGGTGGACCCCACAACGGAAGTATTGTCGTATTTAGAAAATGACAGAATTATCTTTTTATAAAAATAACAGCGAAAGTGTTACCGTTAAAACTGTTGAACTACCAGGTAGTAAATGTACAGTAATACGCGTGGTTACATAGTAGCACACGGTATTGATTATTGATGCTTACGTAAGAAGTTAATTAGTTATACTCAATTATTGCTACGAAGAGAATGGTGCATCATATCTCTAATATTATTGATTCAATTATTGTCACAAAGATCATCTCGTATAATATGTTATATTATTAAATCAATAATTGACACGACAAAGTTATTCATATTATTATTTGCAATATCGACAATGTCTAGAAGTTACATCGAGGAGAGGTTTGGTCACCTAATTGCGCGCCAATAAATTGAAATCCTTATCGGAAAGCCCCCTCTTTTCTGGGAACGACCTGGTTGTTAAATATTGTGAATTATAATATTAATGATGAATAAGTTCGTGTTGATTAAAGATGAAATTGATAGTTCCATTGTGTGGAAATTATTAGTGTTAGTAGAAATCGATATTTATTTCGATAATAATTGATGTCTGGAGGTTATATTGACCAATCGAGTATTCGGGGCACTTTTTGTGTTGAGTACTATTCATGGGTTACTATTCATGGGTTACTATTCACCCGATTACTATTCACTCTAGTATTGTTCACTCGGGTATTTGGAACACTTTTCGTGTTCAGTACTATTCACGGGTATTATTCCCAAGTACTATTTACTGAGGTACTATTCACCCAAAAAATATATTTCTTTTGGTTCAAATCATTTTGTGTACAATATTATTCCATGAGGAGATGTGATAATTTTTCGCATAGTTGGTTGAAGTTATAATAGTAAATCAATATAGATCGTTCAAGTTAAAGATATAATAGTAAATCAATATGGACCGCTGGTGGAAAGTTATAATAGTAAATCAATATGGACTGTTGGTGGAAAGTTATAATAGTAAATCAATATGGATCGCTAGTTTAAAGTTTTAATAGTAAATTAGTATGGACCGTTGCTTTAAGTTTTAATAGTAAATCAATATGGACCGTTCGTTTAAAAGTAAATCAATATGGACCGTTCATGAATTAGTTATTATTCAGTCCATTCTCTTATAAATAGAAGCTCATTCCTTCATTATTTCTTACGAATTCACTGAAACTTTAGATAGAGAAATTATATAGAGAAAGAAGAAGAGAAGTCTTCTACCTCACTTTTCTAGTATCCAGTTTCTTTCTAAGGTAAGGGATATTATTATTATTATTATTATAGTAAGGGGTATTATTTCTTTCTTATTCATGAAGAGTGCTATTATCATTCCATTCCTTATTATTCTGTTGGAATAACCTGTCTATGCGAAGTACTGCATACATGGTGAAATTCTTATGTTATTTCATTCTTTATTATTCTGTTGGAATATCCTGTCTGTGCGTATTACGCATGACCTAGTTCCATTCTTTATTATTTTTTTGGAATAACCTGTCTGTGCGGTCCATCAAATGCATGGTGAATTCTTCTGTTATTCAATTCTTTATTATTCTGTTGGAATATCCTGTCTGTGCGGATGACACATGACCTGGTTCCATTATTAATTATTCTGTTGGAATAACCTGTTTGTGCAGTCTATCGCATGCATGGTGAATTCTTTTGTTATTCCATTCTTTAATATTATATTGGAATAACCTGTCCATGTGGATTACCACATGCATGATGAATGATCCTTTGTATTCATTCTTTATTAAATTATGAAAATGATCTGTCTACATGGATTACTGCATGGCGAGTGAAAACCATTTGCAGTTTCGTAATTTTTTTGCCCCTCACAAATTCTGGAAAAATTTTAAATGATAATTTGATGAGTTTTCTAGATTGTGTCCAAAAATGGCGATTTTTGGATGTATAGATAATGAGTTAAGAATTTTATAGGAAAAGACTATTTTAAAAGTAAACCCTTATAACTCCTTGTGGTTAACTCAAAAATTGATGAAATATTTGTTGGGAGTACATATATAACAGGAGTATACCTTGTAAATTTCGAAATTTTTGGACAAAAGTACAATTTATGATAAATGTCTAAATATTCCACAGTTTTGGCCATATGAAAAAAAGTAAATGAATTTTAAAAATTCCTAGAAAAATATATGTTCAATATGGGACTATATTCTGCTAAATCCTAGAAATGAATAATTTTTGGGTGATTTGGCATTTTCATGAAAAAAGCAGTTTAGTTACAAACATATGAATTAAATATGTTATATGAAGTTGAAAAATTGGTAAATAAGAGTTTATGGCTTGGAAATCCTATATAAGGTATATGCAGATTTTTGATGAGTGATTTGATCATTGGTGATGAAATCTTATGAGTATGGCATTTTGAATGATTAAATTCATTATTTGGTAAAGTATAAACAATTAAAATAAATTGTTTATAAGTTTAAGAAGTGATTAAAATATTGTTATAACATTAATAATATTAGATTATTAATTTATTAAGTGATTGATAATATTAGGATAAATTTAAAGTCTTTAATATTTATCCTTGATTTAGTTTGATTAATGCTTAAATCATTGTCATCATCCTCATTCTTATATTGTGATGAAAGTCCTCTTTGGCTTACGTGCAAAGATGGACTATTGATTATTGGTTTTACAGTTGTATATCTTTGGCTTACGTGCAAAGATGGACTGTTGATTATTGGTTTTATAATTGTATATCTTTGGCTTACATGCAAAGATGAACTATTGATTGATGAGTATCTTTGGCTTATGTGCATAGATGAACTGTTTATTGGTATGATTATGACTAGGGATCATTCGGTATAATCATGAATTTTGTAATGTTATAGATGATGTGGTAAAAGTCCTCATTGGCCGTAGTGCATTGATGGACAGTTATAGGTATGATTATAACCAGGGATTATTCGGTATAATCATGACCATTGATGATTACATGAATATCCTTAGCCGTAGTGCAGGGATGATTCGATGATGTGGATTATTAATTGTCGAGTCTCGCCGATAAAATATTGATTATACACTTTTAATTCGTAAAGGATAGTAGATATCATGCTCTACTTGACTCTTTTAAAATACTGGATTGTATGTCTTTGGCTTCGTAGTGCAAAGATGAATTGTTAATGAATATCTTGGCCGTAGTGCAAAGATGAATTTATTAGTATGATTATGAGCAGGAATTGTGATTTGGTATAACCATCATTTTTGATGTTTCAGGTGAAGATAGGTGATGAAAATTATCTTCGTCCAAGGTGCGAAGAGGAATTTAGAACCACAATTATGATTATGAGTTATTCACCTGATTGTGGACAGGAATTGTTGACTGATGTTACAGGGATAAAACATTGTTGGTGGATTTTTAACGTGGAGAAGATAATAGACTTTATGGTCTATTTGACTCTTCTAATGGATTGCTTGTTCCGCTGCAACTACGGTTGAAAAGTTTTACCATCTGCCATATGTTCTAAATCTCTGATTCATTACTGACAAAGGCTATTGATAATTTAATTATCTTTAGTCATGATATTCTTTACTGGGCTAGTTGTGCTCACCCTTCTGCTTCACAAATCCTTTCAGGTAATAAGAGTGTAGATAGGTTAAGCGGGGATAACAGGGGAATAGAACGGTGGTCTATAGCTGTTGAGGTTCTCCCTAAATAGTATGGAAATAATTTTGTTGAGAACTTTAGACAAGTTTGTCGTATTGTATACGTCATTTGATATTTAATTTTGGTGAACCGAATAGGGTGAGGTGAACCCAACTTTGGAAGGGTGTTTTGCCACTATTATATAAGATGTCTAATGACATACAACCTCGTGTTATCATAAGACATGGTTGTGCACATCCACTTGCTGAGTATATTTATGAGCACAACCTATATGATCTTGGAGTTTATTTGAAATATAATTTTCACTTGGAGACAACGAAGATAGTTATATGTCAAGAGAAGACTCACCGTTGGAAAGAAGATGATAGTAATCTTCTTGTTTTTTCTTTGGGGACTTTTGGGTCAACCAAGGATAATTCTGTGGACATGTGATATCTATCATAACCTAGATGCATGGCCTCCCATGTATGAAGGTTTCCTTGAGTACTTCCCAAAGATTTTAATTTCTAAAACAGTTTTTGACTGTACTTTTATGTAAAGTGCCATTGTAAGGTTGTGGTCGAGGCACCATGAGAGTTATATACATTTGTATTAAAACTCATAGCTTATCTGTTGTCGTACTCTGCACGACAGTTCAACAGTTGTATAAATGAAGTTTGTATTTGATTTTTATAGTGTGATATCTGGCGACTCAAGATGGGTCGTGTGGACCTATTTTGGGGGCGTCACAAATGGTATCAGAGCTTAGGGATATGGTCGCTGGCGGAGATATGAGTCTAGAACTAGGAGGAGTGAGACGAGTAATATACTTCGCTAGTGTGTGACTTACCCTAGTAGAAAAATTTTTACTTGATAAGTTGAGAATTTGTGATATGTCAATGACCTTTGTTTTAATATATATTCTAGAATGATATTTGAAATACAGGAGATGAGCAATGGAAAAATCATGATACAAAGGATATAACCGAGAAGGTATAATCCAAAAAGAAAGCAAGGTATTCTCATCTCTTCGAATACCAAAGCAAGGTATTCTCATCTCTTCGAATATATATGCGTACGACGTAAATTTCGGTGAGGGCTTAAATTTCATAAGGAGGGGATATTGTAAGACCCGAATTTTATGAAATAAAACTATTCAATTTTCTTATAATTATAATTTTATTTTGTAAATGGTTAAATTGATAAAAGTTTAAAGTTAAGGGTGATATGTGAATTTTTTTGCAAAGTAAGCAAGTTATTATAAAATATTCGTTGTGTCGGGGAATATTCGATTGGTCGGGGAATATTCGTTCTAATAGGGAATATTCGTACGACGACACAATCATTGGTGGACCCCACAACGGAAGTATTGTCGTATTTAGAAAATGACAGAATTATCTTTTTATAAAAATAACAGCGAAAGTGTTACCGTTAAAACTGTTGAACTACCAGGTAGTAAATGTACAGTAATACGCGTGGTTACATAGTAGCACACGGTATTGATTATTGATGCTTACGTAAGAAGTTAATTAGTTATACTCAATTATTGCTACAGTAATTGGTGCATCATATCTCTAATATTATTGATTCAATTATTGTCACAGTATCATCTGTATAATATGTTATATTATTAAATCAATAATTGACACGACAAAGTTATTCATATTATTATTTGCAATATTGACAATGTCTAGAAGTTCTGTCAAGGAGAGGTTTGGTCACCTAATTGCGCGCCAATAAGTTGAAATCCTTATCGGAAAGCCCCCTCTTTCCTGGGAACGACCTGGTTGTTAAATATTGTGAATTATAATATTAATGATGAATAAGTTCGTGTTGATTAAAGATGAAATTGATAGTTCCATTGTGTGGAAATTATTAGTGTTAGTAGAAATCGATATTTATTTCGATAATAATTGATGTCTGGAGGTTATATTGACCAATCGAGTATTCGGGGCACTTTTCGTGTTGGAGTACTATTCATGGGTTACTATTCACAGGTTACTATTCACACAGTTACTATTCACTCTAGTATTGTTCACTCGGGTATTTGGAACACTTTTCTTGTTGGGGTACTATTCACGGGGTATTATTCCCGAAGTACTATTTACGGGGTACTATTCACCCAAAAAATATATTTCTTTTCGGTTCAAATCATTTTTGTGTACAATATTATTCCATGAGGAGATGTGATAATTTTTCAGACCGTCGGTTGAAGTTATAATAGTAAATCAATATGGATCGTTGGTTAAAGATATAATAGTAAATCAATATGGACCGCTGGTGGAAAGTTATAATAGTAAATCAATATGGACTGCTGGTGGAAAGTTATAATAGTAAATCAATATGGATCGCTAGTTTAAAGTTTTAATAGTAAATTAGTATGGATGAATTGCTTTAAGTTTTAATAGTAAATCAATATGGACCGTTCGCTTAAAAGTAAATCAATATGGACCGTTCATGAATTAGTTATTATTCAGGTCCATTCTCTTATAAATAGAAGCTCATTCCTTCATTATTTCTTACTTAATTCCTTTGAAACTTTAGATAGAGAAATTATATAGAGAAAGAAGAAGAGAAGTCTTCACCTCACTTTTCTAGTATCCAGTTTTTTCTAAGGTAAGGGATATTATTATTATTATTATTATAGTAAGGGTATTATTTCTTTCTTATTCATGAAGAGTGCTATTATCATTCCATTCCTTATTATTCTCATTGGAATAACCGCCATCATGCAAGTAATCGCATACATGGTGAAATTCTTATGTTATTTCATTCTTTATTATTCATTGGAATATCTCGTCATCGTATGTGACATACATGACCTAGTTCCATTCTTTATTATTTTTTTGGAATAACTTCATGCATGCGGTCCATCAAATGCATGGTGAATTCTTCGTTATTCAATTCTTTATTATTATTCATTGGAATATCCCTCTCTGCGGATGACACATGACCTGGTTCCATTATTAATTATTCTATTGGAATAACCTGTTTGTGCAGTCTATCGCATGCATGGTGAATTCTTTTGTTATTCCATTCTTTAATATTATATTGGAATAACCTGTCCATGTGGATTACCACATGCATGATGAATGATCCTTTGTATTCATTCTTTATTAAATTGTGAAAATGATCTGTCTACGTGGATTACTGCATGGCGAGTGAAAACCATTTGCAGTTTCGTAATTTTTTTGCCCCTCACAAATTCTGGAAAAATTTTAAATGATAATTTGATGAGTTTTCTAGATTGTGTCCAAAAATGGCGATTTTTGGATGTATAGATAATGAGTTAAGAATTTTATAGGAAAAGACTATTTTAAAAGTAAACCCTTATAACTCCTTGTGGTTAACTCAAAAATTGATGAAATATTTGTTGGGAGTACATATATAACAGGAGTATACCTTGTAAATTTCGAAATTTTTGGACAAAAGTACAATTTATGATAAATGTCTAAATATTCCACAGTTTTGGCCATATGAAAAAAAGTAAATGAATTTTAAAAATTCCTAGAAAAATATATGTTCAATATGGGACTATATTCTGCTAAATCCTAGAAATGAATAATTTTTGGGACTGATTTGGCATTTTTCATGAAAACAGTTTAGTTACAAACATATGAATTAAATATGTTATATGAAGTTGAAAAATTGGTAAATAAGAGTTTATGGCTTGGAAATCCTATATAAGGTATATGCAGATTTTTGATGAGTGATTTGATCATTGGTGATGAAATCTTATGAGTATGGCATTTTGAATGATTAAATTCATTATTTGGTAAAGTATAAACAATTAAAATAAATTGTTTATAAGTTTAAGAAGTGATTAAAATATTGTTATAACATTAATAATATTAGATTATTAATTTATTAAGTGATTGATAATATTAGGATAAATTTAAAGTCTTTAATATTTATCCTTGATTTAGTTTGATTAATGCTTAAATCATTGTCATCATCCTCATTCTTATATTGTGATGAAAGTCCTCTTTGGCTTACGTGCAAAGATGGACTATTGATTATTGGTTTCTGATTGTATATCTTTGGCTTACGTGCAAAGATGGACTGTTGATTATTGGTTTTATAATTGTATATCTTTGGCTTACATGTAAAGATGAACTATTGATTGATGAGTATCTTTGGCTTATGTGCATAGATGAACTGTTTATTGGTATGATTATGACCAGGGATCATTTGGTATAATCATGACCTGTAATGTTATAGATGATGTGGTATCATTCGGTATCTTTGGCTTATGTGCATAGTTGTAATATTCTTGTTTTTCTATGGGGACTTTTGGGTCAACCAAGTATAATTCTGTGGACATATGATATCTATCATAACCTAGACGCATGACCTCCCATGTATGAATGTTTCCCTGAGTACTTCCCAAAGATTTTAATTTCTAAAACAGTTTTTGATTGTACTTTTATGTAAAGTACCATTGTATGGTTGTGGTCGAGGCACCATGAGAGTTACATACATTTGTATGAAAACTCAAAGCTTTTCTGTTGTCGTACTCTGCATGACAGTTCAACAGTTGTATAAATGAAGTTTGTATTTGATATTTATAGTGTGATATCTGGCGACTCAAGATGGGTCGTGTGGACCTATTTTGGGGGCATCACATTCGAGGACAATGGTTTCGAGCGTATCGCATGTAGTCATTACAAAACACTACGTTGTGGCCCAACGTAGTGGTACAATAGGCTGGCCACCTAGCGTACGTGTGGATGGTGTTTTCAGTCCTTGTGATTGATAAACACTCTGGTTTGTAGTGCGAAGGATTGTGATGAAGCACTGGTTAACGGTCTAGTGTGACCCCTCTGCATAATTTGGAATCTGAGTTATTCATACTACTTCCCGATTATTGAAAAATCTTGGAAGACTCTTATTCTTCTGTATGATGAATGTAGTGAGTAGAATGTTCCTTAGAAAGGAGAATGTGGTAGAATGCAAGTGAGAAAGTTATAATAAAACTTCCGAAAAGAGAATGAATAAAATTATTCAAAAGAATATGTAATATTTGAAATAGCACCGAGTAGAGGAGGTTTCGGTGATTCCGATGACAAAATCTTTATAAGGGGGAGATGATGTAAGAACTCGAATTTCAGAAAATATTAAAATAAGAATTTAGTAGATAAAATTCTTAAGGCATGTGAAGGGTTCAAATAAAAATATATAATGTGTTATGTGGTATGTGGTATTGTGTTACATAGGGTAATATGCGCTATGTAATAAGTGTGGTTGTGTTTAATAAATATATATATATATATCATTATTATATATTTGTTATAAGATATAGAGATGATTTAATATGAAGATGAATAAAATTATCTATTGATGTTAAATAATTTATGTGAAATTATTTTATATTAGTAAGTTGGTGACATTAAAATATCTTTGATAATCGCCAATTTTTTTTAGTATATGTACGACTGAATATCAAGTCTAAGATAGTGCAATCTTATTCTTTAATGATTGACGTATAGAAGTTTGGCTAAACGATTCCTTCTGAGAGTGGGGGTATATACGAATTAGTAACTGATCTAACTCATTGTGAAAACAGTGTAGACGAGACAGAAACTAATTTGTTGGTTGTTTGTGGGAAACCACTCAGTGTACTATATTGAAAACTATTAAAGACTCGATGTGTGTTAGGTTTAGACTTGTATATATGTACGTTGTTGACGAGAGAAGAGAATCGATTTACCTTTAGAGTGTTTAGAGAATTATTGAGTAAATTAATACACGGCGAGAAGTGAGGATTAAAGGTATGCATGTATATGTTATATTCGAGTGTTGTGTTATTGATGGTAAGAAACCGTAAAGGAGTTGTATAGTTGGTTAAGCTAATAAAGGAGAAATAGAGTTTTAAAACTTGAAGTGGGATCCTTAAATTGTTAAGGGAGATAGTAACCAATGGTGTGAAACCAAAGGTGGGATTAATGTTAGACGAGCTAACGCTTAAGGATGATGTGTAAAGTGTTTAGAAGTGTAAGGTTTTAGTTTTGCTAATGCAGAACTTGTCTGCCTGGAAATTTGGTATGGCGCAGCTGCGCCATTTCCAAACTGTGATAAATAGAATTTACTTGGGAATTCTGTCAGAAAAATTCGAGTAAGTCTGTAGAATTTAAATTTTAAGTTATGAATGCTAGAGACTCATATAAAGGTCATAAATGGTGATTTAGTTGACCATGAATGGATTAATTAGCATAAGATGAATGAAAGAAATATGTTAATTAATATTTGATATTTTAAATATATTACATAATATTGTAATATTTGAAAGATAAGCGGTTAATAAAAGAAGAGGACCAATATAAATAAATAATTATTAGTTAGAGATGGAAGAAGTTGTCTTAGGACAATCGAGTAATTATACGTATAATGTATAATTTAAATAATTAATAGAGTAAATATTAATTATTCTAAGTGTAAAGGTTGTACATATTATAAGTATGTAATTATTTAAGTAAGCTAAATAATTTAGCATTATGATAAAGTGTGACATAAACTTTATATTAAATAAATAATAAAATAATGTGGAATTGGGAAAAAGCCAAACATGGCCTAGACCCCTAATATTGTATTATAGAAATAATGAGCTTGAGTTATATAACTCCAGTAAATGAGATAAATGAGCCTTGTGTGGCCTGAGTATTAAAGTTAAACTGGACTGAAGGTTTAACTGAAATTATTAAAAGATAATAATAGATGATTGATAATAATCATTGTGATATTAAAGTGTGATAGAAAATAATCGGTTGAGAGTATCCCACTGAATTATATTAAAATATTAATTGAATTAAACCAATGTACATGAAGTACATGATATTATGTATGGGTGTATATTTAAAATATAAGTATATTTCCTATATGTGGGTAGGTACGTATATATGTGTATATATGTGTCCATAACATAATTTAATGTAGTAATGTTAAATCATTGTAATTGATTTAATAAGCCAAAAAGGAATTAACTTGAGTAGAATGAGACCTATTTTGCTGATAAGATAGAGAGTATGAAACCTTGTCCCAAAATCAGTGTCTTATTAATTATAACTGTCGTAATAGGCCATTGGCCTAATACTTCAATTGGTGAAAAATTAAAAAGGCTACAAAGTTGGTAATCATGGCTAGAGGGATGGAGGAGAAGGGAGTAGTTTACCAAATCTCTAATACCCGTCATCTTCTTCTTCTTCCTTTTAAACAAAATCAGTGGACAAAGCTTTGGTATGGGTATTGAATTTCCTATAAATATGGACTCCTCCTTCTCTTTCCCGTTTGATAAATTTTCTGAGAATTTGGCTAAGAGAGGTTGCAAGAATTAGAAGCAATTAGAGGATTAAAGAGCTATGTTCAGCAAAGTTAAGCATCAAGAGGTAATAATTCAAAGTTACATGCTCTTGATTTCCTAAGTTTACACTTTTTTAGTAATATTGTGAAAAAGTAGCTTTTGAGTCACAAAATTGATGGCTAAGGGTTGCTATAACCCATGAATTGATGCTAGGTATTGTTAATACAGTTAAAAACAAAATCAACAAAAGTTAAACGA
Organism: Panax quinquefolius; assembly: GCA_020205615.1. Taxonomy (NCBI): domain Eukaryota; kingdom Viridiplantae; phylum Streptophyta; class Magnoliopsida; order Apiales; family Araliaceae; genus Panax; species Panax quinquefolius. The sequence goes on from CM035162.1 coordinate 83,920,510, forward strand.
ACCAATTTGGTTGAGAAACGAATTCGTAGTGAACGAATTTGCTAAACTTTTCTAAACATGAACATTTGCATGAACATGAGTTATAGATTCATTTTTGGGTTAGTTAATGTTTATGATAATTATTGGGTAGTTGGTATGTTGTAGTTTTATGAGTTACGAACTCAGAGAATCCAAATGGACTAAATTGGATGAGTATAACTCATATTATGATGATTGAAAGGAGGTTTGGTCTGTAAAATCGCAAAGTGCAGAACCTGGGAAGCGTCTCTTCCTCCCAGGGCATAGCTGCGCTGCCCCAAGGCCAATTGGGGCGTAGCTGCACCGGGCTTCAGTGATGAGTAGACTACTCTGACCTGCTACAGTAAATTAGGCATAACTATTTTATACGAACTCTGATTGAGGTTATTAAAGATGATCCAGAACGAGAACGAATAGACCTACAACTTTTATTCTTTAAGTTATTCAATTTGAAGTCGTTACGAAGGGTTACAATAGTCATCTTTGTGACTGTTACATATTCGGAGGCCATCGGAGAGCGTCGGACGAGCACATACGCAAGTATAGTGCTCCCGACGATGGAATATGTTATTCTAAGTGATGTAACATGAAAATGCATGACATTATACATGACATATAAAAATTTCCTTGCTCATAATGTAATGCTTTAGCACGACTTAATGTGTTTTTTAAAAAGAAACTTGAAGATTTCGAAAACAAACCTTGACGAACTTTAAGTCATTTGAGTTCTGACTTTGTAATGAGCATATGGTGGAGTCACGTGAGCATAAAATGTGATCTTAAGTTACCTCGTATAAGATAACTTGTATAGCTTGGATAATATGTGTTTTCAAAGAGAAATTCATGTTTTGAAAACTAATAATCATGAGTATGGTATCACCTACATTTTGACCTTGTAAGAATGTGTAGAAATATGTACAATTGAATATGACATAGGATTCAAAGTTGTCTTGCATGATTTGATTAGCATGACATGGATTTGAAGAAAAGAGAATTAGATGTTTTGAAACCAATATTCATGAGCATTGTGTTGTCTAACCTCTGAACTTGTAGTATGGCATTCTAGTACTATTTATGTCTTTAAACATGGACTATAAGTGCAAACACATAGTTTGACACAATGTAAGTCATTGGAACATGATTTTAAAAGAGTTTAAAGTGATGGATGAAACTAGTTATGTATAAATGATATGAATACTTGTGAACGTGCATTATATAACCCTCTCGTATGAATAGATGGATAATATAGTTAACATCATAATTTCATAAACTTAGTTGGCCTTAACTTCGTAGAAATTTCCAACTAGAGACATATTGTGTAAAAGTGGACTTGATATGACTTTAAGAAAGTCCAAGATCTCTTAAGATGTATGCTTGCTATGTGTTAATATTCTGGTATACTAAAAAGAAGTAGAATGAAAACTAGAAGATAAAAGCTCAACTTTGGTATGGCCAGGAGACGGCGCAGCTGTGCCAGTCCCAAGCCTAACCTTAGCGCATCTGCGCAGCAGGAAAATTTGGTCTGAACATTTTATTTTCTTTCTGATTTTGGCAACTTACTTATAGTACTATCCTAAGCTATTGTAATTGACATGGATTATGTTTTAAGCCTAAGAGCATGTAATGGTTATATAAAACCCAAGTTTGTTAAAATTTATTAAACTTTGCAAAAGGCAAGAACCATATGAAACATTCATCTATGAGTTTGAAATGTGTAATGAACATATAGCGAGTCACGTGTGTAATAGATTTATGAATGTTGATATTGAACATCTGTAGCTAAGATATACCTATACATACCTAGGTATTCTAAGAGTATAATGAGAAAGTGAAGTATAGGTTTTACAAACCTAGTTAGGAGACAATATTTGTTCTTCTATTAAGAGCGTATGAAATGTATAACTAATGGATATGAATCCATAATTATATAACTGTGTAGGAATACACGAAGTGCAGATAAGCTTTAAGTAGTAAGTCGTAGTTGATAAACTACGAATCAGGCAAGTCTTTCAGTTCCTATTTGATATATAAATTTGATAACTGTTAGTTGATCTATATTATGTTATGCAAATGTTGATGTATATATATGAAATGCATATGAGAAATGTATGAAATGTGAAAGTTGATCTTTGATGATATGCTTGTGAAATAAATCTTTATGCCTGTTATATGAGAAGTAATATGTGTAGTAAATATTAATTGATTATGAATGCATGAACTGAATATGTTATTACATGCTATGTACTGAATGAAAACTGTTAGAATTGTTGGGCTGTCAAGCTCACCCTTACAAATAACCACTTTTGCAGGTTAAGGATACACAGTAAAGGTTACATGATACTTGATTGATAAAGTTCAATTACATCAAAAGAGATTGATTCGTTTATTTAAATATATACTCTTGAACCATGTTTATGTTCTAGGAAATGTACATGATAGTAGTTTACGATATGTAATACATGTTAAGTTGTACTAGGCGGTACATAGAGGAATTCGAATTGAGATGTAAAAATTTATACAGTAATTCTAATAGAATGAATCAAAACATAATTTGATTCAAGGGTATGTAATTGATTCAAGTTAAGATATCAATAAAAGAATTATTTTCAAAGGAGATTGAAAAAGTTTAAATTATTCCGCATATTTATAGAACATCGAATGTAATGTAAAACTGGAATAATAAATGACCAAGTTGTGAAACTTATAAAAGTTTGGGGTCGTTGTGCAGATCCTGGTAATGGAAAGAACTTATATTCTAAATTGTAATAAGTAAGGTTTTATTCATTAAGTTATGAATAAAAAATATAAATAGTTTGACGATAGTAGTATCGTGGCGGACCGGATTCGAGGTTCGAAGGGACCCGGATTTGGGGGCGTCACAACTAAAAGTTGATGTGTATGATTATATAATTGTGTAGGGCACGTGAAGTGCAGATAACTGCAAGTTGTTAATCTGTTATTGGTAAACATAGATCAAGACAAGTCTTTCGGTTCCTATTTTTTACGTGGTCTTGATGAACTATTTTAAATTGCATGATATGTTATTTGTGTTTTAAGCGAACATGATATGTTATACATGTTGTAATCATGAAATGTTAAAGTCAATTTATGACTACATTGTTTTGGTTAAATAATGATGATTGAGTAAGGAACTCAATCTTTAAATTTGCTATTTGAATTAAAGCATGTATGCCATGTTACTTTAATTATTATGATATGTATGTTGAGCATATTATTATGTTCTATGTGATGCATGAAAACTGTTAGAACTTGCTGAGCTGTCGAGCTCACTCTTACAAATAATAATTTTTGCAGGTCAAGATTTCAAAGTAAGGATATGTGCTAAGTGAATTATAGAGATCCATATTCACGAAGATTACTTATGTTTTATGAGAAATGTATTTAATATTTTGAATGTAACATATTGTTGAATTGTAAGTTGAGCTATTCGGTGTATATGGATATCTATTTATGATGTAAAACTTTGTATAGTCATTTTATTGTAACGATTCATGATATAAATTTGAATCGAATAGATGTAATGTAAATGTTGCGATTTAGGGCAATACAGAAGGAAATGTATAAAAGTTTTAAATATTCTGCATTTTTAGTGATTTTAATATCGAATAATGATGTAAAGATAGATTAAAGTTGTATTGTTAACGATCGAGAAGGAGAATATTATTTTATGAATTTTGGGGTCGTTACAGTTGGTATCAAAGCTTATACACCTTAGGTAAGAGTACCTTAGGCTATGACCTTAGGTTAAAAGAATAAGAAGTTAAGTTTAAGTTACATATAATGAAAAGGTGATTCTTTTCACATACGTAGATGTATAGGACGAGTTTAGTCCTAGAAATGTTATAAGAAGAATATTAGAATGGCGAGGGATAAAACTCGAATAAAATATGGAGTAACGTGAATGATATTAAATTCTTAAAGGAAGAGTTAATAAATAAACAAGAAGATTCAAAGAAGAATCTTGAAGAGATATGTAGATAAGAATCAGGAGTTGCCTAACTCCAATAATCAAGATGACGAATAACGATGAATAGACAAGGTCTATAAGATTAAAAGCATAAATTAAATCATAGTATGATATGATGAAAGGCAATGATAAGAAGTTTTTAAAACAAAACGATAATGAGATAAGAAAAGAATCATAAGGGAGATGATTATAGAATAATATCACAACGTGATTTCTTTTAAAGTTGTAAAAGACAGATGGTCTGTAATGATTGAATGGTTATAGTTTGGGACTATAACGAGAATGTACTATGATATAGTACGAGATTAACTCACGAGGAGTTATAAATGATGAGATACAGAAGTATGTATCGAGTATAGAGCGAGAAGTTATAAGTAAGATAGAGTTAGGTGGGATTTCAACTAAGGACTCATGTGGTGACTGAGTTGTACAAATCTTTGTATGGGCAGGGTTTTGTGCTTACACTTGGCTTATCATATTGATAATCGTTGGAAGGTTGGTGTCACACTATTGATATATATGACGAGAAGATGATTCTTTTCTCATATTATATTTGATAGTTAGAGTCAATAGAGGATAGATTAAATGATATTAAGATTACATTAGATGGTCTTAAGATTAGACGAGTTCTTAAAACTCATACTTATACTGAGTTCGTGACTCATAATCGTATGTATGTTTTTTAACCCTTAAGCATATGGACAATCTCTGATCAGTTCTTTGACTACGTATTGCTAGGACAAGTTCTTAAACTCATATTATTGTGGCAAGTTCCTAAACTTCCAAAGTGTGGTAAGTTCGATGAACTATACTGGGTATAGAAAGTTATGGTATAGAAAACATTGATGTTGTTTAAGATTGATAGAATGGTTAAGTAATGATGGAGTAAAGATTTAATTGATGGATAAAGTTTTTATATTCTAAATCTCCTAGCTTTGCTAGATTTTCAAAATTTATTGACTTCGTGCTGATGTTGCACTTCTGTTTTCTTGAAAAACATTAGATCAAATGATAGAACCAATGATTTTTTTTAAATAGTGGTATTATTCACATGTCAATGCTAATTGCTTCATCTAGACAAAAATGATTTTAAATTTTCAAAATGTATTTTATATATGCATCATTTGATATCAATAATCGAGGAAGTTATCAATGCAGTTAAACCTAGTGTTGGATGTGATCGTATGATCGTCAGCCCACTATGGTATGATATAGTATGACGACGTCATGTAATGACAAAATCCTCAATGTACCATTACTACGGTACGGTATCAGGATATTATGAAAAGTTTATTTATTTATTTTTTGTTTCCTTAAACGAAACAAAATATATTTTTTTGAGTTGGTTACATATATATGTATATATATATATATATATATATAAGATTGATCAGGTCCGGATTCCCGGACGGAAGAAAATCTGGACCTTTTTTTTTAAAAAAAACAACTAAAAGAAAATTTTAATATTTTATGGAACTGGAATTTTTACATAATACAGTGTTTTGGGTGTGATTTGAATACAGACAACAAAATATATATGCACAGTCTGTAAAGACTGTACACATATGTTTTGTTATATGTATCCAAATCACACCCAAAACATTATATTATGTAAAAATTCAAGTTCCATATTTTTATTTTTATTTTTTTTAGTTGTTTTAAAAAAAAGCAAAAAAAAAAAAGGTCCGAATTTTGGTTGATTCGAGAGTCCGAGGTTCGATCAAACTATATATATATATATATATATATATATTTATATTTCGATTGATGTACGAATTTTTGCTAGAAGTCTATGCTACTTGATTCAGCTAAACAAATATTGAAAGATGTTTATGAAATTCGAGCATTTTTGGTCAAACTATGCCAAACCAAATTATTTTAGTGTGGATTCAGATGTTAAGAAGCTGAGGTGAACAACTCTATAAAAGGGGACATGTTATCGGAGACAATAGTTGTAACGACCGAGAAATTTGGATTCTTTGTAATATACTTTTAAATAATTAAATAATGAATAAAATTATATTATTTGTTATTATTATGTGTTAGTAAGATGAATGTCATTCTATAACTTAGAAATGTCGGAAAGTCGTATTATTTTAACTACTTGAAGGAATTAAAGTGTTTGAATTTCCAATACGAAAATAAAAGTTTTCCAAGAAATTTTTTGAAAAACACTATTCATCGTGTTCTGCTCGGGAATTATTTTTGAATTTTTGAGAAATACGTAACGTTATATTATCAAGGTGAGATGGATTATGTAATAATAATTCAAGTCTAGAAAACGCAATATTTCGCATGCGGACTTGAAATTTAGAACGTTAAGGATTAAAGTCTAATGAAATGGAATTGTGGATCTTGTAGGAAGTACAAGTCCAATAAGAATTAAGGGGTAAGCCCAAGTTGTAGTAATGTTTAGCCCAAGTGTTGGTTATTATGAAGCCCAAACTAAATTAATGCAAGGCCAAAGATAAGATAAGCAATTTAAAACCTAAGTTGTGGCAGCCCCAAATCCGGGTCCCAAATCACCACGGATCCGGTACAATCATTCTACAACTATTGCGGAAGATATAAACATAAATTGTTTATACAATAAATTTTACACACTATTCCCCAAGGTCGAGTAACCTTAACTTATACACAATACATAATTTGTCAAATTTATAACATTTTTTTTATCATACTATAATATTACAATTTGCTGCACCCATAATCCCAAGCTGAACTTGGCTTTGTCCTTTCCTGTATCCGACGTATTCGTCTTAATTTGTAATGTTAATCATGATATAGCAAGGGTGAGCAATAAGTTTTCCCAGAAAGTTTAAGTTCAATAATTTAAGGATATATCATGATAGAAAGAATTGAACAATAAGCTGGCTAAAGTTCTACAATATAATTGCGAACTAGCAGGAACAAATTTTATATAGTTGAACAAACTTTGAACATGAACATATATATATATATATATATATATATATATATATATATATATATATATATATATATATATATGGACCGAATGGTAATGAAGGTGATCAGCATTTCATACCTGATGAATACATTTAGTATGCACATAGTGCGATTTAAAAATTCTTAGACATGGTAATCAGAAATGATTAACCACAAGTATAATTGAATAATAAAACTCGAGGTCGAGTTAAGAAAGACTTGCCTGAACCATTGATTACCACTATGCAATTTAATAAGCTTTGTCTGAAGACCTAATATCAATAATATTTATTTCTAGGTTAGAATAATATCATCACAACATTTAAAATAACCTAAACACATTATCACATAATTCTATCTGTCTATAACACACATAAGACTTAACCTCAAGTCAACCTTTTACAATCCGAGTCGAGTTCAGTATAATTCTGACATCCCGACGGTCTAGTCGGATAATCGTCGAGTTTAAGTTCAATTAAAATTTGTCTAAACACTTAACAATTATCTCAGATAATTATATTGTTAGTCAAAATAATTTTCCAAGTCTCATAATAATTTTCACATAATTATTATCATTTATCATAAATTTTCAATTATTAATATCGTATTTAAATGAATTAAATACCTCATAATTCCATTATCATTAATATTTATTCAATACTAAATATTAATGAAATACATGTCATAATATTATAATATATTTATAATATATTAAAGTATTTTAATACCTTAAAATCTTATTTATATGTTTTTTAAACAATTAAATTCATTATCCGATAATTGCTATTAATATTAAAATATTAATATTTTCATGACAAAATATCAAAAGTTATATTAAATAACTTCAAATATTTTATAACACTTAAATCATTTTTATATGATTTTTAAATCATTAATTCTATTTTTCCATAATTTATTTAATATATTTATTAAATAAATTAAATATCATTAATATTGATTAATTAATAAAATTTATCACAAAATATTAAAAGTCATTAAAATTACTTAAAATATCTTCTTATACCATAATATAATTTTTCATGATTTTTCATGTATTAAAATTATTTTTAAATAATTTATTTAATATTATAATTAAATAAATTAAATACCATTTATATGTCGAAAATATTAAATATTTATGAAATATACTCAAAATAATTAAAAACTAATTTTCAGACATTAAAATAATTTTTAGGTATTTCTTTTGTATTTTTAATAATTAAAAACTATTTTTATCTATTTATTAATTAAAATATTTAATTTTTGGAAATTAATTATTAATAAATGGCCCTATAGCGACAAAACCGTCGCTATAGGTGTTCTTGGTGTTCTTGAGCCCAAACCTAGACATTCATAGGCAGTTACAAGGTGCTATGTTTCACCAACTATAAATCATGGATCCTGACATATCTGGGTTCGATTGGGTGTTCAGATTATAGTATTGATGCAATACTACAATCTTAAACAAAAATCATGGCTAAATAACATCAGATCAGTGAGATCGAAGTCTCTAAAAAATTTGACAACGCTGTTCTTCATTTCTGGGTTTTCCAGAAAATGAAGAACATACTAAGGTGCTATATTTAACTCCTTATAACGTGCACTCCAAATCTGATTTGTATGATATGAAGGTTCCAATTTCTAGGGGAGATGTCAATGAACATCTCTATATCATCAGATCAATCTAACAACAACATCAAAGGAAGATTTAGGCCGGTCAAAGTACCTGTCAGGAACGTGTTCTTGAGAAATCTAGGTTTTCCAGATTTCTTTATACGCTGGTGGTCAACGCTAGTTTGACCGTGATTAAATTTCATTCCAGTTATGATCTAAGTGATCTAATAGCATACATGTGTAGTTAATATACCCATATACTAATAAACAACAAATCATAACATTCGGGATCATAAAAGATTTGGTGTTCAGTTTAATCCTTGATTCTAATGATCTGTTCTTGGACATATAAGAGCTAATAAACTACCTCACTCTAGATCAAATAAAATTGAATAATGAGAAATAACTTTAATCTTTTATATTTCTTGATTCATTACATTTAGGTAAAAAAATCCCATCCTTATACTTCAACCTTAAGATTTGGTGTTCACTTAATCATTTATATCTAACGAATTTAAAATTTATAACATCACATCATATTTAAAAATCTATTATCTAACCTTTAATTACACTCGATGAAAAAATACAAATATTTAAAGTCTATCATCACGTTGTACATTACAAATTTCATCCTTTACATTTTTCCTTTCCTTTGCTAGTGGTAGGTTCATTGACCTTCTCAACCTTAGCTGCAATAATTGTATAAATATGTAAGAGTGAGCAAACAAAGCTCACTTGAAGAAGAATGAATAACTTTACAACATTACAACAATTGCTAGAATAGGCTCAATAGAACTGAATGATATGTCCTATTAACATTCTAAAACATAATATTGAGGGTCTAATGACCACGAATCATGTCCAAAATTATAAGTACTCTTTCAACTTTAACTTTAACAGTCATAAGACTATAAGGACTCCACATACTTAGGGGGATCAACCCTTCATACAATGTATTGTGCACAACCATTTGAACGCAAAGCGTAAACCTCTAATAAAAGAGTTGTTCATCTCAGTGTTTAGAATACAAGTCCGCACCAAAGTAGGTTTGGTTTGGATACATTACAAGGAAAATTTAGAGTTCAACGGTCATCAACTAAGGATTAGTTGAATGCAAAAGAACTAACTGTATGCTATGGAATAATCATAACTAAATCGATATTTGTAAATTAACATTATGCTTTAAGAATAATCTAATAGCATAAACATTGAATAATCATAACATAATTTGCTTGAACAATATTAAGTCAAGGTTATTGAAAATTGGATACTAAGCATGCATAGTGAATAGTAATTTGAACTATAAAGTAATTCAATATCAGAATATTAAAATATAGCGACTTGAATGCTAAATAACAAGTTACATATTAAAGAAACTTGCTCAATATTAAAATATAAGATTTAGGATACTTGCATCCTCATGAACAACTAGATCAAGAACTTACTCAATAATAGGCAATCTAGCTCTACGAAAGTGTAGAGGTAGCAACTTGCAAAATTATAATTGAATTTAAAAGCAATAGCGTACTCAGCGAAATTAAACTTGTCTGTGAAGTTTTAGGGTTAGAGAACTTGCCTTGAGCACAAGCTAAACCTTACAACTTGAATCTCGATACCCTATATATATATATGTCATCATGACATAATTAGTCACTACCTGACATTTCATATATATATAAACAAGTATATACATCATGTAGGTTTAATTATCAATTTACATAATCGAATTACGTTAATACTAATACTAGTTAACCCTTGATAACATACTCATTCTTAGTTTAGTACTCTTTGAAATCTTAATTTACTTGATCCATATAACATTTATTTTTTTCGGACTTTGTATAATTAAATAAAACTATCGAGACCATTACGTTAACTTTCATGATGATGGCGCTACGATTTACTTGTGGGTTGGCGTTATTATGGCTTGATGATTGAGAACACTGAAGCAACGATTAGCGTTGGCTGATTGTGGCGCATGACTATGTAAGAAAAAAATAACTTGTTGGGCGTATTTGTGTGCGCTAAACTCAGAACTTGGCGCCCGATCTAAACAACAAGCATGAACAAAAAGCCAAATTGGCCTACAAGCTCCAATTTAACAAACTAATTAACATGTAATACATATATAGACTTAATATAAACATAATTTCAATACTCTTAACATGTTTTTACACATACAATAACATAAACATCAACTTTATAACACCCAATTTCAATGTTTTTAGCAAAAACTCCATTTTTGACATTTTTAATAAAACTTATCACTGTAACTTTGTTTTTCAACCAAAATCATTAATTCAAACTATCACGTTTATGTTTATTCATCTACTTACAAGTTCAATAGTCAAATTATAATTTAAACAACTAATAAATCTTTAATTTTACTTTAAACTAAGCCGTATTCATATATATTCATATATAACTCACGTAATATATTTTCTTTCACTAAAAACATACATACATGAGTTACTTGATTATAACCATATATAACCTATGAAATTTTTTTTTTACAACAATCAATTATCATATAAACTATATACACCAACAAATTCATCTTTTACAAGAATTTTACAAAGAACTTTTTGGAGAAGAGGATACCCATAGTTTTTAGAAAATAGGAGCAAGATGATACCTTAATTTAGAAGAAGATTATGGTTATCTTGGATTCTTAAGCTTCTTTTCCCAATTTCTTTCTCAAATCCTCTCTAGAATCCCTCATGTTCTCTATCACTTTTCTCATTTTCTTCTTTTGCTTCCTTCTGAGTCTTTCTTCTCTATTCTATCTTACGTAGTATAATATAACGTATAATAGTAATAATATATATTAATTATATAATATAACTCTAGATATAACTGATATCAGTTATCTCAATTTTGAAAATCAAAAGTCATAAGGCTTGTTTGGCTAGGCTAATTAAAAACAACACATTAACCCTTACACCTTGTTTGGTAAACCTAATTAAAATAAATGGATTAATCCTTATACCTTGTTTGATAAAAATACTATTATATTAAAGACTTAATATGCATTAAGGCTTGTTTGGCCAAAACTAAATTAAACTCCTTTAATTTATTTTAATAACTCCTTTATAACAAGGTTCTTTGTCACACTTCTATTAAATTAAATAATCAATTTAATCAATTCAAATACTAATCTATTAAATTACTTTAACACATAAATCATACTACCACATAATTATAATTTCTTTTATAATTATAATTTTATTTAACCAACTAACACCTTATTTTAATTACAAATTCCAATTAAAATATTATAATTTATTTAATCATTATAAGCTCTCTAACTTAATTATTAAATTAAATTAGTATATAATCTCATAACAATTAATTTTCTTAACTCCTTAATTATTTACTTAACAAATAATTAACTAGACCAAATCAAATCAAATCAAATTGAACAATTATTTATTCAACAATAAACATATCCATTAAATACTTATATAATTCAATAAATATTTAATATTACAATTTAAAATTCTGGAATGTTACATTATTCCCTCCTTACAAGGATTTTGTCCTCAGAATCACAGCTCAAACAAATTATTCTTTACATTTTTCCCTACTTACAAAGATTCTGTCCCCAGAATCGAAGACACAGATTAAACAAATAACTTAGGGTAATTTTTTATCATTTTATCCTCGAGTTCCCACGTAGCTTCTTCAGCGTTGTGGTTCCTCCAAATCACCTTCACAAAAGGTATAACTTTATTCTTGAGCACCTGTTCTTTCCTGTCAACTATCTGGATAGGAATCTCTTCATAGAACAAGTCTTTATCAAATTTCAACGGTTCGTATTTGATCACGTGTTTGTAGTCGGGTTTATACGGTCTTAACAGCGAAATATGAAAACATTATGAATATTTTCCAACTCTGGAGGTAGAGCTACCTCGTAAGCCACTTCTCCCACTCTTCGTAACACTTCAAAGGGTCTAATAAACCTCGGGCTTAGCTTTCCCTTTTTACCAAAATGAATTTTCCCCTTCCAAGGAGAAACTTTTAGAAATACAAAAGTTCTACGTCGAATGCACGATCTTATCTGTGTTGATCGGCATACTTTTTTACATACATCTTGGTTGCTACCAATCTTGTTACGATGAGTTTGACAATCTCAGCGGTTTGTTGTACCGATTACGGTCCTAACGATTTGGCGTTCACTACAATACGTCTTGGTGCTACGATGCAGACTTCATCCCATCACACGGTGGAGTTACGCACTTTTCTGTAGTATAATGCCTCGTAAGGCGGCATCTGCGATGCTTGCGTGGTAACTAGCTTTGTTGTAGGAGAATTCCACCAACGGTAAATGTTCTTCCAGTTTCCTTTGAAATCCATGCGCGTACTCTCGGCATATCTTCCAATGTTTGGATTGTTTCGTTTCGCTTTTGCCCGTCGGTTTGTGGATGGTAAGTTGTACTCATTCATAACTGTGTTCCCATACATTCTTGTAGTCTCTTCCAGAAGTTTGATGTGAACCTTGGATCTCTATCTGACACAATTGACACTGGAACTCCATGTCTTGACACGATTTCTTTAACGTACAACTTTGCTAGTTGATTAAGATCAAATCTAATCTTTATTGGAAAAAAGTGTGTAGATTTTGTCAATCTGTCCACTATTACCCATATCGCATCGTATCCTCTCTGAGTAGTTGGAAGACCCACCACAAAATCCATTGTGATGTGTTCCCACTTCCATTCTGGTATTTCCAACGGTTGAAGTAATCCGCTTGGTCTTTGATGTTCAGCCTTGACTCTTTGACATGTCAAGCATTTGGCCACACATTCGGCAACATCTCTTTTCATATTTGGCCACCAAAAATGTCACCGCAAATCTTGATACATCTTTGTACTTCCTGTATGAATCGAATATCTTGTGTTGTGTGCTTCGGTCAAGATTTCGTCTTTAAGCTCTAGCACTACTGGAACTCAAATTCTTCCCTCAAATCGTAGTAATCCTTCGGTATCAATCTTGTATTTTACATCACTACCCTCAACTAGATTCTCTTTTATTTTCCCACACTCTTCATCTTGCAGTTGAGAACTCTTCACTTTGTCCACTAAAGTTGGACCAGCTTCTATTTGGAATTGTTGTTCATCGAATTCTTCTGGAAATTTGATTTCCAAGTCTAGCTTTATCATTACTGAAATGAGCTCCTCTTGAGTTGTTATCAGCATCAACTTTTCCCGACCTTTCCTGCTTAAAGCATCTGCAACCACATTCGCTTTTCCCGGATGATAAAAGATCTCACAATCATAATTTTTATCAATTCCATCCATCTTCTTTTGACGCATATTGGTCATTTACGAGTGAAAATATATTTCGGACTCTTATGAGCTATGTAAATCTCGCATTTCTCTCCATAGAGATAGTGTCTCCATATCTTGAGAGCAAATACTACTGCAGCCAATTCCAAATCATGAGTCGGATACCCTTTCTCATAATCCTTTAGTTGTCTTGATGCATATGCAATAACCTTGTCGTTCTACATAAGAACACAACCCAACCCTTTGTGTGAGGGATCACTATACACCACAAAATTTCCTGTATTATCTGGTAATGCCAACACAGGTGTCATACTTAACTTTTTCTTTAAATCTTGAAAACTTTCTTCACACTTTTCTGTCCAAACAAATTTTACAACCTTTCTTGTCAAATTTGTTAGCATGAATAACTATCTTAGAAAAATCTTGAATGAATCTTCTATAATAGCTTGGCCGGTCCCAAGAAACTCCTCACTTCGGACGGTGTTCTTGGTTTTCCCAATTGATTCTGACTTCCACTTTTGATGGATCCTTTGAAATCCCATCCTTGTCGATCACGCACCCAAGAAATTATACGATCTAGCTAAAAATCAGCACTTAGAGAATTTTGCGTACAATTTTTCCTTTCTTAGTGTTTCCAATGTCAAACGTAAGTGTTCCACGTGTTCTTCTTGAGTTTTGGAATACACCAGAATGTCATCGATAAATACCACTAGAAACTTGTCTAAAAATGGTTTAAACACCACATTCATCAAATCCATGAATGCGGCGGGGCGTTGGTTAAACCAAAAGACATCACCAGAAACTCGTAATGTCCATATCGAGTTCTGAATGTCGTTCTAGGTATTTCGTCCTTCTTTACCTTCAATTGGTGATACCCACTTCTCAAATCTATTTTAGAGAAATATTTAGCACCCTTCAACTGATCAAACAAGTCATTTATTCTTGGCAACGGGTATCTGTTTTTAATAGTGACTTTGTTCAATTCCCTATAATCAATGAAAAGTCACATCGACCCATCCTTCTTTTTCACGAATAATACAGACGCTCCCCACGGCGATACGCTTGGTTGAATATACTTCTTAACTAGTAGCTCTTGTAATTGCACCATCAGTTCCTCCATCTCTATCGGAGCCATTCTGTACGGAGCCTTCGATATTGGTGATGTTCCGGGCGCCAAGTCGATCACGAACTCAATTTCTCTATCAGGCGGAAGTCCTGGCAAATCCTCTAGAAACACGTCCTCAAATTCCCTTACGACTGGTATTTCTTCCAGTTTTACATTCTTCTTCTGAGTATCGACTATGTAAGTTAAATAGCCCACAGAGCCTTGACTCAACAATTTCTTGGCCTGGATAATCGTTAGACATTTCATTTGTCTAGGCGACTTGCTACCATAGAATACTACATTTGATGGAGTCATAAGGTTTACACACTTCTATTGGCAATCAATTACCACTCCATACTTAAACAGTCAATCCATTCCCAAAATAACATCAAACTCTCCAAGTCTAATCGAAATCAAATCTACCATAAAGATATTTTCCTTAATGTTCACCCGACAGTTCTTGTATACGAACCTAACAGGGATTACTTCCATATTCGCAATTTCTATGTTCAAAGGAAAATTTAGTTCTTCACTAGGCATTTCTAACCTCTTAGCAAATTAATCAGATATAAACGAACAAGTAGCACCCGAATCAAATAATACATAAGCATTTATATCATTGATTGGGATAATACCTTACACCACATCTTTTGATTGCACAACATCTTGCACAGTCATGTTGAAGGTTTTGGCTGTGGGTTTGTTTGATGTGTAGGTCCTGCAATGGCCCATGTACCTCCATTGTTACCTCCACTATTTTTGGTTGTCATTCCATCCTTCTTCTTAGGGCATTCACGAGCAAAGTGATCCTTGGATCCGCACGTGAAGCACACATTCTTCTTCGGTTGAATGCAATTTGGGGCGATGTGACCCTCCTGGCCACAATTAAAGCAAACTCGTTTCCCCATTAAAGCACGCACCCTTGTGAAATTTCCGCATATCGCACATGCTTCAAACTTTTTGTTTCTTTGGTTACCTGCTTTGGTTTCCGGCACTTATGTTCCCATTCCACTTCCTCTTCAAGTTGTTGTTGTTGTTGTTGTTGTTTCCACTACTACCATTTCCATTCTTAATTTTTTCTCATTCTTTTTCTTCTTACATTTCTGATTGAACTTTGTCCTTTGCCTCGCCTCCACCTTGGTGAGTATTGCTTTCTCCATCTTCTTTGTGAAAGTCTTCAATTGAAAGCAGGGGAACCCCCTCTTGTACTGACCGGGGCTTTGGTCCTGTTCAAACCTCTTTGCCTTGCGTTAAATCGTCTTGAACTTGATATGGCGCAAACCTCACCAATTCGTTGAATTTAGCGGCATACTCGAATCTGATCATCGTTCCTTGCTTTAGTTCGAAATTGCACTTCTAGGTGACTCTTGAACTCTCAGGAAATAGGTCTCGAAGAATATTTCCTTAAACCTATCGGTCATCACCCTGGCCCTTCACGAGTTTTATTGGCACGCCACCAATAAAGCTAACGCTTTCAACATGAATGTTATGAAAGCGATCTTACGATCTTCCCTTACCCTAGCGACATTGAACACCTTTTCTATCTCCATAATCCGGTGCGTGCCCATTTGGATTTATGGACCCATGGAATTAGGGTGGTCAACCGCCTTGAAATCCTTAAGCGTTGTTCCTTGGTTTGTGGTTGATTTTGCAGCGCTCTCTGTCGATAGCGTCACTAGTTGTTGAGCAGGGGTTACCATCAACATTATCGTTATTGGTTCCTTCAGTGGTTCTCTGTCGTGGTGGTTGACGTCTGGGAGGCATTTTCTGATAAAAGTACACTCATTAGATTATTATTCAACTCTTTTAAGTAATTTCTACTTAACTTGCCTCCAAAAAGAAATAACCACATAACACATAGCACTTTGAATAAAGTAAAAACTTTTATTTATTCATAACCTTTTTGAAAACATAACACAATATCATCACTGCTATTTACATTACTTCCCTGAACTACAAAATTTTCAGGTCAACATTATCGTCATATCCCATAGGTTACATAACACTTGGGATTTACAATTTATTTAACATTTTATTCATCGTACAACAACTACGATGTTCTACTAAGATACTGCTTAACCTTACTACGTTCTTCCTCCATGACTCGGAACATTGTTCTGCGATCTAGTATATACGATGGCAACGTCTCAAACTGAATAAGATATCCCATGACCCGATCTTGAGCTCGATTAATCGTGGTGTTAAATACTTTATCCATCTCTTCCATCTTCATCCACTTTGACTGCGCGTCTCTCACCGCTATTATGGTTCTTTGATAAGCTTCCTCGTAGGCACCTTCAACTCTTGCCCTCATAGCAGCTTCTTCTCTCAGCTTGTTCTTCAGTTTAGCGACCACTTCGATCAATTGTTCTTTCTCTCCTTCAGTTTGTACTAGTTTCTCCTCGATATTTGTCAGTCTTTCTTCACGATCCTGGATCTCGACGTCTTTTTGTGTCATTGCTTGATGCATTGTTCGGCTACTATCTCCTGCAACTCCTTAAGCTGTATCCACGAAGTTCCACGTTACGGTCGTAGACTTCATCATACATCTGAGCGACCATCGAGGTTAATGGAGTCTCTTCCTCCTCGTCCTCGTCATCCTCCTCCTCTGTGGCAACTCAGCGGGATCCTCCTCATCCGTCTCCGTCGTCGTCATCCTCATCTTCAACTCTGTGACCAGCAGAGTGACTCACGTGGCGATAATTTTTCCCAAACAACCTGAATGTCATGAGGCTCCTCCTCTATAGGCATCTCGAGGTCCCTCCTCCCTAGCTTTGTTGGATTCTCAGGCATTAGTCATCTGACAAAAAAAATTTTAAGTTTTAATTATTAATCATTACTACTCGACACTCACGAGCACATAAGTTATAAACACAAAAGCACATAAGTGTTTTATTACTTCTTCCTTAAAACTCGATAAGAGTTAATCACCACTATCTTTTCAAAGGTTACTTCCTAAGGTTTTCCACACCTAAGGTTCATAACCTAAAGCTTTGATACCAACTTGTGACACCCCCAAATCTTGGTACTTCATTTCCTCAAGATTTGGTGTTCACTTAATCAAACATTTATATCTAACTACCCAACCATAATAAAATTGAATAATAAAAACCTGCCCATACAGGTTTACATTTAAATAAAAATCTCACAGGTTATCTAACCTTTAATTACAATCATTCAAATGCGGAATTGAAAATTTATTACATCACATCATATTTAAAAGTCTATTATCATAACGTTAAAAATAAAATTACAAGTCTTCATCACTTTTACATTTTTCCCTTTCCTTTGCTAGTGGTAGGTTCATTGACCTTCTCAACCTTAGTTTCAATAATTGTATAAATATGCAAGAGTGAGCAAACAAAGCTCACTTGAAGAAGAATGAATAACTTTACAACATTACAACAATTGCTAGAATAGGCTCAATAGAACTGAATGATATGTCCTATTAACAATCTAAAACATAATACTGAGGGTCTAATGACCACGAATCATGTCCATAGTTATAAGTACTCTTTCAACTTTAACTTTAACAGTCGTAACACTATAAGGACTCCACGTACTTAGGGGGATCAACCCTTCGTATAATGTATTGTGCACAAGCATTTCAACGCTAAGCGTAAACCTCTAATAAAAGAGTTGTTCATCTTAGTATTTAGAATAAAAGTCCGCACCAAAGTAGGTTTGGTTTGGATACATTACAAGAAAAATTTAGAGTTTAACGGTCATTAACTAAGGATTAGTTGAATGCAAAAGAACTAACTATATGCTATGGAATAATCATAACTGAATCGATATTTGTAAATTAACATTATGCTTTAGGAATAATCTAATAACATAAAAATTGAATAATCATAACATAATTTGCTTGAAAAATATTAAGTCAAGGTTATTGAAAATTGGATACTAAGCATGCATAGTGAATAGTAATTTGAACGATAAAGTTGTTTAACACTAGAATATTAAAATATAGCGACTTGCATGCTAAATAACAAGTTACATATTAAAGAAACTTGCTCAATATTAAAATATAAGATTTAGAATACTTGCATCCTCATGAACAACTAGATACAAGAACTTTCTCAATAATAAACAATCTAGCTCTACGAAAGTGTAGAGGTAGCAACTTGCAAAATTGTAATTGAATTTAAAAGCAATAACGTACTCAACGAAATTAAACTTGCACAACGAAGTTTTAGGGTTAGAGAACTTGCCTTGAGAAGAAGCTAAACCTTACAACTTGAATCTCAATACCCTATATATATGTCATCATGACATAATTAGTCACTACCAACATTATATATATATAAACAAGTATATACATCATGTAGGTTTAATTATCAATTCACATAATCGAATTACGTTAATACTAATACTAGTTAACCCTTGATAACATGCTCATTCTTAGTTTAGTACTCTTGAAATCATAATTTAACGATCCATATAACATTTATTTTCGGACTTTGTATAATTAAATAAAAGCTGTCGAGACCATTACGCTAACTTTCATGCTGCTGCGGCTACGATTTAAACTATGGGTTGGTATTTGTACTTTGAAATTTAGCGTTGCTTGTTTGAGACGACATGCCAGCGATTGGCATTGCGACATGGCTTAGCGGCATGGGCGCGCGGAAAATGACTAACAATGACTTACGGAGAATGAAACTTCTTCTTTGGGGCGCATTGCTGCTGCAAACTCGAGACTTTGGCGCTTGACCTACCAGCGGCAACATGAATGAAAAAGCCAAATTGGCCTACAAGCTCCAATCTAACAAACTAATTAACATGTAATACACATATAGACTTCATATAAACATAATTTCAATACTCTTAACATGTTTTTACACATATAATAACATAAACATCAACTTTATAACACCCAATTTCAATGTTTTTGCAAAAACTCCATTTTTGACATTTTTAATGAAACTTATCACTATAACTTTGTTTTTCAACCAAAATCATTAATTCAAACTATCACGTTTATGTTTATTCATCTACTTTACAAATCAAATATCAAATTATATTTAATAAACTTAATTTTATATTTAAACTAATTTATTATATATTATATATATATATATATATATATATATTCATATAAATTCAACGTAATATATTTTCTTTCACAAAATACATACATACATGAGTTGGTTTGATTATAACCATATATAAACTATGATGAAAATAATTTTTACAACAATCAATTATCATATAAACTATATACACCAACAAATTCATCTTTTACAAAAATTTTTTAAAGAACTTTTTGGAGAAGAGGATACCCATAGTTTTTTAAAAAATAGAGCAAGATGATACCTTAATTTAGAAGAAGATGATGGCTATCTTGGATTCTCAAAGCTTCTTTTCCCAATTTCTTTCTCAAAATCCTCTCTAGAATCCCTCAAGTTCTTTATCACTTTTTCTTTTCTTCTTTTTTCTTCCTTTGAGTATTTCTTCTCTATTCATCTTACGTAGTATAATATAGCGATATAATAGTAATAATATATATTAATTATATAATATAACTCTAGATATAAGCGATATCGAGTTATCTAAATTTTGAAAATCAAAAGCCATAAGGCTTGTTTGGCTAAGCTAATTAAAAAACAACATTAAACCCTTACACCTTGTTTGGTAAACCTAATTAAAATAAATGGATTAATCCTTATACCTTGTTTGATAAAAATATTATTATATTAAAGACTTAATATGCATTAAGACTTGTTTGGCCAAAACTAAATTAAACTCCTTTAATTTATTTTAATAACTCCTTTATAGCAAGGTTCTTTGTCACACTTCTATTAAATTAAATAATCAATTTAATCAATTCAAATACTAATCTATTAAATTACTTTAACACATAAATCACTACCACATAATTATAATTTCCTTTATATTTATAATTTTATTTAACCAACTAACACATTATTTTAATTATAAATTCTAATTAAAATATTATAATTCATTTAATCATTATAAGCTCTCTAACTTAATTATTAAATTAAATTAGTATATAATCTCATAACAATTAATTTTCTTAACTCCTTAATTATTTACTTAACAAATAATTAACTAGACCAAATCAAATCAAATTGAACAATTATTTATTCAACAATAAACATATCCATTAAATACTTATATATTCAATAAATATTTAATATTACAATTTAAAATATGTTTACAATTTAAAACATGGGATAATTAGAGTTGGAATCAAGATTTTGGCTTTGAAACTAAAATTAGGGTTTTTCGGTCCTATCGTTAGGGTTTCTTATCAATCGCTAGGGTTTTCTAACTGAACATTGACGTTCTTAATATATACTTAAGGTTTGCCACAGATATATATAGTTTATCTAGTCAACCCTTGACCCTTTACCACATACTGTACACATATGATACCTTATACACAGAACATATTCACGTATATACTTAATCCTAAATAATTCACCATAAAAATTTTAAATTCACAAAATTCGTTCTCGTAAACCCCAAATCCATTCACTTATTTTTTTGTCTAGGTTTATTATTTAACCTTAACTCAATATTTTAATATTTTATAAATATCCAAATTCTCGGGTTGTTACATTCACCACTTCTTCTAAAAATTTTGTCCCCGAAATTTACCTTACACCTTATACCATGCACCATACACCATTCATACATAGCGTCATATGCTACCCAATACACCACTCACAAGAGTAAAAATTTTCAAATTGTGCTGAGGAGTTTATAGACTATTGTCTGTCATTTTCGCAAAGGTTTTATGGAAATTCATCTGTAAACCGTCATAACTTACAGACATAGTAGGTATTTAGCCCAGTATGCCCTATACTTATTAAGTACTACTGGTCGACTCTGTTTCTCGTCACTGCCATAGGCACAAAAATTTTACCTCAGTCTTATCGGATTCCGCACAAAAATAATTTGGTTTGGGGAAATTTTCAAAGAACGCTTAGAATTTTCATAAACGTTGGTCTAGCCGAATCAAATAGCTTAGACTCATATCAATAATCAACTTCAATCGAATTACGAATGCGTGTAGCCAAACGCCGTTGCCAATTAAAATTTTGAAAATTGTTTAAAAATGACGTCATGATGTCGTACTATATTAACAGCCCGTTTGAGAATGCCGTCATCGAGTGACTTTGTCATAACACATCATACAATAGTGGAATAACGATTTTAGATCAAATTCAACACTAAGTATTCCTGTATTTACAACTCCATCAACTTTTATCATCTCTGCACCAGGTTACATGGTACATAAGTGATAATTTTTTTTTATATTTAAAATCATTATCGTCTAGCTGAAATAAGTAGCATAGACTATTCTTTAAACCATTCAAAAATTCATTTCAAATTAGTTTTATTACCTCAACAGGTAACGATGTATCGGTGGCCCGAAGTCCACTCTAACACAATGGTCACCCGGAGTGGAGAATAAAAATTTATTTTTAAAAGCACATAGTGCGTATTTAACTTGATGTCAAAAATTGCGAGTCTAGCGTAGCTAGAAGATTTGGAAAACTTATGTCTCCACTAATGATCAATTGCTTAGAAATCTATCTTTTCCTATTATCCTCAATATTCTGTTTACACATAATTCTACCCAGTTCGTCAAACCACACTCATGAGCATAATCATATGAGTTTAAGAACTTGTCCTAGTCAGACCTTTGGCGTCCATTTGCTGAGGGGTTCATAAATATTTCATATAATCATGAGTCACGAACGTATCATAAGTATTATTTTTAAGAACTCGTACATAACCTGATATTCTCTACCTATAATCTATCTATTTGTTATACACATGAGAAAATAATCACCTTCTTAACACACATAAAACAAATAGTGCGATACAGACATTGCAATGATAATCATTGCAAGAAACTAAGTGGTTGTTACACCAAGTACAATTCAGCTCCCATACGAAGAATCATACAACTTAGTTACTGACATGAGTCCTCAATTGAAATCCCCACTTAATTCTAACTACCTTCTCCATACGAATTTCATTTAATCCATATTAATAATCCTTTCTTGAATCTGTACCAATTCATAGTACAGCTGACACTCAACAATCTTGCTGTAAACTTTTCAATCATTCGCTTGATCCTTCTCCACACTATAACCTTATCCGATCACGGGGTGATCTCATTGTATATATTACAATTCATTTCTATACTATGATCATTTTGTTTTATGATCTCCTATCACTGTACTTTTAGTCTTTTAGACTCGATCTATTCATCACTATTATTCACCTTTATTATCAGAGTTAGGGAACTCTGTATCTTATAACTCGCCGAGATTCGTCTTTAAATATTACCGACTGACTAACTCTATGTGCTTTAGATCTTACCCTATTCACTGCAGTTATTAGTCTTAGGTATTCCTACTTAAGGTTCATAACCTACAGCTTTGATACCAACTGTGGCAGCCCCAAATCCGGGTCCCAAATCACCACGGATCCGGTACAATCATTCTACAACTATTGCGGAAGATATAAACATGAATTGTTTATACAATAAACTTTACACACTATTCCCCAAGGTCGAGTAACCTTAACTTATACATAATAAATAATTTATCTAACATATAACATTTTTTATCATATTATACTATTACAATTTACTGCACCCATAATCCCAAGCTGAACTTGGCTTTGCCTTTTCCTGTATCCGACGTATTCGTCTTAATCTGCAATGTTAATCATGATATAGCAAGGGTGAGCAATAAGTTTACCCAGCAAGTTTAAGTTCAATAATTTAAGGATATATCATGATAGAAAGAATTGAACAATAAGCTGGCTAAAGTTCTACAATATAATTACGAACTAGCAGGAACAAATTTTACATAGCTGAACAAACTTTGAACATGAACATATATATATATATATATATATATATATAGGGAGCCCTTCCATAGCAACCGGTTGCTATGAGTACTGTGCAACACCCCCTTTTTGGACCGTTGATAAATTGAATTGATGGTTGCGATTAACTTTTTTATTTGATAAGCCGGCACAGGTTGTTGTGCCTAATTATTTACCTGTACCGGCTTCTATTTTATTAAGTGAATATTAACTTGTCAGTATAGTTATAAAAAGTGAATATTTATTATTAAAATAATCCTATTCGGTGAGAGCTTGTATCTTAGGCTTAATACTTTTTTTTATTTCCGACCTGCAGAGAGCTTTCTTAAGCTTAATACTTTTTTTTTCGGTAGGTAGAGCTTGAGCTTTAAAGCTTATCTTTTTTATTTATTTTTTCTTCTTTTCTCCATTATATGTTATGACTCAGCAAATTAAAATAAAATAAAATAATACTTTTTTTTATTTAAGTAGGTAGAAGCTTGTCTTGGCTTAATACTTTTTTTTTTCCTAGGTAGAGCTTGTCTTAGGCTTATCTTTTTATTTATTTTTTTCTTCTTTTCTCCATTATATGTTATGACTCAGCAAATTAAAATAAAATAAAATAATAAAAAAGACCGTAGTAAGATATAACTTTGTCACGGTTGAGGAAAAAAAAATTCGATATACCAACTAGTAGCTGCTGAACAGATTCGAACTCGCGAGCTCATGCACCAATACCTCGTCATATGACTACCCGAGCACCACGGGCCTAGCTGCTAAGTTCAACCAAGGATATATCCTTATAGAAAAACTTCACCATCCCCCAAAATCTATATTCTTGCATTACTATTATATTACGATTTATTATTATTAATAAATTTATATTATTAATTGGATTTTTCTAAATAGAAATAAGTTAATATCTATATTTATTATTATCCCCTTTAATATGTTTTCTTATCTTTATAATAATATCAATAAAAAGATTATTAATATATTAAAAATAAATATCATTCTTTAATAAAATATAAATAATGATCATTATAAATCTTGTATTATTAGTATTAATAATTTTATTATTAGCAAATGATTATTAGTAATGATTTTATATATTAAGCAATGATTTTATTATTAAGAAATGATTTTATTATTAATAAAACTAGTTCAATTAGTCTAATAAGTAATGATGATAATTTTTCAAGTCATTTTAGGAAATTAATTTACTTATCGAATTTATAAAAGTAGTGAAGTATTATTATAATAATAATAATGTGATTATCAATATTAGAAGTACAGATTATACCAATACTAGTACTGCATAACATTAAGAGGAATAGTACATATTACATTCTCATTTTTATAAAATAAAAAAAAACATAGAATGATTAATACAACCGACGCCTATTTTTTTGGCTCAGGAATCCCTAGCACTCGATAGTGATTTCGCTTATCGTGGTCGGTTTCAAAGCCACAAATTGCACATTTTCGATGCGTCTTAGAAGGAATGATTTTCTCGAGTGCACTCTTGAATCTAGATTGTTTTTTGCGGCCCTTTGTTTGAGAAATATTAGGCGGAAAAAACTCTTCTTCTTCTTCCACCTCTGCATCTTCATCGTCATTATCGTATCCCATATCATGATTTGGATCTCCAACTGTGCAATCAATGTCGTCATCTGCCAGTTCAGTAATATTCTCATCCGGATCATACTGGTCAACCAACTCTTTTCCTCGTGCATTCAGTTTAAGAAACAGTTTTGTAACCTCGGACTGAGCAAGCCGCTTTCTTTCGCTAACTCTTAGTAATCACCCATCAAATGATTATAGCGCATTGCTTGATTTTGTTCGAAGTCAGCAGATGTGGAGTTAAAGAGTAAGTCTTCGCCATTGCTTTTGTTCGCGTCTCTTGTCCACCGATGAAGGATCGTGTCGGTCGGTATTTGTGAAATACTCTTTGCTATGAAATATCTCAAGATGTGCCTGGCATAATTCACCGAGTGAGAAAACATTTGGCGATTACATATTACTGGATCCCGGTTGTCGATTGTTGACAACTTCTTTATATCTTCCACCACTTTCGGTTGCATACGCATTATACATTTGCATAAACCTTAGTATCGGTGATACATAACTCACTAAGTTCTGAACATTGTATTTCATGGAATCGATGAATTGACGTTGGAAACATCTAAACATCTTTTTGTGTACACTTGTGCAGCATGAACTTCTAAAGATGAACCGAGTACCATAATCCTTTTACGATGTTTTGTTATGTAGTCGGCCTTCCTCTCCCACGATAAAGCTGTCTTTCTACTGACCTTTTGACTCTGCGAGTACAAAACATAGCATACTGTTGATGCATTAACATACTCATCAAAAAGGCATTCATGCTTTCGCTTCTTCGGTGGTAGTCATTCCGCGGCAAAATATCTCTTTGTATATCTTTGGAATCCATTTTACGTCACATACATCATACAAACTTCCAAGCCATTCATTAGTATACAATTCATAGGAACTTATCACAATATGCCAACGCTCTTCAAATTCCTCGATGGACAATGAGTTATACACACGGTTGTTAAAATCATTTTTGAGCGATGGGTGCTCATAATAAACATGATGCGATTTTTAGGAAATTTATTGCTAATATGCCAAGAACACAATAAATGATAACTAGTTGGAAATACCGTAGCAATAGCATTACTCATGGCTCTGTCTTGATCGGTGATGATGGTTGTAGGTGCCTTGTAGTCCATGGCTTCAAGCAATATACGTAATACCCAAACGAAAGTGTCCCTCTGTCTCATCTAAATAGCGGTGCAAATCCAAACAATATAGGCGATAATGGTGGTTGACCCGGCAAATGGAACAAACGGCATGCCATACTTATTTGTCCCGGTATGTACTATCAAATGTCACAACATCTCCGAACCGTTGATATATAAACCTTGATCGAGGCGTCGACCCATAAAATACAAGCTATGCGGTTGTTTTTCATGGGGTTCGACGCGAAAAAAAATTTGTTGGCACTTCGGGATGCAAGTTTGTTCAAATGATTGATCGCGACTTGTGCATCATTTTCATCTCTGAGAATCACGCCTTAAATCTCGCACCACATTCTCAACATTAGCAAGAGAGAAAGGAACATTTTGCAACCCACCTCCCATTGTGCTCAAAACATTCATCATCTTACTAGGACCAATCTGGGACTTATTTAAAGTGTCGATTAAATTTCTTGCAACAGGAGTAATATTTACGTGAGTCTCGATCAAATCTACTTTGGTGGGGGTCACTAAGTGATGATTGTGCTCTAATTCAACGAAGAGATATCATGATTGTCCTCTTTCTTATTGTGAACAACATATATTCTAGCTTTGCACATTGTTTCGTCTTATCGAGTCTCTCTGTCTAGTTATTTTATTACTACTATCTTCATCATCGGGTAAACTCTTGCCAACAATTGGTGTACCGGCTTTCTTACATACATCTTGCCTAGATCGATATCATTCAGTATTAGCATGTTTATGACTAGTTGCAATTCTAATCTCAAATCCATTTTTGCGAGCATATGATCTATAAAAATATTCAACCTCTTCCAATGTACAAAATAATTGACCAACGTACGGAACAATATCAGATTTATTACTTTTAACTTCACTGAAAAATTCAGATGTATTATATGACATTTTGAAAAACTTACTTGTGAATAATATTGATGAATTTTGCTCGATCAGAACTTCAACTTGATTTTTTGAAGTGAAAGTGGGCAACCAGATGAAACAAATTATGAGTAGAGGTGAAAAGAGAAAATAATATCAGAGAACAAATTCGGGTTCATGGAGAAGAAGATAACTTGAGAAAATAGCAGCTTCCTAAACAATATTTAAAGATAAAAAGACCAGCCGATACAACTTTATAATAATAATAATAATAATGGTAATAAACTAATAAAAAAGTACATAAGCCGGTACAATATGGAACGGCTTTATACTCAATTCGTAATAATAATATAATAATAATAATAATCGAATAATTATAATAAAATATTAAGAAATTTAATTTGGGGGGAAATGGACTATTTTAAGATATATACAAATCCAAGGTAAATTAAAACAGCTAGGCCCGTGGTGCTCGGGTGGTCATATGACGAGGGATTGGTGCATGAGGTCGCGAGTTCGAATCTGTTCAGCAGCTACTAGTTGGGATATCGATTTTTTTTTTATTCAATTTGTCGGTAGGGACAAAATTTGTCTGGGTCGGGTCTTTATATATTTTTTATTTTAATTTCTTTGAGTCATCATTATACAATGGAGAAAAAAGAAGAAAAAAATTAAAAACCTAAATAGGTTTAAATTGTATCGTAGGAAAAAAAAAAAAAAAAAACTTTTGCAAAGATATAGCATGCATTGATAAGTACTATATACCGCCATGTTGACTACTTTTTTTTACGCCACATCACTTCGGAAAGAACAAGCGCAAGTTAGGTTTAAAACATCTGCGTGGAAAAAAAAAATAAAAATAAAGAAAACTTTTGCAGCATAGCATGCATTGATAAGTACTTTTTCTGCCATGTTGACTACTTTTTCTGCCACATCGCCTCGGGAAAGAACACCTGCAAGCTCGGTAAACTAAAAAGCTGTGACCCATAACAGTATTAATGTTTGAATTTGGTCCTAAAATAATTCATGTACCGGACTTGCATGAGCTTATTTAAACGTCTATTGAGAACACATGTTGTTCAAACTAAAGTTCACTTGCCAAGCTAGATCAAACTAAAAATAACAGAGAGTATATAGGGAGTATTTCGGAAGATTTTAATGCATGAAAACTTCAACAAGTTGAAGCAATTTGGATTCCATTTATTATATATTCAGAAGATCTAGAAGATTTTAATGTAAGATATTGTTATATTTGTTATTGTTATTTATTGTAAGATATTCCATTTGTTCATTTTTAATAGTTTACATTGTTGTTATTATTTTAGTATAATAACAACAAAAATAATGCAAGATTTATAATGATCACTTTATATTTTATTAAAGAATGATAATTATTTTAATATATTAATTAGACTAATTGGACATATTTTTACAAAAATAAGAAAAAAAATATTAAAGGGATAATAATAAATATAGATATTAACTTATTTCTATTTTAACAAATCCAATTAATAGATTTTGGGGATGGTGAAGTTTTTACTATAAAGATATATCCTTGGTAGAAATTAGCACTAGGGCCGTGGTGCTCGGGTGGTCATATAATGAGGATTGGTGCTTGAGGTCGCGATTTCGAATCATTTAGCGAGAGAATAGTTTGGGATCGAATTTTTTTTAATTCAAATTGTCGGTACAAGACAGATTTATCTTGGTACGCCAGTATATAAATTTGTCTGGAAATTGACTTTTTTTTATTTTAATTTTTGAGTAATCATTATCTACAATGGAGAAAAGAAGATAAAAAAAATTAAAAAGTTTGGTAGGTTTAAGTTTATCTTACGTAAAAAAAAAAAAAAAAAAAAAAAATGAATAGGGATAAAAAAATTTGTACCGTAAAAGTATTTGTCTATCATAACTTTTTTTTTTTTTTTATTTTAATTTGCTAAGTAATCATTATACAATGGAGAAAAGAAGATAAAAAAAATTAAAAAAGCTGAGACGGTTTAAGCTGTACCGGCCAGGGTAAAAAAAAAAAAAAAACTTTTGCAGCATAACATGCATTGATAAGTATTTATTTTATTATTATTTTTTATTTTATTCCAGTGTACTCAATTGTTCACTTATTGTTTTAATTTATTTTTCTTCTTATTGTTTTTGTTTTTAATAGTTTCTATTTTTACAAGTTTTTAATGCATGTTAATATTATTACATTATATACATGCATGTTATTATTACATGCATGTTGTTCAGTTTTTAATGCATGTTAGTGTGTATTGTTATTACTGTCATTTTGCAACATGTTACTTTCAACTTCATTTTGTCATGCATCTTAATACTAATATGGAATTGATGTATTTTTTAGGTAAAAGATGGATAGTTGGGAATATGGGCCAATTGATCCAAGTGTTCTGCATGATCAACAAGATCATGTATCAGATGACATATATCATGGGAGAGATAGGGGAAAACTAAGCTCCAGTCAATATACTGATCAGAAATATAATCAGTGGGCTTTGACAAAAGAACAAAAAATCCTTTTAAATAAATGTGGATTTGGAGTATTTAGTTATCAAGGTGTTGTACACCAAACCGATCTTGGTGCGATATCCGCCTTAAGAGAGATGGCTTGGGAGACTAATACTTTTCATTTAAAGCGTGGAGAAATAACAATCACATTAGAGGATGTTCACTTTATTTTTGGGTTACCGGTGGTAGGAAAGCCCTACTTGGGTCCCCCTTGCATCACCAATTTGAATTATTTTAGGGATTGTTTTGGAGATAAATTAGTGGTGAATATTTTAGTTCAAAAAATGCGGTGCAATTTCATTAGTGTGGTTGAACGAACATTTTAATAAATGTCCAGAGAATGCAAGTAAAGATGTTGTAGGGCGACACACAAAGGCATACATGTTGTGGTTGTGTGGGGCGATATTATTCCCTAATAGGAATAGAAATAGTGTGCACCCACGATATATGTCTCATTATTGCTATTTGAAGATTGTGTAACTTACTCTTGGGTGCGGCGGTGTTAGCATATTTGTATGCAGATCTTTATATCTTGCTACTAGGAAAGGAGTTAAATACATTAATGGTTGTGTTACATTGTTACAAATTTGGGCTTATGAGCGTATAAGTATTGGAAAGCCAAACCCTTGGCCACGATCATCCTTATGTTTACCTAGGGCTTTAGCATGGTCCTATTTTGGAGCCCACAAGCCATTACCACGGTAGAGGCGTGAGAATCCCCATCACCATTTGTCATTTTATCGAGGGAGTTAGATATTAAGTCTACATGTGGGATGTGGTTTGGCGGCCTTACATAATGTGGGATGATGATATCGATGGATTTAATTTTGAAGAAGCGGGTTCTTAGGATCGGTGGGGTCCTTTGATCCACTTTGATATTGTGGAATTTGAGATCTTGGGACCGAGTGTGATGAGAGCAGTTCGGGTTCATGCAAGGCATACCATCAATGACCAAAAACCACGGTGACCTTAGGCGGAGAAAAAATTTAAATTTATTGATGTCGAGGATTGCATGGCCTTGAGAGGGGAATATATTTCGACGTGGGAGGCATACATGGATCATCTCGAAGGACAACAAACTAAAATTTTTGATTATGTCCCAATAGATGATTACATGGTGCGGTATAGGAAAATTACACGTTGGAAAATTCACCGACCTCGACAGGCAAGCGACCACGACAGTTGTTATGAGCCTCGGGCCATTTACAACCAACAACACCTTATTCAAATGGTATAAAATTATATTCTTCTTTAATAAATCATGTATTGGAGTAAATACTTAATATTACATTTATTCATATTTATTGTTAATAATATTTGTTTTGTGTTTATCTTACATAGTGAGTTGAGAGTGCAAAGTCTTTACTTGATAAATTTTCAAGATGCTTACTCAATTTGCCTCCCGAGTTGGTTACGCAAAAAATAATTGGGATTTCAATCGCCTATACGACTTGAAGCAAGAGGTAAACAAATACCTCGGACTGAGGGGTCCCACAAATTTTGGACCACGGTCCCAATACACACAACTCAATGAAGGGCTTGGGAAACAAAGCTGATTATGTTGTACTGAGAGAGCTACATACCCACCCCACAAGTAATCGAGGAGAGCTCCATTCCCACCACCCAAGCCTACGAGGAGTGTTACATTCCAACCTTCCAAACCTATGAGGAGTGTTACATTCCAACCAACTCTTCATTTGCGGGACTTTTCGGCGCCTTGAGGATCTAGTTCACAAAAGGTATATATAGTTATGTTAATAGTGGTGGTTTTAATTATTATTGCTATATAATAATAATGTACATTTGGGTCTCAATCAGGTACAAGATGCGGGAGACCACATCTCTTATGGACCAAAAGGGTCCTTATCCAAAAGACTTAAAGATTGGAAGGAGACATTTGTAAATAAACATATGTTTGGAAACGTGGTGGCACCAGAAGGGGATTTATATCCTTTATCACATCCGCGCCAGTTATATGAATTAGAGCACAATGCAGTGCAATCCTTAGGGCTTGGGAGTTGGATATTCGAGCATGTCATCGACGCTTATATGTTGTTGCTACAAGACAGAGAGGAATACTACAGGTTGCGGGGAATACAAAGGTGGTCCCAATTTGGTTTCATGAATTCATTCTTCATGCATCTTGGGCAGGGCTATGTGCCCTGCACTAACGTGAATACTGCATGGATTTTTTGCGATCCGTATGTTAACCAAGATGTTGGTCCACCTTTACACGAATGCAAATACATATTCATGCTGGTGTGTAGTACCAATCAACGCCATTTTGTCTTGTTCCTATTCGCAGTTGAAGATTGGATGGTTACCATAATTGACCCGCACTACAATGACACTAAGTATATTAAGTTACATGAAATGTACCAGAATTCGTTAAAGTTGCGGTATGTTTAGTTTTAAAATATTTTAATTTTATAATGTCCTTTAATATTAAAAAATTATTAACCAACTACTTTGTACATGTAGGTACATTTGATACCATTTTATTTGCGAAATGGTAATCCGATGCGTGAGTGGCCCAGCGGTAATCCTACTGTGCAGACCTTAAAGATTCGACCAAAACAACACAACAACTCAGATTGTGGCATTTTTGTATGCAAGTATGTTGACTGTTTCGTTAGGGCCAATGGTAATATTTCTGAAGAGAAGTGGTCCTTGGAAGATGTCACAGTCTTTCGTTAACGCGTCGCATGGGAGCTCTACAAGAAATCCGCAAGATTACTCCCGGCCTCTAAAATATAGAACTTATCCAACGTTATCTAATGTACATATTAATTAATAAGAATGTAATATGTACTATTCCTCTTAATGTTATGCAGTACTAGTATTGGTATAATCTGTACTTCTAATATTGATAATCACATTATTATTATTATAATAATACTTCACTACTTTTATAAATTCAATAAGTAAATTAATTTCCTGAAATGACTTGAAAAATTATCATCATTACTTATTAGACTAATTGAACTAGTTTTATTAATAATAAAATCATTTCTTAATAATAAAATCATTGCTTAATATATAAAATCATTACTAATAATCATTGCTTAATAATAAAATTATTAATACTAATAATAAAAGATTTATAATGATCATTATTTATATTTTATTAAAGAAAGATATTTATTTTAAATATATTAATAATCTTTTTATTGATATTATTACAAAGATAAAAAAACATATTAAAGGGATAATAATAAATATAGATATTAACTTATTTCTATTTAGAAAATCCAATTAATAATATAAATTTATTAATAATAATAAATCGTAATATAATAGTAATGCAAGAATATAGATTTTGGGGATGGTGAAGTTTTTCTATAAGGATATATCCTTGGTTGAACTTAGCGACTAGGCTCGTGGTGCTCGGGTGGTCATATATGACGAGGTATTGGTACATGAGGTCGCGAGTTCGAATCTGTTTAGTAGCTACTAGTTGGTATATCAAATTTTTTTTCCTCGGTAGTGATAAATTTATCTAAGTAAGGTCTTTTTTATTATTTTATTTTATTTTAAGTTGTTGAGTCATAACATATAATGGAGAAAAGAAGAAAAAAAAAATAAAAAAGATAAATAAGTCTACAAGCTCTAAAGTAGGAAATAAAAAAAATTATTAATAGAGTCTGTTTCTCTTAAGTAGGAAATAAAAAAAAAAGTATTATTTTATTTTATTTTAATTCTTTGAGTCATAACATATAATGGAAAAGAAGAAAAAATAAATAAATAAGATAAGATAGACAATTTCTACTCTACTAGGAAATAAATAAAAAAAGTATTAAGTAGGAACAAACTCTCTCTACCTAGGAAATAAAAAAAAAAGTATTAATAGGGTACAAGCTCATCGGTAGGATTATTTTAATAATAAATATTCACTTTTTAACTATAACGACAAGTTAATATTCACTTAATAAAATAGAAGTCGGTACAGGTAAATAATTAGGCATAACAACTGTCTTAAACTTATCAAATAAAAAAGTTAATCGCAGCCATCAATTCAATTTATCAACGGTCCAAAAAGGGTGTTGCAGATAAATTACTCATAGCAACCGGTTGCTATGGAAGGGCTATATATATATATATATATATATATATATATATATATATATATATATATATATATGGATAGAATGGTAATGAAGGCGATCAACCTTTCATACCTGATGAATACATTCAGTATGCATAGAGTGCAATTTAAAAATTCTTAGACATGGCAATCAGAAATGATTAACCACAAGTATAATTGAATAATACAACTTGAGGTCGATTTAAGAAAGACTTACATGAACCGTTGATTACTGCTATGCAATTTAATAAGCTTTGTCTGAAGACCTAATATTAATAATATTTATTTCTAGGTGAGAATAATATCATCGCACTATTTAAAATAACCTAAACACATTATCACATAATCATGTCCGTCTATAACACACATAAGACTTAACCTCAAGTCAAACTTTTACAGTCTAAGTCGAGTTCGGTACAATTCCAACATCCCGACGGTCTAGTCGGATAATCGTCTAGTTTAAGTTCAATTAAACTCTATCTAAACACTTAACAATTATCTCAGATAATTATATTATTAGTCAAAATAATTTTCCAAGTCTCATAATAATTTGAACATAATTATTATCTTTTATCATAATTTTCAATTATTAATATCGTATTTAAATGAATTAAATACCTCATAATTCCATTATCATTAATATTTATTTAATACTAATAATAATAAAATACATGTCATAATATTATAATATATTTATAATATATCAAAGTATTTTTAATCTAGTAAAATCACATTTATATGATTTTTAAACAATTAAATTCATTATCGATAATTGCTATTAATATTAAAATATTAATATTTTCATGACAAAATATCAAAAGTTATATTTTATAACTTAAAAATATTTTATAACACTTAAATCATTTTTATAAGATTTTTAAATCATTAATTCTATTTTTCATAATTTATTTAAATATTTACTAAATAAATTAATTATCATTAATATTGATTAATTAATGAAATTCATAACAAAATATTAAAAGTCATTAAAATTACTTAAAATATCTTCTTTTACCATAATATAATTTTTCATAATTTTTCATGTATTAAAATCATTTTTAAATAATTTATTTAATATTTTAATTAAATAAATTAAATACCATTTATATTCCAAAAATATTAAATATTTATGAAATATAGTCAAAATAATTAAAAACTAATTTTCAGACTTTAAAATAATTTTTAGGAATTTATTTTGTATTTTTAATAATTAAAAATTATTTTTATCTATTTATTAATTAAAATAGTTAATTTTCAGAAATTAATTATTAATAAATGGCCCTATAGCGACAGAACCATCGCTATAGGTGTTCTTGGTGTTCTTGAGCCCAAACCCAGACATTCATAGGCAGTTACAAGGTGCTATATTTGACCAACTATAAATCATGGATCTTGACATATCTGGGTTCGATTGGGTGTTCAGATTATAATATTGATGCAATACAACAATCTTAAACAAAAATCATGGCTAAACAACATCATATCAGTGAGATCGAAGTCTCCAAAAAATCTGATAACGCTGTTCTTCATTTCTGGGATTTCCAGAAAATGAAGAACAGACGAATGTGCTATATTTAACTCCTTATAACGTGCACTCCAGATCTGATTTGTGTGATATGAAGGTTCCAATTTGTAGTGGAGATGTCAGTGAACATCTCTATATCATCAGATCAATCTAACAACAACATCAAAGGAAGATTTAGGCCGGTCAAAGTACCTGTCAGGAACGTGTTCTTGAGAAATCTAGGTTTTCCAGATTTCTTCATACGCTAGTGGTCAACGCTAGTTTGATCGTGATTATATTTCATTCCAGTTATGATCTAAGTGATCTAATAGCATACATTTGTAGTTAATATACCCCTATACAACAATAAACTAACAACATGACCAAACTAACAAATACTTCAAATACCTCAAATCATTAACACAGAATAATCTAAAGGCACTGCCATATGGCTGTCAGGCCATCTTTTTTAACTTTTTTCAGATTTTTGAAATCTTTAAATTCGTGCATCTAGATGTTATAGATATATGATCTATCAACCCAGATCACTAAAAGACATCTTATTATACAACATTAAACAACAAATCATAACATCCAACATCAAATCATAAATTTTCTAAGTTTAGGGTTTTTATACCTTTTCTAGTTTGATCCTTGATTCTAACTCCTTGATCCTGTTCTTGGACAACTAAGAGCTGATAATGGTTTTGTTCCTCACTCTCTCTCACTCTATATTTTAAATTTTAGAGAGAGAAGGGTCTTGGAGAAAAATGAGAAATAAAGTGTACTTTAAGCTTTTATATTTCTTGATTCATTGCACCAAGTGTTACTAGGTGTGACAACCCCAAATCCGGGTACTTCATTTCCACCGAATTTGGTGCTCACTTATCAAAAACTATTATATTTAACTACCCATAATAAAGGATAAAGCATTAAATAAATGACTTAAACAATAATCTCTCCCATAAAAGGGTTACATCATAATCTCAAAAATAAATCCCAAGTAATCTAACCTTAAAATTATTACATCAGTTTGCGGAATACTTTATAAAATAAAACAAATCTTAAAACATTAAACATTTAAATAAACTTTAAACAATTCTTCATCACTTAGACATCTTGCCCTTTCCCTTGCTAGTAGATGGATCATCACCTCTTTCAACTTTAGGTGCATTGTTTAATTGCAAGAGTGAACAAATAATTGCTCACTGACATAAAGATAGTATAATAACAACATGAGAGTGAACAACGAATACTGAATAATAAAGAACTTGTTCTACAAATCAAAATAGAAAACAAGTTCGAACTTTAATTATCTGAGGGTCTTAAGACCACGAACTATGTCCACGGTGTTTAGGTATTATTACCTTAACCTCAATAGTCATTAGACTGTACAGACTCTTCTTAACGTACTCAGAGGGATCAACCCTTTGTACCATGTATTGTGCACAAACATCTAAACGTTACACGTACAAAACCCCCTATGTTAGGGTTGTTCGTCTCAGTTTGGATTTAGAATTTCCGCACTAAAGAAAGTTTAGTTTGGAACTAGCTTATCAGTGTTTTCTAGAATTTTAGAACACTATTAGAATATAGATTAATTCAATCAATAAAGGTTTACTTACTACTTGAAGATTTAATACAATGATAAAGCTTTAAACAAGTTTATCCAAGTCAAAGATTGAATAACAATAATATATAATCAGGTAAACATGGTATACATACAAGGTGCTATAAAAGAGTTAAAACAATCTTCCTTGAATCAATGTATTAGAACAATATAAGCTTTGAATAATAATTAGGAGTCTAAATCTCGCTTAATGAAATGAATTAGGTTACATAAGCTTGAACAAACATATGCAAGATAGGTTAAGCTTGCTCATCTTCATAAAGAATGTTATGAACTTGCACAATAATAACTTAGGAATGGGAACTTGCATTCAATACGAAAAGAATGAAGTTAGAAAACTTTGCTCAATGTAAAGAGTTAAGATTTAAGAACTTTCTCGATAATAACAAGGTAGAGTTAGAAAACATGCCTTGATTGTAAGCTTCACAAATGAAATAATCTCCAATTACCCTACACATATCATCGAAATCGCAACAACATTTAATTGTATGAATATTAGCTTTAGGGTTTAAACCATCATTTAGGTCATAACCCTAACCTAGCACCTAACCATTTATGTTAACATACTTAACGCTTCTGAAATTATACATTGATCAACATAACTTAGTCGTTCAACTCTATCTTTCGAAAACATCTCATTTGGTTTCATTTTATTACTTATTTAAATAATTATTTCAAATCTTTGCACTTTGCATTCCAACACATCAACATCTGTTATTATAGTTTATATCAGGTTTTAACATCATTAACATACACACTAAACTAACACAAGTCCGATAAGCGACCCGACTGCAAACAAAGCAGACCTCACTTGTCTCGATTCAAGGTGTATGCAAATTGCCACGCCACACTTAGACTTGGATCCAAGACAATGCTACTTGCTTTTTAGTTTTTGGCACCTAACAGAGGCATTTACATTCTAAGTTCGACGAGACGCAGAGACGACGGTGAGCGATGGTGAGTTTTTAGCCCAACTAACACGAATTACACCCACCAAACAGTGAAATTAACATCTACAATTGGTACAGACTATTACAAACATGATTGCTAACATTTACAATCAATTAACACAATTTATCATCAACTAAAACTAGTTTAATTTCTCAAAATTCCATATTTTCATATAAAACTCCATTTTGAACTTCTTCCACAGAAATCATCACTGACATCTCAAAACTTGGTCAAAACACTTAATTCAAATTACGTTATGCTCGTTTCTTAATAAGCTAGCATAATCAAGACTCAATTTACAATATAACATACAAATTGATCACTTAAATAAGTACTTTCTAAGCCATTTTCTCAAACATAAACACTGTTATATGTTTTCTTCCTATAAACCCAAATTCACACGAATTTGATAACTGTTATACAACCACAGATGATAACCAACCAATTTATCAAGAGTATACATATATAATCAACAACATCTTGTACAACAATTCCACAAACCCAACTTCACAGAGAATAGAAAATTATGTCGTAACTTATATATATATATATATATATATATATATATATATATATATATATAATACTAAGGTTTAGATAATATACCTCCAATTTGCTTGAAACCCTTGTTATCACCACTGAATTTTCTTTAGAAAACTCAAGAATTCTCTCCCTTCTCTCTTAGCTTTTCTCTGTATTTCTGTTATCTAGCTTTAGGAGAAAATAAGACGCAACTAATAAAATAAACTGATGTGGCTTAAATTCCCACGTTCTCTTTCAATTAACAAAACATAAGACGTCAGTTGAGAAAACCCAAAGGCCACAAGGCCTTGTTTGGCTAAACCCTATTTCCCAAACCAAATTATTTTAATAACATTTATATTATATAGTTTTATGTCACACCCTAATTTAGTTAACCTAGATAACTTTAGTTTTAAAAAAATCTTATTATCATTATACTTATAATTAATAAATAGTTATATATCTAATTTAATTAATAAATTAGACACACCACTTTATTTATTTTATTTATTTCCATTAAATTAAACAATTCATTTAATTTAATTATTTTCTTAAATATTAAGCAATTGATTTAATTTAATTACTTCCTTAAATTAAATCCATTAGATAAAATTATCATTATTCAAATTAACACTAATTAATTTAGTTACCAAATTAATTCACCATAATTTATCAATTATTTATTTCCTTAATAAATAAATTATTTAAAATATTTATTTAATTCAATAAATATTTAAATTAAATTATAAATTTCTCGATCGTTACACTAGGTGGCACAAGTTGGCTGATTTGCTAGATATAAAACACATGGGATAATTAGAGTTGGTCACCAACTCATGATTTTGGCTAGATTTGCAAATAACATTCAATTATGCAACAAAGGGTATAATAGTTATTTAGCTTACTAATTTAATGGCATAATGGACATTTGCTACAACCCTTAGGGTTTAACCCTTAGGTGTGACGCCCCCAAAATTAGGTATACATCACCCATTCTGAGTCATCAGATACATGGTACAAAATTCAAATACAACTTCATTTATACAACTATTCAGCTGTCATATAGAATACGAACATAGTTAACTATGAGTTTTAATACAAATGTATGTAACTCTCATGGTACCTCGACCACAACCTTACAATGGTCCTTTACATAAAAGTACAGTCAAAAACTGTTTTAGAAACTAAAATCTTTGGGAAGTGCTCAAGGAAACCTTCGTACATGGGAGGCCATACGTCTAGGTTATGATAGATATCATGTGTCCACAGAATTATCCTTGGTTGACCCAAAAGTCCCCAAAGAAAAATAAGAAGATTACTATCATCTTCTTTCCAATGGTGAGTCTTCTCTTGACATATAATTATCTCCGTTGTCTCCAAGTGAAAATTATACTTCAAATATACTCCAAGATCATATAGGCAGTGCTCGTAGATATACTCAGCAAGTGGATGTGCACAACCATGTCTTATGATAACACGAGGTTGTATATCATTAGACATCTTGTATGATAGTGGCAAAAACACCCTTCCAACGTTGGGTTCGCCTCACCCTATTTGATTCACCAAATATAACTACTAAATGATGTATAGAATACAACACACTTTTCTATACTGTTTCGGGAGAACCTCCACAGCTAGAGACCACCGTTCTAATCCTCTTAATACCCCCGCTCGACCCAGCTACACTCTGATTACCTGAAAGGAATTGTGAAACAGAAGGGTGAGCACAACTAGCCCAATAAAGAATATCATGACTAAAGATAATTAAATTATCAATAGCTTTCATCAATAATAAATCAGAGATTTAGAACATATGGTAGATGATAAAACTTTTCAACCATAGTTGCAGCAAAACAAGCAATCCATTAGAAGAGTCAAATAGACCATAAGGTCTATTATCTTCTCTATGTTAAAAGTCCACCAATAATATTTTATCCCTGTAACATAAATCAATAGTTCCTGTCCACAATCATATGAATAACTCATAATCATAATTGTGGTTCTAAATTCCTCTTCACAACTAGGACGATGATAATTTTTATCACCTATCTTCACCTGAAACAACAAAAATCATGGTTATACCATATCAGAATTCTTGCTCATAATCATACTAATAAATTTATCTTTGCACTACGGCCAAAGATATTCATTAACAATTCATTTTTGCAATACAGGCCAAAGACATACAACTGTATTTTAGAAGAGTCAAGTAGAGCATGATATCTACTATCTTCTACGAATTAAAAGTGTATAATAAATATTTTATCGCTGAGACTCAACTTAATAAATAATCCACATCATCGAATCACCCATGCACTGCGGCCAAGGATATTTGTTAGTATCACATCTATGAATTTATATTTCATCGCTAAGACTCAGCTCGATAATCAATCCATATCACTGAATTATCCATGCACTACGGCTAAGGATATTCGTTAATATCACGACCACGAATTATCCATGCACTACGAGCTAAAGATAATCGTGTTTTCATCAACGGTCATGATCATGCCATAAAACAATTCAACTTTGCACCCTTGGCCGAAGAGAATCCATAGCCATAATCATACCAAAAACCGTCCATCAACGCACTACGGGCCAATGAGGACTTTTTCTACCTCCTTTGTAACATTACGATCATGATTATACCGAATAATCCCTGGTCATAATCATATAAAGTCCATCTATGCATTACGGCCAAAGATGACTTTCAACATAATATAAGCAAGAGGACGATGACAATGATATAAGCATTAATCAAACGAAAACAATGATAAATATTAAAGACTTTAAATTTATCCAAATATTATCAATCACTTAATAAACTCATAATCTAATATTATTAATATTATAACAATATTTTAATCACTTCTTAAACTTATAAACAATTTATTTCAATTGTTTACACTTTACCAAAAAAATGCATTTATTCATTCAAAATGTCATACTCATAAGATTTCATCACCAATGATCAAATCCTCATCATCAAAAATCAGATATACCCTATATAGGATTTCCAAGCCATAAAATCCTATTTTTCAATTTTGTTACTTCACATAACATATTTAATTCATTTACTCATAACTAGTTCATTTTCATGAAAATACCAAATCGACCCCAAAAATATTTCTTTTACGGGATTTAGCGAGAATATAGTCCCATATTGAACATATATTTTTCTCAAAATTTTAAAATTCATTT
The DNA here is from genome assembly GCA_020205615.1 of Panax quinquefolius. Lineage (NCBI taxonomy): Eukaryota > Viridiplantae > Streptophyta > Magnoliopsida > Apiales > Araliaceae > Panax > Panax quinquefolius. Next base: position 83,962,396 of record CM035162.1, read on the forward strand.
ACTAATTTTTCATATGGCTAAAACAGCCGAATATTTAGACATTTATCATAAATTGTACTTTTGTCCAAAAATTCCAAAATTTGCAGGGTATACTCCTGTTATATACATGTACTTCCAATAAAAATTTCACCAATTTTAGAGTTCACTACAAGGAGTTATAAGGGTTTATTTTTAAAATAGTATTTTCTCATAAAATCCATAACTCTTAATCTATACATCCAAAAATCGCCATTTTTGGACACAATCTAGAAATCTCATCAAATTATCATTTCAAATTTTTTCAAAATTTTTGAGGGTCAGAAAAATTACGAAACTGCCCCTGACAGAAACCTATTTTTAATAAAAATACTATTCATATGAATACGAAGGATCATACACCATGCATGCGTTATTCCACATAGACAGGTTATTTCAACAGAATAATAAAGAATGGAACCAGGTCATACGTAAACGCACAGACAGGATATTTTGACAGAATAATAAATAATGGAATAATGAACAATTCACGTGCATGCGATAGATCGCACGCATATGAGTTATTCCAGCGAGAATAATAAATAATGGAACCAGGGCATGCGTAAACTCACAAACGGGATATTCCAACAGAATAATAAATAACGGAACCAGGTTATGCGTAAACGCACAGACAGGACAGTCCAACATAATAATAAATAACGGAACTAGGTCATGCGTAACGAACAGACATGATATTCTAACAGAATAATAAAGAATGGAATAATAGAAGAATTTCACCAAGTATAGGGTATCCCGCGTATACAGGTTATTCCAACAGAATAATAAAGAGTAGAATAATAGAAGTTCTCTTCACGAATAAGAAAGAAAGAATACCCCTTACGAGTACAACAAATAATATCCCTTACGAGTACAACAAATAATATCCCCTACCTTAAAAAGAAAAGTATTCCGACTGGTAGGGCGAGAATATACTTGAAGAAAACTTGCACTATCTTCTACGCTCAAAGCTTTCTTAAACTCTAAAGAAATACGCTCGAGATTACAGAAGAATAACTCTCTCTATAGTTTCTCTCTCTAGAGTTTTAGTGAATTCGTAAGAAATAATGAAGGAATGAGCTTCTATTTATAGAAGAATGGAATGAATAGTAACTAATTTTTCATGAACGATCCAGATTGATTTACTTTTAATCGGACGGTACATATTTAAAGCAAAATCTTTTAAATATAATATAATATATTCTATTTATAATCTAATAAAATGAATAACTTTATAAAAGTATTCTGTTTTATATAAAAAGATTTTACTACGCAAAACACTATGCAGGCACTATTCAACATTATGCATAATAAAATATAATATATTCTATTTATAGAATAACTTTATAAAAGTATTACATTTTTATATAAAAATATTTTACTATGCAAATACTATGCAAGTCTTATGCAAAACACTATGCATAATAAAATATAATATATTCTAATTATTGCCTAATAAAACAAATAACTTTATAAAAGTATTCTGCTTTATATAAAAATATTTTACTATGCATAATAAAATATTATATATTCTATTTATAGTCTAATAAAATGAATAACTTTATAAAAGTATTCTGTTTTATTACATTAATAATACTAATAAAACAAAACTCATCATCATTATTATTATTCACATTATTAATCGACCAGGTCGTTCACAGGAAAGAGGGGGCTTTCCAATAAGGATTTCTCCCTATTGGCGTGTAATTAGGTGACCAAACCTCTACTTGGCAGAACTTCTAGACATCGTTAATATTGCAAATAATAATCTTAATAACTTTGTCATCTCAATTATTGAGATAATAATATAAAAAATATCGACAATAATTGAATCAAATAACGTGAGATACTATGCAACAATTACTGTAGCAATAATTGAAAAAAACTGAGTGACTTCTCACGTAAGCCTCAATAATCAATATCGTGTGCTACTATGCAGCCACGCTTGTTACTAAACTTTTACTACCGAGTAATTCAACAATTTTAACGGTAAAACTTCCGTCGTTATTTTTATAAAAATATTTTAATCATTTTCTCAATCTGACAATAATTCCATTGTGGGGTCCACCAATAATTGTACCGTCGTACGAATATTCCCCGACAAAAAGAATATTCCCCGACTAATCAAATATTCCCCGACACAACGAATATTTTATATCAACTTTCTTACTTTGCAAAAAAAATTCACATATTACCCTTAACTTTAAACTTTTATCAATTTAACTATTTACCAAAATAGAAAAATTGAATACTTTTATTTCATAAAATTCGGGGTCTCACACTAGGGTTCGAACCCTTAGGGTTAAAACCTATGGTTCCAAAAATCAAATTTCTAGAATTTTTAATTTAGGTTTTCAAAAATAAAAATTAATATTTCTAAATTATAATTAGGATTCGATAATTATATTAAAATTTCCTAATCATAATTCAAACTTGTTAATTAGGATTAATATTTCCTAATTAAAATTGCTATTTTAGCAATTAAGGTTATAATTTTACATTAGGGTTTATAACAGAATAATTAGGGTTTCTAATTTTACAAATTAGGGGTTTCTAATTATTTTGTTAGGTTTTACCTTAATTAAGTTTAAAATCAAAACACTTAAGTCATTAAGTTCCCAATTTAGGGTTTCCAACTTCCGAATTAGGGTTTCGAATTCCGAGAACTAAAATTAGGGTTTCCAGTCCTATCGTTAGGGTTTCTTATCAATCGCTAGGGCTTTCTAATCGAACATTGACGTTCTTAATATATACTTAGGGTTTGTCACAGATATAGTTTATTTGGTCAACCCTTTGACCCTTAACCACATGCTGTACACATATGATACCTTATACACAGAACATATTCACGTATATACTTAATCCTGAATAATTCACCATAAAAATTTTAAATTCACAAAATTCCTTCTCGGAAACCTCAAATCCAATCACTTATTTTCTGTCTAGGTTTATTATTTAACCTTAACTCAATATTTTAATATTTTATAAATATCCAAATTCTCAGGTTGTCACATAAACCCATGTAATGATCTAATGGGTAAAGCTAGATCCATGGGGCAACCCATGGGTGAATTATTGACCAAGGGTTTGTTGTGGAGGCCATGTAATTAGTGTGGCTAGCAAGATTAATTAGTTGTTAAATAAGTGAATAGTAAGGATGTTTGTAAAGGAGGTGGAAGACTTAATGTCCATTATGCCTTAACTTGGAGACTTCTATAAATAGTAAGCGTGCAATTCATTAGTTGTGTAAACACTCGAAATTTTCTTTTCCTGTTACTAACTATGCAGGAGGGCAAAAGCGTCTTTATCACACTCCAGAGATAACCCTGGAGGATCACAACATTAATTTTAACCCCAGAGATAGCCACATGAGATCCAGTTTTCAACCCCGGAGATAACCCTGGGAAAATAGTTTCCAACCCCGGAGATAACCCCGGGAAAGTCAGTTTCAACCACAGAGATAGCCCCGGGGGATCAAGTTCAAAGCCTAGAGATAACCTTAGGAGGTCAAGCTAACCTCAGAGATAACCATGAGGACATTTAGAGTCAACAACAGGCCAACCTCAGAGATAACCCTGAGAAAAGACTCCAAAAAGTGCGCGAAAACTGGAGATGTCCACAGGAGGGGCAAAATTGTCATTTTGCCAACTCAACTTCACTTCAAATCAAATACACTCATTTCAACTTAAATTTCTTCAAAATAAGTCCCACAAGAACCATATCTTAACTTCAGAGCGCAAACTACGCAAAATAGCTCACTGGATTGCCTGACGAAAACCTGGAAATGCTATTTCGGTCATGGACTCATCTTCCCTGAATCAAAAAGGGAAAATCTTATGTCATTGTGTAGCTCTCAGAAAGATCTTTCTGGAATGGTATGGCACGCTTCCATCAGACTCCCGGATTGAAAGTTATGAAGGACCGAGCGAAAAACGCGTTGTCTAAGTGTACGTACTTCGACACGGCGGGACCCACATTACTGGGCATCCCGGGCATCTCGGGCAGCAAAAAGTAGACCTGCGACACCCCCTCCTCTATATATAGAGGGCTTGGGGTGGCCTTATTTAGGAGAGAAATAACGAGGAAACCCTGTCCAATTTTCTTTGTGCACACTATAAACTGAGTGCTTTCTTATTTCAAACACTTTTGAGCTTATATTCTGTCATATTTTTACTCGCGGGAGCCTAGTGTTCATCCATTTAAAGTTATTGAAGTCTTTTTTGGTAGTCCACTGTAAACCTTCTTACACACTTTGAAGCATTTGTCTTCATCTTTGCACATACAACTTCACATTGAGAGTCATGTTGCGTGTGTTTATCCGGACTTCGGTCCGTGTTTTCATTTCATTTTGTATATATATATATATATATATTTTATATATGGACTAACATTATCGAGTTATGCCTCGATTGAGCCTATACTTCGGTCTAGAGCGTTTATTTGCTTACGTATATGTGACGCCCCCTAAATAGGTATACAACACCCATTCTTAGTCACCAAATACATGGTACAGAAAGCAAACTACAACTTCAGTAATACAATTGTCATGCAAAATACGACAACACATACTATGAGTTTAAATACAAATATTGTCTTCTAGACAATATCCACACTCAAATAAGTCCTCGTTACAATTATTCAAACACTATTTTACAGAAATAGTGAGGACTGCTAAAACATCTTTCTAGAACCATCACTCTGTACCCCGACTAGTTCCTGCTATGTTTTCACCTCCTGAGAAAAATGGAACAAAAAGGAAAAGGGTGAGCTCAACTAGCCCAGTAAAGAATATTATGACTAAGATAATATACAACAAATTATCGTTAGTCTTCAACGAGGAAAAATCGATAAAATATAATAGCGAACAAGTTTTAGATCAACAAGCTGCAATGAAAATAAAGAATCCATTAGAAGAGTCAAGTAGAGAATGAGTTCTACTATCTTCTAAGATTTAAAAGTCCATCATCAATATTTTATCCCTGTAAGAATAATCAATATACATCTTTAATCAAATATTCATCTTTGCACTACAGGCCAAAGATATTCATTTGTATCACCAGTTGGTCATATTCATCTCAACACCTATTCATCTTTGCACTACGGGCCAAAGATATTCATCAGTTAATCATTTAACTTTGCACTATCGGCCGAAGATATTTAGTAATATCATCATTTAGGACTGAGGATGATGAAAAATATTTTAAAGAAAATGAATCCAGTGAAAGGGAAGGACAAATAGTAGGGATTCGTATAACAGTTTATCCAAGATCAATAATACTTCATAAATACCAATTTTGAAGCAGGATTCAAAAATAAAGATCAAAACATGGATACAATCAAATATAGTAACCATAATAGACATCTTGGACAAAAAGAAGAAAATTTCATTTTTCGGTGAATAGTGTCATATTCGTGAATAGTGCCGTATAAGTGAATAGTAACCCCGACACAAAAAGATCCAAATTTGATAAAAATTCAGATCAATACTTCGGCATAATGATATTGAAGAAATAATATCATATATGAAGAAAATAACATCCCTTACCTTAAAATATCAGTACTTTTGATCGGAATATCGGTATAAGGCTGAAGGAAACTTGCACTGACGAATAGAAACTCACAAAGTATCTAAATACTCACAAAATACACTCAATAATCTAGAGAGAAAGAGAGAAAACTTGTTTTTGGTGTGATTTTCAATTCTAACTTAGCCCTCATTTATAGGAAAATGTTAGCAGACTTGACCTGCAACCTGATGGCTTTACCTGCTACTATTCCCACCCACCACATTTGAAATAAATTCAGCACATTTCTTCACCAACCACAAGTGGGGCCCACTCAATTCTAGAATTTTCCACCAAAATCATTTATAAACCTAATTTCTGAATCAGTCACCTTTTAAAATTCATAACAAATCATACATTCATTTTTAACGGTTCAAAATTTGCGGACATATACTCAACTTATATATGTATAACATATCAAAAATTATAACGATCCAACGGTCGGATTAAAAATTATAACTCACACAATATATCTCAAAAGCATTGGTTTAATTTTTAATACCTTCATTCCGACAAAAATACTGATAAAACACCTCAACATTAACTCCTTCATTTTTAACCACAACAAATATATCCAACATTTATATCCACATAAAAAAAATATTTCCTTATCATATGAATCAATAATTAATTATTCACAAATAATATTACAAAATCACATTTATGACAACCAGGTAGTTCTCAGGAAAGAGGGGCTTTCAATAAGAATTTCTCCTTATTGGCGGCGCAATTAGGTGACCAAACCTCTCCTTGATGTAACTTTCTAGACATTGCCAATAATGCTATCTAATAATATTATTCAAATAATATGAATTATTGATCCGATAATGGGAAAATCATGTGCGATGACAATTATTGAAACAACAATAATATAAATATCAACGCAGAAATTATTGAATCAATAAAATAAAATATTGAACAGTAATTACTGTAACAATATTGAGTAGTGCCTTCTTACGTAAGGATCAATAATTCATCAATACTATGCATCCACGCCAGACATCGTATTTTAACCACCGGGTATTCCAACAAAGTGTTAGCAAGAATAACTACGTAGTTATTTATAAAAACTCAAACTTGTCGTTTTCTTCATCCGACAGTTATTCTGTTATGGGGCCCACAAATGACTACGCCGTCGTACGAATATTCCCCGACAACAAGAATATTTTACGACCAAATGAATATTCCCCGACAACAATGATTATTTTATAACTACTTGCATATTTTGAAAAATTTGCACATTTCACCCATAACTAGAGAATTATATCAAATTAATACCTTATTATTCACAAATATAATTAGAGGAAATTCGATTTTATTTATAATAAGTTGGGGTCTTACAGTATATATATACTTGTATATATAAACTGTGTGTCGAACTTTATTCGATGAGCCTGGATTTTACATCCGGAACGTTTACTGCTTTAATATATATATATCAACTGTTGTCGAACATTGTTCGATGAGCCTGGATTTCACATCCGGTGCGTTTACCGCTTATATATATATATATATATATATATATATTTACGTTTATTCCAGCCTGGAGTTTACTTCATGGCGGTTGAAGGTCTTTACAACTTTCTTTACTTTTCGTCTCGCCTGGAGTTTACTTCGTGGCGGTTGATAGCTTTTACAGCTTTATTTACATTTCTGATCCCCCATGGAGGTGCTTCGTGGTGGCTCATCATGTCTGTATATATATATTTACAGTTTATATATATATATATATATATATATATATATATATATATATATATACCTTCTTACTGCTTTATTAATCAATTGCGGCATCATGTGAGCTTAGGAATCATGTGATCACAGATTCAGTCTACTGGATCTAGATTCGGTTCCCATGATGGACATTTTCAGCTGTAAGCAGCTTGTAAATTTATTCACGGCGTTTGGATTTCCTCAAGTGGTTTTCATACCCACGAGGAGTTTCACACTATTTTGTTAATTATTTTCTCGAAGATGCTTCACATCTCGAAAAATTAAAAAAAAATCAAGTCGAACACTTAATAAAAAATGGGAGTGTAAAAGGTCTCAATAACTGTTGAGCACAAGGGTTTAAAAAACCTCTTTTATAAAACATCACTGCCATATCTTGTTTAAAACTAAATTTTTACACCAATTCAAACCCTGTGTATATAGGTACGAATGTAGCCTCACACTACTTCCAAATAATAACACATTGACCCACACACACACACATTCATATAACAGTTTCTTTAAAAGTGGCGGTTACCGTGGTAACACGGATGTCGGGGGGTGCCTAACACCTTCCCTCCGCATAATCAAGCCCCCGAACCCTAATGAATCTCGGTTTCACAGACCCGTTTAGCCGTGTTACATCATTGGGTCAATGTGCAAACCTTTTCTTAGTTGTGTTGGTACAACCATATAAAAAACCAACTTGCGACTCTCACAGTCCAATCGTCGACACATAAATGTCGAACCTTTTCATAACTTGTTTTTTCAATCAAATCTCACCTAACATGAGAATACCAAAGAATAAGATCAGAAAGGGACAAATAAAAATCCCGACGTCGACATGTGGCGACTCTGCTGGGGACTTCTAGTAAGAGGGCTTAAGCTGCTACTAAAAACTTTTCAAAACTATTATATGCTTGTGTGTGGATGTTGCATTTACATTGGAATGAATGTGTACGAATGCATTTACTTATTGCACTAAGTGTTTCGCACCATATCTGCTTGTGATATTAGTGTTTCGCACATGTCATCATTTCAATTCATTGAGACACATTGTATGTGAATGTATATTGTGTGGTTCCTCCACCAGGAGGCTATCCTGTCGGTGTTTGATTACTGGACTCGTAGGAAGACTAATTCAAACGAGGCTCAGGAAAGGCACCACCCAAATTCCCTCGTATTGAAAGGCCGAATTAACTTCCGTCAAAGTAAATTGCGATGATTTTGGAACCTTCATGCCAAAAAGCCGCGAGACTAGCCTAAGATAGGTCAGCCTCTAATAAACTAAACGCGAAGGAAAGTCTCTTCATACTTTCCCATTTCAATTCCTTGTAATTACAATTACTTGTAATTTCATTTTCATGGCAATCTCAATGTAATGGAAAAATATGAATGAATATGTACATGCATTCCCTTTTATCTAGCATTCTATCTTGTCATACAAACAAACTGACATCCATTTTGCAGGATAATACTCCTAAAACGGACACATCACATAGCATATAACATTTCCACATTCCCTAAGACTAAAATACATAAGTCTTTTTGTAGGGAAGCAATCGGTCCTGTTACCCGTTTAAAGTCCAAAAGGGCATTAAGCCCACAATTAGACATGGATAAAAGTGCCCACCCTGATCCTACTCCTGTCTCTCACGAGGAGTTTGAAAGATTAAGCAATCAAATTACGTAGTTGGCTGTTATGTTCAAGGAACTACACTAATATACTCGGGGTCCACAAATACCCCTCCACACAGAATCCTCTGCACATGGAGAAATCCAGGGCCAAACAATGCCTACTCAACCAGAGTCATCCACACCAGGGGGCAGTCAGGGTATTGTCAAAAAGATGGAAACCCAGATACCTAAACCTCATTCCAATAAAGGGATCACAAATCTTAGGGATGATCGAGAAACTGGGGATATAAGAAAGAAAGTCCAACAATTGGAGGAGACCATCCGGTTAATCAAAGGGACTAGAAATTATGGGAGTGTCACCTATTCAAATCTCTGCATATTCCCAGGGGCTCGATACCCTACCAAATTCAAAGTCCCAAATTTGAAAAGTACAATGGGGCAGGCGATCCCTATACGCACCTAAAAGTGTACAATGGCGAACTAGGGTCTTATGCTGAAGATGCAAGCCTCAGAATGCAACTTTTTCAAAAGAGTTGCACTAGAGAAGCTAGAACCTGGTATGCCCGACTTGACAATTCTAAAATCCAAAACTGGGAAGAATTGGCCCATGCCTTTCTAAATCAGTACAGTTTTTAGTCACAAATGGCGCCGGATCGATACAAAGTGACTAAAGTAAAAAAGCAAAAGTACTGAATCTTTCCGAGAATATGCCCAAAGGTGGAGACATCTAGCAGCGTAAGTCATTCCATCAATGACAGAAACTGAGATGGTAATGATGTTTATTAACATCCAAGAGGATTCGTACTACGAGAGGATCCTAGCAGGCATAGGAAAGCCATTCTCAGAAATGATCAAACACACGATTTAAATGGCGAGATGAGCTCAAGCGTGCAAGATTGAAGACTTCTTTCGCTTGAAGCGGGACGCCATATACTGGTGGCAAGTATGTTGGCGATCCCAAGGGGTGTAACCTTTGAAGATGTATCCCTTGTTGTATAGGGGAAAGCTAGGTGACCAACCTACAGTCCCCCCATTTGGAAAATGCAAGACAATTTGCCATCTCAACAACAGGATGCATTCAACCAATGCCCAGACAGGAAAGAATATTGGAAAGAACGGAAAATCGGGTATTCACTCCACTGGGCGATTCCCTTGAACATGTGTTGGCGATATTAATGGATCGCAAGAAAATTACCGAATTGGCCCGACCTCTGGAACTGGGGAGCAAAAGATACAATCCAAGGAAAAAATGTGCTTAACACTCAGGGTCTCCAAGGCACGATACACAAGAATATTGGTCCTTAAATCATAAAATTCAAAATCTGATCGAAAGTGACAATATTGTGGTCCAACAACCTGACCAACAAAATATCAACACCAACCTTCCGGTACAACATGATACGGAGGAAGTAAACATGATCGGGTTAGGAAGCGCTGAAATATTTCCAATTCGTAAGTGCATACGAAGGATAGAAGAATACCCCCAAATGCACAGATCAAATATCCTAAAGTGGGAAAACTCGGTGGAGGGTATGATAGTAATGCAAAATTTAGAGACAATCCATAATCAAGTAAATCTTCTAGCTAAGCTGATAGTGCGCCAACATCAGCATACGAGCCAGTTTCTCACTCAACTGTCAGAAGGACAAGAAAAAGGGGATGATAAAATTGCTAGAAGATCTCGTCAACGGAAAAATCGCTCGGGGGAATGCAAATTCTCAAAGAAGAAAGATCAAACAACCTCCACAAGAGTCCAAAAATTCACCCCTCTGAACAAATCAAATGAAGAAATGATACACGTTTTGATAAGTGAAGGAAAGATTACTAATTTGCTGCCTCCTATAAATACCAAGATAAAGAGTTATAATTCCACCAAAATATGTCTCTACCATTCTAACTCACTTGGGCATACGACTGAGGAATGTTGGTCTTTGCGACATAAAATCCAGGATCTCATTGAAAATGGGGAGCTGGAGATAGAATTTCCCATGACCAAGAAAAGGCGAAATGGAAATAAAAAGCTTAAGATGTCCACTCGAGACAGACAGTTCAAATGAGGTGAAGGATATAAGCGATAATCCTGGCAGAACACAAGATGGAATGACCCTAATGCAGGAAATGACAGAGGAGACAAGGGAATCCACAAAGGAGATTCCTCCGCTAACATACAATATTTTGTGGTCCAAAAGTAGCAACCACATTCCAGATCTTTTAACCTTGGATGATGCGGAGGAAATACTAATCCTTTCCAAATAAGAAAAAGCTAAAAAGGAAAGTTCCTTGCAAGAAATGCGACAACAATTCGAGGGAGATTTCATGGTTGAATCCTCTCAAGCCCAAGAAAAAGGTGGAAGAACAAATGAAGGAAAACATGGTGAAGTTATCGGAGATACCAACCAATCAAAGAATCCAGAGTTCATCCCTCTTTGTGAGGGGTCCAGCTCAAGCGTCCCCGAGGAATGTACTGAATCAGGAAGCGATCAAGTTATGGCTATAAGTTAAAACATTCAAAACCAAGAAGTAACCCTTATCGCGAGCCTTGAAGGCAACATAACCACTGGACTATCAGGCCTCAATTAGGCAAGAAGATGTAGATCCAGGGGATAAAGTTGTTAGTTCCAGAAGATGTTAGGACGATATCAATTTCTTCATAGTATGCCTTTTATTTTCCATGCGTGTAAATATTAAAAATAAAAAAAAGAAAAAAAGAAAAAAAAAGAAAAGAAAAAAGAAAAAAAAAAGAGAAGAAAACAAAAAAGAAAAAAAAAGAAAAAAAATCACGAATCACAAATCAAATCAGTCGGGTTTCAGCTCATCAAGCCTGAACTACGAAAGACTTGATCTCCCCTGATCAATGGGAGTACGTAGGCAACCATTTATGGTGCGGTCAAACCAAACAAAAACTCAAAAAACCCAAATAAACACTTCTCAAACACTCACTTTTCAAGCAGGAATTACGTCGACCTGATCTCCCACATACACATGAGTATGTAGGCAGCAATCAATGGTGTGGTCCGACCCTCAAAAGAAATATCCAAACCAAAACATCAATCCCAAGTCTACGCCCAAGAACAACCCTCCAAGTTAGCGACCCATGTCGAGAATACCCAACAACACTTCAATATCATTCCATCGAATCTAGCATAAATCCCATAAAGGAAGAAACAACGATACACTAAGATAACCAACAACAAAGAGTCGACACCCTCAATCATAAGTCTTCATCAAATCAGAAGAAAACCATCAACGCCGATTGCAAGAATAAGTCAGGAACAATGATTAAGGGCATCAAAGCCCAAATCTATTACATGTTCACCATCTGGTACAGAAGTAAAAGCCTCTTGCGATCTCGGCGTCTTATCAGCTCATCTGTCAAAGCAACTATCCCAGACAACAAGCAAGGCTTGGGCAATTTTAAAATTGGCGACAACTCGATATTGGAACTCGTACAACAAGATTGGGGAAATCTCAAGAACAGTGACAACTCAACACTGGGGCATTTATCAACCATCCTAAAGAGGAAAATGTGACAGTCATCACCATTAGCATGGTACATCATCATTAGAGCTTCCCTCACATCATCTCACTGGCGATTTGGATATTACTCAATTGCGACTTCATCAACAAAGAGAGTTTCTCATATAAACCCTTGGCATCAACATGCAAAAAGACAGGGGCATTGTCCAATTCCAAGAAATGGAAGGAGCTTAAGGCGGGATCAAGCCTCTCAGCAAAAGAAAGGGGAGAACGTCTGAAAGAAATTATAGTGACTTTAGCTTGCCCCTACGAAAGAAGGGGAAAATTCTCAAGAAAGTCAATAACTCAAAAGCATGAGCCCAATGACAAAAGGTCTAGCGGATGAAATCCTCATCATCAAATGTGCCAACCAGCGTCAAATTCTCACAAGTCGAGACCTCTACACCGAAGTTCAAATCTGGGCAGCAAAAGAACAAGTTGCACCCTCCAGGGGTGTTAGCGGCATTCAGGTCATCAGTTCAGCTGGGTTGCGAATCAAACGCTCAACGAAATGGGGCACAAGTACCCAACTGTGAAAGGAGACTCCAAATCTGTGACGCCCCCGAAATAGGTATACATCACCCATCTTGAGTCGCCATATACATGGTATAAAATTTAAATATAACTATCATGTAAAATACAACAAAACATAAACTGAGTGTTTCAATACGAATATTGTCTTCTAGATAGTATTCAACTCAAATGGAGTCCTCAATACATTTATTATCACATTATTTCATAGAATACTGAGGACTACTAATGCTATCATCTGGACCATCACTCCGTTCCCCGATTAGTCCCAGCTACGTTCTCATTTCCGAAAGAGAACAATGAAAGCAAAAGGGCGAGCTCAACTAGCCCAGTAAGAAATATTATGACTAAGATAATGCAAAATAATTTATCGTTAGCCTTCAACAGTGTTAAACTAATAAAATATAACAAACATCAAGTTTAACTACAGCGGAACTAGCAATCCATTAGAAGGGTCAAGTAGACTATAAAATCTACTATCTTCTATGATTTAAAAGGTTTTTCATCACTTTTATCGCTGAGACTCAGCTTAATAAATAATCCACATCATCGAATCACCCATGCACTACGGCCAAGGATATTCTTTAGTATCACGACCACAAATTATCCATGCACTACGTGCCAAGGATATTCGTGTATTCATCAATGTTCATGATCATGCCAACAACTGTCCATCAATGTACTACAGGCCAATGGGGACTTTTACCACATCATTTGTAACATTACGGTCATGATAATACCGAATAATCCCTGGTCATAATCATACCAAGTCCATTTATGCACTACATGCCACATATGACTTTAAACATAATATAAACACGAGGATGATGATAATAATATAAGAATTCAATAAAACAAGTTCAAGGATAAATTTTTAAAGATTTATAATTTAATTTATCCAGAATTCAATAATGTCCAAATTGTCAACATGATACTGCTTTGTGGAGTAAAATTCAAGAATGATAATGTACCAAAAATGATTCGGACCGAAAAAAAATCAATTTTTGTTATGAATAGTACTCTGGGTGAATAGTACTCTGTGAATAGTACTTGTGAATAGTACTTTGTGAATAGTACCCGTAAATAGTACTTTTGTGAATAGTACCGTATAAATGAATAGTACTCATGGACAATACTCCGGTATGAAAAACATAAAATTTAACAAGAATGTGCAGAAAATATCCTTGTGAAGCGATACTAGATGAAACGCTAATTTCAAGGATATTCTACTAATTTCACGGAATATAGAAGCAATACTTTAACAGAATGATGGTATAATCAGGAATACGAGATGAAATAATATTACTCACATACTACAGAGTATGAAAGAAAATATTATTCCTATGAATACTGAACAAAATAATATCCCTTACCTCAGAAGAAGACTAGATATTGGAATAGTGACGTAGCAGACTTCTCTTCTACTTTCTCTCTAAAGCTTCTCTCTCTATAAATGCTCTTGTGAGTCTTAGTGAATTGGTGAGAATGAAAGAAGAATGAGCTTCTATTTATAGGAAAATATAGTTTCGATAATTACACGTTTGGGGCTCAAAATATTACTGGTATAATACCTTCATCTTTTCTTCATTTTTAATTTAGTCCTGCAAGTATTATCAAAGTTGCACCACCTCCCCTAATAGTACATCTTGTGAATCAATAGTAAAATCATGTGAATCAATAGTATAATCATGTGAAAAAAATAATTACAGTATAGTACCTTCATCTATACCTCCATTTTTAATTTAGTCATGCAAGTATTATCAATCATGCACCACCTCCCCTAATAGTACATCTTGTGAATCAATAGTACACACATGTGAACAAATAGTTATAAGCATGTGAATTAATAGCAATTAATTGTTCATTTATCCGATTAATTACCCGATTGGTCAATATAGCCTCTAGACATCTATTATTATCGAAATAAATGTCAATTTCCACTAACACTAATAATCCCAACATAATGGGAATATCAATTTCATCTTTAATCAACACGAACTTATTCATCATTAATATTATAATTCACAATATTTAACAACCAGATTATTCCTAGGAAAGAGGGGGCTTTTCGATAAGGATTTCTCCCTATTGGCGCGCAATTAGGTGACCAAACCTCTCCTTGACAGAACTTTTTAAACATTGTCAATATTGCAAATAATAATATGAATAACTTTGTCGTCTCAATTATTGATTTAATAATATAAAATATTATGCAGATGATACTGTGACAATTATTGAATCAATAATATGAAAGATATTATGCAACAATTACTGTAGCAATAATTGAGTATAACTGAGTGACTTCTCACGTAAGCATCAAAAATCAATACAGTGTGCTACTATGCAACCACGCGTATTACTGTACCTTTACCACCGGGTAGTTCAACAGTTTAACGGTAAAACTTTCACCGTTATTTTTATAAAAAGATAACTATGTCGTTTTCTAACTACGACAATACTTTCGTTGTGGGATCCACCAATGATTGTTCCATCGTACAAATATTCCCTGTTAAAACGAATATTCCCCGACCAATCGAATATTATATAACCACTTGCTTAGTTTGCAAAATTTGTAAATAATACTCACAACTATAACATTATATCAAATCCACACCATAATATTCAAAAATATATTTCGAGAAAAATTAATTTTTATTCATAAAAGTTGGGGTCTTACAAAATCACCTCAAAAAGGGTGAGGTAAAATTCTACTCCATACAATTTACAATATGCATCAACCTAGGACATTAGACTCCTAAGGAAATCTAGAGCATCACATTATGCATGATCTACACATGTGTAAATGCGCTACATCAATATACATCTCTATCAAGCGTAACATCAGGCAGAATCTGGTGAAGCAAACCTTTGAATATTACTTCAGCGAAGGTATCAGATGATCTGGTAGTCTAAACCATTGGCATCAATTCAGCGCAACATCAAAACAGTTCAGCGATAAAAGCTTTGTATACCACCGTTCGAGTGGGAACCGAAATAGTTTGACGATGTCAGACTATTCAACTATCAGAAGGGTAAGATCCATTATCAAAATACCATCAGGGTTGGCACCATTGTAAACTAACAGTGTATACATCGGGAAGGTTCAGTGATTTCAAAACGCCATCCCCAATAAAGATGTAGAAAACATCTTGATTTCTCTTTATTCAAACAAGCATCGGCGACACTGATAAAAAGCTAAACCGTTGGAGTCAACACCAGCATAGGCATCAGTAATGATCGGTAAAGGTAAAATGATCTGCGAAAACATTTTAACATGCATCATAACATTCATTACATTGCGATTTGTGATTTGCGATATGCAAAATACGATGTGCGAGTTTCGAAGTGTGATTGGCCAAATGCGAAAAACAAAGTGCGAAGTGCAAAATACGATGTGCGATTTGCGAACTACGATTTGCCAAAACATTTAAACATTTATCATAACATTCATTACATTGTGATTTGCATCATTAAAAATACCTTGTCATATTTCAAGTGTCTACTAATCTTTATGATATCCATTCCATTGCATTACATGAACATGATAAAGAGGGGCATCTGTAGACACTCGAAATTTTCTTTTCCTAATACTAACTATGCAGGAGGGCAAAAATATCTTTTTCACACTCCAGAGATAACCCTGGAGGATCACAACATTAATTTTAACCCTAGAGATATCCATAGGAGATCCAGTTTCCAACCCCAGAGATAACCCCGAGAAAACAGTTTCCAACCCCAGAGATAACCCCGGGAAAGTCAGTATAAACCCCGGAGATAGCCCCGGGGGATCAAGTTCAAAGCCTAAAGATAACCCCAGGAGGTCAAGCCAACCTTAAAGATAACCCTGAGGACATTCAGAGTCAACAACAGGCCAACCTCATAGATAACCCTGAGAAAAGACTGCTACAAGTGTGCGAAAACCGGAGATAACCCTGGAGGGGAAAAATTGTCATTTTGCCAACTCAACTTCACTTCAAATCAAATAAACTCATTTCAACTCAAATTGCTACAAAAGAAGTCCCGCAAGAACCATATCTCAACTTCGGAGCGCAAACTATGCAAAATAGCTCACTAGATTGCCTGAAGGAAACTCGGAAATGCAATTTTGGTCATGGACCCATCTTCTCGGAATAAAAAAGGGCAAATCTTATGTCATTGTGTAGCTCTCTAAAAGAACTTTTCGGAATGGTATGACACGCTTCCATCGGACTCCCAGATTGAAAGTTATGAAGGACCGAGCGAACATCGCATTGTCCGAGTGTATGTACTTTGACACAGCGGGACCCACATTTATGGGCATCCTGAGCATCCCGGGAAGCCACAGGTAGACCTGCGACACCCCCCTTATATATAGAGGGATTGGGGTGGCCTTATTTGGAAGAGAAATAACGAGAAAACCATGTCAAATTTGCTTTGTGCACACTATAAACTAAGTGTTATCTTATTTCAAACACTTTTGACCTTATATTCTGTCATATTTTTATCGGCGGGAGCCTAGTGTTCATCCATTTAAAGTTATTGAAGTCTTCTTTGGCGGTCCACTGTAAGCCTTCTTACACACTTTAAAGACTTTCTCTTCATCTTTGCACACACCATTCTTCACGTTGAGAGTCGTATTGTGTGTGTATTCCCGGACTTCAGTCCATGGTTTCATAGAGTTGTGGACTTGAAAATGACCGAATTCTGACTTAGAACGAAGAAACGAGCGTTGAACGTTCACGAACGTTTATCATTTTCGTTAAAAATGGAATAATAGGTGAATTTTTAGTTAACGAAGTCAAATAGATAAAATTCTTGCACGAACACGTAGAGTATGTAATTTGTGAACCGTAGGCTCTTGAACGAGTTAATTCGGACTTATAACGAAGAAGTTACGAGCCTGAGAGTTTCACAAAATTGAAAAATTATAAAATTTTCTGGTGCACAGAGCTAGCGCCGCGGCGCCACCCCAAGGCCAAATAGGTGGCACCGCAGTGCCAAACTTAGCGGGAACATGTTGTGACCCATCGAGAGTTCATCTCCGCAGTGCTTTGCAATTCTTAAGGGGACTCACATCGCAGCACCGAGTCCGGGTCCTTGGCCATCGAAGTGTGAAATACAATGCTGATTTTAGGGTTTTAAATTTAACAATGTTTGTAAGGAGAGAATGAATGGTAACGCATTAGTAATGAACTAAAGCTTAATTATAACATTGTTAAGACATGTTTAAACCTTAAGTATGATCACTTAGGGTTGAAGTAACTCAATTGCATATGAATGTAAGAACGACATAACGGAAAGCCGGAACCAATAATAACAAATCTAATATGTAATTTGATTGAGAAGAAGGGTAAGATTATTTAGGAACCATATATGTTATTCATGACCTAATGTGTTATGTGATGTTATCATCTACTGTAGAGACCTTAAGGACTTAAAGTATACGCGTTATATCTGTAGTAGACGCTATAGGCAAGTATTCTAACCCTTGTTCCAGTTCAATCTGGACAAGCTTTGTGATTCATGTATTCTTATGCATGAGTTAATGTCTGATGAAGTCAACGCCAATTCTTTCGGCTAGACTTACTATATGATTGGATTTCTTATAATCTATCAAAGTATTGTCAATGATTTAGCAAACTAATATTGGTGTGGTTTTCAAAAAGAGACTGAGTATGCTAAATTATTTTGTTGTCAAATGATAAGCACGTGAGGTTACCACAACTTAAACGTACATACATTTAATAAATGTAGTGTTGATCAACATAGAGTACTATAGGATGATCACGTAGACGTGCTCGTAAGCTATGCCGGACTTACGAACTTCGTGTCGGGATGTCCTTTTCAAAGAACTTATGAAATGCTAATGGTCTTGGACCAAAATTGATGTTTTACTGAATATTATCATTGTAAAATGTTTTGAATGAAAAGTAGTGCTATATTGAATTATCGATAGTACTTTGTAACTATTGTTTAGTTATTAAAGATATACGATTCCTATATTTTAAGCATGCCATTTTATTAGAATTTTTGTACTTAATGAGCTAGTTAGGCTAACTCTTGCTTGAACCATATGAGTGCAGCTAAGATCGAACGGACCGACGGATCCGACAAGGATAAAGGGAAGGCTAAGGCGAACCCGTAGATTACCTATGTAATAGTATAGGTTTGTAATGATAATATTTGATATTATGATAAGAACAATTGTAACGGTTATAAAGAACCTGGGGGAGTGTAAATATTATTTTGAGTATATATATAAGACATATTCGTTCTTTTGAGGCATTTCAATTAAATGTTTATGTGAACTGTAGCACCGTGTAGCACCATCTGTCGGGTTGGAAGATACCCAAATTTGGGGGCGTCACAGGTTGGCATCAAAGCATTAGGTTATAAAACTTAAGGGGGAATTTAGACCTTAAGTCATAACCTTAAGAAAAGTCAAAGAAATAAAAGATGGAAATTAACCTTATAAAAATGCATTATATATGTTATGTGTTTTTATTATTCTACTGACGTGTACTAATAAAACTTATTTGTGTTGTGTAGATGTCAAGAGAAAATGGAATGTCTAGAGACGTACAAGTAGTCAGTGAAGGATCAATTAATCAGATAGAGATTATACCGAACCCCATAGGGGCAGAGCCCGAAGTTGTAGTGGTTGAGTCTGGAGACTCAGAGAGCTTAGACCTTATGTATGTGTTCGACGGCATGTTGGAAGAAGAGGTGGAGGTAGTGTCTTTCAAGCCAGTAACAATAGCAGCAGAGATGGCTCCGGGGGAGTCAATGATGTCACTTTTTATGTCAGTGTTGGATAGAAACATCCATTAATGTCAGGAGGTTAAGGAGCTAAAAGCAGAGCTCCAGGCTTTCTTAGAAGATAAGACGGACGTGGAGTCCATGTGGGTGCAGGAGCACGATGAGAGAGTTTTGGCCAAGGACAAGGTCCATGAGCTGAAACATGAGGTCTTTGAGCTCAGGGGGGAGCTAAAGACCAAAAAGCAGAAGATAGGGAGAATGTCCTATATTCATAGGAGTTCTCATGTAGACTTCCAGCAGTAAGTAGCTGGTTATCCCATAGAGGCAGGGCAGACGCGGCATACTATCAGCCGTGATATTATTGCCGGTCTTGTCGAGGCAAATTTTGATAATGCCTTGAGGCAGATGTAATCTATTAGTAGATAGAGTAGTTTAGATATGTAAATATTGTGTATCTAGTAGTGACGTAAAACCCTCTTTTGTATAACAATGGTAGTCTTTTGTAGATCCCAATTTTTGGAAAGCAATTACGGGAAAGTAATGTAATCAACTTAGGCTGTGTAATGTAACCGATGTAGTATTATACTACAACGAATCAATATAAGTCTTTTTCAAAACATATTGAGTAATGAATGTTTAAGTTATTGTTTGAATTGTGAATCATAACTAACTAACAGGAAATGAATAATAATGAAATGTGTTGTTTGTTGTAACAACAAAATGCCGCCAAGAAGAGTACCATGTAATCAAGGCGCTAACGTAAATCATCCGGAAGGAGGTCCAATTAACCCCATGCAGGTATTCGTTAATTTATTAACAACCGCGTTTAATAGAACTGGGGCTAATATCCCCGTAAATCCTGGTGTAGTACGAGTTACTAAATTTAAGGATTTTAAAAGCGTGGGTCTGCCGGAGTTCAAAGGAACTACGGACCCTATCGAAGCCCAAACGTGGGTGAAGGAAATCGAGAAGGCATTTTTCATAGAAAATGTCGACGAGGCCCAGAAGGTTGCCTTTGCAACCTACACGATGAAGGGAGAGGCCAACTTTTGGTGGGAGGCCAATCAGGTGAGGGCCAAGATCGAGAATTTTAAGTGGGTGAGGTTCAAGGAGATATTCTTCGAGAACTACATTCCCACGAGTATGCAAGGAAGGATGGAGATGCGGTTTCTGGACTTGAAACAAGGGGACATGACGGTTCCCCAATACGCCGCCAAGTTTAATGAACTAACGAGGTTTGCTCCACACCAAGTAGACACCGAGGTTTGGAAGGCGCGACGATTCGAGCTGGGCTTGAAACCCTGGCTCTATAATCGTATTTCTGTGTTCCAAAGTAATTCCTTTGGAACCATTTAAGAGAAGGCGATAATCGCCGAAGGTGGTAGCGAGGCGTTGAGCCAGTACCATAAGGATAAGAAGAATTAAGGGAAAGTGGATGGGGGATAAAAGATCGAGGGAGCCAGCGAGAGTGGCGAAGGGTATAAACAGAAGATGATTAATCTGGGAATACTGGAGTGAAGCAAGGAGACCCGAAGAGAAGGATGGAGGCCTGCAAGACCTGTGGGAAGACTCACTTAGGAGTCTGTCTCAAGGGGAAGGCCGTATGCTACAATTGTGGACAGGAGGGGCACATTGCGCCTAACTATCCAAGTCCAAAGAAGAACCACAAATGCTTTGTGTGTGGGTCAACTGACCACATGGAAAAGAACTGCCCGAAGAAGGGGACGAACGGGAGTAAGGGCGCCAATAGTGGTAAGTTAACTATTGGGGGTCCAGCACAGTCGGGTAGGCCAATGGCCCATACCTTTAACATGACAGTGCAAGATACGATGGCATCAGGGGACGCAGTCACAGGTATTATTCTGATCAATGACCTAAATGCTTATGTGTTGTTTGATTCAGGTGCTACTTGTTTATTTTTTGAATGTAATTTTGCTAGACGATTAGGATTACTTCCCGAAAAGTTGCAAATACCTTTAAATATTAAGGGAGAAAACGAAGAGATAATTCTTGTTGAAGATATTCATAGAAGTTGTTGCGTAGACATACGGGGTTGTAAATTATCGGTAGATGATAAAGCTAGGAGAATTCGACGTAATTCTCGGAATTGATTGGTTGGTTAACCATGGGGCAATTATAGATTGTCAAAAGAAAAGCGTAAATATTAAAACAATAAGACAACCTCATGTAGTATTTTACGGTAATAAATCACTGAGACGTTCGTGTTATCTTACCATGACACAAACTAGGAAACTATTGATGAACAGGTGTGTAGGTTATCTGTACCATGTTGTCGATACCCAGAGAGTGGGAGCGACCATGGAACAAATACCTATAGTGAGTGAATTCATGGATGTATTTCCAAGTGAGTTGTCGGGTCTTCCGCTAGATAGGGAGACCGAGTTCATAATAGACATTGTGCCAGGAGCGGCACCAGTTTCCAGGGCACCGTATCGTATAGTGCAAGTGGAGATGAAGGAGTTGATGGTGCAGTTACAAGAACTGTTGGACATGAAGTACATTTAATTGAGTGTTTTGCCGTGGGGAGCACGGGTACTCTTTGTTAAGAAGAAGGACGGATCGTTAAGACTTTGTATCGACTATAGAGAGTTAAACAAGTTAACGATAAAGAGTAAGTACCCATTGCCCAGGATCGATGATCTTTTTGATCAATTGAAAGGGGCAAAGTATTTTTCTAAAATATATTTTAGGACGGGGTATCATCAGCTGAAGGTTAAGAATGAAGACGTACCAAAGATAGCATGCAGAACTCATTATGGTCATTACGAGTTTCTGGTGATGTCATTTGGGTTAACTAATGCACCAACTGCATTTATGGCTATGATGAATAGATTGTTCAAACAATATTTGGACAAGTTTGTTGCGATGTTTATCGATGATATTATAGTCTATTCTAAGATGCCACAATATCATGATGAACACCTAAGAATAGTGTTGGGAACATTAAGGAGGAAAAGTTATATGTGAAGTTCACTAAGTGTGAATTTTGGTTAGAGAGAGTACGGTTTTTAGATCATATCATTGACCATGAGGGGATTTCAGTTGATCCAGCAAAGGTGAAAGCCGTGATGAATTGGGAACAATCGAAAACGCCGACTGAGGTGCGGAGTTTCATAGGGTTAGCGGGTTACTATCGGAGATTCATTCAGAATTTTTCGAAGATAGCTACTTCGTTGACTAATTTGACAAGGAAGACGGTGAAATATGCGTGGACGGAGAAATGCGAGGACAATTTTCAAGAATTGAAGAAGAGGTTAAGTGAAGTGCTTGTTTTGTCATTACCCGATGACACATGAAATTTTATAGTTTATAGCGATGCTTCGCATAGAGAACTTGGTTGTGTGTTCATGCAGCATGGCAAAGTCATTGCGTATGCATCAAGGCAGTTGAAGGATTATGAGAAAGTTTACCCTACTCATGATCTAGACCTGGCCGCGGTAGTGTTTACCTTAAAGATATGGAGACATTATCTTTATGGGGGAAAATGTGAGATATACACGGACCACAAGAGTCTAAAATATATATTCACACAGAAAGAGTTGAATATGAGGCAGAGGATATGACTGGAGTTGATAAAGCATTACGACTGTGAAATCCTGTATCACCCTGGAAAAGCCAATGTAGTGGTCGACACCTTGAGTAAAAAGGGTCGGGAGAAGTTGTCTGTGTTAACGGCTCAAACTGAGTTAATAACAGAGATATGACTAGGATGGAGATAGAGGTGAAATTGCTGAATGAATCGGGACATAGACTGTTTGCGACGAAGATGCAATCTACCATCGTACAGAGAGTTAAGGAGGTACAACTCAAAACTGATGAGTGTGACCAGATGAAAATGAGGTTAACCAATGAAAAAGACATACAGTTTAGTCCTGATAATGAGGGATTATTAAGATTTGAAGGAAGAATATGGGTTCTGAATAAGACAGAATTAAAGGAGAAAGTTTTACAAGAGGTTCACAGTTCGAGATACTCGATTCATCCTAGTAGCACTAAGATGTATTAAGACCTTCGACAGAATTTTTGGTGGTCGAACATGTGACAAACGAGATTTTGTAATTTAATTTTAATATTTATTGGATTAAATAAATATTTTCGATGATTTAATTATTAGATTAAATAATTAATTGATGTAATTATGATAGATTAATTTAATTATATGTGTTATATTTATTAAATTAATGTGGAGAATAATTATTATTCAAGTATGTATTTATGTGAGCTTATTGAATTAAATGAAATATTTAATAAGTATAATGTTATTTTAATTAATGTAATAATTAATTAGAGATTTAATAATTTGACATAATTAATAAATAAGAAATTAATTATGTGACTATATGAATTAATGACAAATTATCATATTTTATTTAAAGTAAAGTAAATAAGATAATTGATTTATTTTATAATTGGATGTGACATTATTAAACTGTAAGATAAAAGAGTTATTAAATTAAATGAGAATAAGCCTTTTAAGGCTAGCCAAACATGGAATTAATGGAGGTTGAGGGCAGTTAACCCATGATGGGTAACTGAGCTCCACATCGCGTCAGTTCTTTATTATATACGTCTTCTTTTTGTTTTATTATTTGCTAACTCTGGAAAAGCAAAACAGAGAGGGAAAGAGAGTTTGAGAATTAGGGAGATTAAACGAGAAGAAGTGTGGTAATTGGGAGTTGTTAACTTGTTATCACATTGTGTAATCCAAGCAGAGTAATCAAGGGTAATCTCTTCTTTCCCAAATTTTAAATTACGTTGTTTAAGTTTTCATAAAAATGGCTTCACGTTTTGTTAAAAACATTGTGAACGGAAAAAGGGTATGATTATGGGTTTGTGTATATGTTAAGATGTATCATATTGTATTTGAATATATATATATATTATATCAACCATAACATCAGTTTCATAATATTATAACGTATGTTATTTACAAAGTATAGAATATGGCCATATGGCCCTTATACGTGAATTTAATAAGCAAAAATAAATTATTTTGTAAAATTCACACTCCTATATGATTATGCATGTTAAAACGAAGAAAACAAAACTTGAATGGATGGATTTGGTGTTATAACGAATCTGTAGAGGTAATTTTTAAGTTTTGTGTTCAAAACCTTCAAGAAAATCAAGAACAGTAAAATTAAATGTGTTGATTCTGTTAATTATGTTTTTTAACACATTAAAATCATGCTAGAAGGGTTAAGTAGTGATTATATGTGTATTATAATGTATGGGTATGTCTAAATTCGTGTAGAAATAATTTGTAGTTTTGGCCATGTAATTCTAATTTTTGCAATTTTGCCTCGCGCTTAATTCGCGAATCAGAAGAAAGATTCTTTGGTTCATGCCATGCATGAACGCTAAGCCTCATGCCTTAATACCCAAAAGCAATACAATATAGTAATCCGCATTGCCACTCTCCAGAATGTTCATAAACGATTTTTTTAAAGTGTTCAAGTCCATGAATGTGATGTTAACCTAATCTAATGAACATAAAAATATGTTAGGAGTATAGTGAGATGTTAAAACCGATAATTAACATGTAGATAACATAATTGCATGTGGATTGAATTATTGAATGCATAATTAGCTTATTATTCGTGAAATGTTTATTATGTGACAATAAGTGTGATAATTTGACTAAGTATAGTCATAACCAAAGTTTAGACAAAAGAATGAACGTATAATGATTAATTATATTATAATTAATTAGAGTTGTGAATGGAAATGGTATGTAGGATTATATCGAAGAATGTGTATAATTAACGTGTAATCTACGCACGAGGCAAGTTTCATAACCCTACTTGTTATCATTATTCAAGTTTATAAATCAAGTTCAGTTGTTATATTAAAGATTATCTATCATTTCAAAGTATGATTCTGTTATACAATACTTTTTCTATTGTATACTTCTTAAGACTGTTATTCAAGTTAATTATCATTTATTGTTGAACCTTATTAGACTAGTGAACCCTTATTCGATTCTACTAGTCCATAGTTGATGAACGTTCTAAATTTCAGAACCCTTATTGAATTATCCAAACCAAACTTCCTTTGGTGCGGACTCTGATGTCAAACTCAGATGAACAACCCTGTATAGGGATTTCTTATGCGTTAGCGTTAAGATATTGTGCATGTGATGGTACTAAGGGCGATCCCCTAAGTACGCAGTAGAAGAGTCCATAGTCTTATGACTGTTAAAGGTTTCAAGTATAACCCTTGATAACCTAGGACATAGTTCAAGGTCTTATGACCCTATGAAATCTTTTGAATTCTTGTTATTCATTCTTGATTCAAAAGTTGAGCTTTTATTTCAGAAGTCTTTGATTCACTCGCATGTTATTATATATTGTTATTTCATTTTTATACTTGTGGGCAATCATGTTCACTCTTGCGTAATAATAACATTGTAGTTAAGAAGAAAAAAATACGATGAGCCTTCTACTAAAAAGGCAAGGGCAAAGCTAATAAGTGATGAAGACTTGTTATTTAATTTTATGAATGTTATTGTCAAGACTTGATGTTGTTTAAGACTTATTGTTTGTTTATGTTTCCGCATAGATGTTTAAGGTTAGTTTGACCTGGGATTGTATTTATTATTCAAATGTTGTAACCTCATAAGGGGAGGATTTTTTTCTATCTATTGCATGGTTTGCATTTATTATGGGTAGATAGATAGATGATATTTGTACAGTGAACAACAAATCCCGTGGAATTTAAGTACCCGGATTTGGGGGTGTCACAGGTTGGTATCAAAGCTGTAGGTTATGAACCTTAGGTGGGGGAACAACCTTAGGTAGTAGCCTTATAGAAAGAACATAGTGATGGGAAAACTCTATTCGAGTTCTAGGAAATGAATTTCATTAATTCATTAAAGATAATAAAAGACTTTATGTGCTTATGTGCTAAATTATGTGCTCACTAGTACGACTTAGTAACTAAAACTTGAAATTATGTTACCAAGATGTCGGATGTTGGAAGAGCTAGTCGAGCTGGGGAGGAGGAACCCCGAGTACCTACTGAGGAGGAGCCCCGAGACATACATGTTTTCAGGGAGCAGTTGATACAGAGTGAGCCATCTCCATTGATCGTTATTGTTGGTCAGGAGCTTGAGCTTGAGCCTGAGATTGATCCAGAGGAGGATCCGGAGGAAGAGGAAGAAGAGGAGTTCCCACCAAACACCATTGATGCTGAGATGTACGACGTTTTATATGACCGTAATGTAGAATTACGAAACACTGTCCAGGATCTGACTGAGCGGGCGATTATTCAGCAGATTACTCTCGAGCAGAAGGAGAGGCAGGTTGAGACTCTTCACACACGACTGGGAAATGTAGAATGGGATTTGGTCCACGAGAAGGGTCAAACCGAGGATAAGATTGAGGAGATAGAGAAGTTGAAGAAGGAACTGAAGGAAAGCTCAGAAAGGCTGATCATAGCAGAGGAGGGCTGGGTAAGAGAGTCACGTCGTGCTGATCTTGCAGAAGAGGATGGTCGTGCAAAGAAGGTTAAGCTTGGGGAGACATACTCTACACTCAATAGTGAAATGGATGAGGCTCAGGATCGAGTTTTGAGGTATCCAATCCAATTCGAAGGACTACCATCGTACATGCTGGATCGTAGAACGATGTCTCGCATCATGGAAGAGGAGCGTAGCAAGGCTATTCAGCGCCTTAACAGGCAGTGATAGAAATTGTTTAATTATGTGAAAAACTTATCTGGTATTTACATGTAAATTCCGATGTGTTTATGAACGAAGGAATATTTTAATATTTTAAATCCTGTAGATTCTTTATCTCGGGATAGATGATGTAAATAGCAATGATGCTATCATTTGATGTTAAAACTTTTGATTTGAATAAATATATTAAGTTGTTTGAGATAACACGTGTTAAATAATTATATTAAATTGTTGAGTTAAGTTTCAACTATTTAGAGAATTTAATAGAGATTTAATAAGCATATATTTGAACAGAAATATGCCGCCAAGAAGAAGACAACAACGTTAACCAGCTCAAGAAGATTCTACAAATAACAATAATAACGCCAATGCTAATCCCGTTCAACAATTAGTGAACCTGCTAACTGGAGCAATGAATAATCAACCTCAAGCTCCACCAAATACAACGTTCAAAGATTTCAAGGCGGTGGGACCGCCAGAGTTTAAAGGTTCCATGAACCCGATTGAGGCTCAAACGTGGGTTATGGAAATGGAGAAGTTTTTCGATGTTGCTAGAGTTAGAGAAGACCAGAAGACCACTTTCGTAACGTTTATGCTGAAATCTGAAGCGAGTTATTGGTGGCAAGCAAACAAGGTCCGTGGAGGTGAAGGTGTGATTACTTGGGAGAGATTCAAAGAGATGTTTTTCGAGATGTATTTCCCAACTAGCTCGCAGAACCAAATGGAAGTCCAGTTTCTAAAGTTGAAACAGGGAAATATGTCTGTACCAGATTATGCGGCTAGATTCAATGAGTTAGCTAGGTTCGCTCCCGTATCAAGTACACACGGATGAGAGAAAAGCAAGAAGGTTTGAACAAGGACTGAAGCCCTGGGTATATAGCAAAGTATCAATGTTTCAGCTAAACACTTTTGCTGGAGTACTGAAAAAGGCCATCCTCGCTGAAGGTGGAAGCGATGCGGTGACCAAGTACAATCAAAATCAGAAGAAGAAGAAGAATGAAAGTGAAGGAAATAATAAGGCTAGTGGAAGTGGCACATGAGGTGGTAATTTTAATCAGAAGAAAAGGTGGAATGACAACTCATCATCGGGGAATCAACAAGGAGGTCAGAAGAAGAGGATTGAAGCATGCACGAGCTGCGGGAAAGCTCATCTGGGGGTTTGTATGAACGAAAAGCGGGTATCCTACAATTGTGGTCAGGAGGGCCACATAACACCTAACTGTCCTAACCCAAAGAATGGGGTCCTCCTTCACTTGTGGTTCAAAGGATCATCTGGCAAGAGATTGTCCTAAGAAGGGATCTGGAGGGGCAGGATCAGGAGGAAACAGGGGAAATAGCAGTGGAAGCGCCTTGACTATCACAGGACCAACCGCAACCAACTGACCGACCGCCAGGACTTTCAACATGACGGTGCAGGATGCAGTTCAGTCTCGTGATGTGGTGTCAAGTATCATTCCGATCAATAAAATTAATGCTTATGTATTATTTGATTCGGGTGGTACTTGTTCCTTAATATCTGATGACTTTGCTAAAAATTTAGATTTGCCTAAGGATGAGTTGGAATACCCCATGAACATAAAAATTGTGAATAGAGAAATAATGCATGTTATGTACGTACATAAGAACTGTATAGTTGATATTAAGGGTAATATTATGAACGTAGATCTTATCCCTATTCGACTTGGGGAATTTGACGTTATCTTGGGAATGGACTGGTTATTCAATTACGGGGCTATAATTGATTGCCAAAAGAAGCGTATTAATCTTATGACTCCGTCAAAGGTTGTGTTTTATGGTAGCAAGTCGCCTAGACAAGCGAGTTATCTGACGATGATGCAGGCCAGGAAGTTGTTAAGATAGGGCTGTATAGGATATTTAGCTTACATAGTCGACAATCGTAAAGAGAATCCAAAAGTAGAGGAAATACTGGTAGTGAGAGACTTCGTCGATGTCTTTCAAAATGATTTGCCAGGACTTCCGCCAGATAGAGAGGTTGATTTCGTGATCGAATTGGGGCCAAGAACGGCTCCAATATCGAAGGCACCGTACCAAATGGCACCGGTAGAGATGAAAGAATTAATGGTACAACTATAAGAATTACTGGACAAGAAGTACATTCAACAAAGCGTATCGACGTGGGGAGCGCCGGTGTTGTTTGTGAAAAAGAAGGATGGAACGATGCTGCTCTGCATTGATTACAGAGAACTGAATAAGGTCACAATTAAGAATAAATATCCCTTACCAAGGATCGATGATCTGTTTGATCAATTGAAGGGCGAAATACTTTTCCAAGATAGATTTGAGAAGTGGTTATCATCAACTGAAGGTGAGACCAGAGGATGTACCAAGAAGAAATATTCGTAACATGATATATGGTCACTACGAATTTTTGGTTATGTTGTTTAGTCTAACGAATGCTCCTGCAGCATTTATGGGACTAATGAATGGTGTGTTAAAACCATTTTTGGACAAGTTTGTAGTGGTATTTATAGATGATATTTTGGTATATTCGAAAACCAAGGAAGAACATGAAGAGCATTTGGGATTAACGTTGGAAGTGTTGAGGAGGGAGAAGTTGTATGCCAAGTTTTTGAAATGTGAATTTTGGATCGAGCGGGTGCAATTTCTCGGGCACATGATCGATAAAAATGGAATTTCGGTAGATCCATCCAAAGTCGAAGCCGTGATTAACTAGGATCAGCCGAGGACGCCGTCGAAAGTATGAGGTTTTCTTGGATTGGAAGGATATTACAGAAGGTTCATTCAAGATTTTTCCAACAAATTTAACTCGAAAAGCGGTGAAATTTGTTTGGACGGAGAAGTGTGAGGAAAGCTTTCAAGAATTAAAGAAGAGGTTGAGTACAACACTTGTGTTGTCTCTTCCGGACGATACCCGAAATTTTGTTGTTTATAGTGATGCGTCGTATAAAGGACTTGGCTATGTGCTAATGCAAAACGGCAAAGTCATTGCGTATGCATCATGACAATTGAAGGATTACGAGAAGGGATATCCGACCCACGACTTGGAGTTAGCTGCAGTAGTTTTTTCTTTGAAAATCTGGAGGCATTATCTCTATGGGGAGAAGTGTGAAATATATACAGACCATAAGAGTCTGAAATATATTTTTACCCAGAAAGACTTGAATATGCGCCAAAGAAGGTGGTTGGAGTTAATTAAGGACTACGACTGTGAGATTTTATACCATCCGAGTAAGGCAAATGTCGTTGCCGATGCCTTAAGTAGAAAGGGTCGGGAGAAGTTAATGATGTTGACCGCTCAGGAGGAGAAATGGAGAAACTGGAGTTTGAAGTGAGGTATCCTATGGAAATTGATGAGAAGCTATTTCAGATACAATCTGGTACAACCCTACTAGATAAAGTTAAGGAGGCTCAACTTCAGGACGATGAATGCAAAAAGGTGATAAGGAAGATATCTGAAGGAACCGAACTAAGATTTAAGATGGATAAGGAAGGAATACTGAGATTTGAGAGCAGAATTTGGGTACCGCCAGTACCAGAGATCAAGGAAGACATTTTGAGTGAGGCTCATAGCTCACGATATTAGATTCACCTTGTTAGTACCAAGATGTATCAAGATCTTTGACAACACTTCTGGTGGCCAAATTTGAAACGTTATGTTGCAGAATGTGTTGCCAAGTGTCTGACTTGTCAGAAAGTAAAAACAGAACATCAGAGACCAAGTGGGTTGCTACATCCGTTGGAGATCCCAAAATGGAAATGGGAACATATTACAATGGACTTCGTGGTTGGCCTTCCGACGACTTAGAAAGGCTACAACGCAGTATGGGTTATCGTTGACCGACTGACGAAATACGCACACTTCCTTCTGATAAAAATTAGATTCAACTTAAATCAGTTGGTAAGGTTATATGTAAAAGAGATTGTTTTGAGGCACGGAGTGCCGGTGTCAATTGTTTTCGATAGGGATCCGCGCTTTACATCGAACTTCTGGAAACGTCTATAGGAATGCATGGGTACGCAATTGCGGATGAGTACGACATATCACCCTCAAATAGATGGTTAGAGCGAAAGAACGATTCAGACATTAGAAGATATGCTAAGAGCTTGTGTGATGGACTTTAAAGGAAATTGGGATGATCGCCTACAGCTTGTAGAGTTCGGCTACAATAACAATTACCACGCTAGTATTGGCATGCCGCCTTATGAAACGTTATACGGTAGAAAGTGAAGAACTCCGCTTTCTTTGGGATGAAGTCAAAAGACAATTGCTAGGGCGTAATTGGTACAATGCATACAATGAAATAGTCAAAGTAATCCCAACACGATCGGGTAGCAACTCAAGATAAAGTAAGAAATATACCGATCCACATCGTAAAAATGTTGAGTTTGAATCGGGTAGTTACGTATTCTTGAAGGTCTCTCCCTGGAAGGGAAAGATCAGGTTCGAAAAGAAAGGAAAGTTAAGCCCAAGATTCATTGGACCATTTGAAGTATTGCAAAGAATCAGAGAAGTTGCGTATGAGGTAGCCCTACCTCCAACACTTGAGAATGTCCACAACGTCTTTCATGTTTCTGTTTTACGACCCTACAAACCCGATTACAAGCATGTAATTGAATACGAACCCCTGTATTTTGAAAAAGACTTATCTTACGAATAAATTCCTGTTCAAATTGTCGATTTAAAAAGAACAAGTTCTCGTAAATAAAAGTAATACCTTCTATTAAGGTAATTTGAGGAGGAACCACAATGTCAAGAAGCTACGTGGGAACTCAAGAGAATATGATGAAGAATTACCCTCATTTATTTTTTTAATTTATGTAAGCGATTCTCGGGGATGTAATCTTTGTGGGGGGGAGAATGTAACGAATCAAAATTATTAAGTCGTGATTAGGGGACGTAATCCTTTTAAGGGGGGGAAAGATGTGACAAACGAGATTTTGTAATTTAATTTTAATATTTATTGGATTAAATAAATATTTTCGATGATTTAATTATTAGATTAAATAATTAATTGATGCAATTATGATAGATTGATTTAATTATATGTGTTATATTTATTAAATTAATGTGGAGAATAATTATTATTCAAGTATGTATTTGTGTGAGCTTATTGAATTAAATGAAATATTTAATAAGCATAATGTTATTTTAATTAATGTAATAATTAATTAGAGATTTAATAATTTGACATAATTAATAAATAAGAAATTAATTATGTGACTATATGAATTAATGACAAATTATCATATTTTATTTAAAGTAAAGTAAATAAGATAATTGATTTATTTTATAATTGGATGTGACATTATTAAACTATAAGATAAAAAGAGTTATTAAATTAAATGAGAATAAGTCTTTTAAGGCTAGCCAAACATGGCATTAGTGGAGGTTGAGGGTAGTTAACCCATAATGGGTAACTGACTTCCACATCGCGTCAGTTCTTTATTATATACGTCTTCTTTTTGTTTTATTATTTGCTAAGTCTGTAAACGCAAAACAGAGAGAGAAAGAGAGTTTGAGAATTAGGGAGATTAAAGGAGAAGAAGTGTGGTAATTGGAAGTTGTTAACTTGTTATCACCTTGTGTAATCCAAGCAGAGTAATCAAGGGTAATCTCTTCTTTCCCAAATTTTAAATTACGTTGTTTAAGTTTTCATAAAAATGGCTTCACGTTTTGTTAAAAACACTGTAAATGGAAAAAGGGTATGATTATGGGTTTGTGTATGTGTTAAGATGTATCATATCGTATTTGATTATATATATATATATATATATATATATATATATATATATATTTATATATATATATTATATCAACCATATCATCAGTTTCATAATATTATAACGTATGTTATTTACAGAGTGTGGTCGGACTCTGTTCGATGAGCCTGGATTTTACATCCGGTGTGTTTATTCGCATATATATATATATATATATATATATATATATATATATATATATATATATATGATATGTTGAACTCTAAACTACTGCTCGATGAGCCTGGATTTTATATCCGGTGCGTTTATTCGCTTATATATATACTTATATATATAAATTGTTGTCGAACTCTGTTCGATGAGCCTGAATTTTACATCCAGTGCATTTATTGCTTATATATATATATATATATATATATATATATATATATATATATTCGTCCCACCTAGAGTTCGCTTCGTGGTGGTTGATCGCTTTTACAGTTTTCATTATGTTTTGTCCTGCCTAGAGTTTACTTCGTGGCAGTTGATCGCTTTGTACAGCTTTCTTTACATTTTGTCCCGCCTGGAGTTTCCTCCGTGGCGGTTGATAGCTTTACAACTTTATTTACATTTTGTCCCGCCTGGAGTTTCCTTTGTGGCGGTTGATAGCTTTTTTAACTTTTATTTATATTTTCGATCCCCATGGAGGTGCTTCATGGTTGGTGATCATGTACATATATATATATTACTGACTTTTATATATATATATATACCGCCATCGCTTTCATACAAATTGCGATATTATGTGCCCCTAGGAATCATGTAATCACACATTCAACCCATTGGATCTAGTTTCGATTCCCGTGATGGACATTTTCAGCTGTAAGCAGCTTGTAAATTATTCTGCGTTGTCTGAATTTCCTCATATGGTTTACATACCCAAGAGGAAGTCGGCATTATTTTGTATATTATTTTCGTACGGATGCCTCACATCTGTCAAATTAAATCAATCAAGCCGAACACTTAATAAAATGGGAGTGTAAAAGGTCTCAATTACTATTGAGCATCATGGTTTGAAAAACCTCATTTATAAAACATCACTGCCATATCTTGTTTAAAATTGAATTTTTTTCATAAATTCAAACCCTGTGTATATAGGTGTGAACGAGGCCTCGTACTACTTCCAAATAACAGCACATTGACCCACACACACACATATTTAGATAATAGTTTCTTGAAAAGAGGCGGTCATAGTGGTAACACAGATGTCGGGGGGTGCCTAACACCTTCCCTCCGCATAACCAAGTCCCCGGACCCTAATGAATCTCGATTTCACCGACCCGTTTAGCAGTGTCACATCACTGGGTCAATGTCGAACCTTTTCTCGGTTGTGTTGGTACAACCATTTAAAAAACCAACTGGCGACTCTTAACAGTCCATCGTCGACATTATACACGTCGGACCTTTTTCACTTGTTTTTTCAAACAAATCTCACCTAAAATGAGAACACCAAAAAACAAGTAAAGGAAAGGGACATCTAAAAATCCCAACGTCGACAGGTGGCGACTCTGCTGGGGACACCAGTAAGAGGACTTAAGCCGCTATTATAATTTTTTCAAAATTTTTATCTGCTTGTGTGTGGATGTTGCATTTATATTTATGATGAATGTGTACGAATGCATTTCCTTATTGCACTTAGTGCCTCGCACCATAACTACTTGTGATATTAGTGCTTCACACATGTCATCATTTTCATACGGTGAGACGTGATGTATGTGAATGTATGTTGTGTGGTCCCTCCACCAGGAGGCTATCCCGTTGGTGTTTGATTACTGGACTTGTGAGAAGACTAATTATCTGAGGCTCAGGAAAGGCACCACCCAAATTCGCTCCAGTTGAAAGACTGGATTAATTTCCCATCAAGTAGATTGCGATGATTTGGGAACCTTTATGCCAAAAAGCCGCGAGAGTAACCTAAGATAGGTCAGCCTCTGATAAACCCAAAACGGAGGAAAGTCTCTTCATGCTCTCATTTCAAGTTACTTGTAAACACAATTACTTGTAATTTCATTCCATATCTATCTCCATGTAATGAGAAATATGAAGAATGTGTACACATACATATTTTAATTAACATGCTACAAAACAGCTGACATCCATTTTTTCAGGATAAAATTCCTAAAATGGACACATTACATAGCATGTTATTATACACATTCCCTAAAGACTAAACTATGCAAGTCTTTCGTAGGGAACCAATCGGACCTACTGCTTGGTCAAAGTCCAAAAAGGCTACAGGCCTATAGTCAATCATGTCGTCATCCGACTAGACTGAACTTAATCCAGTTTCTCATAAAGAATTCGATGGATTAAGCAAACAAATTACAGATTTGGCTTTTATACTCAAAGAACTACACCAGTCCAATCAGGGTCCAAAAATACCCATACATGATGAATCCTCCACACAAGGGGGAACCCATGTCATTACAATACCTGAACTGCAGTTGGATACTGTGAGACCCCGAATTTTATGAAATAAAAGTATTCAATTTTTCTATTTTGGTAAATAGTTAAATTGATAAAAGTTTAAAGTTAAGGGTAATATGTGAAATTTTTATTTTTTGCAAAGTAAGCAAGTTGATATAAAATATTCGCTTACTTGGGAATATTCGATTAGTCGGAAATATTCTTTTTGTCGTGGAATATCCAAATGACGACGCAGTACAATCATTGGTGGACCCCACAACAGAATTATTGTCAGATTGAGAAAACGACAAAAATATTTTTATGAAAATAACGTCGGAAGTTTTACCGTTAACTGTTGAAACACCCAGTGTTAAAAGTAAAGTAAAACGCATGGTTGCATAGTAGCACACGATATTGATTATTGATGCTTATGTGATAAGTCACTCAGTTTTGTTTTATTTGTATTATTAATGTAATAAAATAGAAAAACTTTTTATATAAAACAAAATACTTTTATAAAGTTATTCATTTTATTAGGCTAATAGTAAAATCTTTTTATATAAAACAGAATACTTTTATAAAGTTATCTATTTTATTAGATAATAATTAGAATATATTATATTTTATTATGCATAGTGTTTGCATAGTAAAATCTTTTATAAAGTTATTCGTTTTATTAGATTATAAATAGAATATATTATACTTTATTTAAAAGATTTTGCTTTAAATATGGACCGTCAGATTAGTAAATAAATCTGGACCGTTCATGAGTTAGTTACTATGCAGTCCATTTTTCTATAAATAAAAGCTCATTCCTTCATTATTTCTTACGAATTCACTGAAACTCTAGAGAGAGAAATTACAGAGAAATAAGAAAAGTATTCTGCTACTTCCCTACTCTTATATTCAGTTTCTTTTACGGTAAGGGATTATTATTTGTTATACTCGTAAGGGGTATTATTTCCTTCTGTTATTCCATTCTTTATTATTCTGCTAGAATAACCAGTATACGCGGTCTACCTATATGATCTTGGGGTTTATGTGAAATATATTTTTCACTTGGAGACAACAGAGATATTTATATGTCAAGAGAAGACTCATCATTGGAAAGAAGATGATAGTAATCTTCTTGTTTTTCTTTGGGGACTTTTGGGTTAACCAAGGATAATTCTGTGGACATATGATATCTATCATAACCTAGAGGCATGGCCTCCCATGTTCGAAGGTTTCCTTGACTACTTCCCAAAGATTTTAATTTCTAAAACAGTTTTTGACTATACTTTTATGTAAAGTATCATTGTAAG
The DNA here is from genome assembly GCA_020205615.1 of Panax quinquefolius. Classification (NCBI taxonomy): domain Eukaryota; kingdom Viridiplantae; phylum Streptophyta; class Magnoliopsida; order Apiales; family Araliaceae; genus Panax; species Panax quinquefolius. Next base: position 83,999,262 of record CM035162.1, read on the forward strand.
GTTGTGGTCGAGGTACCATGAGAGTTACATATATTTGTATTAAAACTCATAGTTAACTGTGGTCGTATTCTATACGACAGCTCAACAGTTGTATAAATGAAGTTGTATTTGAATTTTGTACCATGTATCTGGCGATTCAGAATGGGTGATGTATACCTAATTTTGGGGGTGACACAAATATAACCAACAAAACTCATGATGCTGCCCATCCCACTAGAGATCCAGACACTGGTGACATCAAAAAGAAAGTCCTCCAAATGGAAGAGACCCTTCGTGCTATCAAAGGAATTGGAACACGCGGGAGTGTTTCATATGCTGATCGTTACATTTTCCCTGGTGTTCATTATCCAGAAAAGTTTAAAACTCCTGACTTCGAGAAATATGACGGGTTAAGAGATCCTTACACACATTTAAAAGTGTTTATTGGAGAACTTTAATCTTATGCAGAGGGCGAAAAGCTCAGAATGTAATTGTTCCAAAAAAGTCTAACTGGAGAAACCCGTTCGTGGTACACAAGATTAGACAATTCAAAGATACATAGCTGGGAAGAGCTAGCACATGCTTTCCTCACTCAATATAGCTTTCAATCTCAGATGGCTCCTGATCGGTATCAAATTGCCAAGATCAAGAAACAGTCTAACGAGTCTTTCAGAGAGTATGCTCAAAGGTGGAGACGCCTGGCTGCCCAAGTTAGTCCTTCCATGATAGAATCAGAGATGGTCATGACTTTCATAGACATACAAGAAGCTCCGTTCTATGAAAGAGTTTTAGCCGGCATCGCTAAACCATTTTCTGAAATGGTCAAACATGGGGAGATGGCTGAGATGGGATTGAAGTCCGAAAAGATTTAAGACCTAGCTGCACTTAAAGTTGTTGCTGATCACATCCAATCCGAAAATTATGGAAACAACCCCCGGAGTGTCCATAAAAAGAAAGAGGAAGATGTTTCCCTGATACTACAGGGTCAAAATGGCAATTAGAACATGCCTATTCAAAGGAGAAACTACACTCCCTTTCAAGCACAGTCTACGAACCCTCCAATACCAAAAGGTGGAGAAGTTAAATGCCCTTGAGTGTTTACACCTTTAGGGGACACCCTAGAGAACATTCTCAATCTTCTGCCAACACAGTTGAAAATTACGCATCTTCTTCCACCGGCCAACCCTAATGGACGGGGTTTCAATGCTGCTCGGAAATGTGCTTATCATGCCGGGGCACCTGGACATGATACATTGGATTGTTGGGCCTTGAAACACAAGATCCAGGACCTGATAGACAATGGTGAGATTATGGTCACCAAACTAGATCTGCCTCACGTTAAAGACAACCCTCTTCCTCAATACAAAGAAGAAGAGGTCAACATGATAAATTGGAGTAATGTATAGAATTCTAATTTCAACTCTGAATCCTCCCAGACCCTCAAAGACGGTGATAACAAATGGGATTATGCCAAGTTCAAGTTCACAATGGAACGAAAGATGAAAGCTCTATGTAAGCAAATTGAGCAATTGGTGGAACTGGTGACTTATCAGCATCAAGTGACACGTCAATTAATCAGCCAGGAGCATGCTAGTCTCCTACCCCTTATCATTAATATTCCCTCGTCACTTTCAGAAAATGAAATGCTGGAAAACAAAGTGACAAAGAGAGAAAATGCCAAGGCCCGTCGCGATTTTGCCAACAAAAGGGAATTCACCTATTTGGGCCAACCTATGGAGGAAATACTTCATATGTTAATCAATGAAGGAAGGATCAGTTCCCTTCTACCTCCAATCAACCCTCGTTCAGGACGGTACAATTCCGATGGAGTATGTCAATATCACTCCCAGTCTCGCGATCATATCATAGAAGAATGCTGGGCACTCTGCTACCTTATCCAAAATCTAATTGACAGTGGTGTCCTGCGCCTAGCGGACGGCGATACTGTGTTACGTGCAAGTGAGAATTCAAGTCCTACTAAGTGGAAGAGTGTAGTAGCAATCATATCCACTGAAACTGATGGGATTAATCAATCACTCACAATGCCAACAATTCAACTCAAGGGAAGCAATAATCCTTTGAAAGTGGCCGCTCCCGAGCCAATCACCTTGTCGTGCAGAGCACAATACCCTATTGTTAGCTTGCGCAAAGTTCCGTGGAATTATGGAGAAGGTGAAAGATCCACCTCACATACAACTAGTACAGTGTCGAAGGAAAATCCACTATATCTTCCCCAACGGGTGATGAAGCATACCATCAAATCATAGAGGAAAATACCCATGGAATAGATTGAAAAATTCCTCCGCACTATGGGTAATAACGAAGCCACGGTGGTTTTAAGCTTAAAAGAAGCTCCACAACAAATATCAATTCTGGACTTGGTCCTAACTTTCGAGAATCACCGGAAGGTCTTGTTGAAGGTTTTAGAAGAAGCTTCATCTACCAACATCGTTAATACGGAAAAATTTCAACATCCGGTTGATCACATTTTCAACAATAATGTGATATCCTTCATCGATGATGACATACCCCGAGGGGACCTAAGTTATCGCAAGCCGTTGCACACAACAAGCGGTCTTGTCCTCCAGATACATGCTAGCTGGAGTCTTGATAGATGGAGGTTCATCTCTAAATATCTATCCATACGCTACCTTGGTGAAGATGAATATCAATCTCAACCGAATTCGGAGTAGCCATACTATCATAAAACTTTTGATGGAGCCCGTCGGAATTCGGTTGGAGTAATTAAACTCCCAATTGAAATTGGTCCTCATACATTCTGTGTATCTTTCCATGTACTCAAGATAGATTTGAGATACATCCTACTTTTGAGATACTTTCCAAAGATTTTAATTTCTAAAACAGTTTTTGACTATACTTTAATGTAAAGTATCATTCTAAGGTTGTGGTCGAGGTACCATGAGAGTTACATATATTTGTATTAAAACTCATAGTTAACTGTGGTCGTATTCTATACGACAGCTCAACAGTTATATAAATGAAGTTGTATTTGAATTTTGTACCATGTATTTGGCGACTCAGAATGAGTGATGTATACGTAATTTTGGGTGCGACACAGATACGACCAACAAAACTCATGATGCTGCCCATCCCACTGGAGATCCAGACACTGGTGACATCAAAAAGAAAGTCCTCCAAATGGAAGAGACCCTTCGTGTTATCAAAGGAATTTGAACACACGGGAGTGTTTCATATGTTAGTCTTTGCATTTTCCCTGGTGTTCATTATCTAGAAAAGTTTAAAACTCCTGACTTCGAGAAATATGACGGGTTAGGAGATCCTTACACACATTTAAAAGTGTTTATTGGAGAACTTGAATCTTATACAGAGGACGAAAAGCTCATATGTAATTGTTCCAAAAAAGTCTAACTGGAGAAACCCGTTCGTGGTACTCAAGATTAGACAATTCAAAGATACATAGCTGGGAAGAGCTAGCACATGCTTTCCTCACTCAATATAGCTTTCAATCTCAGATGGCTCCTGATCGGTATCAAATTGCCAAGATCAAGAAATAGTTTAACGAGTCTTTCAGAGAGTATGCTCAAAGGTGGAGACACCTGGCTGCCCAAGTTAGTCCTTCCATGACAGAATCAGAGATGGTCATGACTTTCGTAGACATACAAGAAGCTCCGTTCTATGAAAGAGTTTTTAATTAAGATCGGCAAACCATTTTCTGAAATGGTCAAACATGGGGAGATGGCTGAGATGGGATTGAAGTCCGAAAAGATTCAAGACCTAGCTGCACTCAAAGCTGTTGCTGATCACATCCAATCCGAAAATTATTGAAACAACCCCGGAGTGTCCATAAAAAGAAAGAGGAAGATGTTTCCCTGATACTACAGGGTTAAAAAGGAAATCAGAACATGCCTATTCAAAGGAGAAACTACACTCCCTTTCAAGCACAGTCTACGAACCCTCCAATACCAAAAGGTGGAGAAGTTAAACGCCTTCGAGTGTTTACACCTTTAGGGGACACCCTAGAGAACACTCTCAATCTTCTGACAACATAGAAGAAAATTACGCATCTTCTTCCACCATCCAACCCTAATGGACGGGGTTTCAATGCTGCTCGAAAATGTGCTTATCATGTCGGGGCACCTGGACATGATACTCTGGATTGTTGGGCCTTGAAACACAAGATCCAGGACCTAATAGACAATGGTGAGATTATGGTCACCAAACTAGATCAGCCTCACATTCAAGACAACCCTCTTCCTCAATACAAAGAAGAAGAGGTCAACATGATAAATTGGAGTAATGGACAGAATTCCAATTTCAACTGTGAATCCTCCCAGACCTTCAACGACGGTGATAACAAATGGGATTATGCCAAGTTCAAGTTTACAATGGAACGAAAGATGAAAGCTCAATGCAAGCAAATTTAGCAATTGGAGGAACTGGTGACTTATCAGCAACAAGTGACACGTCAATTAATCAGCCAGGAGCATGCTAGTTTCCTACCCCTTGTCATTAATATTCCCTCGTCACTTTCAGAAAATGAAATGCTGGAAGACAAAGTGACAAAGAGAGCATATGCCAAGGCCCGTCAGGATTTTGCCAACAAAAGGGAATTCACCTATTTGGGCCAACCTATGGAGGAAATCCTTCATATGTTAATCAATGAAGGAAGGATCAGTTCCCTTCTACCTCCAATCAACCCTCGTTCAGGACGGTACAATTCTGATGGAGTATTTCAATATCATTCCCAGTCTCGCGATCACATCACGGAAGAATGCTGGGCACTCTGCTACCTTATCCAAAATCTAATTGATAGTGGTGTCCTGGGCCTAGCGGATGACGATACTGTGTTACGTGCAGGTGAGAATTCAGGTCCTACTAAGTGGAAGATGGGATTAATCAATCACTCACAATGCCAACAATTCAACTCAAGGGAAGTAACAATCCTTTGAAAGTGGCCGCTCCCGAGCCAATCACCTTGCCGTGCAGAACACAATACCCTATTGTTAGCTTGCGCAAAGTTCCGTGGAATTATGGAGAAGGTGAAAGATCCACCTCACATACAACTAGTACAGTGTCGAAGGAAAATCCACTATATCTTCCCCAACGGGTGATGAAACCTACCATCAAATCAAAGGGGAAAATACCCATGGAATAGATTGAAAAATTACTCCGCACTATGGGTAATAACGAAGCCACGGTGGTTTTAAGCTTAAAAGAAGCTCCACAACAAATATCAATTCTGGACTTGGTCCTAACTTCCGAGAATCACCGGAAGGTCTTGTTGAAGGTTTTAGAAGAAGCCTATCTACCAACATAAGTTGATACAGAAAAATTTTAACATCTGGTTGATCACATTTTCAACAACAATGTGATATCCTTCACTGATGATGACATACCGCCCGAGGGGACCGGTTATTGCAAGCCGTTGCACATTGCGGTCTTGTCCTCCAAATACATGCTAGCTGGAGTCTTGATAGATGGAGGTTCATCTCTAAATATCTGTCCATACACTACCTTGGTGCAGATGAATATCAATCTCAACCAAATTCGGAGTAGCCATACTATCATCAAAGCTTTTGATGGAGCTCGTCGGAATTCGGTTGGAGTAATTAAACTCCCAATCGAAATTGGTCCTCATACATTATGCGTATCTTTCCATGTACTCAAGATAGATTCGGGATACAACCTACTCTTGGGACAACCATGGATCCATATGGCTGGGGCAGTCCCCTCCACTCTTCACCAACAATTGAAATACATTATCAACAATAGCCTGGTCACGGTCAACGCTGAACCAGATTGTCCTCAACACGGGGATGTGCCACTCATCAACGCTAATGCAGATGTTGAACCAGTCAGTTTTCATGCCTTGGAAGTAAGCAATACCCAATACAATGCTATTGGAATGCCATTACTCGAACCCAAGATTTCTGCCGAGGTAATGTTGGCTACTCAAGAAATGATGTCATTGGATCATAAACCGGGACAATGGCTGGGTAAAGATTGTCAGGGTATCAAGTACCTAATTCGATTAACCAAGTAAACTGGCACAGCTGGGCTAGGCTATTCTGCCATTTCTAGTCACAAGAATCCTCATAAGCATCAGCAGGTTCCTTCAGCTTCAACCATGCGGCGTTTATCTTTCCCTTCAAACTCTGAGTCAGCACAACCTCCTGTAAAAGTGCCAGCCAATGTAATGGCTATTTATTTCCCAAGCCAGTATCGTTGAAGGAGAAAGAAGTCTTTAATCCAAATCCCGCAGTGGAAGAAGATGAACGAAGAATTAAACAAGACGTCATCCGAATGATGTTAGGCATACGCATCATGGTTCATGATGAACATACCAATAGATACACCCCAAACGATGATTGCCCAGATGTAATGGCCATCATTCGGGACAGGGAGGGTGATGACCATTCCTCCATCACTGCGGTCCACCCGGACTTTACCCTTGCCAATTGGAACATCACTACTTTCATTGGTCATCATAGGTAAAGCGGGCAGAAACTCTTTCTGCCCTGTAGATATAATAACTGCTTAATTTTCTGTACAGTATTAGCATTTTATTTTGCCAGTATATGCTAACACTGTGTATGATCAGTACATTTCATATATAGTAAATGAAAGCATATTTTGTTTCGGGACTCTGAATTTAGATGTGCCTGTATTTGCTGAATTATTATTAGATTGAGAAAACGACAAAATTATTTTTATGAAAATAACGATTTTAAGTTTTACTGTTAATGTTGAAACACCGATTGTTAAACGTCAAAGAATACGCGTGGTTGAATAGTAGTAATACGATATTGATTATTGATGCTTATGTGATAAGTCACCGCTTTTGTTTTATTGGTATTATTAATGTAATTAAATGAAAAAACTTTTTATATAAAACAAAATACTTTTATAAAAGTTATTCATTTTATTAGGCTAATAGTAAAATTTTTTATATAAAATGTAATACTTTTATAAAGTTATCTGCATTTTATTAGATAATAATTAGAATATATTATATTTTATTATGCATAGTGTTTGCATAGTGCTCGCAGATAGTGTTTGCATAGTAAAATCTTTTATAAAGTTATTCGTTTTATTAGATTATAAATAGAATATATTATACTTTATTTAAAAGATTTTGCTTTAAATATGGACCGTCAGATTAAAATAAATCAATTTGGACTGTTTATGAGTTAGTTACTATGCAGTCCATTTTTCTATAAATAGAAACTCATTCCTTCATTATTTCTTACGAATTCACTGAAACTCTAGAGAGAGAAATTATAGAGAGAAATAAGAAAAGTATTCTGCTACTTCCCTACTCTTGTATTCAGTTTCTTTTATGGTAAGGGATACTATTTGTTGTACTCGTAAGGGGTGTTATTTCCTTCTGTTATTCCATTCTTTATTATTCTGCTGGAAAAAGCAGTATACGCGGACTACCTATATGATCTTAGGGTTTATGTGAAATATAATTTTCACTTGGAGACAACAGAGATATTTATATGTCAAGAGAAGACTCATCATTGGAAAAAAGATGATAGTAATCTTCTTGTCTTTCTTTGGGGACTTTTGGGTTAACCAAGGATAATTCTGTGGACATATGATATCTATCATAACCTAGACGCATGGCCTCCCATGTACGAAGGTTTCCTTGAGTACTTCCCAAAGATTTTAATTTCTAAAACAATTTTTGACTATACTTTTATATAAAGTATCATTGTAAGGTTGTGGTCGAGGTACTATGAGAGTTACGTATATTTGTATTAAAACTCATAGTTAACTGTGGTCGTATTATATACGACAGCTCAACAGTTGTATAAATGAAGTTGTATTTGAATTTTGTACCATGTATCTGGCGACTCAGAATGGGTGATGTATACCTAATTTTGGGGGCGACACAGATACGACCAACAAAACTCATGATGCTGACCATCCCACTGGAGATCCAGACACTGGTGATATCAAAAAGAAAGTCCTCCAAATGGAAGAGACCCTTTGTGCTATCAAAGGAATTGGAACACACGGGAGTGTTTCATATGCTGATCTTTGCATTTTCCCTGGTGTTCATTATCCATAAAAGGTTAAAACTCCTAACTTCGAGAAATATGACGGGTTAGGAGATCCTCACACACATTTAAAAGTGTTTATCAGAGAACTTGAATCTTATGCAGAGGACGAAAAGCTCAGAATGTAATTGTTCAAAAAAATTCTAACTGGAGAAACCCGTTCGTGGTACACAAGATTAGACAATTCAAAGATACATAGCTGGGAAGAGCTAGCATATGCTTTCCTCACTCAATATAGCTTTCAATCTCAGATGGCTCCTGATCGGTATCAAATTGCCAAGATCAAGAAACAGTCTAACGAGTGTTTCAGAGAGTATGCTCAAAAGTGGAGACGCTTGGCTGCCCAAGTTAGTCCTTCCATGACAGAATCAGAGATGGTCATGACTTTCACAGACATAAAAGAATCTACGTTCTACGAAAGAGTTTAAGCCGGCATCGGCAAACCATTTTCCGAAATGGTCAAACATGGGGAGATGGCTGAGAAGGGATTGAAGTTCGAAAAGATTCAAGACCTAGCTGTACTCAAAGCTGTTGCTGATCACATCCAATCCGAAAATTATGGAAACAACCCCCATAGTGTCCATAAAAAGAAAGAAGAAGATGTTTCCCTGATACTACATGGTCAAAAAGTCAATCAGAACATGCCTATTCAAAGGAGAAACTACACTCCCTTTCAAGAACAGTCTACGAACCCTCCAATACCAAAAGGTGGAGAAGTCAAACGCCCTCGAGTGTTTACACCTTTAGGGGACACCCTAGAGAACATTCTCAATCTTCTGACAACACAGAATAAAATTACTCATCTTATTCCACCAGCAAACCCTAATGGACGGGGTTTCAATGCTGCTCGGAAATGTGCTTATCATGCCGGGGCACCTGGACATGATACTCTGGATTGTTGGGCCTTGAAACACAAGATCCAGGACCTGATAGACAATGGTGAGATTATGGTCACCAAACCAGATCAGCCTCACGTTCAAGACAACCCTCTTCCTCAGCACAAAGAAGAAGAGGTCAACATGATAAATTGGAGTAATGGATAGAATTCCAATTTCAACTGTGAATCCTCCCAGACCCTCAAAGACGGTGATAACAAATGGGATTATGCCAAGTTCAAGTTCACAATGGAACGAAAGATGAAAGCTCTATGCAAGCAAATTGAGAAATTGGCGGAACTGGTGACTTATCAGCATTAAGTGACACGTCAATTAATCAGCCAGGAGCATGCTAGTCTCCTACCCCTTGTCATTAATATTCCCTCGTCACTTTCAGAAAATGAAATGCTGGAAGACAAAGTGACAAAGAGAGCAAATGCCAAGGCCCGTCGGGATTTTGCCAACAAAAGGGAATTCACCTATTTGGGCCAACCATGGATGAAATCCTTCATATGTTAATCAATGAAGGAAGGATCAGTTCCCTTCTACCTCCAATCAACCCTCGTTCAGGAAGGTACAATTCCGATGGAGTATGTCAATATCACTCCCAGTCTCGCGATCATAGAACAGAAGAATGCTGGGCACTCCTCTACCTTATCCAAAATCTAATTGACAGTGGTGTCCTGCGCCTAGCGGACGACGATACTATGTTACGCGAAAGTTAGAATTTAGGTCCTACTAAGTGGAAGAGTGTAGTAGCAATCATATCCACTGAAACTGATGGGATTAATCAAACACTCACAATGCCAACAATTCAACTCAAGGGAAGCAACGTGGCCGCTCCCGAGCCAATCACCTTGCCGTGCAGAGCACAATACCCTATTGCTAGCTTGCGCAAAGTTCCGTGGAATTATGCAGAAGGTGAAAGATCCACCTCATATACAACTGCTATAGTGTCGAAGGAAAATCCACTATATCTTCCCCAACGGGTGATGAAGCCTACCATCAAATCAAAGGGGAAAATACCCATGGAGAAGATTAAAAAATTCCTCCGCACTATGGGTCATAACGAAGCCACGGTGATTTTAAGCTTAAAAGAAGCTCCACAACAAATATCAATTCAAGACTTGATCCTAACTTCCGAGAATCACCGGAAGGTCTTGTTGAAGGTTTTAGAAGAAGCCTATCAACCAACATTAGTTGATACAGAAAAATTTCAACATCTGGTTGATCACATTTTCAACAACAATGTGATATCCTTCACTGATGATGACATACCGCCCGAGGGGACCGGTAATTGCAAGCCTTTGCACATTGCGGTCTTGTCCTCCGGATACATGCTAGCTGGAGTCTTGATAGATGGAGGTTCATCTCTAAATATCTGTCCATATGCTACCTTAGTGAAGATGAATATCAATCTTAACCGAATTCGGAGTAGCCATACTATCAACAAAGCTTTTGATGGAGCCCGTCGGAATTCGGTTGGAGTAATTAAACTCCCAATCGAAATTGGTCCTCATACATTCTGCGTATCTTTGCATGTACTCAAGATAGATTCGGGATACAACCTGCTCTTGGGACGACAATGGATCCATATGGCTGGGGCAGTCCCCTCCACTCTTCACCAACAATTGAAATACATTATCAACAATAACCTGGTCACGGTCAACGCTGAACCAGATTGTCCTTAACACTGGGATGTGCCACTCATTAAAGCTAATGCAGTTATTGAACCAGTTAGTTTTCATGCCTTGGAAGTAAGCAATACCCAATACAATGCTATTGGAATGCCATTACCCGAACCCAAGATTTCTGCCGAGGTAATATCGGCTACTCAAGAAATGATGTCATTGGGTCATAAATCGGGACAAGGGCTGGGTAAAGATTGCCAGGGTATCAAGTACCCAATTCGATTAACCAAGTAAACTAGCACAGCTGGGCTAGGCTATTATGCCATTTTTAGTCACAGGAATCCTCATAAGCAATAGCAGGTTCCTTCAGCTTCAACCATGCGGCGTTTATCTTTCCCTTCAAACTCTGAGTCAGCACAACCTCTTATAAAGGTGCCAGCCAATGTAATGGCTATTTTATTTCCCAAGCCGGTACCGGTGAAGGAGAAAGAAGTCTTTGTTCCAAATCCAGCAGTGGAAGAAGAGGAATGAAGAATTAAACAAGACGTCATCCGAATGATGTCAGGCATACGCATCATGGTTCATGATGAACATACCAATAGATACACCCCAGACGATGATTGCCCAGACGTAATGGCCATCATTCAGGACAGGGAGGATGATGACAATTCCTCTATCACTGCGGTCCACCCGGACTTTGCCCTTGCCAATTGGAACATGACTCCTTTCATTGGTCGTCATAGGTAAAGCGGGAATAAACTCTTTTCGCTACAGTCAGATATAATAACCGCTTACTTTTTTTTCAGACAAGATAGCAGATTATTTTGCCAGTATATGCTAACATTGTGTATGATCAGCACATTTCATATATACTAAGTGAAAGCATATTTTGTTTCAAGACTCTGAATTTATCCCTAAGTTAATCCAGACCAAAGGAATGATATGGTTACATTATTAACCCAATTCTAGGATGTGTTTTCATTATCTCATGAAGACATGGTGGGTTTGTCCACTAAAATTGTCCTTCACCACCTTCCCATTAAAGAGGGATTTAAGCCAGTCAAGCAAAAGCTCATGCTATTTAAATCTGAGTGGAGTTTAAAGGTGAAAGAAGAAATTGTGAAACAATTTCAAGATGGCATCATCATAGTGTCTACATATCCGGAGTGGATATCCAACATTGTTCCCGTGCCTAAACCTGGAGGGATGGTGCGAGTTTGCGTGGATTACCGGGACTTGAACAAAGCTTTCTTAAAAGATACCTTTCTCGTGCCATTTATCCACATTCTTATTGACAATACTGCGCAATACGACATGTACTCCTTTGTTGATTGCTTTGCAGGGTACCATCAGATCATGGTTGTTAAGGAAGATCGTGAGAAAACTGCTTTCATCACGCCTTGGGGAACCTTTTGCTATAGACGGTTGTCATTCGGCCTCATCAATGTCGGAGCCACCTATCAACGAGCTATGATGGCTCTTTTCCATGACTTAATGCACAAAGAGATCGAGATCTACGTGGATGACATCATTGTAAAGTCCCGGAAGGAGGATGACCATCTAGACCATCTCAGAAAGTTGTTCAACAGGTTGCTTAAGTACAATTCGAAGTTGAATCCAGCCAAGTGCGCCTTTGGCGTTAAATCAGGCAAGTTGCTAGGATTTCTAGTCAGCCACAAAGTGATTGAGCTGGATCCTGTCAAAATCCAGGCCATCATGGAAATGCCCATTCCTCAGACAGAAAAGGAAATACGGGGATTTTTGGGAAGAATCAACTTCATTAGCAGGTTTATCTCTCAACTCACAACAACCTGTGAGCCAATCTTCAAGCTATTAAGGAAGAACTCCTTCATGAAATGGAATGATGAGTGTCAAAATGCCTTCCTTACAATCAAGAAATAGCTAGTCAAAGCTCCCGTGTTGGTACCACCAAGGGATGATGTTCCCCTGTTCATGTACCTATCCATAAGTGACAATGCCATGGGCTGCATGCTGGGACAGAGAGATGATAGAGGCCAAGAACGAGCTATCTATTATCTCAACAAAAGGTTCAGCAGCAGTGAACACAAGTACACTCTGATCGAAAAGATGTGTTGTGCTTTAGCATGAACTTCCATGAGGTTACAACATTACCTCAATTGTCACACAACCCATCTCATATCCCGCGTGGATCCTCTCAAATTCGTGTTCAACAAACCCATGTTAAATTATCGGCTGTCGAGATGGCAGTTGATCCTACAACAATTTGACATCGTATATATGACTCAAAGATCCATCGAAGGTCAAGGAATTGTGGATCAATTGGCCTCCGCACCTTCAGGGGATTTTAAACCCTTGGAAACATATTTCCTCGATGAAGGAGTAATGACAGTTTAGCAACACCATCAGTATGATACACGCCAATCATGGAAGATTTATTTTTATGGAGCTGTTAATATGGAAGGGTCTGGAGCTGGAGCAGTTCTTGTATCTGGTACGGGGGAGCATTATCCCGTCCCCGCCAAATTGCAGTTTGTTAGCACCAATAATACGACTGAGTATGAAGGCTGTCTCATGGTGCTAAAACTTGCCCGTTCAATGGGCATCATGCGGTTAACTGTCTTTGGAGATTCAGAGTTGGTAATCAGACAATCCACCGGAATCTATCAAACCAAAGAGCTACATTTGCTGCCCTACCATCGGCAAGTTTTACAGATGGTTGTGGAGTTCGAAGAAATCTCATTTCAACACATTCCTCGTAATAGGAATGACTTTGCGGATATATTAGCTACTTTGGCCTCCTTGATTCTCATATCAGATAAGGGACACTTATCAGGCGTCACAATTTCCCTGCACAAGGCCCCATCCTATGGGAATTACGTTGAGAAGTATCGGATGACAACTACAACATTATACAAACAACTACAACTTTATTAATACAATTGTCAGGCAAAATATGACAACACTTAAACTGTGAGTTTAAATACAAATATTGTCATCTAGACAATATCCACACTCAAATAAGTCCTCATTACAATTATTATTAATACATTATTTTACAAAATGGTGAGGACTACTAAAACAACTTCTAGAACCATCATTCCACACCCCGACTAGTACTCGCTACATTCTCGCCTCTCGAGAAGAAAAAATGGAACAACAAAAGGAAAAGGGTGAGCTCAACTAGCCCAAAGAAAGAATATTATGACCAAGATAATATATAACAAATTATCGTTAGTCTTCAACAACAGAAAAATCTAATAGAATACAATAGACAACAAGTTTTAAATCAATATTCGCATAATGAAATAATAATTCATTAGAAGAGTTAAGTAGAGAATAAAATCTACTATCTTCTATATATGAATTTAAAAGTTCATCGTCAATATTTTATCCTCGTAACATCAATCAATATATATCTCGAATCAAATATTCATCTTTTGCACTACAAAAGCCAAAGATATTCATCACTTGGTCATGTTCATCTAAACACTGCTCATCTTTGCACTACGGCCAAAGATATTCATCGAAATCATTCATCTTTGCACTACATGTGCCAAAGATATTCAATTATATCATCATTTAGGACCGAGGATGATGAAAATATTTTAAAGAAAACGAATCCAAAGGAAACAAAAGAATAAATATTAAGGATTCAGATTTTAAACTATTCCATGTCCAAAAATACCTTATAAATAATCATAGTGGAGTAAAATTCAAGAATGATCAAAACATGGATACAATCAAAGCTAGTATCCATAATAGATATTTTGGACGAAAAAAAAGAAAATTTAATTTTTTCGTGAATAGTGTCGATTCGTGAATAGTGTCAGATACGTGAATAGTGTCAGATACGTGAATAAGAATCTCGACACTAAAAAAGATAGAAATTTCACAAAAAAATCATCACGCTTTCGTAAGAATAGTATCTCGTGAATAGAACTCATGAATAGTAACTCGTGAATAGTAACTCATGAATAAGTAACCCCGAGTAATGAAAAAGTTCCAAATTTGATAAAAAGTTCCAACCAATATTTCTAAGATAATGATATCAAGAAATAATATCATTTTAAAAAAAATAATATCCCTTACCTCAAAAGGATAAGATTGATCGAATATCGGATATAGTGTCGAAAGAACTTGCAGATCAGATAGCAATACTCAAAGTACTAAAATACTCACAAAAATACGCTCAATATATAGAGAGAGAAAGAGAGAGAAAACTTTAGTTTTTCGTGTGATTTTCAATTCTAACTTAAGCACCCTATTTATAGTGAAAATGCTTAGAACACCAAAAGTAAAATTTAATATAATAATAATATATATATATAAAAATTTTACGACACACACACCAAATCAGATCCAAACATCACCACCAATAGTCAACTAAATAAAAAAAACGTTTTTTGTTATTTAAAATAATTAAAACTTTCAAAATCAATTATTTTTAACTTCTAACTTCAATAATTCATAATAAATAGCCCTTTTATCGTAAAAATTTGAATCTCATGCAACTTTTTATAGGAAATTTCATTTTCTACAACTTTAGAAGAAAGTTTTTCCAAATTCAAAATGTAAATTGACCAAATCCATAAACCACGTGATTTTATAAAGCTATAATCAAATTTCACCAAGAAATGGGCCCACGCATACATGTTTAACATGTTTTAAAACAACTTTTGCAACAAAAATACTCTTCCTCCTCATATACTCATATATCCCACATTCATTGTAAAATATCATCATTATTATATTATAATAATATAATAAAATATTATTTTATCGTAAAAGATAAAATATCGATTTTCAACAATTGTCACTTTAAAAATTTTCTCCATCTATATCCACATAAAATGAATATTTTCTCATCATATAAATCAATAATTAATTATTCACAAATAATATTATGTAATCACAATATCGACAACTGTGTAGCTCCTCAGAAAGAGGGGCTTCCAATAAGGATTTCTCCTCATCGCAAGCAATTAGTGACCAAACCTCTCCTGATGTAACTTTCTAGACATCGCCAATAATGTTTTCTAATAATATTATTCAGATAATATGAATTATTGCTTCGATAATGGAAAATACCAGTAGTGACAATTATTCAAACAACAAAGAATATAAAATATCAACGCATCAATTATTGAATCAATAAAATAAAATATCGAATAAAGAATTCATCGTAATAATTATCGAGTAGTGCCTTCACGTAAGAATCAATAATTGGTGCAATACCGCGTGCTATCGCGGCAACAACGCCAGACATCGTGTTTTTAACCACGGGTATTCCAACAAAAGTTAATTCAGAATAACTACGCCGTTATTTATAAACAACTTATACTTGTCATTTTCTTCATCCAATCGCTTTCGTTATGGGGCCCACATAAAGATCGCTACCGTCATTGCATTTAATATCCCCAAACAAGAAGAATATTCCACCACCAAACTAATATTTCCCGACAACAATGAATATTTTATAACCACCCGCTTATTTTAAAATATTTATGATTTTACCCATAACTAACCACATTAATCAATTCAACCCTTACTATTTCAAAATAATAAATAGAGGAAATTAAATTTCATTTATAAAAGTTGGGGTCTTACAACCTCCCTTCTTATGAAATTTCATCCTCTAAATCGACGACGACTGTGTGTTTCAAAAGGTGAGGATACCTCTTTTCATTTTCGATTCTAACTCCTGTGTCATTTCTTCAATATAGCATGGTTTCTCCACAAAACCTTAACTTGTGGTATAACCTTAGTGCGTAAGACATGCTCTTTCCTATCCAAGATCTTGACAGTACCTCCTCGATGTTAAATCTTCTGCTATCTCATCCGGGTTCTAACTCAATAATGTGGTTCGGGTCCTTCACATATTTACGAAGCACATATATGTGAAAAACATTATGAACACGAGACATGCTGAGGTAACGCGAGTCTATAGCCACATTTCCTACTGCTCAAGAATCAAATGGACCAATAAATCGTGGATCGAGCTTTTCTCTCTTCCCGAAATCTTGTAACTCCCTTCCACGGAGCCACACGCAACAATACATGATCCCCAATACTAAATTCCACGCCCTTTCGATGAAGATCCGTGATAACTCTTTTTGTCGATCCTGTGCCGCTTTTTGTATACGCTTGTCGAATCATTGGATCTTTTTTCGTAGTCATACGTATCAACTCGGGTCCCAACAATGTTGCTTCACCCACCTCATCCCAACATATCGAGAGCGACACTTTCATCCATACAATGCTTCAATGGAGCCACACCTATACTTGCCTCGATAATCGTTGTCATAGAAAATTCCACCAATGGTAAATACTTATCCCAACTCCCTTTGAAATCGAGGACACAAAGTCTTAATAGATCTTCAAGAGTTTGAATAGTCCTCTCGATTGTCCGTCTGCTTCGAGGATGGTATGCGTCAACTAAATCAGAACTGCGCTCATAGCTTTTTTTGCAAGCTAACCCAAAATCTTGAAGTGAATCTTGGGTCACGATCCAAACTATGGATACCGGCATGCCATGCAATCTCACAATCTCATTTACGCATATACTAGCAAGACGCTCAAGGGAATAAGTCTCACGATAGGCAAGAAAATGGGCGACTTGGTTAATCTATCAACAATAACCCAAATCGCATCTACGCCTTTGAGAAACCGTGGGAAGACCCAGAACAAAATCCATGGTAATGTGTTCCCACTTCCATTTCGGAATCTCAAGTGGTTGCAATGGACCCTTTGGTACTTGATGCTCCGCCTTTACACGCTGACAAGTTAAACACATCGAGATAAACTTTGCAATCTCTCTCTTCATATTGTTCCACCAAAATGTATGTCAAGATCACGATACATTTTGGTACTTCCAGATGGATTGCAAATGGTGTATTGTGTGCCTCCATCATGATCTTCATACTTCAAATCGTAATCATTAGAACACAAAGTCCGGAATGGACTCAAGTATTCCTTCTTCATCGATTCTCGCTTCTCGAATAGCACCTTCAGTACTTTCTTCTTCATAATCATCGCCCCGGTCTGTGGCTCGAGCAACTTTAACTTTCTCGATTAAAGTTGGTTCTATACGATACTTGACATCATTGCATGGGTCCCCTGAGTCTGAATTCTATCTTCATTCATCTTTGTAAATCACACAAAATGGGCCTTTGTTTTAACAACATCGCATTTGTTCCTCGCTGATGATCTTTCTACTCAACGCTACGCCTACCACGCGCTCGCTTTTCCCAGATGGTATCAATAGTGTGGTCGTAATCTTCAATAGCTCGAGCCAACGTCGCTGCCGCATGTTAAGTTTCTTTTGGGTGAAGAAATATTTGAGGCTTTTTATGGTCTGAATATATCTCCACTTTTTCCCCATATAGATAGTGCCTCCAGATCTTTAGCGTAAAAAACGATCGGCCGCTAACTCTAGATCATGAGTAGGATAATTCCTCTCATATTCTTTAAGTTGTCGCGAGGCATAAGCTATGACTTTTTCCCACGCTGCATGAGAACACATCCTAACCCTTTGCCTCAAGCATCATCAGAGATAACAAATCCATCCGAACCAGATGGTATTGTCAAAACAGTGCCAAATGAGTCTCCTCTCGAGATCTTGGAAACTCTTCTCGATTCCTCGCTTCCATACTTAATTTTGTATCTTTACGAGTCACCGAAAGTTAATCTGAGTAGCGATTCTAGAAAATCCTTCCACAAATCTTCGATAATAACCACTAAGCCCAAAAGCTACGACTTTGGCCACCGCTTTTTGGTTGCTCCAACTTCAGATTGCTTCAATCTTCGCCGTCAACAGACACTCCATGTTTTGACACCACGTGCCCAAGGAATGCTACTTCTCAAGCCGTAACTCGTGATTTCTTCAAATTTGGCATATAGCTTGTTATCACGAAGTTTTTGCAGCATCAAATTTTCAAATGGCGCCATGATCTTCACGGCTTTTTGAATAGATGAGGATGTCATCAATAAAGACAACAACGAATCGATCCAAATATTCCTGAATACTTGGCTCATCATATCCATGAAAGCAAGCAGGAGCATTAGTCAATCCAAAGGACATGACTAGAATTCATAATGCCCGCATCGAAGTTCTCAAGCGCGCTTTGAATATCCTCGCTTTTAACCTTCAAACCGATGATATCCGTAATCTAAGATCGATTTTTGAAAAGAATTATGCTCCTCAGAATCGGGTCAAACAGTCATCAATGCGAGGTAGCGGATACCTATTCTCGATAGTGACATGGTTTAATTCCGATAATCGATACAAAGTCGCATACTCCCGCTTCTTTCTTCTTTACAAATAAAACAGAGCACCCCAAGGAGATGTACTAGATTTAATGAAACCGATGTCCAACAACTCCTCGTAGTTGGACCTTTAACTCCTCAAGTTCAATAGAGCCATTCGATATGGGGTTTTAGAAATGGGCTTTTGTACCAAAGTTCAAGGTCAATAAAGAATTCAACTTCACGCTCTCGGGGTAGACCGAAGTTCTTCAGAAATACGCCAGAAAGTCAATAACAACAGAATATTATTCAAATCGACGTGTCTTTATTCAAATCCATAACATGGGCTAAGAAAGCTTGACATCCATTTTTAATAAACGAATAATTTTATGACTTGATATAATGTTGATTGATTTTAATGGTTTAGTTGTTTGAATTCGCACAACAAAGTTGGTTAGAATATGAAAACTAACAACCTTATTTAAAATAATCAATTTTGGCATGATGAGTAGTTAACCAATCAATCCCTAAAATCACATCAAATGCAAGTATCTTTAAAGAGATAAGGTCAACAGTAATGTGATGGTGCCAACTTCGATCAAACAAGATTTATAAAAAAGTGGATGTGATGAAAGTTTTCTCCTAACTGAGTTTCCACAGATAAGTCAAAGTCTAATTTCTCCTGAGTCAAGTTTAAACGCTGAGCACAAGCAGAGAGATAAATGAATGGGTAGCACCCCAGATTCAGTAATGTATAAACTTCGCATGAATTTATGATTAGCTTACCCGTGATCACCTCGCTTTGGGTTCCTCGTGATGTCGACTACCACGACAAACGCTTCTTCCAGAACCGCTGACTTTTGACTTTTTTCGGGATGCCTTTTGAGTCACCATCCCTCATTGGACTTTGGTTTCGCATACAAGGCAATCTCGAGCGATATGTCCTTCCTTTCCATAATTATAACATACCTTAAACTGCTCAGGCGCTTGGGCCAATGATATGTCCTTCTTTTCCGTGACTTATAAGATATAACCGGTGGTCGTTTCTCCTCCCTGGAACCAGCTTGTCTTGTTGGTGTCGACGCCTTCACATTGTCATCATTGAATCTCTCTTTTTAAAATCTCCCCGACTCGCTTCTTCTATTTTCACGGCCACGATTACCACCAGAGTGGTTACCGCTTTTGTTCAATGTTTTCCTCCCCACCGGTTTTCATTGTTCGACGATCGCCGCCAACCCAGATGACTCGTCATGGTCCCTCGTTGAACATACTCGCTTATCTCGCCTAATAATCGAGCCCCGCTGACAACATCTTAATATAAAGAAAATTTTGAGAGATAAGATATCGTCAATCTCAAGTTTTAAACCTCTCGTAAACATCCTCATCATTCGCTCCTCATTCTCTACCAAATGAGGTGCAAACTCGATAACTCGCTAACTTCGCCTCGATTGGGACACCGCCATGTTGTTTTGTTCTAGTCTAATAAACTCTACCTCCTTCATACGGCGTAATACTTTCGTGAAAGTATTTTTCGCTGAAAAGTTTCAAACGCTTCCCAAGACATGCGAGAAGGGCAGTCGGGTACGCTTCACGACTCCCACCAAAGAATCGCCTCGCCACTTTTAACATAAAGGTGGCGAATGGAACCTTCGTCTTCTCCGCATCCCAAGACATCGAATATCTTGGTAATTTGTTTGACCCACGCTTCCGCCATGATCGGATCCGCTTTCCTTAAAATTCGTGGTCCCAACTTCGAATCGCTTGTCGTGATAAGTCCAAGGCATGCTATCATTTCCACCCAGTATTTCGTACACGAAGTCTCCTCGTCCGTTTTTGCATGAATCGCAAAAAGCTCCTAAACATCCCGCTGCTCATCGTCTCTCGCTTTCATGGTGTTGTTTACAGGAGGAATATTGCCTTCCCGCTCAGACGCTCTCTCGGGTGGTGATTAAAGGTGTTTCTACTGGCCTCATTAACTCCATTGCTAATATTCTCACCGCCATTCTTAAATATCGCCATAAAACAAGGGTTAATTAAACAAATTAACATATCACATATTAACCATATACTTCAATCGACCAACAAATAAGCTTTTAGGTATACACACACTAAATAAGGATTACTCGCCTCCCTCCTAGTACTATTCCCCGATCTCCGCCAGAGACCATATCCCTAAGCTCGATATTAACCGTGACGCCCCCAAAATAGGTATACAACACCCATTCTCGAGTCGCCAAAATACATGGTATGTAAACAACTACAACTTTATTAATACAAAAACACAACAAAATCTGTGAGTTTAAATACAAATATTGTCATCTAGATAATATCCACACTCAAATAAGTCCTCATTACAATTATTGATACATTATTTTTTAAAAAAATAGTGAGGACTACTAAAAACACTTCTAAAACCATCATTCCACACCCGACTAGTACTCGCTACATTCTCGCCTCCCGAGAAGAAAAATGGAACAAAAGGAAAAGGGTGAGCTCAACTAGCCAAAGAAAGAATATTATGATCAAGATAATATAGTAACAAATTATCGTTAGTCTTCAACAGGAAAAATCTAATAGAATACAATAGACAACAAGTTTTAAATCAATATTCGCAATGAAATAATAATTCATTAGAAGAGTTAAGTAGAGAATAAAATCTACTATCTTCTATATATGAATTTAAAAGTTCATCGTCAATATTTTATCCCTGTAACATCAATCAATATATATCTGGAATCAAATATTCATCTTTGCACCATGTGCCAAAGATATTCATCACCTTGGTCATGTTCATCTAAACACTGCTCATCTTGCACCACTACGCCAAAGATATTCATCAGAAATCATTCATCTTTGCACTACAGGCCAAAGATATTCAATTATATCATCATTTAGGACTGAGGATGATGAAAAATATTTTAAAGAAAACGAATCCAGTGAAACAAAAGAATAAATATTAAGGATTCATATTTCAGCTATTCCATGTCCAAAAATACCTCATAAATAATCATAGTGGAGTAAAATTCAAGAATGATCAAAACATGGATACAATCAAAGCTAGTATCCATAATAGATATTTTGGACTTAAAAATGAAAATTTAATTTTTTTGAATAAGGTCGTATTCGTGAATAAGGTCAGATACGTGAATAAGGTCAGATACGTGAATAAGTGATCTCCACACTAAAAGATAGAAATTTCACAAAAAAATCATCATCATGAATAAGCTTCGTGAATAAGAATGAATGAATAGTAACTCATGAATAAGAATGAATAAAAAACCCTACATGAAAAAGTTCCAAATTTGATAAAAAGTTCCAACCAATATTTTAAGATAATGATATTCAAGAAATAATATCATTTTTAAAAAAAAATAATATCCCTTACCTCAAAAGGATAGATTAGATCGAATCGGATATAGTGTCGAAAGAACTTGCACCGGATAGCAATACTCAAAGTACTAAAATACTCACAAAAATACGCTCAATATATCGAGAGAGAAAGAGAGAGAAAACTTTAGTTTCTGGTGTGATTTTCAATTCTAACCTAAGCACCCTATTTATAGGAAAATGCTTAGAACACCAAAGCAGAAAATTTAATATAATAATAATATATATATAAAAATTTTACGCACACACCAACCATCTCAATCCAAACATCAACCACCAATAGTCAACTAAAAAAAAAAACGTTTTTTGTTATTAAAATAATTAAAACTTTCAAAAATCAATTATTTTAACTTCTAACTTCAATAATTCATAATAAATAGCCTTTTTATCGTAAAATTTGAATCTTCATGTTTTTTTATAGGAAATTCAATTTCTACAACTTTGCGTAAGAAAGTTTTTCCAAATTCCAAATGTAAATTGACAAAATCCATAACCAAGCGATTTTACAAGCTATAATCAAATTTCAACCAAGAAATGGGCCCACGTATATGTTTAACATGTTTTAAACAACTTTTGCAACAAAAATACTCTTCCTCCTCATATACTCATATATCCCACATTCATTGTAAAAATATCATCATTATTATATTATAATAATATAATAAAATATTATTTTATCGTAAAAGATAAAATATCGATTTTCAACAATTGTCACTTTTAAAATTTTCTCCATCTATATCCACATAAAATGAATATTTTTCTCATCATATAAATCAATAATTAATTATTCACAAATAATATTATAGTAATCACAATATCGACAACCTGTGCAGCTCCCAGAAAGAGGGGCTTTCCAATAAGGATTTCTCCTCATCGGCGCAAGCAATTAGGTGACCAAACCTCTCCTTGACATGTAACTTTCTAGACATCGCCAATAATGTTTTCTAATAATATTATTCAGATAATATGAATTATTGCTTCGATAATGGAAAATACCGTAGTGACAATTATCAAACAACAAAGAATATAAAATATCAACGTAGCAATTATTGAATCAATAAAATAAAATATCGAATAAAGAATTCATCGTAATAATTATCGAGTAAGTGCCTTCACGTAAGAATCAATAATTGGTGCAATACCGTGTGCTACATCGCGCAACAACGCCAGACATCGTATTTTTAACCACCGGTATTCCAACAAAGTTAATCTCAGAATAACTACGCCGTTATTTATAAACAACTTATACTTTATCGCTTTCTTCATCCAATCGCTCAACATGGGCCCACATAAAGATCTGATTAATGACCACGCATTTAATATTCCCCCAAAGGAAAGAAGAATATTCCACCACCAAACTAATATTTCCGACAACAATGAATATTTTATAACCACCGCTTATTTTAAAATATTTAATGA
This sequence comes from Panax quinquefolius, assembly GCA_020205615.1. Taxonomy (NCBI): domain Eukaryota; kingdom Viridiplantae; phylum Streptophyta; class Magnoliopsida; order Apiales; family Araliaceae; genus Panax; species Panax quinquefolius. Next base: position 84,022,827 of record CM035162.1, read on the forward strand.
TTTTACCCATAACTAACCACATTAATCAATTCAACCCTTACTATTTCAAAATAATAAATAGAGGAAATTAAATTTCATTTATAAAAAGTTATGGTCATTATATCAAAGAAAAAGATCGCCAGATCCTACAACAAAAAGTCCCATACTACGGTAGCTTTAAACAACATGACTTGGTTTTGAAGAAGATCCTCGACAACCAAGATAAATATAAGGAAAATTCGCTCCCAATCGAGAAGGCCCATTTATTGTCAAGGAAGTATCGATGTGGAGGCGCCTCAGATTGCAAGAAATAGACGGCGATGAATTTCCACAACTCATCAACTCGGACACCGTGAAACGGTACTATGTCTGAAGTTGCCCTCAAGCAAACACCCTGGTGTTGGACCATTAGATCACTAGTCATTCCGGTTCTTTAACCCTTTACCACATACAACTCTTCTACACTTTGCTCCTCAGGGAAACATACTTTTCAAGCCAGTAGCCTGGCTCTCCTTTGCGTTCCTACGACTTAGGTCATCCCACCATGGATTGAACCTCTTGTGTTTGCAGTTTGGCTACCCATACAAGGGATCAAACTTCTCCTACCTACAGTTTATCCTCAACCTAGGATTAAACTTTCTCCTCCCCGCACTCTGACCTGCACATGGGATTACGCTTTTCATCTCACCCTGAGGGGCGAACTACATCGACCTGATCTCCTTTTCAATAGGAGTACGTAGGCAACCATTTCATATGGCCCGGTCGCAATAAAATAAAAACAACAAAAACATTTCTACCCTTACAAAAACAAAAACAACCAAAAACATTCAAACACAATTTCTGCCATATACAACGTTGAACCTCTTACACCAGGTTCGAACTATGTAGACCTGATCTCCTCTTCAATAGGAGTACATAGGCAGCCATTCATGGTTCGGTCTCACCCCCTACCAAAACACAAACCATTGTCAACTGGTACTGGGATCATCCTTTAATCCACTACATTTCATTCGGCTTCAGACCAAAGGGATGGAATTACCCAAACTCCTCCTAAATACGAGATTCGGCGACCATCTAAGATGCGATCATACCTTGAAGAGCAACACCAATCCATAAGAGATGGAATTAACTAGGCTTCTCCTAAATAGAAGTACTTGCGACCATCTGTGGTGCGGTCAATCTCAGAGAGGAAAGCCACACTCTTCTCCATATTTCCATATAGAAACTAGTACCAAGACACCAAAGATGGTAGGGATACATACAGCTCAATGATCCATTCTTAACTATCCAGAGACAACTCAATGTCCATCCACCTAGGAGGAATTCAGAATACATCAAGATCACAAGCCCTAAGCAAAGCAAAGAAAAATATCAAGCAAGTAAAGAAAGCATATCTAAAAGGGAAGTGATCCAGAAATATATTTCCCTGTCATATATATAATGTTGTTTGATATATACAATGTAAACTGTACATGACAAAATGGCTAAGCTAGTCTGTGCAGGTAAATACATGATCATCTACAAGTCAGGGTATATGCGAGCTAACAAGCCCAATATGGCATCCCTCTCAGAAGAAGGATGCGAATTTGTGGTCTCCTATACGAGAATATCCACACGACCCAAGAGATTTGCAGCTATCTGCATGGTGACCATATGCTCATCAATGTAAGCGCTCATCTCTACGATCATACCAGTGGTAAGGGACCTCAGTTCAGTACTATCTATGACGGCTACATCCCAGGAAGAAATAGCACTATCCCACTCAACTATCACTGTGTCTCTAGCTGATCTGGCCTCATCCCGCTCAACAACAGCGACATCTATGCGAGCTAATGCCTCGTCTCTCTCTAATAGAGCTGCGTCTCTCCCAACTAGGGCAGTCAACATCATAGATCGAGCCTGATCTCTCTCAAAGGTCATCAGATGAAGACTCTACTTAAAGTACTATGCTGAATGCTGAATCATAACAGTACTGGTACTGGGAGAATTTAAAAGAGATGATGGCAACCCAGCACCTGGCTCCTCCTCGATGTGGGAATCGATGTCCTCCGTGGACTCTACATCATCTGACTCACTATCCGGTACTATAGATACTACTGCAGCCGATAAAATCTTTATCTCCATCTGTGCGGAATACTCTGCAGAATAACCCGGATGGCTCACAGAAAAAGAAGTTATCTCCCGTTGATCCCAACAAGCGTACACACGGGATCGATCCTCTGCTGAGAGATATCGAGTAGCTGAACACTGACCTATCGCCCCCTCAAAAGGATGAAAATCCTAAAACTGGTCAAACTGCGACATCACGGCCAGTGGGTGATAAGTAGTCACGCCCCTCAAACCAGCCAGAGAGAGGTAGTCCATGCCCGGAGCATGAGTAATGAAGATGTATGGTGAGCTAAGCCCCGAACACGGTAATATGCTGAATGGATCTCTGATATCTGCCAAAAATGCGAACCAAGACAGAGCATCTATACACTCCGATGGCTGAAAGGAGTATAACATGGCTATAACATGGGTAAACCAATACCCATGCCGTCTAAGAGTGCCAATCGGTCTCAAGTGTGACATAAACCACATATATAGCATGACCGAGCTACCTGTGAACACTCCTGTCGGATAAGTGCAGCAGTAGGATGTTGACCGTAGGGTCGTCTCTGCTACAATAATCGGTATAATGGTGCGACCCTCCCTAAGAGTTTTCACGGCCATGATGACACCAATGTCTATCTCATCCATATATCGTGGCATATAGACATATGACAGTACGCATAATAACAATACATCAACCTTGGCCAAATGCCAATGATCCTCCGGTGCGGTAAAATCGCCGGAATGTCATGAATAGCTATCCTTAGAGCCAAATCTGTCATACAGAAAATGCTGGGATATCGCGTGGCCAGATGTCAGCTCCTCCTATACCACTCTGCGCCGCAGTCCAATGAGAGTCATGAACTGTCTACTCATGTCTCCCAAAGTAATATGCACGCAAGGTCTGTCTAATGGTAGCATCGTCAATCGTGCATACTCCTCCAGAGTAGGACTTAACTCATGGGTCCCAAATCGGAAGACCTGCCTATCTGGTACCTAATGCTCTAGTATCCCATCCACAAACCCTGCGGGAACCTGAAACAACAATAAAGTCATGGTATGCTGCAGCAAATGATCTACAGTCACCCTGTCTGGTGGTGACATGCTATCATACCACGATCGCATACCCAATGCCACCAATGACGGTGGGGTATGATCTATACGGCTAACTGACAAAGAAGACATCTGTGTGGGCCGTGTCATAAGACCATCCAGGGGTCAATGCCGAATATCTCTTGACATACATACATATGCATAACATGATACATACATAGTAGATAATAGATGGCAATATGATATAGGGAATGGAAAAACTGTGCATACATTCCTAAGTATATCATCATCTAATACATCATCTCTGTACAACTACAAATATAGGGAAATGGGGCATAGACGCCCTACTACTAACAGAGGCCTATCAAAAGATATAGCAAGAATGGAGTACAACCACCCAATATCTAACAGAGGCCTATCAAAATATATAACTAGAATACATATCAGAAGTAGACAATGGTGTTGATATCCACATCATCAATCCTATCCACCTGATGTAACTCCTCCTGAGTCACTGGATCTCTATCAACGGGGATGTCAGGCTTATATAGAGGATGATCTGTGCCAGAAAAACCGAATGGGTCATCTGAGGGGCCAGCGCCTGAGCTAGAAGGATTAAATGAAGCCGCCTTTGCCGGATCTCTGCCCAAATGCCGGATAAATATATATGTCTGGTCCAATTACTGGGTCAAACTATCAATCTGTGTCATATGAGTCGGATCTCGGACATAAGTTATCCAATCCGTCATCATCATGGATCCTGGAACCATATCCCCCATAAACTATGTGGCGCGGGACTGGGCTCCGATAGTACGAGGGAACCACCAACGCTAGAACGTCTCTTGAGTATATGGACCCTCTGATAATGCAACACCGTCAACCCCTAACAATGGGATATCAGTGACAGGTGACTGCGATACAGGCCAATGATGCCTGGTGGGAGGCAAGATCAGAATACGAATCTCCCCTGTGGTGCTCGTAATAGCACGCTCTCTTAAATAGAGTTCCCAACATCCATCTGTGAAGAGAGGAACTCTCCTGGTGGAAATCACGTACTCGACTCCAATCGGGTATCCATCCTCAAAACCGATGGTCAAGTGTTCCCCTGAATAGGGAATCCATGTGATGGTGTCACCGTCAAGAACTCCACCACAGACATCAAGAATGAGTGAAGCCCTCACCATGTGGGACCTCCAAAGAAATGGAATGATGCCATTGTCGTCCTCATGGATAGGTATCTAAACCTAACACACTCAAATGATGCGAGCATGGGAGCCTCTCATAGGCCCAAAACTGCCAACACAATGACAAAACATATGTTATCAGTAAACACTCTTAACCTATAAATGGGAAATGACAAGAGAAATACTCACCAGCAGAAATGGATAGAAGCCTAGCCAAGCCTCGGTCAAACCCTGTGAGCGCATACGTATGCCCTGGAGGAAATAGGCAAAGGTGTAGGAACCCCAATCATACTCTCCAATACGGTCCACATGACGTGTGGTGCTGATCAAAACGAAAGACACCGTGGAAGAGTTAACTGCTATGAAGCAGCCTCTAATGATCATCAGGAACAATCTCCGCAGAATGTGATCCCTGATTCTGACATCATCAGGCATGGGCTCACTCAAAAGCTCGCTCATAGCATCTATGCTCAAAAGACCTGAACGGACAAGATCGCTTCGAAGCGCCTCACGAAACTCCTAACAAGGATCCGACAAGTAGAGGGATAATATTTGCCATGCAAGGCAATCGCCCTCCAAACTCCATACCTATGATAAATCGCCAATCCATCAAGGCATCATCATCACCTCGCAATCCAAAGCAGATGGAGGATCGAGTCTGATGAAACCATCGCTCAAACAATGCCCTGAGGTAACCCCAGGGACAACGTCGGGGAAGGATGGAGAAGAATGCCCTGAATCCCCAATCATGCACTACAGCTCTGTAATCAGGATGAAGTGCCTGATACATGGAGTGTATACTAAACCAATTCCCTCGAGGCTGTGTGAAGTCGGGAACCTGCATGAAATGCAGATCAACATCAGAACCCTTAATCCTCATCAATAGGAAAGATGGAAGATCACAGTCTAACGCCATACCTCGTTAGCATGCAAGTACACCGACGGATGTCTGCTCAAATCACCCAGCAGCTCTAGGTTTGCCACCTGAATACAATGTATCTCCCTACGAGGGACATGTGCAACAAGAATGGGATCCTCAATTGGAATATCCGCATCCACGTCCTCAACGTCTAGCACGCCGCCTGAATCAGATTTAATCATGGCCTCTACCAACCGATTTAGGTCGTGTTTAATGTAATCTGGACGAGGCACTTCAGAAGCCCTCCTCCATATACCAGAAGCGGTCCTATGGGAACTACTCGGCTGATCCGGATCCATGATATCTGGACAACAAGTATCCAAATCACCTTAGAAAGGGTGTGGTATTTCTTTACCTGGAGCTTTCTAGAATGCATTTTATGACTATATGCATGCATGCATTTACTTTAACATACAATAGAGTTAAAATGCATGACTACCCAATGCCTACATTTTGGAAATTTTTGCCACAGTCCCCTTTGAAAATATGACTATCCACATGCACATAGGCATGTCTAGGTGGCCATTCAGTAGCACACCTGCCCCAAAGTCATATATATAATATATGCATTAAAAATCAAAATCATCCATGCATAAGGTTAACCTCAACATCAGGAGTACTTTGCCTTTCTACCTTTTGCTCATTGGATCTCATACAGGACAAAAAAATAGCAGAAAAAGGTGCCAATTTGACTGTCTCAAAAGTCAAATTTATTCACATCATTATGTTTAGCATGGTTTAATACTAACATTTACTATGTTAAATATTTTTTTAGCAAGTCATTTGTGCATACATAATCACTACTATGTGTTTAGATGCATTTCATGCTATAACTCAAAATCCAACGAATAAAAACTGGAAAAAATACATGCATACGTTACCAGGATAGTGTAGAACACTTGTACGGTGACAGAATTTGTAGAAAATAGCTTGAACTCAACAAATCTGAAGGAGGCTCATCTGCGGTTGCAACAGGTGTACCTGCGGCACCTCTATGTGGGCCCCACCCCTCCGGCTCTATCCAGTTCGAGTTGTAAAGGAGTTCTTGCGAACTAGAAAGGTCAAATCGGGAATAAAAACGTCACGCGATTGAGCAAAACAACATACAATCTTGGTCTTCTAAGATGAAACTTTGAGTCTGTACATCGCTCATTGGTAGTCACCCGAACACGAGGTATACCTTGCTAATGATCTCATTTGTCACAAATCACATCCGGCAATACCTTGTACAGGTCCGATGCCGACAACTCCGGGTCATACCCTAAAAGATCAACGCGATCCCCGACAGGGGTTACAACGTGAAGCCCCGGCAGGGGATTATAACGTAGATTCAAGCCGTTGACACACATATCAATGAAGGTCAAGCAGCCTTGACGTTATCTCAGTCGATGGTGATTAAACATATTAGAGCTCTAGAGCTATTCGAGGATTTCATGCTCGATTACTCATATTCCCCAGCGGATCCCCGGTGGGGGTCACAACGCAATGTTCTGTTGATTCACATGTCAGCGAAGGTTAAGCAACTTTGACAATCTACCCACAGAGTGTCAGCCATTGATTCACACGTCAGCGAAGGTCAAGTAACCTTGACAGTATATCCCATAGGATTTTTCAGCCGTTGATTCGCACGTCAGCGAAGGTCAAGCAACCTTGACAGTATATCCCACAGGATTTTTCAGCCATTGATTCACATTTCGGTGAAGTACACGTTAACAAAGGTCAGGCATCCCTGACAGCATTTGTTGTTGGCAGTAAATCCAACAGAATCGTGACATATTCTGGCGATACCAACCAGGAAAGGTCAATGTTATCAAAGAGGATAAATGAGGGAATATGTTATACACATCCTCAAACAGACCAAGATTTATCCCACAGATCTTTTACACATAAGAGGTACATCTTCAGGATCAAGTCGTTACCAAGAAGATAAGAATTTCGTGTTAACTCCAACATTAACATCCTAACAGATTCAATTTACACATCAAATCTGGTCAGCATTGCCAATCCCCAGTTGAAGCAACAGGGAGCCAGCAATCATCCCCAGCATGTTGAGCTATAACCCCGTACACATGCATCATACATTTTCATCATGTTACTACATACAGTACCATGTTTGTCTTATTGCATTTCAAGTGTCTAGGATTCTTTATCCTACCCATGCATCGCCATGCATGAGTATGATAAAGAGGGGTATTTGTAGACACTCGAATTTTTCTGTACTACTGTCACTAACATTGCAGGAGGACAGATTTGTCTTTTAAGAGGAAACCCTAAAAGACAATCCATATCCATATCGGATACTACCGGAAGTTCAGCATCAACCCTGGACTCTGGGAGCAACAATTCCAACCTTGGAGATAAACCCGAGGCGTGTATATCCAATACCGGAACACACACCGGAGAAGACCGATTAATCTCGGAGATAACCCCGAGGTATCCAGTCTCAGTCCCAACCATGGGAATAGCCACCAACCTTGGTGATAACCCCAAGGAATGCAGTTTCGGCGATAACCCCAGAAATGCTTGTTTCAAATGCGACCAGCTTCAATCTCGGCGCTCACAACGAGATACTTTGTACCAACCCGGAGATAATACCGAGAGGACAGGCACACCTCAAAGATGACAATGAGGACCTTCAACAAATGCAGTAGTCCAATCTTAGCAAAGCTCTGAGCAACGTCTGCTTTATCAGCCCAAATCGGCGATAACACCGGTGAGGGGCAGCATCATCATCTAGCCAACGCGATGCCATGCCACGTCATCTCAACATTTCATACACATCTCTACGCAACGATGTCCCATAAGAATCAAGGATAATCAATCCCGAGTGACTATTATGCGGGGTAACAGATGGAAGTCGAAGCTTGAAGACCGGAGGGCATCGTCCCATCTTCAATGACTTCGTACAAACTCTAATCCCATGCCATCGTACAACTCTCGACAACGACGGTCTGAAATAGGTCATGTATACCTCAATCGGATGCCCAGATTGCACTTCTGAAAGTTCGAGTGGACATTACAGTGCCCTAGTACACGTACTACGAGACGACCCGACCTGAGAAACCCAGGCCCACCCGGGTTACCTCTGGTACACCTGCGGCTTGGCCACAGGTACACCTGCGGCTCCATCCTCTATAAATAGAGGGCTTGGGGTGGCCATTTTGCAAGAGAAAACGGCGAGGAAGCCCTGCCCAATTTGCTCTGCACTCACCCCATACAGTGTACTTTCTCATTTTAAACACATGTGAGCTCATATATAGCTTTTTTTGTACCTACAAAAGCCAGTGCTTACCCACTTTAAAGATATAGAAGTCTTCTTTGGCAGTCAACTGTAAGCCTTCTCACACACTTTAGAGTCTTTCTCTTCATCTCTGTACACACCCTTCTTCACGTTGAGAGTCGTGTTACGCGCATTTGCCCGGACTTCGGTCCGTGATTTTATTTCAGTTTATATATATATATATCTGGACTAACATTATCGAGTTATGCCTCGATTGAGCCTAGACTTCGGTCTGGAGCGTTTATTTGCTTTTATATATATATAGATATATTTATATATATGAACTGTGTGTCGAACTTTGTTCGATGAGCCTAGAATTCGGTTTGGAACGTTTTATCGCTTTTAATATATATTATATATATATATATATATATATATATATATATATATATATATATTAACTGTGTGTGGAACTTTGTTCGATTAGCCTAGACTTCGGTCTGGAGCGTTTACTACTTTAATATATATATATATATATATATATATACATTTATATATATTAACTGTGTGTCGAACTTTGTTCGATGAGCCTAGACTTCGGTCTGGAGCGTTTATTCGCTTTTATATATATATATATGAACTGTGGTCGGACTCTTTTCGATGAGCCTGGATTATACATCCCATCGTTTGCTATTTTATATATATATATATATATATATATATATATATATATATATATATATATCTATTTATATATATGAACTATGGTCGACTACATTCGATAAGCCTGGATTTTACATCCGATCGTTTATTCGCTTATATATATATATATATATATATATATATATATATATGAACTGTTGTAGAACTCATTCGACGAGCCTTGATTTTACATCCGATGCATTTATTTATTATATATATATATATATATATATATATATATATATATATATATATATATATATATATACAAAATGGATCAGTCAGGACTCCGGACTGATCAAAATGGACCCAATTTTATTTTTTTTTTGCTTTTGTTTTTTAAATAACTAAAAAAAATTTAATATTTTATGGAACTGAAATTTTTCCATAATACAATGTTTTGTGCATGATTTGAATACCTATACCCAAAAATGGTGGTACAGTCTGCACAGACTGTACATACATATTTTGTTATACGTACCCAAATCACCCCCAAAATACTGTATTATGAAAAAATTTCAATTCCATAAAATATTATCTATTTATTTTTAGTTGTTTTAAAAAAAAAAGCAAAACAAAAAAGGTCCGGATTTTGGTCCAATCTGGGAGTCCGGACCTGATCCGGTATTCATCCCACCTGGAGTTCACTTCGTGGTAGTTGATCGCTTTTACAGCTTTCTTTAGGTTTCGTCCTGCCTAGAGTTTACTTCGTGGCAGTTGATCGCTTTGTACAGCTTTCCTTACATTTTGTCCCACCTGGAGTTTCCTCCATGGCGGTTGATAGCTTTACAACTTTAGTTACATTTTGTCTCGCCTGGAGTTTCCTCCGTGGAAGTTGATAGCTTTTATTGCTTTATTTACATTTTTGATCCCCCATGGAGGTGCTTCGTGGTTTGTGATCATGTCTGTATATATATATTTACAGCTTTTATATATATATACATGCTTACTGCTTTCATACAAATTGCAATATTATGTGCGCCTAGGAATCATGTGATCACAGATTCAACCCATTGGATCTAGATTCAGTTCCCGTGATGGACATTTTCAGCTGTAAGCAGCTTGTAAATTATTCTGCGTTGTCTGAATTTCCTCAGATGGTTTCCATACCCATGAGGAAGTCGGCATTATTTTGTATATTATTTTCGTACGGATGCCTCGCATCTGTCAAATAAAATCAATCAAGCCGAACACTTAATAAAATGGGAGTGTAAAAGGTCTCAATTACTATTGAGTATCAGGGTTTGAAAAACCTCTTTTATAAAACATCACTACCATATCTTGCTTAAAATTGAATTTTACATAAATTCAAACCACAGGTATATATAGGTGCGAACAAGACCTCGCACTACTTCCAAATGACACATTGATTCCACACACACACACACATTAGAGATAATAGTTTCTTGAAAGAGGCGGTCACCTTGGTAACACGAATGTTGGGGGGTGCCTAACACCTTCCCTCCGCATAACCAAGTCCCCGGACCCTAATGAATCTCGGTTTCACCGACCCGTTTAGTAGTATCACTGGGTCAATGTGCAAACCTTTTCTCGATTGTGTTGGTAAAACCATTTAAAAAACCAACTGGTGACTCTTAACAGTCCATCATCGACATTATACATGTCGGACCTTTTTCACTTATTTTTTCAAACAAATATCAGCTAAAATGAGAACACCAGAAAACAAGTAACGGAAAGGGACATCTAAAAATCCCGACGTCGACAGTTGTGCACAATACATTGTATGAAGGATTGATCCCCCTAAGTACGCGCAGTCCTTGTAGTCATATGACTATTAAAGTTAAAGTTGAAAGATTACTTATAACTATGGACATGGTTCGTGGTCATTTGACCCTCAGTAATATATTTAAGAACGTTAATAGAACAAGTCATTCAGTTCTATTGAGCCTATGAATTAGCAAATGTTGTAATGTTAATAGAACATATCATTCAGTTCTATTGAGCCTATTATTTGGCAAATGATGTAAAGATATTTATTCTTATTCAAGTGAGCTTTGTTTGGTCACTCTTGCATATTTATACATTTATTGCAGCTATGAATGAGAAGGTAGATAAACCTACAACTAGCAAAGGAAAGGGAAAATTGTACAAGTAATGAAGACTTGTAATTTTGTTTTATCGTTATTGAAAGTAGTATGCACACAAGCCAATCATGTTTGATGATAAAGCATATACTTTGTAACAATCTTATTCATTTATTAATAAAAAGTATTAATTTATTAAAGGCTTTTAATTATCTACATGATGCTGTTTTATAATATGTGATAAACCCATAGTTTTAAGCAATGCTTTTAGAATAATGATGATGATCATTCTAATGAGATCTAAATTCTTAGAAAGCTTAAAACTAAAATAGTTCCCAATCATTGGATTACTAAATTGGGGATTAGTGAATCCGGATAGATTGGTACATACGTTGTCTTGCTCATTGGATGAGGATGATTGATCTCATGATCATTTGTGTGGAGACACTAAAGCAAGTATGTAGGTGCTTATTAGAGAATAAGTTCATCGAACGTGGCTCGCTAAGGAATACCTAATGGAGTTTTATTTGCTGTCAATAGGAATTCTCAGTAGTGATAGTAGTACAAGTGATCCTTGGACTTGAGATCATCATAGTATCTTGTGTATGATGAGTTATACTTTGACTTATTCCTTAAGACCCTTAGGGTATATCAAAGGGTATGCTTGGGTATAATAAGTTGTACATGGAGATAATGTATGATCAATAAAGAATCTACCACTTCTAATAAAAGAAGAGAAATGTCCTATGTGATTCGATAAATGACAACCCAAGAGTCCTTGGTTTAAGGCGTAATGAAATTAGAAAGGAGTTTCTAATTTGCATTATTTGAGTCAGTGCATTTAAGAGTCGAAATACATATAATTAAATAAAATAAGACTTGACAAAGTAATTCCATGTCTTATATTTAATTGGGACATCAGTATGGTGGAAGGATTGAATCTGTGCAGAACTATTTACTCAAAGGTTCTTTAATGATTAATGTTGAAATCTATATTATCCGGAAAGTCGTTGATCGCTAGGAGGCTTATCCCTATTGTAGAATAAATATTATTTATTTAAATAAATTAATTGTTTAATTTATTTATTTAAATAAGATTAGAATTGTTCTAATTGATTTATTCACAACCTAGGTTTAATATGGAGAACCTAAAGGGTCACACCATAAAAGGAAGAATAATTATTTAAGAAGTTAATGGCATAATCGTAATATATAGTTAAGTATATTTAATTTAATCTATGGTGATAGAATAAATTAAATAGCTTAATATTTATTATTTAATATTTTAGAAATATTAAATATAAATTAATAAGAGGAGTCTTATTAATATTATTACAATTATTATTATTTTAATTTCTAAAAGAGTTTAGGAATTAATTTAATATAAGTATTCTCATTTATTCCTAATTGGATTAGGAAAGAAAATTAGTTAAAGGAGTTTAATTAATTATCCCTAATAAGATTAGGGAGCTTAATTAATTAAAAGAATTTAATTAATTAAATAAAACTCAATTCCTTAATTGTTAAGGTGGGTTGCCCACATCTATAAATAAGAGGAGTCTTATTATGGGTGGTATGGGTTGTTGATTTTTCAACATACGTAATAATTCCAATTGTTGGGAGAGTACACCTTTTCTATAGAGATAGAAAAACTAGGGTTTAGCCAACCACCCTTCTTCTTGAATTTTCTTCTTCCTTGGTGGATCACCTCAGAGGCCAAACATATGGGTGGCTAACGTTGATCAAAGGAAGGAACCAAATCCGGTGGATTCAAGATTGAACGCGAAAAGGATTGGAGGTGAACTTGTACCGAGGAAGCTCGATCTTCAAGGGTATGATTTCTTATTCATCTTTTTTCGCTTAATTAATAATTGTGCATAAAGGATGATCCGGGTTTATGGTTTGTAAATTTTTAAACTCGATTTTACCACGCTCAAGACTTTTTATGCAATTTGATTGCGTTATGAATATTACAAACCTAATAAAGTGGCATCGTGAGCCAAACCTTTATGCTAATTATTAATTGTTTTAATTTGATATTATATTGATATGTGTTTAGTACAATTTAATTGGGCATAATTTTATTGTATAAAATTTTAATAAAAAAAAAAAAAAAAAATCGCGTGATAATCGCTATTTTCATGCACGCATTTTAACATAAAAGTTGGTCATTGCTTTTTTTTTTTTTTAACTCCGCATTGAAATCGAGAAATAAAGGAAGCAAGAGCTAATTTTTTTAAAGGCAAGCGCACATACATTTTTTTTTTTTAAAGCGAGAATTCCAACAGCTTTTTTATATATATATATATCTGAATTCATGGGTTCTTGTTTAACATGAAATACGGTGCCATAAGGCAACAAGGATCATGGGCTAGTGGCTACGGATGCTATATTTATATATATATATATATATATTCAATATATATATATACTGTAATTATATATATATATATATATATATATAGTTATATATATATATATATATATATATATTTTTTAATTATATATATATATATAATAATTATATATATATATTTTAATTATTTTATTATTAAAATAAAAGTTTATTTTAATTTTAAAATAAAAGTTTATTTTAATCTTAAAATAAAAATGTTTATTTTAATTTTAAAATTAGAATTTCATGCTAACTAATTAGAATTGGAATTGGATTCCATAATAACTAATTGGAGTTGAAATTGGATTTTATTTTCCTAAAATAAAGGAGTTTATTTGTGAATAGGTAAGTAAATCCATCTTTCCTTAAATAAAGGAGTTTATTTAGATATGAAATAAGATTTCATATTATTCAAAATAAAAGAGTTTATTTGTGAATGGAAAGAGAATCCTAATTTCCTTAAATAAAGGAGTTTATTTAGATATGAAATAAGATTTCATATTATTCAAAATAAAGGAGTTTATTTGTGAATAGGAAAGAAAATCCGTGTTTCCTTAAATAAATGAGTTTATTTAAATATGAAATAAGATTTCATATTATTCAAAATAAAAGAGTTTATTTGTGAATAGGAAAGATAATCCGTGTTTCCTTTAATAATTTTTTTTTTTTATATGGAATTGGATTCCATAATTAATTAAAATAAAAGAGTTTATTTTAATTAAAGATTTTTTTTTATTACATGGAATTGGATTCCATAATTAATTAAAATAAAGGAGTTTATTTTGATTAAAGATTTTGATTAAAATAAAATAGTTTATTTTATTCAAAATTAAATAAATTAAAATAAAATAGTTTTATTTTGATTTAAATTTGGATTAAAATAAAAGAGTTTATTTTGATTCAAAATTAGATTTTATACTAACTAAATTTGCCCATTAAATGATATCAATATATATATTAAATGTTTATTATTCATGAGATGAATGTTATTTATCGATGCATATGGTGATGTGTATGATAATAAATGGGATTGATTATGGACTATTGACCAATGCGATTGGATTTTATTTTAGTTGGATTCATGAATGTATGGGTTTTATTAAATGGGTCTCACAGACTCGCCTTCTCTAATTTTTCTTAATGTAAATTCTATTCCCTCCTATGTACTTTCCCTCGATCACGATCAAGGTTTCTATTTATTTTAAATAGTTTTGTAATAGGAATACTTAGAATTAATTTTGAAGAATTAGAGATCAAGGACAAGCGCTTGAAGACCCGTTTGTAATGGAGCCCAGGGTTTAAATGTAATAGTTATATTTAAATATTATTTCTTGCACCCTAGAGGTTTGACCTTTTGGTTCACTTGGTGGCTCTAGTGAACCAAACTAGAATAAAAGTCCATAATCAATCCGTAGAATATAGTATTCTATATGTGCATGCTTATACTATATATATTATATATTATGCAAACATGCTTCGCATGTTCATTAATATGACGCGTATTTTTATATATATATATGCATGCGCTTAAACAAGATGAGACAAATTAATAACAAACCCCTCAATTTTTATATTAAGTCCTAAGCATTCAAAGATATTTGGAATATCGAACGTCGCTTTCTAGCATGATAAAATTAATAGAGTATTAAATATTTAATATGAGTTTGTTGTGTCACCACAAGGCAAGTATTAAGTATTTAAGATGTTAATTTATCACATTTGATGCTTATAAAGAAAATTGAA
The DNA here is from genome assembly GCA_020205615.1 of Panax quinquefolius. NCBI lineage: Eukaryota > Viridiplantae > Streptophyta > Magnoliopsida > Apiales > Araliaceae > Panax > Panax quinquefolius. The sequence goes on from CM035162.1 coordinate 84,038,158, forward strand.
CAATATTGTTTTGTTGTGTAACCACAAGGATGATATTTTTCTTTTTTGAATATATGGAGTGCTAGGTCGGACTTAACTTGGATAATTTTGATTGGATGTGCGACCACTTGATCAAAATAATCTAAGAGGCAAAATACAAGGAGTTGCATAGTTGATGTAATTGACAAAAGTTGTCTACCTATTTATTTATATATAGTTTGTTGTGTCACCACAAGGCTATATACATTTGAAATGGGATCCTTATTCTCACTAGCAAATCTTTAATTAGATTTTGCCGAACTATATAAGTGAGGGTAATATAGTTTGAAGAAAATAGTGGGAGATACCAATTTAAAACAAGACCTAATTTATTTTGGTAATTAATAAAAGAATGTATGTTAAAATGTTGTTAATTACAAATTCATTTACAGAATTTTACAATGTCTAAAATTTACTATCACTGCGAAGCATATTAGATGCTAAGTTAATCAGACAGAATTAAACGGATTGGTTAAGGAATATGAGAATAGTTCTCATAGCTGAAAAGCTATCTTATGTCCTTAATACGCCTATCCCTGCAATGGTTGCAGACAATGCCTCTGAGGAAGAGATTGCTACTTTTAGAAAGTGGCAAGATGATGCTGATTAGCTCAATGCATCATGCTCGTATCCATGAGTAACAAGCTTCAAATGTCGACTGAAACTATGGATACTTCTACTATACTCCCGCACGTCAAGTAGTTGATGGTGAGGAAAGTAGGACCGATAGATATCGAGATATCTAAGGAGCTCTTCCGATCTAGAATGGCCAATGGCACTATAAGTATGCATAAAAGGTTCTTAACATAATCAATTTGATTGATCAATTAGGACAACTGGTTTTGTCATGGATGGAGAGTTGAGCTAAGATTTGATCTTGCACTCACTCCCCGGACTCCTTTCACAATTGTTGTAAATTTTTCATATAAACAAGCTAGATATCGACCTTCACCGATTTGCTTAACATGTTGAAAAATGTTGAGAGTCACTTTCAACCAAGAAAAACCAAGTCTTCACTTGGTAGGGGCCAAAGGATCTTCCGAAAAGAAGAACGATTCAAAGAAGGTAAATGAAAAGGCAAAAACAAAGGATAATAAGAACAAAATCGATACGGATAAGAAAGGAGTTTGCTTCCACCGCAATAAGCCCGGACACTCGGAAAGAAACTCATGAGAAGCATCTTGCAGAGGCTAACCAAAAAAGCTTAATAAAGTTTGATTATAATACGTTTTTTGTTCATGATTGAAATAAATTTTCTTTAAGTCAAGGTTCTACTTGGGTATTGGATACCCGACTTTGGTTATCATAAATATAGATTTATGAAGGACCAAAATGTAAGTAGAAAGTTAAACAAAGATAAGTAATCCTATGTGTGGAAAATGAAGCAAAGGTTGTTGCATTAGCCATAGAAACTTATAGTTTAGCAATGCCTACGGAAAATCTATTAAGTCAATAAGTTGTTATTGTATTCCATTCTTGTTAAAATATTATTTCCATTTTATTGTTGGACAATGAAATCTTTGGTATTATAATTAAGAACAATTGTTGTTCTATTTATAATAATAATGTTTTGTATAGAATCGGAATATTACTTAATAAATTTTGTATACTGACTTACATGAAAATAATTTTGCATATTGAACAAATTAGTATAAGAAAAGGAGATGATCATTCAAAGAGTTGAATGTATGTATTTTTTGAAATACAAGTGTGAATTATTTGAAAGGTTCAAAGAATTGAAATGAAACAAATTGACAAAGTATTAAGATTCTTTGATTAGATCAAGGAATAAATACTTGTGCAATAAGTTTCTAGATCATCTCAAATGGTTTTTTCATAATGGACACATCTCGATACGCAATAATTGATTGATGTATCTCGAAAGGAAAATCATACCTTGTTGAACATGGTATGGTACGGTCCAAAATGATTTTACCGACATTCCAAAGATCCTTCAGGGTCATGTCCTAGAAATGATCGTGACATATCTACTTAAAATGGTAACCTCTAAATCCTACCCAAGACTCCATAAAAGTTATGGATGTGGAGGATTCCTAATCTTAAGTATGTTAAGATAAGGGTTTTCCAACTTATGTGAAAAAGGTTTCAAAGGATAAGCTTGGGACAAGATTTGACATGTACTGATTTGTGGGACATCCTAAAGTAAGTTTAGGGTATATGTTCTATAATTCTACTTAGCAAAAGGTGTTTGTTACGAAACACGCTTCTAAGATAAAGGTGTTTATCATTGAAGGGGCTAGTGGGAGGATAATAGATCTTGAAAAGTTCAAGAACCACAAAACACTATAAGTCAAATAAGAGGAACTCAGTAGATAACCTATTATACCACAACCGAATCGTAAATCGAATAGCATCAAGATACCTAGGAGGTATGGATTCATCATGGATGATGATGATGAGGTACACATCATAGAAGATGATGATCCAGAGTTACATTCGATGAGGTAAGAGTTCTAGTGTGTACAAAAGGGTCAGTGGGAGCGTCGTGACATTCCTAATATTATATGTTGATATACTACGGATAAGGAATGACATACCAATGCTACAATCAGTAAAGATAAAGTTGTCTAAACAATCCTCCACGAATGATTTGGGAAGAGTATCTTAATTGGGGATATAAATCTATATAGATAGATTTAAGAGGATGCTCGACTTAACCCAAGGAACGTATATTCATTTGATGCTAAAGTCGTTTAGCATGGCAAACTCCAAGAGATGTCTCATGTCGATGAGCTATGGAGTGTATTTCTCTTAATAGTCCCCATAGACTCCAAAGAAGAGAGATCGCATGAGTGACAATCATGTATGCAATGAAATATACTGAGACCCGATGTCGATCGGTCATATATTCGGAGAAGATCACCGTAAAGACAAAGTGAAAAACATCTTAAAGTTCTTAACCAAGCACTAAGGATGTGAGCATACATGGTGGGTCCGAATTAAAACAAGAGGGCTTAACAGACTCAAGTTTTTCAGATGCACTCAAGACGGCGACGTAGAAAATCCACTTTAAGGTAAAGTGTTACCTTGAACGGTGGTGCAGTGAATTGAAAGGTTCCAAATAGCAAAGAGAGTTTTGGTTTAGTGATAAAGACAAAGTATATAGCTATAAATGAAGTCGCAAGTTGATTGTTTGGATTAAAGTTCATTACGTAACTAGGAATAGTTCCCAAGTCTCATCTTGGATCTAAACATGTGTTGTGGCACTTTCATTTGATTATTAAAATCATTGAAAGATGGGAAATCACTATAGAGATAGTGGACTCTCATGAACAACATTACATATCCATTAACTAAAGCTTATCCAACAACAGGATAATCGTCACTTAGAGAAGAAGAGTATGAGTTACCATGACGATTGGCTTTAGTGCAAGTGGGAGATTGAAAGTAGTATGCACACAAGCCAATCATGTTTGATGATAAAGCATATACTTTGTAACAATCTTATTCATTTATTAATAAAAAGTATTAATTTATTAAAGGCTTTTAATTATCTACACGATGATCTTTGTTTTATAATATGTGATAAACCCATAGTTTTAAGCAATGCTTTTAGAATAATGATGATGATCATTCTAATGAGATCTAAATTCTTAGAAAGCTTAAAACTAAAATAGTTCCCAATCATTGGATTACTAAATTGGGGATTAGTGAATCCGGATAGATTGGTACATACGTTGCTTGCTCATTGGATGAGGATGATTGATCTCATGATCATTTGTGTGGAGACACTAAAGCAAGTATGTAGGTGCTTATTAGAGAATAAGTTCACTGAACGTGGCTCGCTAAGGAATACCTAATGGAGTTTTATTTGCTCGTCAATAGGAATTCTCAGTAGTGATAGTAAGACAAGTGATCCTTGGACTTGAGATCATCATAGTATCTTGTGTATGATGAGTTATACTTTGACTTATTCCTTAAGACCCTTAGGGTATATCAAAGGGTATGCTTGGGTATAATAAGTTGTACATGGAGATAATGTATGATCAATAAAGAATCTACCACTTCTAATAAAAGAAGAGAAATGTCCTATGTGATTCGATAAATGACAACCCATTAGTCCTTGGCCAAGGCAGAATGAAATTAGAAAGGAGTTTCTAATTTGCATTATTTGGAGTTGTGCATTTAAGAGTCGAAATACATATAATTAAATAAAATAAGACTGACAAAGTAATTCCATGTCTTATATTTAATTGGGACATTGTATGGTGGAAGGATTGAATTGCATTTAACTATTTACTCAAAGGTTCTTTAATGATTAATGTTGAAATCTATATTATCCGGAAAGTCGTTGATCGCTAGGGGAGGCTTATCCCTATGTAGAATAAATATTATTTATTTAAATAAATTAATTGTTTAATTTATTTATTTAAATAAGATTAGAATTGTTCTAATTGATTTATTCACAACCCGGTTTAATATGGAGAACCTAAAGGGTCACACCATAAAAGGAAGAATAATTATTTAAGAAGTTAATGGCATAATCGTAATAATATGTTAAGTATATTTAATTTAATCTATGGTGATAGAATAAATTAAATAGCTTAATATTTATTATTTAATATTTTAGAAATATTAAATATAAATTAATAAGAGGAGTCTTATTAATATTATTACAATTATTATTATTTTAATTTCTAAAAGAGTTTAGGAATTAATTTAATATAAGTACTCTCATTTATTCCTAATTGGATTAGGAAAGAAAATTAGTTAAAGGAGTTTAATTAATTATCCCTAATAAGATTAGGGAGCTTAATTAATTAAAAGAATTTAATTAATTAAATAAAACTCAATTCCTTAATTGTTAAGGTGGGTTGCCCACATCTATAAATAAGAGGAGTCTTATTATGGGTGGTATGGGTTGTTGATTTTTCAACATACGTAATAATTCCAATTGTTGGGAGAGTACACCCTTTCTATAGAGATAGAAAAACTAGGGTTTAGCCAACCACCCTTCTTCTTGAATTTTCTTCTTCCTTGGTGGATCACCTCTAGAGGCCAAACATATGGGTGGCTAACGTTGATCAAAGGAAGGAACCAAACCCGGTGGATTCAAGATTGAACGCGAAAAGGATTGGAGGTGAACTTGTACCTGAGGAAGCTCGATCTTCAAGGGTATGATTCTTATTCATCTTTTTCGTTTAATTAATAATTGTGCATAAAGGATGATCCGGGTTTATGGTTTGTAAATTTTTTAAACTCTGATTTTACCACGCTTCCGCACTTTTTATGCAATTTGATTGCGTTATGAATATTACAAACCTAACAGTTATGATGATAGACTTTTAATAATTATGTGATGTAATAATTTTATTTCCTCACTTGAATGATTGTATTAAAGGTTAGAGAACCTGGGAGATAATGTTTTTATTAAAGTAATCCTGTATGGGCAGGTTTTTATTATTCAATATATTATGATTGGGTAGTTATATATGAATGTTTTGATTACGTGAACACCAAATCTTGAGGTAATGAAGTACCGAGATTTGGGGGTGTCACAAGTTGGTATCAAAGCTTTAGGTTATGAACCTTAGGTGGGGAAAAGCCTTAGGAAGTTACCTTTGAAAAGATAGTGGTGATTAACTTTTATCGAGTTTTAAGGAAGAAGTAATAAAACACTTATGTGCTTATGTGTTTATACTTATGTGCTCGTGAGTGTCGAGTAGTAATGATTAATAATTGAAACTTAAAATTTTGTTGTCAAGATGACTAATGTCAGAGAATCCAGTCAGGCTAAGGAAGATAGACCTCAGATGCCTATAGAGGAGGAGCCTCGAGACATTCAGGTTATTTGGGAACAACTCATCGCCACTGGAGTCACCGGTTGGTTGGTCATGATGGTTGAAGATGAGGATGATGGTGTGGAGACGGATGAGGAGGATCCTGTTGAGTTGCCACAGGAGGATGAGGATGATGAGGAGGAGGAGGAGGAGACTCCACTAACCTCGATAGCTGCTCGAATGTACGATGAAGTCTACGACCATAACGTCGAACTTCAGGATACAGTCGAGGAATTGCAAGAGATAGTAGCTGAACAACAGACTGCAATGACACAGAAAGATGATGAGATCCAAGATCGTGAGGAACGACTGACTAATGTCGAGGAGAAGCTAGAACAGACTGAAGGAGAGAAAGAATAATTGATCGAGGAGGTCGCTGAATTGAAGAATAAGCTAATAGAAGAAGCTACGAAGAGGACAAGAGTCGAGGACGCATATGAGGTAATGTTTTAACGAGCCGGGATAGCAGTAAAAGAAGCACATGCAAATAGAATGAAGATGGAAGAGATGAATAGAGTAGTCAACACAATGGTTAATCGAGCTCAGGATCGGGTCATGGGATATCCTATTCAGTTCGAGACGCTGCCATCGTACGTATTAGATCATAGAACAATGTTCCGAGTCATGGAGGAAGAACGTAGTAAGGCTAAGCAGTATCTTAGTAGAACATCGTAGTTGTTGTACGATGAATAAAATGATAAATAAATTGTAAATCCCAAGTGTTATGAAACCTATGGGATATGAGGATGATGTTGTCTTGAAACTTTTGTAGTTCAGGAAGTAATGTAATAGCAGTAATGATATTGTTTTATGTTTTCAAAGAGGTTATGAATAAATAAAAGTTGTTATTGTATTCAAAGTGTTATGTGATTTGTGGTTATTTCTTTTGTGGAAGCAAGTTAAGTAGAAATTACTTAAAAGAGTTGAGTAATAATCTAATGGGTGTATTTTTAAACAGAAAATGCCTCCCAGACGTCAACCACCACGATAGAGAACCAACAAAGGAACCAACAATAACGACAATGTTGATGTTAACCCAGTTCAACAATTAGTGACGTTACTGACAGGAGCGTTGTAGAATCAACCACAGAACCAAGGGACAACATTTAAGGAGTTCAAGGCTATTTGGAACACACGAATTTGGTGGGTCGATGAATCCGAATGAGGCACAAACTTGGATTATGGAGATAGAAAAGGTGTTCGATGTTGCTAGGGTAGGAGATGACCAGAAGACTGCTTTCGCAACATTTATGTTGAAAGTAGAAGCTAGTTATTGGTGGCAGGCCAATAAAACTCGAGAAGGACCAGGGATGATGACCTGGGATAGGTTTAAGGAGATATTCTTTGAGACCTATTTTCTCGAGAGTTCGAAGGGTCAATTGGAAGTGCAATTTCTGGAACTGAAGCAGGGAACGATGACGGTATCCGAGTATGCCGATAAATTCAACGAATTGGTGAGGTTTGCGCTTTATCAAGTCAGCACGGATGAACGCAAGGCGAAGAGGTTTTAACAGGGACTGAAGCCCTGGTTTTACAATAGGGTTTCCCTGTTCTAGTTGATGACTTTCGCAGCAGTGATGGAAAAAGCAATACTCGTTGATGGTGGAGGCGAGGTAGTGACAAAGTTCAATCAGGAACAGAAGAAGAAGAAGAAGAAGAAGAAGAAGAAGAAGAAGAAGAAGAAGAAAAGAAGAAGAAGAAGAACGAGGTGGAGATTAAGAATGGAGGTAGTAGCGGTGGAAACAGCAACAACAACAACAATAACAACAATAACAACTTGAAAAGGAATTAGAATGGAAACATGGGTGCTGGAAACCAGCAGGGTAACCAGCAAAACAAGAAGTTTGAAGCATGTGCTACATGCGGGAAGTTTCACAAGGGTACGTGCTTGATGGGGAAACGAGTATGCTTTAGTTGTGGCCAGGAGGGTCACATCGCCCCAAATTGCACTCAACCTAAGAATAACGTGTGCTTCACGTGAGGATCCAAGGATCATTTTGCTCGTGAATGCCCTAAAAAGAAAAATGGAATGACAACCAGAAGCAATGGAGGTAACAATGGAGGTACATCATCAAACAAACCCACAGCTAGAACCTTCAACATGACTGTGCAAGATGTTGTGCAATCAAAAGATGTGGTGTCAGGTATTGCCCCAATCAATGATATTGATGCTTATATATTATTTGATTCGGGTGCTACTTGCTCGTTTATCTCTGATGAATTTGCTAAGAGGTTAGAATTGCCTAGAGAAGAATTGAATTTCCCTTTGAACATAGAAATTGCGAATAAAGAGATAATCCCTGTTAGATTCGTATACAAGAACTGTAGGGTGAACATTAAGGAGAATATCTTGATACTAGATTTGATTCCGATTAGACTGGGAGAGTTTGATGTTATTTTGGGAATGGATTGGCTGTTCAAATATGGAGCGGTAATTGATTGCCAAAAGAAGTGTGTAAACCTTATGACCCCGTCAAAGGTAGTATTTTATGGTAGCAAGTCACCTAGATAAATGAATTATCTGACGATTATACAGGGCAAGAAATTGTTGAGTCAAGGTTGTGTGGGCTATTTAGCTTACATAGTCGATACTTAGAAAAAGAATGTGAAACTGGAAGAGATACCAATGGTGAGGGAATTTGAGGATGTGTTTCTAGAGGATTTGCTAGAACTTTTGCCTGACAGAGAAATTGAGTTTGTGATCGACTTAGTGCTGGGGACAACACCAATATCGAAGGCCCCGTACAGAATGGCTCCAGTAGAAATGAAGGAACTGATAGTACAGTTGCAAGAATTATTAGACAAGAAGTATATTCAACCAAGCGTATCACCGTGGGGAGCGCCAGTGTTATTCGTGAAGAAGAAGGATGGGTCAATGGGTCTTTGTATTGATTATAGAGAATTAAACAAAGTCACTATTAAAAACAAATATCCATTACCAAGAATAGATGACTTGTTTGATCAGTTGAAGGGAGCTAAATACTTCTCGAAGATAGGTTTGAGAACTGGGTATCACCAATTGAAAGTGAGGAAGGAGGATATACCATGAATGACATTCTGAACTCGGTATGGACATTACGAGTTTTTGGTGATGTCTTTTGGTTTAACCAATGCACCTGCTGCATTCATGGATTTGATGAATAGGGTGTTTAGACCATTCTTAGACAAGTTTGTAGTGGTATTCATCGACGACATTGTGGTGTATTCCAAAACTCAAGAAGAACACGTGGAACACTTACGTTTAACATTAGAAACACTAAGAAAGGAAAAGTTGTACGCGAAATTCACTAAGTGCAAATTTTGGCTAGATCGTGTGCAATTTCTTAGGCACGTGATTTACAAAGATGGGATTTTTGTGGATCCATCAAAAGTGGAAGCTGTAATCAATTGGGAACAACCAAGAACACCGTCGGAGGTGAGGAGTTTCTTGGGACTGGTCGGTTATTACAGACGATTTATTCAAGATTTGTCTAAGATAGCCACTCCATTAATAAATTTGACTAGGAAAACTGTGAAATTTGTTTGGACAGAGAAGTGTGAAGAAAGTTTCCAGGACTTGAAGAAGAAATTAAGCATGGCACCTGTGTTGTCATTACCAGATAGTACAGAAAACTTTGTGGTGTATAGTGATGCCTCACATAAAGGGCTGGGATATGTTCTTATGCAGAACGGCAAAGTAATTGTGTATGCATCAAGACAACTGAAGGATTATGAGAAAGGTTATCCGACTCATGATTTGGAATTGGCTGCAGTAGTGTTTGCTCTCAAGATATGGAGACACTATCTCTATGGAGAGAAATGTGAACTCTACACAGATCATAAAAGTCTGAAGTATATTTTCACATAGAAGGACCTGAATATGCGACAAAGAAGATTGATGGAATTTATAAAGGATTACGATTGTGAGATCTTTTATCACCTAAGAAAAGCGAATGTGGTTGCAGATACTTTGAGCAGGAAAGGTCGGGAGAAGTTGATGCTGATAACCACTCAGGAGGAGCTTATTTCAGCAATGACAAAGCTAGAGTTAGAAATCAAATTTCCAAAGGAATCTAATGAACGACAATTCTAGATAGATGTTAGTCCAACTTTGGTAGACAAAGTGAAGAATGCTCAACTATAAGATAAAGAATGCGAAACAATCAAAGAGAAAGTGATTGACGATATTGATGTAAAATACAAGATCGATACCAAAAGACTAATACGATTCGAGGAAAGAATTTGGGTTCTAGCAGTACCAGAGCTTAAAGACGAAATATTGACTGAAGCACACAACACAAGATATTTGATTCATCCAGGAAGTACAAAGATGTATCAAGATTTACGACGATATTTTTGGTGACCGAATATGAAAAGAGACGTTACAGAATGCGTTGCAAAATGCTTGACGTGTCAGAAGGTGAAAGCTGAACATCAACAACCAAGCGGGTTACCTCAACCATTGGAAATACCGGAATGGAAGTGGGAGCATATCACAATGGATTTTGTGACACCCCCAAATCCCGGTACTTTATTACCTCAAGATTTGGTGTTCACGTAATCAAAACATTCATATCTAGCTACCCAATTATAATAAATTTAATAATAAAAACTTACCCATACAGGATTACTTAAATAAAAACATTATCTCCCAGGTTCTCTAACCTTTAAAACAATCATTTAAGTGCGAAAATAAAATTATTACATTACATCATTATTAAAAGTCTATCGTCAATGATAAAACCAAAATTACAAGTCTTCATCAATTGTACATTTTCCCTTTTCTTTGCTAGTTGTAGGTTTATCTACCTTCTCATTCATAGCTGCAATAAATGTATAAATATGCAAGAGTGAGCAAACAAAGCTCACTTGAGATAAGAATGAATATCTTTACAACAATTGCCAAATAATAGGCTCAATAGAACTGAATAATATGTTCTATTAACATTACAACATTTGTTAAATAATAGGCTCAATAGAACTGAATGATATGTTCTATTAACATTTCAACATTTTCCAACTCATAGGCTCAATAGAACTGAATAATATGTTCTATTAACATTCTTAAATAAACTACTGAGGGTCAAATGACCATGAACCGTGTCCATAGTTATAAGTAATCTTTCAACTTTAACTTTAACAATCATATGACTATAAGGACTCCGCGTACTTAGGGGGATCAATCCTTCGGACAATGTATTGTGCACAACCATTTCAACGCTAAGCGTAAACCCCTAAACATAGGGTTATTCATCTAAGTATTTAGAGTACAAATCCGCACCAAAGAAAGTTTGGTTTGGATAAGCTTTCAAGGGTAATTTAAGTTTAATGATCATCAACAAGGGAACTAGTTGAATCCACAATGCTTGATAATACAACATTTGTTTAATAACAACATAACTTAGAACATTTGAGAATCAAAAATGAAATGATTCTACATATCTAACTCATGCTTGAAATAACTATAGAGCATAAGTATTCAATAGAATGAATAAAATGGTTAACCTTTGCTTGAACAGTAAAATAAGCTAAGGTTCAAGTTTTATAACATTAGAAATAAAATTTCTGAACTTTAAGAAACTTGCTTAACTGTAAACAAGTTAGAATGAATCAATCAAATGAGAATTTCCAATAATAGTAGAGTTAGAGTTTGCTCAAATTAATTTTGGAAACAATTTACTTATTCAATAACATTTAATATAAAAATCTTGCTCAATCAAAAGCATGAAGTAATAATAAATGAACTAACTCAATGAAAATGTAGAGTTAAAACTTGCACAATGTGATAAATGAACTAGCTCAACGAAAGTGTAGAGTTAGAAAACGTGCATCAATCATAACAAACTAACTCAATGAAAGTATGGAGTTAGAAGACTTGCCTTGAGCATAAGCTATAATATCAAACTCACGTTCACTTATACATAGGTTTAGAACCATAATCGATTAGATATACTAACATTCATGTTCCATCATAACACGCATTTCTAATTAGGCTTGTTAATTTAACATAAGTCTTTTATTACCAAATACGTTTCAGAATTTTCCAAGCGTTAACCTCACAACGCTTAACTAACGTTCATTGTATAACTAACTTATAACATAACACGTTCATCACTTACAATCACGTTTACAAAGTTGAAATCATAAATGACACGACACGTTACTGATTTAACCTCCTTGTTACTTGTTTAACTCCTTAACACAACTTTAAATCAAGCTATAGTGGTGTTACAAAGTCTGCAGAAGATGGTGAGACCTTACGTCTCAAGAGGTAGGTATGGTACAAATTGTGCCATACACAAACAGGGGATGGCATATTGCAGAAAGCAGCTGCCGCCATTTTTTCCTTAAGATTGGCGCAATTGCCTTGGCAAGGCACAGATTGACAGACAGCAGTCGCCTATGAGAATAAAGAGTTTACTTTAGCCCAACAAACACGAATTTCACCCACTAAACAGTGAAATTAACACGTAAAATAAATATAACAATATCATAAACATGATTGCTAACACTTACAACCAATTAGCATAATTTAACACTAACTACAACTATTTTAATTTTTCCAAATTCAAGTTTTCAAACAAAAACTTCATTTTTGAGTTCCTTCACAGAATTGAACACTGTGATTTCAATTCTTGTCCAATTTACCTCATTCCAATTACGTTATACTCATATGTCATTAAACTAACCAATACAAGCCTCAATTTACAGTTTGATATAGAAATTGGCCACTAAAATTGATACTTTTCATGAACATATGGAAAAATACATATAATGTCAAAAATGTCTACTGATATCCAAAATAAATCATGAAATTTTGATTTAAACATAAACACTATCATTATAAGCATGTATAACCACAATTACCAACTATATAAGTCCATAACTCATAAATTTTGATTCCACCGAACACAAATAAATATACCATGAATTCATATATGTATATATATATATATATATATATATATATATATATATGAAATATCAAGGTCAAGTAAATTACCTTAAAATAGCTTGTATTCCTTGCTAATTCTTAAAACTCTTGTTAAACTCGCTGAAATTTGCTTAAGTTTTCTCACAATTCTCTCAACCCTCTGTAATCTCTAAGCTAGCAAATAGAATGCGTAAAACCAATTGATAAACAATGCGCACAAATAAAACTTCCAGATCTTAATACACCAACTTAATAAAATGGCAGTTACAAAACAAACGCTCAAATTATAAATATATTATATTTATTATTCTATATTTTTATCTATTTATTAAATTTAAATAAACTAGAAATCTCAAATGCCATAAGGCATGTTTGGCAAAAACCCTTTAAATATTAAAGAATTAATATATTAAGCCTTGTTTGGTAAAAACTAAATTAAATTACTTTAATTTATTTTAATAACTCCTTATAATATAGTTATTTGTCACACTATATTTAATCAAGCTTTTATATTTATTTTAATTAATGCAAATCACAATTAATTAAATAAATCCTTTAATCACATAACACAATACAAATAATTAATCATTTAATTGAAATATCAATATAATAATAAATTCCTTAATTCATCAATTATTTATTAAATAAATAATTAACTAAACAAAAATTAAATCAATTGAACAAAACAAAAATTAAATCAATTGAACAAATATTTATTCAACGATAATCACATCACTTAAATATTTATATCACTCAATAAATATTTAAAATTACATTTAAAATTCTGGAATGTTACAATTCAAACAATCAAATCATCACATTCTTCCCTACTTACAAAGATTCTGTCCCCAGAATCGAAGACATAGATTAAACAAATAACTCAGTGTAACTTTTTCATCATTTCAGTTTTGAGTTCCCACGTTGCCTCTTTGACATTGTAGTTTCTCAATATCACTTTCACGGAAGGTATCACTTTATTTCTTAGCACTTGTTCTTTCCTGTCGACTATCTGGATAGGAACTTCTTCATAAGACAAATCTTTATTGAATTGCAATGGTTCATCCTCGATCATGTGCTTGTAATCGGGTTTATACGGTCGTAATACCGAAATGTGAAAAACATTATGAATGTTTTCCAATTCTGGAGGTAGAGCTACCTCATAAGCCACTCCCCCCACTCTTCGTAGTATCTCAAATGGTCCAATAAATCTTGGGCTAAGCTTTCCTTTCTTGCCAAAACGAATTTTCCCTTTCCAAGGAGAAACTTTTAGAAAAACGAAATTTCCTACTTCAAATTCGCGATTCTATCTATGTTAGTCGACATATTTTTTTCTGTCGGTCATGGGCTGCTACCAATCTTGTCCTGATGAGTTTGTCAACTTCAGCAGTTTGTTGTACCAGTTCTGATCCTAACAATTGACGTTCACCGACTTCATCCCAGCACAGTGCAGTTCTGCATTTTCTGCCGTACAATGCCTCGTAAGGTGGCATGCCGATGCTCGCGTAGTAACTGTTGTTGTAGGCAAATTCTACCAACGGTAAATGTTCATCCCAGCTTCTTTTGAAATCCTTGATGCATGCTCTCAGCATATCTTCCAGCGTTTGGATTGTTCGTTCACTTTGCCCGTCGGTTTGCGGGTGGTATGTTGTACTCATTCGCAACTGTGTTCCCATACATTCTTGTAGTCTCTTCCAGAAGTTTGATGTGAACCTTGGATCTCTATCTAACACAATTGACACTGGAACTCCACGTCTTGACACGATCTCTTTAACGTACAATTTCGCTAGCTGATCAAGATTAAATCTAATTTTTATTGGAAAAAAGTGTGCAGATTTTGTCAATCTGTCCACTATTACCTATATCGCATCGTATCCTTTCTGAGTCGTTGGAAGTCCTACCAAAAAATCCATTGTTATATGCTCCCATTTCCATTTTGGTATTTCCAACGGTTGAAGTAACCCGCTTGGTCGTTGATGTTCAGCTTTCACTTTCTGACACGTCAAACATTTTGCAACGCATTCTGTAACGTCTCTTTTCATATTCGGCCACCAAAAATGTCACCGCAAATCTTGATACATCTTTATACTTCCTGGATGAATCGAATATCTTGTGTTGTGTGCTTCGGTCAAGATTTCTTCTTTAAGCTCTGGTACTGCTGGAACCCAAATTCTTTCCTCGAATCGTAGTAGTCCTTCTGTGTCGATCTTGTATTTTACATCGCTACCCTCAACCACTTTCTCTTTGATCGTTTTGCATTCTTTATCTTGTAGTTGAGGACTCTTCACTTTGTCCACCAAAGTTGGACTGGTATCTATCTGGAATAGTCGTTCATCGGATTCCTTTGGAAATTTGATTTCAAACTATAGCTTCGTCATTGCTAAAATAAGCTCCTCCTGAGTAGTTATCAGCATCAACTTCTCCCGACCTTTCCTGCTTAAAGCATCTGCAACCACATTCGCTTTTTCCGGGTGATAAAAGATTTCACAGTTGTAATCCTTTATCAATTCCATCCATCTCCTTTGTCACATATTCAGGTCCTTCTGTGTGAAAATATACTTCAGACTTTTATGATTTGTGTAGATTTCACATTCTTTTTCTGAGTATCGACTATGTAAGCTAAAGAGCCCACATAGCCTTGACTCAACAATTTCTTGGCCTGCATAATTGTCAAACATTTCATTTGTCTAGACGTTTCGCCACCATAGAATACTACCTTTGACGGATTCATAAGGTTTACACATTTCTTTTGGCAATCAATTACCGCTCCATATTTGAACAGCCAATCCATTCCCAAAATTACATCAAACTCTCCAAGTCTAATCGGAATCAAATCAACCATTAAGATATTCTCCTTAATGTTCACCCTACAGTTCTTGTATACGAATCTAACAGGGATTATTTCTTTATTCGCAATTTCTATGTTCAAAGGGAAATTTAGTTCTTCTCTAGGCAATCATAACCTCTTAGCAAATTCATCAGAGATAAACGAGCAAGTTGCACCCGAATCAAATAATATAAAAGCATCAATATCATTGATTAGGATAATACCTGACACGACATCTTTTGATTGCACAACATCTTGCACAGTCATGTTGAAAGTTCTAGTTATGGGTTTATTTGATGTTGTAACTCCATTGCTTCTAGTTGTCACTCCATCGTTCTTCTTAGGACATTCACAAGCAAAGTGATCCTAGGATCCGCACGTGAAGTACACATTCTTCTTAGGTCGTGTGAAATTTGGGGCGATGTGACCCTCCTGGCCACAATTGAAGCATACTCGTTTCCCCATCAAGCACGCACCCTTGTCAAACTTACCACGTGTCACATGTGATAACCCAGGATTTTGAATATTCAAAATTTTACGAATAATTTTTTTTATTTAATATTAATATTGATTATCAATTTTGTGACAAGTATCTGTGATACGAGTCTCGAGAAAGTGAATTTGTATATTAACTAATAAATTTAGAATAAAGTTGTGCTTAACAGCTTTAGAAACCCTAACCCTAATTTCTGGATAGGGATTCGATAGAAAATATAATTAAAATAATTATTTTAATGAGTATGTGTTTGTAACGAAGAGATTGATTGATGAATGATTGATCAGATAAGGTTTAAAATTATAAACCCTAATAAGAGATTAGAAACCCTAATCTCAGGATTATAAACCCTAACGTATCGTTAGAAATCCTAATCGAAAGCTGGGAAACACTAATTTTATATTCGGAAATCCTAAACCCTAATTAGGAAACCCTAATCCTAATTAGCAAGCCTAATGTGTTTAGTAAATGTTAATATAATTAGTAAACCCTAATTATAATTTATAAATATTATTTCTATTTAAAACACTAATTTTAATTTGGTAATCTATTTTTTTCTTTTTAGAAACCCTAAATACAAAATTCTAGAATTGGGATTTGTAAAACCTAAGGGTTAGAACCTTAGGGTTAAACCCTAAGGATTTGGACAATGTCAATTATGCCATTAAATATATAATGCTAATGACAAAAATGCCCTTTGTTCATTTTCTTTAATTAGTAACTTGCATAAATGGCCAAAAGCTTTAGTGGTTCACCAACTCTTGACTTTGTGGCATAAAAATCTCAGCAACTCAGCCTAGCTTAATAGCAATCTAAGCAACATACATTGCATCATGAGATATAATAGATTTGAGAGAGAGAAATTTAATAACTTAGCTCATTTTTCTTACAAGCTCTCAACAACTCTTTCTCTCTCCTAACCTCCGAAAATACTAAGTTTCTCAGTCCCTAAAACACTTCATAAATCATCAAGATCAGTTTAGTAGAGCCAAGATCTAAGCATCTTCAAAGAGAAAGGTATAAAGCCCTAAGCCCTTTTGATCTTGTATGTTAAGTCAACTTTTGTGTTTATATGTTTAGATGTTTGCTAGAAGGTGTTTTATGATGATCTATGGTGATATACCATAGATCCATAGCATCAAATGGCTTTAAAATCGAGTTTTTTTTTTTCAAAACTGTTAAGAACACGATTGAGGTCTGACAAGAAAATGTCAGGAGCCACAGATCTGTGTCTGTTTTTTATTTTACTTATTTTATGTTTTGGATCAGTTGTATGCCATAAGGACTGTAATCTGGAAGTTAAATCACAACCATTACATGTCCAGATTTCATTTTATTAATGGTCAAATAGAGTTAGCGAAAGATGACCAACACTTTACGGGTAACCGTAAAGTGTGTAAACCAAATATCCGATGTGTTTTCTAAGGTCTTGATCTGTCAGATGTTAAGAGATATGATGGTGTTGTTGTTATCAAGTTGTAGCCTGCTAGATGGACATTAAATCCATGCCTTACAACCCCTTAAACAACAACTATATTGGAGGTAGGAGATGGTCAAAGTAGCCATCCGAGACCGATTTTGGGTTTCTGGATTTTCCAGAAACCGTAAGAACTCGCCCTCTGACATAGTTTGACCGTGCTAAATCTGGCGATTTGGATATTTTTGAACTGCTATGTTGATATGTAATTGTTCCTTGTCATGCGTATTACCTATTTCGACCATGAGAACAACGAATAAATGACCAGAACAAATAGATAATGGAGCTAAAAAAAACCTACTCAAGCTACCTGGGTTTCTAGGTTACTCAGAAAACCCAGGTGCGTTCTTCATAGTGTAATGCGATAAGATTCTGGTGGTGATTGATAGTTGTATTCCTACATGTGTACTACAAGATTGAACCCTAAGTTAGCCCAGAACATGATTATACAAAGAATTATAAGTTGGTCAAACCATGACCCTTGTTAAGCCGACTGTCAGTGTTCTTGAGCTCAAGAACATCAACAGCCACGCTAAGTGTCCCTATAGGCCATTAGCGATGGATTAATTAATTTATTTTCTGATTTTTCCGGTAATTAATTAAAAATAGAAATTAAATTATAAAAATTATTAAAAATGGTTTTAAAAATTATTTTAAAGTATGAAAAATAATTTTTGACTAATTAGAATATTTTTCTTTAATATTTATAATTATTTAAATATTAGAAGTATTTAATTTATTTAATTAGTTTATTAAATAAATTAGAGAAAAATTATTTAATATTATGAAAATCATTTTAAATAAGAATAAAGTGTTAAAAATATTTTGAATTATAAAATATAATTTTCAATATTTTGGAGAATTCTCATTAATTAATTAATATTAATGATATTAAATTTATTTAATTATTATATTAAATAAATGAATTAAAAATGATTTTATTAATCTAAAAATCATTTAAAAATGAGAGAAATGTTTTAAAAATATTTGAAGTTATAATTAATGACTTTTAATATTTTGATAATAATTTCATTAATATTTAAATATTAATGGTGTTGATTTAAAATGATTTTAATTATTTTAAAAATCATTTAATTAAAATATTAATGATTTAAAAATATTTTAAGTTATTAATAATAACTTTAATATTTTGACAAGTATGTTATTAATATTTTTATATTATTAAATATTAATAATGATAAGATTATTTGATAATTAAATCATTTAAAAATGATTTAAGTGTTTGAAAAATTATTATAAATTATAATAATTGTTTATAAATTATTAAAAGCTTCTAAATAATATTATAAACGATATTTGACCTATCTAAAATAATACTGAAGCTTAGAGACCAAGTTTAATTGACAATAACTGTGTTAATTATCGGATAAAGTGACCAGAACACCGAGAATGGATTGAAGTCCAACCAGACTGAAATAGTTAGACTTGTTAAGTGTTTATATAGGTTATAAACACTAATGTGGCTATGTGGTAATGTGCCTAGGACAGATTGATTGTGAATTACAGTGTTGTATGTTATGAAATATTGTGCTAATTGTGAGACCGATATTATTGGTTATAGGTCTTACGAACGCAGATAAGTTTATTGTGTAGCTGTAATCAACGCGTAAGGCAAGTTTCCTCAGTCAACCTTGAGTTATATTCATTCAATTATTATAATGGTTAATTTTTGCTAATTATACCATGTCCAGGGAATTTATTGTTGATTATTCGCAGTTAGTGCATGATTAATAATTCAAATTGAATTACTGATTCGGAGAATATACATTTGTAGAATAACTGTTGTTGGATATTCATATTCGTAGAAGATAGAATTGACAGTACAGATAATTCCTGTTTATTGTCGATTTATGTTTAGAAACATCTTAGCTAATTATTTTGGCTAGACGGACATTTGTTAGAATTGATAGATTCGAGAAGAGAATTCAATTGTTATTGATAGATCGATGCCAATTATTTCAGCTAGATCGATAAGTAAATAGAAATTGAAATCATTAAATTTTGTTGTTAAATCAAATCTTGATTCTGAGACTGAGAAGAACAACCTTTTATATAAAGGGAACATTTTTTAAGTGGTATAATCGACCATTACGCGCGACCTAAGTATTATGCATAATATAGGGTACAAGGAGTTGGTCGGCTCTAAGTACTTGTAGAGGGGTATGATTTAATCTTTATGGTTATTTGATAATCCTACGTATGTATCAAAGTAAATCTTTGATAGATACCCGAGAAAGTAGAAGTTCTAGATCCAATGGATCGCTCAGCATAAATCTGGAAAACATTCCACTTTGTTATTGCGTAGAATTGATTCTTGTTTATTCAATAGAATATCGTAGAAACTTTGAAAGCGTTGTACTCTTTCATTATCAGATTATTGTGTTGCCTAGAATACGAGAAGACTTGTTATTGATTAACGATTTGTTTCAGCTGTTTCAAAGTTCACTGAACTTTGGATCAAAATAGATAGTCTGTTCTTATTGATTCGTATACATTTATTGTTTGTTTTAATTTGCGAGGAAAACTTGTTGCTCACCCTTGCTATAAATAAAACATTTCAGCTAGGAACGAAGAGGCCAGCGGGTCAAAGAAGAACAAAGGCAAAGGCAAGATGCTGGAGTAGTTATAAAGAACTTATTATTATGTTGTATTTTTAAACCTTTTTGTTTATCTAAGGGGTATGTATGTAATTTTAAGGTTAATAAACCTGAGACTAATGTATTAACAATATATGTTAATGACTTATATATTCCTATTTATATATGAATGGGTAGTTAAATGGTATTATATTGTGAATCGTGAACACCAAACTCGGGGGTCAGGTAACCCGGATTTGGGGGCATCACAGGTTGGTATCAAAGCCGTAGTGACCAAGGTGTCACAAGTTGGTAGAAGAGCTATAGGTTATAAACCTTAAGTGGGGTGGGGGAAACCCTAGGATTATAACCATACGCGATATAGAGAAAACTCAGTTAGAGTTCTAAGTGAGGGATTGCCGAAGTGCATCAATAGTGAGATAAGTGGACACATAGTGTTAGAAGTTTGTACTAATGAAGTACTAATCAAGTTATTTAAACTGGATGTAGGATGTCTGGAGACGATCAAACGAGTGCAGAGATGCTAGCGGCTATTGCACCAATGCCAGAAGCCGAGGTGCCAGTGCAAAGCGAATCAGTTGAAAAGGTGGGAGAAGATGAACCTATGGTCAATCTGGGTAGCGATCATGACGATTATCCCGAGATGTATCTGAGTGGAGATGAGGAGGCAGAGTCTAAGCCAGCTAAGGTAGAGTTAAAGAATAAGACTAAAGTTGAAGAACAAGATCAACTAGCTGCAGAAGTTCAAGAACTCCGGAGTAAGGCATATCTCTTAGAGGAACTGTGGAAGACGGAGCGAGCATTATGCGAAATAACTGAAGAAAGGAATGAGCTGAAGGCGCAGGTGGAAAGGATGAAGACTGAAGGTGGTGGATCGTTTGAAGGGACAATCAAGCAGCAGAAAGACAAGAATAAGTGAAAGAAGGACAACGACAACCCTAATTCTGAAAAGTCAAGCCCGAAGAAGAAGCAAGCATGAAGCAAGTGTGGAAAGACTCACGCGGGAGAATGCATGATGTGGAAGAATGTGTGCTTCAATTGTAAGTAGGAAGGACATATTTCTCTGCATTGTCCTAAGCCAAATTTGAGGAAGTGTTTTTTATGTGGGTAGACGGGTCACAGATTCAACAAGTGTCCCATCAAGAAGAAGACTAGTGAAAGGAGTGGTCGGTAGACAACCTAGATATATGTGATAGTATTTTTTGGTAGAAGTTTATGATATTAAGTGTTGTAATATCAAGAACGATGTTTAAGCATATGTAAATATATATGTTTTATGAATGAAATCTTTATTTTCTATATGAATATAAGATTAATATTAATTTGTGTGTTCTTAAAACTCATACTTATGGTAAGTTAATGACTCATAATTATATGAAATGTTTTGAACCCCTCAGCGAATGGACGCCAATGGTCTGACTAGGATAAGTTCATACACTCATATAATTGTGGCAAGTTCTTGAACTCATAAGTGTTGTAAGTTTGATGAACTGGTAATAACTATGTGTGAATGGAGAATTATAACTTTTTGTGTAAAGTTGTGTTAATAATCCTGATATGATTTTAAAAGGGATAGTAATATGTGAAGTACTAAATGTACTATGTGCTATTTGAATAAATATGCAATTATATGAGAATTTTGTATTGAATTCTTATTGTGTTAAGAATTTGTATAGAAGAGAGAGAATTAATATAAGATTTTATTTAAATCGGATCATGCCGCTTTAGACGATTTACGTAATCGAAACCAACGAGAAGAACAGTCAGTGAATAACGAAGGAGGTCAAGCAGACCCAATGCAAAACTTTGCGGATATGATAGCTGAAGCTATGAAAAATAGGGCTCCATTAAGAGGAAGAGCGAGAAATCAGCCAACTGATAGATTGGCTAACTTCAAGGACTTTAAAGCTGTAGGACCGCCAGAATTCAAGGGAACCACAAATCCGATTGAAGCCCAAACTTGGGTGAAGGAGATGGAGAAAGCATTCGTCATTGCGCGAGTGGCGGAAGAGCAAAAGACGACTTTTGTAACTTATCTGATGAAGGAAGAAGCTAATTACTGGTGGGAGACTAACCAAGCGCGAGCTGGAACAGCTATAGTAACATGGACAAGATTCAAGGAACTGTTCTTTGAGAACTACTTCTCATCGAGTATGCAATCCAGGATGGAAGTTAAATTCTTAGAAATTAAGCAGGAGAACACGTCGGTATCTGAATATGCTGCCAAATTCAACGAGCTGGCAAGATTTGCACCTCATCGGGTGGACACAAAGGCATGAAAGGCGGGAAGATTCGAGAATGGACTGAAGTCAGGAATATTCAACAAGGTAGCAGCATTGCAGATCAACACGTTCGCGGCTTTGATGGAGAAAGCATTAATTGCTGAAGGACGGAGCGAAGCTGCGTCTCAATTTCATTAAGAGAAGAAGAAGAAGACCAATGATGGTGGAAGCAGTGGTGGTAGTAATCCGAATAAGAGGAAATGGAGTGAGAATACCCAGTCGGGTAATAAAATAGAAGATAATAGGAAAGGAAGGGAGCCATGTTCGAATTGTGGGAAGAACCATGCTGGAGTTTGCCTGAAGAAGAAGGGAGTTTGCTATAACCGGGCAAGAGGGACACATGTCGCACAATTGTCCCAGTCTGAAGAAGATACATGTTTGCTTTGCATATGGATCGACTGATCATCTTGTTCGAAACTGTCCGAAAAAGAATGCTGAGAAGGAAAGTGTCAACAAGGGACCCGGTGGTGGAACCTTGGCAATTCGAGGACCTGAACAGCCAGGAAGACCAACCGTCCGTACATTCAATATGACGGCGCAGGATTCAGTGGCTACTCAGGAGGTGGTAGCAGGTAATGATTTCGTTTAGAAATTTAATTACACGAGTAAATTGAGTTAGATAATTACTGTGAATTGTTTTCTTTTATAGATTCAAGTCACAAGTTAGTATTTGAAACATAAATTAATATTGTGTTGATAAAAATGAATTGATGATTCAACTTTAAAAGAATATAGAGAATAAGAAAGCGGTGATTCCGAGGACGGAATCCTTTTAAAGAGGGGTGAATGTGATAACCCGGGATTTCGAATATTCAAAATTTTACGAATACATTTTTTTTATTTAATATTAATATTGATTGTCAATTTTGTGATAAGTATTTGTGATACGAGTCTCGAGAAAGTTAATTTGTATATTAACTAATAAATTTAGAGTAAAGTTGTTCTTAACAGCTTTAGAAACCCTAATCCTAATTTTTGGATAGGGATTCGATAGAAAATATAATTAAAATAATTATTTTAATAAGTATGTGTTTGTACCGAAGAGATTTATTGATAAATGATTGATCAGATAAGGTTAAAAATTATAAACCCTTATAAGAGATTAGAAACCCTAACGTATTGTTAGAAACCCTAATCGAAAGCTGGGAAACCCTAATTTCATATTCAAAAATCCTAAACCCTAATTAGGAAACCCTAATCCTAATTAGCAAGCCTAATGTGTTTAGTAAATGTTAATATAATTAGTAAACCCTAACAATATTTTAGAAATATTAATTTCTATTTAAAACCCTAATTTTAATTTAGAAATCTATTTTTTTCTTTTTAGAAACCCTAAATAGAAAATTCCAGAATTGGAATTTGTAAAACCTAAGGGTTAGAATCTCAGGGTTAAACCCTAAGGGCTAAACACTAAGGGTTTGGACAAAGTCAATTATGCCATTAAATATATAATGTTAATGACAAAAATGCCCTTTTTCATTTTCTTTAATTAGTAACTTGAAAAAATGGCCAAGAGCTTTAGTGGTGCACCAACTCTTGACTTTGTGGCGTAAAAATCTCAGCAACTCAGCCTAGCTCAGTAGCAATCTAAGCAACATACATTCCATCATGAGATATAATAGATTTTAGAGAGAGAAAGTTAATAACTTAGCTCATTTTTCTTGCAAGCTCTCAACAACTCTTTCTCTCTCCTAACCTCCGAAAATACTAAGTTTCTCAGTCCCTAAAACACTTCATAAATCATGAAGATCAGTTTAGTAGAGCCAAGATCTAAGCATCTTCAAAGAGAAAGGTATAATGCCCTAAGCCCTTTTGATCTTGTATGCTAAGTCAAATTTTGTGTTTATGTGTTTAGATGTTTGCTAGAAGGTGTTTTATGATGATCTATGGTGATATACCATAGATCCATAGCATCAAATGGCTTTAAAATTGAGTTTTTTTTTCAAAACTGTCAAGAACACGATTTGTGGTCTGACAAGCTAATGTTAGGAGCCACAGATCCGTGTCTGTTTTTGATTTTGCTTGTTTTATGTTTTGGATCGGTTGTATGCCATAAGGACTGTAATCTGGAAGTTAAATCACAACCATTACATGTTCAGATTTCATTTTATTGATGGTCAAATAGAGTTGACCGAGCATGACCAACACTTTATGGGTAACCCAGAAAGTGTGTAAACCGTATCTGACAGGTTTTTCTAAGGTCTTGATCTGTCAGATGTTATGAGATATGATGGTGTTGTTGTTATCAAGTTGTAGCTTGCTAGATGGACTTTAAATCCATGCCTTAAACCCCTTAAACAACAACTATGTTGGAGGTAGGAGATGGTCAAAGTAGCCATCCGAGATTGATTTTGGGTTTCTGGAATTTCTAGAAACCGTAAGAACTCGCCTTCTGACATAGTTTAACCATGCTAAATCTGTCGATTTGGATATTTTTGAACTGCTATGTTGATATGTAATTGTTCCTTGTCATGTGTATTGCCTATTTCGACCATGAGAATAACGAACAAATGATCAGAACAAATAGATAATGGAGCTAGAAAAGACCTACTCAAGCTGCATGGGTTTCTAGGTTACCTAGAAAACCCAGGTGCGTTCTGACAGTGATTTGGAGGAGCCAGATCATCATAGTGTAATGCGATAAGACTCTGGTGGTGATTGATAGTTGTGTTCCTACATGTGTACTACAAGATTGAACCCTAAGTTAGCCCAGAACATGATTATAAAAAGAATTATAAGCTGGTCAAACTATGACCCTTATCAAGCCGACTGTCAGTGTTCTTGAGCTCAAGAACACCAACAGCGATGCTAAGTGTCGCTATAGGCCATTAGCGACGGATTAATTAATTTATTTTCTTATTTTTCCAGTAATTAATTAAAAATAGAAATTAAATTATAAAAATTATTTAAAATGGTTTTAAAAATTATTTTAAATTATGAAAAATAATTTTTGACCAATTAGAATATTTTTCTTTAATATTTATAATTATTTAAATATTAGAGGTATTTAATTTATTTAATTAGTGTACTAAATAAAATGGAGAAAAATAATTTAATATTATGAAAAATCATTTTAAATAAGAATAAAGTGTTAGAAAATATTTTGAATTATAAAATATAATTTTCAATATTTTGGAGAATTCTCATTAAGTAATTAATATTAATGATATTATATTTATTTAATTATTATATTAAATAAATGAATTAAAAATGATTTTATTAATCTAAAAATCATTTAGAAATGAGAGAAATATTTTAAAAAATATTGTAAGTTATAATTAATGATTTTTAATATTTTGATAATAATTTCATTAATATTTAAATATTAATGGTGAATATTTAAAAATGATTTTAATTATTTTAAAAATCATTTAATTAGAATATTAATGATTTAAAAATATTTTAAGTTATTAATAATAACTTTAATATTTTGACAAGTATGTTATTAATATTTTTATATTATTAAATATTAATAATGATAAGATTATTTGATTATTAAATCATTTAAAAATGATTTAAGTGTTTGAAAAATTATTATAAATTATAATAATTGTTTATAAATTATTAAAAGCTTCTAAATAATATTATTAACGATATTTGACTTATCTAAAATAATATTGAAGCTTAGAGACCAAGTTTAATTAACAATAACTGTGTTAATTGTCGGATAAAGTGACCAGAACACCGAGAATGGATAGAAGTCCAACCAGACCAAAATAGTTAGACTTGTTAAGTGTTTATATAGGTTATAAACAATAATGTGGCTATGTGGTAATGTGCCTAGGACAGATTGACTGTGAATTACAGTGTTGTATGTTATGAAATATTGTGCTAATTGTGAGACCGATATTATTAGTTATAGGTCTTACTTAACGAGATAAATAAGTTTATTGTGTATCAGTAATCAACGCGGAAGGCAAGTTTCCTCGACCAACCTTGAGTTATATTCATTCAATTATTATAATGGTTAATTTTGCTAATTATACCATGTCCAGGAATTTATTGTTGATTATTCGCATGATTAGTGCTTGATTAATAATTCAAATTGAATTACTGATTCGGAGAATATACATTTGTAAAATAACTGTTGTTGGATATTCATATTCAGTAGAAGATAGAATTTGATCTGATGATAATTTCTGTTTTTATTGTCAATTTATGTTGAGAAATGTCTTAGCTAATTATTTTGGCTAGACGAACATTTGTTAGAACTTGATAGATTCGAGAAGAGAATTCAATTGTTATTGATAGATCGATGCCACTTATTTCAGCTAGATCGATAAGTAAATAGAAATTGAAATCATTAAATTTTGTTGTTAAATCAAATCTTGATTCTGAGACTGAGAAGAATAACCTTTTATATAAAGGGAACATATTTTTAAGTGGTATAATCAACCATTACGCACGACCTAAGTATTATGCATAATATAGGGTACAAGGAGTTGGTCAGCTCTAAGTACTTGCAGAGGGGTATGATTTAATCTTTATGGTTATCTGATACTCCTGCGTATGTATCAAAGTAAATCTTTCATAGATATCCGAGAAAGTAGAAGTTCTAGATCCAATGGATCGCTCAGTATAAATCTGGAAAACATTCCACTTTGTTATTGCGTAGAATTAATTCTTGTTTATTCAATAGAATATCGTAGAAACTTTGAAAGTGGTGTACTCTTTCATTATCAGATTATTGTGTTGCCTAGAATACGAGAAGACTTGTTATTGATTAACAATTTGTTCAGCTATTTCAAAGTTCACCGAACTTTGGTTTCATTCTATAAAAACAGATAGTCTGTTCTTATAGATTCGTATACATTTATTATTTTTTTAACTTGCAGGGCAAACTTGTTGCTCACCCTTGCTATAAATAAAACATTTCAGCTAGGAACGAAGAGGCCAGCGGGTCAAAGAAGAACAAAGGCCTTTATGCTGGAGTAGTTATAAAGAACTTATTATTATGTTGTATTTGTAAACCCTTTTTGTTTATCTAAGGGGTATGTATGTAATTTTAAGGTTAGCAAACCTGGGACTTATGTATTAACAATATATGTTAATGACTTATATATTCCTATTTATATATGAATGTGTAGTTAAATGGTATTATATTGTGGATCGTGAACACCAAACTCGGGGGTCAGGTAACCCAAATTTGGGGGCATCATATAGCACATGCTTCAAACTTCTTGATCTGCTGGTTACCCTGCTGGTTTCCAGCACCCACGTTTCTATTCCACTTCCTCTTCAAGTTGTTATTGTTGTTGTTATTGTTTCCACCACTACCACCTCCATTCTTGATTTCCACCTCGTTCTTCTTCTTCTTCTGTTCCTGATTGAACTTTGTCACTGCCTCGCCTCCACCTTCAGCAAGTATTGCTTTCTCCATTACTACTGCGAAAGTCTTCAATTGAAATAGAGAAACCCTACTGTACAACCAAGGCTTCAGTCCTTGTTCTAACCTCTTCGCATTGCATTCGTCCGTGCTGAATTTATAAGGCGCAAACCTCCCCAACTCGTTGAATTTAGCGGCATACTCAGATACCGTCATCGTTCCCTGCCTCAGTTCCAAAAATTGTACTTCCAGCTGACCCTTTGAACTCTCGGGAAATTAGGTCTCGAATAATATCTCCTTAAACCTATCCTAGGTCATCATCCCTGGTTCTTCTCGAGTTTTATTGGCCTGCCACCAAAAACTAGCTTCTGCTTTCAACATGAATGTTGCGAAAGCACTCTTTTGATTATCTCCTACCCTAGCAATATCGAACACCTTTTCTATTTCTATAATCCAAGTCTGTGCCTCGACTGGATACTACTTAGCCTTACTACGTTCTTCCTCCATGACTCAAAACATTGTTCTGCGATCTAATACGTACGATGGCAGCGTCTTGAACTGAATAGGATATCCCATGACCCAATCCTGAGCTCGATTAAGCATGGTGTTGAATGTTCTATTCATCTCTTCCATCTTCATTCTTTTTGCCTGTGCGTCTTTTACTGCTATTCCGGCTCGTTGAAACATTACTTCATATGCGTCCTCAGCTCTTGTCCTCTTCGTAGCTTCTTCCTTTAGCTTATTCTTCAGTTTAGCGACCTCCTTGATCAGTTGGTCTTTCTCTCCTTCAGTTTGTTCAAGCTTTTCCTCGACATTAGTCAGTCGTTCCTCACGATTTAGATCTCATCGTCTTTCTGTGTCATTGTAGTCTGTTGTTCAACTACTATCTCTTGTAATTCCTCGACTGTATCCTGAAGTTCCACGTTATGGTCGTAGACTTCATCGTACATTCGAACAGCTATCGAGGTTAGTGGAGTCTCATCCTCCTCGTTCTCGTAATCCTCATCCTCCTGTGACAACTCAACGGGATCCTCTTCATCCGTCTCCACATCATCATCCTCATCTTCAACCACTGTGACCAACGGGGCCGACTCCCGTGGCAGTAATTATTCCCAACTAACATGAATGTCTCGAGGCTCCTCCTCTATAGGCATCTGAGGTTTATCCCCCCTAGCCTGACTGGATTCTCCGACATTAGTCATCCTGACAACAAAATTTTAAGTTTTAATCATTAGTCATTACTACTCGACACTCACGAGCACATAAGTATAAACACATAATCACATAAGTATTTTATTATTTCTTCCTTAAAACTTGATAAGTGTTAATCACCACTATCTTTTCAAAGGTTACTTCCTAAGGCTTTTCCCCACCTAAGGTTCATAACCTAAAGCTTTGATACCAACTTGTGACACCCCCAAATCCCAGTACTTCATTACCTCAAGATTTGGTGTTAACGTAATCAAAACATTCATATCTAGCTACCTAATTATAGTAAATTGAATAATAAAAACCTGCTCATATAGGATTACTTAAATAAAAACATTATCTCCCAGATTCTCTAACCTTTAATACAATTATTCAAGTGCGAAAATAAAATTATTACATAACATCATTATTAAAAGTCTATCGTCAATGATAAAACCAAAATTATAAGTCTGCATCACTTGTACATTTTTTCCTTTCCTTTGCTAGTTGTAGGTTTATCTACCTTCTTCATTCATAGCTGCAATAAATGTATAAATATGCAAGAGTGAGCAAACGAAGCTCACTTGAGATA
Source organism: Panax quinquefolius (assembly GCA_020205615.1). Taxonomy (NCBI): domain Eukaryota; kingdom Viridiplantae; phylum Streptophyta; class Magnoliopsida; order Apiales; family Araliaceae; genus Panax; species Panax quinquefolius. The sequence continues at coordinate 84,067,693 of CM035162.1, forward strand.
AGAATGAATATCTTTACAACATTTGCCAAATAATAGGCTCAATAGAACTGAATAATATGTTTTATTATCATTACAACATTTGCTAAATAATAGGCTCAATAGAACTAAATGATATGTTCTATTAACATTTCAACATTTGCCAACTCATAGGCTCAATAGAACTGAATAATATGTTCTATTAACATTCTTAAATAAACTACTGAGGGTCAAATGACCATGAACCGTGCCCACAGTTATAAGTAATCTTTCAACTTTAACTTTAACAGTCATATGACTATAAGGACTCCACGTACTTAGGGGGATCAATCCTTCATAAAATGTATTGTGCACAACCATTTCAACGCTAAGCGTAAACCCCTAAACATAGGGTTGTTCATCTCAGTATTTAAAGTACAAGTCCACACCAAAGAAAGTTTGGTTTTGATAAGATTTCAAGGGTAATTGAAGTTTAATGATCATCAACTAGGAAACTAGTTGAATCCACAATGCTTAATAAAACAATAGTTGTTTAATAACAACATAACTTAGAACATTTGAGAATCATAAATGAACTGATTCTACATATCTAACTCATGCTTGAAATAACTATAGAGTATAAGTATTCAATAGAATGAATAAAATGGTTAACCTTTGCTTGAACAGTAAAATAAGGTAAGGTTTAAGTTTTATAACATTAGAAATGAAATTTTTGAACTTTAAGAAACTTGCTTAACTTTAAACAAGTTAGAATGAATCAATTATCGAGAATTTCCAATAATACTAGAGTTAGAGTTTGCTCAAATGAATTTTGGAAACAATTTACTTATTCAATAACATTTACTATAAAAAGCTTGCTCAATCAAAAGCATGAAGTAATAATAAATGAACTAACTCAACAAAAATGTAGAATGGTAAACGAACTAGCTCAACAAAAGTGTAGAGTTAGAAAACTTGCATCAATCATAACAAACTAACTCAATGAAAGTATAGAGTTAGAAGACTTGCCTCGAGCGTAAGCTATAATATCAAACTCACGTTCACCTACACATAGGTTTAGAACCATAATCTATTAGATATACTAACATTCACGTTCCATCATAACACGCATTTCTAATTAGGCATGTTAATTTAACACAAGTCTTTTATTACCAAATACGTTTTATAATTTTCCAAGCGTTATCCTCACAACGCTTAACTAACGTTCATTGTAAAACTAACTTATAACATAACACGTTCATCACTTACAATCACGTTTACAAAGTTGAAATCATAAATGACACGACACGTTACTGATTGAACCTCCTTGTTACTTGTTTAACTCCTTAACACAACTTTAAATCAAGCTATAGTGGTGTTACAAAGTCTGCTGCATGAAGCAGTAACCTAACTCTCTCTCAGGGTAGGTATGGCGCAATTGCGCCATACACAAGCTTCAGGCGTAGGCTGCGCCATTTTTTTGCCTTGTACTTGCCAAGCGAGATCTGCAATGCATAGAGAAACGCAGAGTTGGTTGTGAAAGGTAGCCAACTTTAGCCCAACAAACACGAATTTCACCCACCAAATAGTGAAATTAACACGTAAAATAAATATAACAATATCATAAACATGATTGATAACACTTACAACCAATTAGCACAATTTAACACTAACTACAACTATTTTAATTTCTCCAAATTCATGTTTTCAAACAAAAACTTCATTTTCGAGTTACTTCACAGAATTGAACACTGTGATTTCAATTCTTGTCCAATTTACCTCATTCCAATTACGTTATACTCATATCTCATTGAACTAACAAATACAAGCTTCAATTTATAGTTTGATATAAGAATTGGCCACTAAAATTGATACTTTTCATGAACGTATGGAAAAATACATATACTGTCAAAAATGTCTACTGATATCCGAAATAAATCATGAAATTTTGGTTTAAACATAAACTCTATCATTATAAGCATGTATAACCACAATTACCAACTATATAAGTCCATAACTCATAAATTTTGATTCCACCGAACACAAACAAATATACCTTGAATTCATATATATATATATATATATGAAATATCAAAGTCAAGTAAATTACCTTAAAATAGCATATATTCCTTGCTAATTCTTGAAACTCTTGCTAAACTTGCTGAAATTTGCTTAAGTTTGCTCACAATTCTCTCAACCCTCTGTAATCTCTATGCTAGCAAATAGAATGCGTAAAACCAATTGATAAACAACGCGCACAAATAAAACTGCCAGATCTTAATACACCAACTTAATAAAATGGCAGTTACAAAACAAACACTCAAATTATAAATATATTATATTTATTTAATTTAAATAAACTAGAAATCTCAAAAGACATAAGGCTTGTTTGGCAAAAACCCTTTAAATAATAAAGAATTAATATATTAAGCCTTGTTTGGTAAAAACTAAATTAAAGTACTTTAATTTATTTTAATAACTCCTTATAATATAGTTATTTGTCACACTATATTTAATCAAGCTTTCATATTTATTTTAATTAATGCAAATCATAATTAATTAAATAAATCATTTAATCAAATAGCACAATACAAATAATTAATCATTTAATTGAAATATCAATATAATAATAATTTCCTTTATTCATCAATTATTTATTAAATAAATAATTAACTAAACAAAAATTAAATCAATTGAGCAAAACAAAAATTAAATCAATTGAACAAATATTTATTCAACGATAATCACATCCATTAAATATTTATATAACTCAATAAATATTTAAAATTACATTTAAAATTCTGGAATGTTACAGATTTTGTGGTAGGACTTCCAACGACTCAGAAATGATACGATGCGATATGGGTAATAGTGGACAGATTGATAAAATTTGCACACTTTTTGCCAATAAAGATTAGATTTAATCTTGATCAGCTAGCGAAACTGTACGTTAAAGAGATTGTGTCAAGACATGGTGTTCCAGTGTCAATTGTGTCAGATAGAGATCCAAGGTTCACATCAAACTTCTGGAAGAGACTACAAGAATGTATGGGAACACATTTGCGAATGAGTACAACATATCATCCGCAAACCGACGGGCAAAGCGAACAAACAATCCAAACGTTGAAAGATATACTGAGAGCATTCATCATGGATTTCAAAGGATGCTGGGATGAACATTTACCGTTGGTAGAATTTGCCTACAACAACAGTTACCACGCGAGCATCGGCATGCCACCTTACGAGGCATTATGCAAACAGAAAGTGCGTAACTCCTTTCGCGGCCGGGATGAAGTCGATTGAACGCCAAATCGTTAGGGACAGGAATTAGTACAACAAACTGCTGAAGTTGTAAAACTCATCAGGAGAAGATTGGTAGTAGTCCAAGACCGACAACAAAAGTATGCCAATCAACATAGGCAGAATCGCGAATTTGAAGTAGGAAATTTCGTTTTCCTAAAAGTTTCTCCTTGGAAGGGGAAAATTCATTTTGGCAAGAAAGGAAAGCTCAGCCCAAGATTTTTTGGACCATTTGAAATACTACAAAGAGTGGGGGAAGTGGCTTATGAGGTAGCTCTACCTCCAGAATTGGAAAACATTCATAATGTTTTCACATTTCGGTATTACGACCGAATAAACCCGATTACAGGCACGTGATCGAGTACGAACCATTGTAATTCGATAAAAATTTATCTTCTGAAGAAGTTCCTATCCAGATAGTCGACAGAAAAGAACAAGTGCTCAGAAATAAAGTGATACCTTCTGTGAAGGTGATATGGAGAAACCACAATGTCGAAGAGGCAACGTGGGAACTCAAAGCTGAAATAATGAAAAGTTACCCTGAGTTATTTGTTTAATCTATGTCTTCGATTCTGGGGACAAAATCTTTGTAAGTAGGGAAGAATGTGACTATTTGATTGTTTGAATTGTGATTCTGAGGACAGAATCCTTTTAAAGAGGGAATGATGTAACATTCCAGAATTTTAAATGTAATATTAAATATTTATTGAGTTATATAAATATTTAATGGATGTGATTATCGGTAAATGAATATTTGTTTAATTGATTTAATATTATTTGGAGAATTATTTGTTAAATAAATAATTGATGAATTAAGGAAATGATTATTATATTAATATTTCAATTTAATGATTAATTATTTGTATTGTGTTATGTGATTAGAGAATTTATTTAATTAATTGTGATGTGCATTAATTAAAATTAAATATGAAAGCTTGATTAATATAGTGTGACAAATAACTATATTGTAAGGAGTTATTAAAATAAATTAAAGTAGTTTTAATTTAGTTTTAACAAACAAGGCTTATTATATAATTTTTTAAAAATAAAAGGGTTTGCCAAACAAGCCTTATGGCTTTTGGAATTTCTAGATTTTTAAAATAATTAAATAAATTAAAATAATAAATCTAGTATATTTATAATTTATACGTTGGTTTTGTTGTAACTGACATTTTATTAAGGTTGTCAGTTTAGTTTTACGTATTATGTATATTGTCTTAAGCCTAAGCCTAAGAAAAGCTACAGAGAAAAATTACAGAGAATTGGGAGAGAATTAGAGAGAAACCTAGGAATTTTACAACAATTTCAGTGAGTTAACAAGTTATTTTTACACAACATTAGTATTATATATATATATATATGGGTTTTACGGCAAAATTTCATGTTATGTGAATTTCATATTTTGAATTGTTGCTTTACAATGGATTACTTGTGATTATATGAATATATGATGATAGAGATTATGTTTAAACAACAATTGCATGCTAATTTTGGTTTGACAGTAGGAAGAAAATTTGACAGTGTATGTATTCTTTGTATGGCTTAGGTAAGTACCAATTTAGATGGTCAATTCTTATATTAAATTGTAAATTGACGCTTGTATATGATAATTCATTAAGAAACAAGCATAACGTAATTTGAATGAAGTAAATTGGACAAGAATTGAAATCAAAGTGTATAATTTTGTGAAGGAACTCGAAAATGGAGTTTTTGTATGAAAACTTGAATTTGGAGAAATTAAAATAGTTTTAGTTAGTGTTAAATTGTGCTAATTGGTTGTAAATGTGAGTAATCATGTTTATGATAGTTGTATATTTATTATATGTGTTAATGTTATCGCTCTACATGGGTGAAATTTGTGTTTGTTGGGCTAAAGCTCTGGCCATCGTTCATCGCTTTCTCTCTGCGTTTCGAATGACACAAGAAATTGCTACTTGGCGTTAAGGCAAAATGGCGTACTTGTGTTTGATCCTAAGTTTTTTGTATGGGCGCATTTAAGCGCCATACCCTGGTTTGAGATTCTGACTTCTGCTATTACAGCAGACTTGGGGGAAACATCCTCGCATGGTCTGAAATTATGTTAGCATGTTAAATGTGTAATGTTAAGGTTAACATAACATAGTGAGTTATGGTTAGTATTATCAAAGTTGCAAAAATGATTAGTAAATCGAAAACGCGTTATGTGGTAATTTAGTATACATAATGAAAGTTAGATAAGTGTTGCGAAGTAAAACACTTAGAGTTTGTGAAATGTGAATGGTAATGAACATGTTTTGATATGTTAGCATGTCTAATAGGTATTGTGGTTCTAAAATTATGTGTAAGTGATCGTGAGTTTAATTTTATAGCTTACGCTCAAAGCAAGTTTTCTAACTCTACACTTTCATTGAGCTAGTTTGTTTATTACATTGTGTAAGTTTTTAACTCTACATTTTTGTTGAGTTAGTTCTATTATTATAAATGCAAATTTTTGATTGAGCAAGTTTTATCTAAACTGATATTGAATAAGTAAATTGTTCCTAAAATCTATTTTAGTAAACTCAAACTCTAGTATTATTAGAAATTCTCAATTGATTGATTCATTCTAACTTGTTTACAGTTAATCAAGTTTCTTAAAGTTCAGGAATTTCATTTATAATATTATAAAACTTGAACCTAGCTTATTTTACTATTCAAGTAAAGGTTAACCATTTTATTCATTCTATTGAATACTTATGCTCTATAGTTATTTCAAGCATGAGTTAGATATGTAGAATCAGTTCATTTATGATTCTTAAATGTTTTAAGTTATGCTGTTATTAAACAACTGTTGTATTATCAAGCATTGTGAATTCAACTAGTTCCCTGGTTGATAATCATTAAACTTCAATTACCCTTGAAAGCTTATCCAAACCAAACTTTCTTTGGTGCAGACTCATACTCTAAATACTGAGATGAACAACCCTATGGTTAGGGGTTTACGCTTAGCGTTGAAATGGTTGTGCACAATACATTGTATGAAGGATTGATCCCCCTAAGTACGTGGAGTCCTTATAGTTATATGACTATTAAAGTTAAAGTTGAAAGATTACTTATAACTGTGGACATGGTTCGTCGTCATTTGACCCTGTGAGGGCCCCGAATCCGAGGTCCTGAATCACCGCAGATCCGGTTCGATCATTCTATAACTATTACTATATTTGCAAAAGATGTAAACATAAATTGTTTATACAATACATTTACACACTATTCCCCAAGGTCGAGTAACCTTAACTTAATCACATTCATAACTTATTTAACACATAACTTTATTATCAAACTACATTATTACAAAACTAATCGCGCACATTAGCTTTAAGCTGGAATTGTCTTTAACCTTTCCTTGTATCCAACGTGTACGTCTTAATCTATAATGTTTTATCATGATATAGCAAAGGTGAGCATAAGGATTGCCCGACAAGTTTAAGTTCAATAATATAACGATATATCATGATTGTGAACTAGTAGGAACAAATTTATGACTGAACAAGTATTATACATGAACAAATATATCTGGACCAACTGGTAATGAAGGTGATTAGCCTTTCATACCTGACTTATACATGCAATATGTACAGAGTACAATTCATGGAAACTAGCAATGATTAACCATAAGCTTATCCGAATGAAACACTCTTAGTAGAGTTAAGTAAAAATAAACTTGCCTGAACCATTGATTATCGTTACGCAATTTATATCGCTTTATTCGAAGACCTAATATTAGTAATATAGATCTCCAATATTAGAATAATATCATCACAATATAATACTATAATATATATAAATAGAATAACCTAAACACATAACACAAAACCCTATCAGTCTATAACACACAGAAGGATCAGTCAAGTCAAACTATTTCAGTCTGACTTGAATCCAGCAAAATTCTAACACCCCGACGGACTAGTCAAAAAATTCACGAGTTTAAGTTCAATTAAACTCTGACTTAATAGTTAACAATTATCTCAGATAATTTTAATATCAATCAAATTATTTTTCGTAAGCTCGTAATAATTTTTAAATAATTATTACTATTTATCATGAATTTTTAATCATTAATATCGTATTTAAATGAATTAAATACCACATAATTCCTTTATCATTAATATTTATTTATTATTAAATATTAATGAAAATCATCACATATTATTATAATATAATTATAATATATCAAAGTATTTTTAATACCTTAAAATCATATTTATATGATTTTTAAACACTTAAATTCATTATCCGATTATTGCTATTAATATTAAAATATTAATATTTTCATGGCAAAATATCATAAGTTATATTTTATAACTTAAAATATTTTTATATCACTTAAATCATTTTTATATGATTTTTAAATCATAAATTCTATTTTTCCTTAATTTATTTAATATATTCATTAAATAAACTAATTACCATTAATATTGATTAATTAATGAAATTCATCACAAAATATTAAAAGTCCTTTGAAAATAACTGAAAATATTTTATTATACCATAATATTATTTTTCATGATTTTTAATGAATTAAAATTATTTTAAATAATTTATTTAATATAATAATTAAATAAATGAAATACCATTTATATTCCAACAATATTAAATATTTATGAAATACACTCAAAATAATTAAAAACTATTTTTCAGACTTTAAAATAATTTTTCGGAATTTATTTAGTATTTTTAATAATAAAAATCTATTTTTATCTATTTTTGAATTAATTTCCGGAATATTCAGAAAATAAAATAAATAAAACCGTCGCAAATGGCCTATAGCGACACTTAGCGTCGCTGTTGGTGTTCTTGAGCCTCAAGAACACTGACAGCTTCGTGTTCAAGGTGCTCGGTTTGACAAGCGTTATCTATCAATCCATGCATGTTATGGTCTTGTTTAAACATTGATTATGTAGTATCTATGTAACTCTACATGCAGCAATCATCATATATATCACACAATCATAAACCATGAAGATCCAACTCCTTAAACTTACTGTCAGACATCACCTGGGTTTTTCAGAAACCCAGGCAGTTCGAGTGGCCCATTTCGAGCTCAATTAGCTAAGTGTTCTGGTCATCAAATGGTCGATCTCAAGGTATAAACAGGTAGTTAACATGTCAAATAACACGTATACATTAACATATAAGTCCAAATACAACAGGATCACATGATATGATCCGGTCAAAGGCTATCAGAACTATGTTCTTACGGTTTCTGGGTTTTTCCCAGAAACTCATCCGTGACCGAGTGGCCTGTCGACGTCGGGATTTTTGGATGTCCCTTTCCATTACTTGTTCTTTGGTGTTCTCATTTTAGGTGAGATTTGTTTGAAAAAAATAAGTGAAAAAGGTCCGACATGTATAGTGTCGACGATGGACTGTTAAGAGTCGCCAGTTGGTTTTTTAAATGGTTGTACCAGCACAACCGATAAAAGGTTTGCACATTGACCCTGTGATGTGACACTGACATACGGGTCGGCGAAACCGAGATTCGTTTAGGGTCTGGGGACTTGGTTATGCGGCGAAACCGAGATTTGTTTAGGGTCTGGGGACTTAGGCACCCCCCGACATCCGTGTTACCACGGTGACCGCCTCTTTTCAAGAATCTATTATCTGAGTGTGTGTGTGTGTGTCGGTCAATGTGCTGTTATATGAAAGTTGTGCGAGGCCTCGTTCGAACCTATATACATAGGGTTTGAATTTATGTAGAAAATTCAGTTTTAACAAGATATGTCAGTGATGTTTTATGAAATAGGTTTTTCAAACCCTGATGCTCAATAGGAATTGAGACCTTTTACACTCCCATTTTTATTAAATGAGCGGCTGAATTGAATTTATTTGACGGATGCGAGGCATCCGTACGAAAATAATATACAAAAATAATGCCGACTTCCTCGTGGGTATGAAAACGATCTGAGGAAATTTAGACATCGTAGAATAATTTACAAGCTGCTTACAGCTGAAAATGTCCATCACGGGAACCGAATCTATATTCAATGGGATGAATCTGTGATCACATGATTCCTAGGCTAACAAAATATTGCAGTTTATGTGAAAGCAGTAAGCAGGTATATATATAAAAGTTGTAAATATATATATACAGACAAGATCACCAACCATGAAGTACCTTCATGGGGGATCAAAAATGTAAATAAAAGTCATTTAAAGCTATCAACCACCACGGAGGAAACTCAAAAAGGATGTAATGTAAATAAAGTCAGAATATACCAATCGCCATGAAGTAAACTCTGTGCGGATTTAAATGTAAAGAAAGTTGTAAAAGCGATCAACCACCACGTAAGTAAACTCTGTGTGGGACAAATATATATATATATATATATATATATATATATATATATATATAAAAATAAATGCACCGGATGTGAAATCTGTGCTCATCGAATGTAGTTCGACCACGATTCATATATATAAGTATATATGTATAAAATCGAGTAAACGCACGGATATAAATTCCGTGCTCACCGTAATGTAGTCCGACATACAGTTAATATATATAAATGTACATATATATATTAAAGCAATAAACGCTCGCATCAAGTTCAGGCTCATCAAATCGAACAAAGTTCATATATATATATATATATATATATATATATATATATATATATATATATATATATATATATATATATATAGAAAAGCACGTAACGCTCTAGACCAAAGTCTAGGCTCAATTGAGGCATAACTCGATAATGTTAGTCAATATATACATATATATATATATATATATATATATATATATATATATATATATATATATAGACTGGAAGGAAACCCCGGACCGAAGTTCGGGCAAAAGCAAACAACATGACTCTCAACGTGTAGAAGGGTGTGTGCAAAGATGAAGAGAAAGACTCTGAAGTGTGTGTGAGAAGGCTTACAGCTGACTGATAAAAAAGGCTTCTATATCTTTAGAGTGGATAAACACTGGCTTTTGTGGGTACAAAAGAGGCTATATATGAGCTCACAAGTGTTTGAAAGTGGGAAAATACACTGTATGGCGAGTGCAGAGCAAATTGTGCGTGGTTTCCCCGTCTTTTTGTCTTAAAATCAGCACCCCAAGCCCTCTATTTATAGGCATATGAGCCTCTGTGTGTACAGAGGGAAGGGTCGGGGTCTACCGGGTTTGTCGGGTCGGGTCGTCTCGAAGTACGTGCACTCATGCACTGTAATGTACACTCAGATTTTCAGAAGTACAATCCGGGAATCCGTTTGAGGTATACAGGACCTATTTCGGACTGCCGTTGTCGAGAGTTGTACGATGGCATGGGATTAGAGATTGTGCAAAGTCATTGAAGATGGGAGGATGCCCTCCGGTCTTCAAGCTTCAACTTTCATCCGTTACCTCGCACAATAGTCACTCGGGATTGATTAGCCTTGTGGGACATCGTTGCGTAGAGACGTGATGTGGCATTGTGTTGGACGAGATGACGATGTTGCCCCTCACCAGTGTTATCGCCGGATTGGGTTGATAAAGCAGACGTTGCTCAGACTTCGCTGAGATTGGACTGATGTAATTGTCTAAGGTTCTCATTGTCATCTTTAAGGTGTGCCTGTCTTCCTGATGTTATTGCCAGGTTGGTACAATGCATCTCGTTGTGAGTGCCGAGATTGAAGCTGTTGGCATTTGAAACAAGCATTTCCGGGTTTATCTCCGAAACTACACTCCTTAGGATTATCACCAAGGTTGGTGGCTATTCCCATGGTTGGGACTTAGACTGGATACCTTGGGGTTATCTCTGAGATTAATTGGTCTTCTCCGGTGTGTGTTCCAGATTGTATCTCTGTGTCTCTCGGTTATATCCGAGGTTGAACTATTGCTCCAGTGAGTGTGATCTGGGGTTGATTTGAACTCCGGTAGTATCCCGGTATGGATTTGGATTGTCTTTTCGTGGTTCTCTCTAAAAGATGAATCGTCCTCCTACAATGTTAATGTGAATAAGTCTGAGAAAAATTTGAGTGTTCACAGATGCCCTCTTTATCATACTCATGCATGGCGATGCATGGGTATGATAAAGAATCCTAGACACTTGAAACGCAACAAGATAAACATGGTACTACGAATAGCAACATGATGCAAATGTATGATGCATGTGTACGGGGTTGTAGCCCAACACGCTGGGGATGATTGCTGGCTCCCTGTTGCTTCAACTGGAGATTGGCAATACTGACCAGATCTGATGTGTAAGACGAATCTATTAGGATGTTGATGTTGGAGTTATCACCAAATTCCTGTGTACTTGATAATGATTCGATCCTGAAGAGGTACCTCTTGTGTGCAAGAGATCTGTGGGGATAAAGCTTGATCTGTTTGAGGATGTGTATAACATTTTCCATCATCTATCCTCTTTGATAATGATGACCTCTCCTGGTTAGTATCGCCAGGATATGTCACGATTCTGTTGGATTTACTGCCAATAGAAAATGCTGTCAGGGATGCCTGACCTTCGTTGACGTGTGAATCAACGGTTGAAACATCCCGTGGGATATACTATCAAGGTTGCTTTTGCTGACGTGTGAATCAACGGCTGAGACTCTATGAGGAGATCATCAAGGTTGCTTGACCTTCGCTGATGTGTAGATCAACGGAGCATTGCGTTGTGACCCTCGCCGGGGGTCCGCTGGGGAATATGAGCAGTTGGGTATGAAGACCTCGAATAGCTCTAGAGCTCTAATAGGTTTAATCACTACCGACTGAAATGACGTCAAGGTTGCTTGACCCTTGTTGACATGTGTGTCAATCTACCGAGCACGTGTTACAACCATCACGGAGATAGATGTCAGAACCCCCATGAGGAAATCTATCGGGACGCATGAGTAAGTTCGTAACTCCCTAATAGTTCTCAATGCTTCGATGGGTTTAATTGCCATCGGCTGGAATATCGTCAAGGCTGCTTGACCTTTGTTGATAGGTATGCCAACGGATGAACGTGTTGTAACCCCCACCGGGAATCTACGTTGTAACCCCCGTCGGGGACCTACGTTGTAACCTCCGCCGGGGACCTACGTATGGTAATGACCCAGAGTTGGCGGCATCGGACCTGTACGACGTATTGCCGGATTTGATTTGTGACAACTGAAGTCATTGGCAGGGTATACCTTGTGTTCAGGTGACTACCAATGAGTGATGTACAGATTCAAAGTCTCATGTGAGAGGACCATGATTGTATGCAGTTTTGCTTAATCGCATGGCATTTTTCTTCTTGATTTGTCCTTTCTAGTCTGTAAGAACTCCGTTTCAACTTGAACTGGACCGAGCCGGAGGGGTGGGACCCACATAAAGGAGCCGCAGGTGCACGGCAATGATCGCGAGTGAGTGAGCTCGCCAAAGCGTGATGATAAATCCCAATGACTCGCCTTCGCAAGTTCATTTCTAACTCACTTCGCTTAGAAAAAACCGCGAGCCTTCTTCAGATCTCATTGAGTTAATTTGCTTCACGCAAATTTCGCCACCGCATAAGTGTTCTACACTATCCCAGTAACGTATGCATGTATTTTTTTCCCGGTTCATTCAGTTGGATTGTGAGTTATCGCATCTAAATGCATCTAAACACATAGTAGTCATTATGTATGCACAAATGACTTGATAAAAATAATCAACATAGTAAATGTTAGTATTAAACCATGCTTTGAACATAATGATGTGAAAAAATTTAACTTTTGAGACGGTCAATTGACACCTTTTTTTTGCTATTTTTGTCCTATTTGAGGTCCAATGAGCAAAAGGTAGAAAGGCAAAATACTCCTAGCATTGAGGTTGGCCTTATACGCATGATGATTTTGATTTTAATGCATATATTATGTATATGACTTTGGGGGGGTGTGTGCTCTTGAATGGCCACCTAGACATGCCTATGTGCATGTGGATAGTCCAATTTTCAAAGGGGACTATGGCAAAAAATTTTCCAAAATGTAGGCATTGGGTAGTCATGCATTTTAACTCTATTGTATGTTAAAGGAAATGCATGCATGCATATAGTCATAAAATGCATTCTAGAAAGCTCCAGGTAAGGAAATACCACACCCTTTCTAAGGTGATTTGGATACTTGTTGTCCAGATATCATGGATCCGGATCAGCCGAGTAGTTCCCGTAGGACCGCTTCTGGTATACGGAGGAGGGATTCTGAAGTGCCTCGTCCCCATTCTGTTAGACAGCCTCGTCGGTTGGTGGAGGCTGTGATATGTCCTGTCCGGGCAGATGTGCCAAACGTTGAGGACGAGGAGGCGGATATTCTGATTGAGGATCCCGCTCCTGCTGCACATGTCCCACGTAGGGAGCTTCCGATCATTCAGGTGGTGAACCCAGAGTTGCTGGGTGATTTGGGTAGACATCCATCAATGTATTTGCATGCTAACGAGGTATGGCGTTAGACTTTGATCTTCCTTCTTTCCTATTAATGAGGATTAAAGGGTTCTGATGTTGATCTACAATTAATGAAGGTTCCGTGTTTTACATGTACCGAGGGAGGCGGTTTAGCATCCACTCCATGTACGTGCACTTCATCCCGATTATAGAAGCGAAGAGTGCATGAGTGGGGATTTGGGGCATTCTTCTCCATCCTTCCCTGTCGTTGTCCCTGGGGTTACCTCAGGGCATTGTCTGAGCGATGGTTTCATCAGACTCAGTCACTCTACCTGCTGGATTGCGAGGTGATGATGAGGCCAGGTCAGCCATAGAAGCAGTGGTAGTTGAGCAGGATATCGCCATATCTGCCCGGGATGTGGCTGTCATAAATAGTACTGCAGTGAGGTCCCCTACCACTGGTATGATCGCAGAGATGAGTACTTATATTGATGAGCATATGGTCATCATGCAGATGGCTACAGATCTGTTGGGTCGTGTGGATATTCTCGTACAGGAGACCACAACTTCACCTCCATCTTCAGAGAGGGACGCCATGTTGGGCTTGTTAGCACGCATATACCCTGATTTGTAGATGAGCTTGTATTTACCTGCACAGACTAGCCTAGCAATTTTGTCATGTATAGTTTACATTGTATATATATCAAACAACATTATATATGACACGGAAATATATTTTTGGATCACTTCCCTTTTAGATATGCCTTGATATTTGTTTGATATTTTGCCTGCTGCTCCAGGGCTTGTGATCTTGATGTATTCTGAATTCCTCCAGGATGGATGGACATTGAGTTGTCTTTGGATAGTTCAGAATGGATCATCGATCTATGTATCCCTACCATCTTTGGTGTCTTGGGACTTGTTTCTAGATGGAAATGTGGAGAGGAGTGTGGCTTTCCTCTCTGAGATTGACCACACCACAGATGGTCGCCAGTACCTCTATTTAGGAGAAGCCTAGTTAATTCCACCTCTTATGGATTGGTGTTGCTCTTCAAGGTATGACCGCAGCTTAGATGGTCGCCGAATCTCCTATTTGGGAGGAGTTCAGGTAATTCGATCCCTTTGGTTTGAAGCCAATGAAATGTAGTGGATTAAAAGAGGATCCCAATAGCAGTTGACAATGGTTTTTGTTTTGGTAGGGGTGAGACCGAACCATAAATGGCTGCCTACGTACTCCTATTGAAGAGGAGATCAGGTCTGCGTAGTTCAAACTTGGTGTAAGAGGTTCAACGCTGTATATGACTGACATGGTGTAGGAATGTTTTTGTTTATTTTTGTTTTATGTAAGGGCAAAAATGTTTTTGTTGATTTTTGTTTTATTGCGACCGGGCCATATGAAATGGTTGCCTACGTACTCCTATTGAAGAGGAGATCAGGTCGACGTAGTTCGCCCCTCAGGGCGAGAAGAAAAGCGTGATCCCATGTGCAGGTCAGAGTGCGGGGAGGCGAAAGTTTAATCCTAGGTTGAGGATAAACTGAAGGTACGAGAAGTTTGATCCCATGTATGGGTAGCCAAACTGTAAGTGCGAGAGGTTCGATCCACGGTGGGATGACCTAAGTTGTATGAACGCAAAGGAGAAAGCCAGGCTGCTGGCTTGAAGAGTACGTTTCCCTGAGGGGCAAAGTGTAGATAAGTTGTATGTGGTAAAGGGTTAAAGAACAGGAATGACTGGTGACCTGATGATTATGCACTAGGGTGTTTGATGGCTATTTCAGACATAATACCGTTTCACAGTGTCTGAGTTGATGAGTTGTGGAAATTCATCGCCGTCTATTTCTTGCAATCTAAGAGCGCCTCCTGTCAATACTTCCTTGACAATAAACGGGCCTTCCCAGTTAGGAGCGAATTTTCCTTTAGCTTGATCTTGGTTGTCAAGGATCTTCTTTAAAACCAAGTCATGTTGTTTAAACTGCAGTAGCCGGACTTTTTTGTTGTAGGATCTGGCAATCATCTGATGATATAACTGACCATGGAAGATAGCTGCAGTTTGCCTTTCATCTATTAGAGACAATTGGTGATACCTGTCTTGTAACCATTGGTCTTTGTCCAACTGTTCGTCGATTAACACTCTGAGAGATTCCATCTCAACTTCTATGGGGATTATTGCTTCCATCCCATAGGTTAAAGCGTAGGGGTTTGCCCCAGTTGAATTACGCATCGTGGTTCTGTAGACTAATAGAGTCAGAGGCAATAGGTCAGGCCAATCTTTGTGGTTGGCGGACATCTTTTGCATAATCTTCTTGATGTTTTTGTTACCCGCTTCAACAGCACCGTTCATCTTCGGATGTTAGATGACAGAGTTAAGATGTTTGATGTGGAATTTATCGCATAATT
This sequence comes from Panax quinquefolius, assembly GCA_020205615.1. NCBI lineage: Eukaryota > Viridiplantae > Streptophyta > Magnoliopsida > Apiales > Araliaceae > Panax > Panax quinquefolius. The sequence goes on from CM035162.1 coordinate 84,083,674, forward strand.
CCTCCATCATTCTGTTGTTGTTGAGGTTCTTGGCATGTCTCGACAAAATCACCTCACGGTTGTCCATATCGACAAACGACATTGTTTCTGATGAAAGTAATGATAACTTCTTTAGTAACCCTGGGAAAGGAGGCTGCTTCTACCCACTTGGTAAAGTAGTCGATCATGGTGAAGACAAACCGATGACCATTACTGGCTTTAAGCTCAATGGGCCCGATAACGTCCATTCCCCACATTGAGAAGGGCCAAGGCGAACTCATGTTGTGGAGTTCCCGTGGAGGGGTGTGTATAGCATTCCCATGAATCTAGCACTGATAGCATCTTTTGACGTGGTCGTTGCAATCAGCTTTGAGAGATAGCCAATAATGTCCTGTCCTGAGGACTTTCTTGACAAGGAGGGGACCACTCATGTGGGGGCCACAGACTCCACCATGGATTTCATCCATAAGCCTTTGGGCTTGATCTTTGTCTAGACACCTGAGGAGACCTAGTCCTGCATCTCTTTTGTAGAGCGCATCTCCACTCAGGTAGAACTTCATGGCAAGTCGATGGATCCGCCTTCTCTCAGTCAGGCTCGCCTCAGCGGGTGTAGATCCATCTCGTAGATATTCCTTGATATGATGATACCAAGGATGTTTGATGGGAGGTAGCTCATTCGATACTTCTCCAACATAATTCTAATAGGCTGGGGCCTTGTGCTGGGAGATTGCGACGCTCGGCAATTGTTCCTTATCTAATATGCGAATCAAGGAGGCCAAAGTTGCTAACGTGCCCGCAAAGTCATTCCTATTACGAGGAATGTGTAGAAAGGAGATTTCTTCAAACTCCGAAGCCATCTTCAAAACCTGCCGATGGTAAGGCAGCAAATGTAGTTCCTTAGTTTGATAGATTCCGGTGGATTGTTTGATTACCAACTCTGAATCCCCAAGGACAGTTAATCGCCCGATGCCCATTAAACGGGAAAGTTTAAGCCCCATGAGACAGCCTTCATACTCAGCCGTATTGTTGGTGCTGCCAAATTTTAATTTGACGACAACGTGATACTGCTCCCCTGTACCAGATACTAGAACTGCCCCAGCTCCAGAACCATCCATATTAACAGCTCCATTAAAATATATCTTCCATGATTGGCGTGTATCATATTGATGGTGTTGCTGTACTGTCATTACTCTTTCATCAGGGAAATATGTTTCCAAGGGTTTGAAATCCCCTGAAGGTGCGGCGGCCAGTTGATCCGCGATTCCTTGACCTTTGATGGACTTTTGAGTCACATATATGATGTCAAACTGTTGTAGGATCAACCGCCATCTGGACAGCCGATAATTTAACATTGGTTTGCTAAACACGTACTTGAGAGGATCCACGCGAGATATGAGATGGGTTGTGTGACCATGGAGGTAATGTTGTAACCTCATGGAAGCCCATGCTAAAGCACAACACGTCTTTTCGATCAGCGTGTACTTGTGTTCACTGCTACTGAACCTTTTATTGAGGTAATAGATAGCTCGTTCTTGGCCTCTATCGTCTTTCTATCACAAAGATGCAAACCCATGGCATTGTCATTTATTTACTGGATGATACATGAACAGAGGAATATCGTCCCGGGTGGTACCAAGACGGAGCTTTGACTAGCTATTTCTTGATTGTAAGGAAGGCATTCTCGGCACTCATCATTCCATTTCATGGAGGAGTTCTTCCTTAATAGCTTGAAGATGGCTCACAAAGTTGTCGTGAGTTGGGAGATAAACCCATCGATGAAGTTGATTCTTCCCAAAAATCCCCGTATTTCCTTCTCTGTCTGAGGAATGGCCATTTCAGTGATGGCTTAGATTTTGGCAGGATCCAGCTCTATCCCTTTGTGGCTGACTAGAAATCCTAGCAATTTGCCTGATCTAACGCCAAAGGCGCACTTAGCTAGATTCAACTTCAAGTTGTATTTATACAATCTGTTGAACAACTTTCTAAGATGGTCTATATGGTAATCCTCCTTCTGGGACTTGACAATGATGTCATCCATGTAGATCTCAATCTCTTTATGCATTAAGTCATGGAAAAGAGCCATCATAGCTCGTTGATAGGTAGCTCCGGCATTGATGAGGCCGAATGACAACCGTCTATAGCAAAAAGTTCCCCAAGGAGTGATGAAAACAGTCTTCTCACGATCTTCCTCGGCAACCATGATCCGATGGTACCCGCGAAGCGGTCCAAGAAAGGAGTACATGTCGATCACTTGAAAGATTGTCAATGAGAATGTGGATAAATGGCACGGGAAAGCTGTCTTTTAAGCAAGTTTATTCAGGTCCCGGTAATCCCCGCAAACTCGCACCTTCCCTCCAGGTTTAGGTACAGGCACGATGTTTGATATCCACTCTGGATATGTAGACACCATGATGATGTCAGCTTGAAATTGTTTCACAATTTCTTCTTTCAACTTTAAACTCCACTCCGGTTTCAATCGCCTAAGTTTTTGCTTGACTGGCTTAAATCCCTCTTTAATGGGAAGGCGATGAAGGACAATGTCAGTGGATAAACCCACCATGTCTTCATGAGACCATGCAAACACATCCTGGAATTGGGTTAATAGCGTAATCATGTCATTCTATTGGTTTGGGGTAAGGTCTGAACCAATCTGGATTAACTTAGGGCTTTCTAAGGTTCCGAGATTGAAAGAAGCGGTTTGATCAAGGTTGGGTTTTGGTTTGTCTTTGACCCATTCTTGAATTTTTGGAGGCACCTCAATGTCATCCTGTAAATCCATCAAGGCTGAATTCATCTCTACATCAAAGGTACAATCCCTGTGTACAAGAGGCACCGTATCAGCAAGTACAGGCACATCTAAATTCAGAGTCCTGAAAAAAAATATGCTTTCACTTAGTATATATGAAATGCATTGATCATACACAGTGTTAGCATGTACTGACAAAATAAACTGCTAATACTGTACAGAAAAGTAAGCAGTTATTGTATCTACAGGGCAGAAAAAGTTCTGCCCATTTTACCCTCGTCGACCAAAGCAAGGAATGTTGTCCCAATTGGCAAGGGCAAAGTCTGGGTGCACCGCAGTGATGGAGGGATTATCATCATCCTCCCTGTCTCGAATGATGGCCATTACGTCTGGGCAATCATCGTATAGGGTGTATCTGTTGGTATGTTCATCATGAACGATCATGCGTATACCGGACATCATCCGGATGATGTCTTGCTTGATTCTTCATTCTTCTTCTTCCACTACAGGATTTGGAACAAAGATTTCCTTTCCTTTCACCGGTATCGGCTTGGAACATAACATAGCCATTACATTGGCTGGCACCTTTATGGGAGGTTGTGCGGACTCAGAGTTTGAAGGCGAAGCTAAACGCCACATCGTTGAAGTTGAGGGAGTCTGTTGATGCTTATGAGGATTCCTGTGACTAGAGCTGGCAGAATAACCTAGTCCAGCTATTCCAGCTTGCTTGGTTAATCGAATGGGGTACTTGATACCTTAGCAATCTTTACCCAACCCCTGTCCCGGTTTATGACCTAACGACATCATTTCTTGAGTGGCTGACATCACCTCGGCAGAGATCTTAGGTTCGGGCAATGGTGCTCCAATAGCGTGGTATTGGGTGTTGCTTATTTCCAAAGCATGAAAACTGACTGGTTCTACGTCTATATTGGCATTGATGAACGGCATGTCCCCGTGTTGAGGACACTCTGGTTCAGCATTGACCGTGACCAAGCTATTGTTGATGATGTATTTCAACTGTTGATGAAGAGTGGAGGGGACTGCCCCTGCCATGTGAATCCATGGTCGTCCCAAGAGCAGGTTGTATCCCGAATCTATCTTGAGCACATGGAAAGATACGTAGAATGTGTGAGGACCAATTTCGATTGGCAACTCAATTACTCCGACCGAGTTACGGCGGGCTCCATCAAAAGATTTGATGATAGTATGGCTAATCCGAATTCGGTCGAGATTGATGTTCATCTTCACCAAGGTAGCGTAGGGGCAGATATTCATAGAGGAATCTCCATCTATTAAGACTACAGCTACCATATATCCGGAGGACAAGACCGCGATGTGCAACGGCTTGCAATGATCGGTCCCTTCGGGCGGTATGTCATCATCAGTGAAGGATATCACATTGTTGTTGAAAATGTGATCAACCAGATGTTGAAACTTTTCTGTATCCACTGATGTCGGGAGATAGGCTTCTTCCAAAACCTTTTACAAGACCTTCCGATGATTCTCGGAAGTTAGGACCAAGTCCAAAATTGATATTTGTTGTGGAGATTCTTTCAAGCTCAATACCACCGTAGCTTCATTATGACCCATAGCGTGAAGGAATTTTTCAATCTTCTCCATGGGTATTTTCCCATTTGATTTGGTGGTGGACTTCATCACCCGATGCGGGATATACAATGGATTTTCCTTCAACACTACAGCAGTTGTATGTGAGGTGGATTCTTCACCTTCTCTATAATTCCACGGAACTTTGCGCAAGCTAACAATAGGATATTGTGCTCTGCATGGCAAGTTGATTGGCTCGGGAGCGGCCACTTTCAAAGGATTGTTTCCTCCCTTGAGCTGAATTGTCAGTGTTGTGAGTAAGGTATCAATCCCCTCAGTTTCAGTGGATATGACTGCTACCACACTTCTCCACTTATTGGGGCTTGCATTCTCACTTGCTCGTAACACAGTGTCGTTATCTGCCAAGCACAGTACACCACTGTCAATTAGATTTTGAATAAGGTGGTGGAGTGCCCAGCATTCTTCTGTGCTGTGACCATGAGACTGGGAGTGATATTGACATACTCCATCAGAGTTGTACCATCCTGAACAGGGGTTGATTGGCGGTAGAAGGGAACTGATCCTTCCTTCATTGATTAACATATGAAGGATTTCCTCCATAGGTTGGCCCAGATAGGTGAATTCCCGTTTGTTGGTGAAATCCCGATGGGCTTTGGCATTTGCTTTCTTCGTCACTTTATCTTCCATCATTTCATTTTCTGAAAGTGACGAGGGAATATTCAAGACAAGAGGTAGGAGACTGGCATGCTCCTGGCTGATTAATTGACGAGTCACTTGATGCTGATAAGTTACCAGTTCCGCCAATTGCTCAATTTGTTTGCCGAGAGATTTCATCTTTTGTTCCATTGTGAATTAGAACTTGGCATAATCCCATCTGTCATCACCGTCTTTGAGGGTCTGGGAAGAATCACAGCTGAAGTTGGAATCCTATCCATTGCTCCAATTGATCATGTTGACCTCTTCTTCTTGGTGTTGAGGAAGAGGGTTGTCTTGTACATGAGGCTGATCGGGTTTGGTGACTACGATCTCCCCGTTGTCTATCAGGTCCTGGATCTTGTGTTTCAAGGCCCAACAATCCTGAGTATCATGTCTAGGTGCCTCGGCATGATAAGCATATTTCCTAGCAGCATTGAAACCCCGTCCATTAGGGCTAGCTGGTGGAAGAAGATGCGTGATTTTCTTCTGTGTTGTTAGAAGATTTAAAATGTTCTCGAGGGTATCCCCTAAGGATGTAAACACTCGCTGGCGTTTCACTTCTCCACCTTTTGGTACTGGAGGGTTTGCAGACTGTGCTGGAAAGGGAGTGTAGTTTCTCCTTTGAATGGGCATATTTTGATTGCCTTTTTTCCCCTGTAATATCAGGGAAACATCTTCTTCTTTCTTTTTATGGACCCTCCGGGGGTTGTTCCCATAATTTCTAGATTGGATGTGATCCGCAACAGCTTTGAGTGCAGCTAGGTCTTGAATCTTTCCTGACTTCAATCCCATCTCAGCCATCTCCCCATGTTTAACCATTTCAGAAAACGGTTTGCCGATGCCGGCTAAAACTCTCTCATAGAAGGGAGCTTCTTGTATTTCTATGAATGTCATGACCATTTCTGATTCTGTCATGGCAGGACTAACTTAGGCAGCCTTGCGTCTCCACCTTTGAGCATACTCTCTGAAAGAATCGTTTGACTATTTCTTGATCTTGGTATTTGATACCGATCAGGAGCCATCTGAGTTTGAAAACTGTATTGAGTGAGGAAGGCATGTGCTAGCTCTTCCCAGCTATGGATTTTGGAGTTGTCTAATCTTGTGTACCGCGAATGGGCTTCTCTAGTTAGACTCTTTTAGAACATTGCAGATTCGAAGTTTTTCATCCTCTCGTGATAGGATCCAAGTTCTCCAATAAATACTTTTAGATGGGTGTAAGGATTCCCTAACCCGTCATATTTTTCAAAGTCAGGAGTTTTAAATTTTTTTGGGTAATGAACACCAGGAAAAATACACAGATCAGCATATGAAACACTCCCATGTGTTCCAATTCCTTTGATAGTGCGAAGGGTCTCTTTCATTTGGAGGACTTTCTTTTTGATGTCACCAGTCTCTGGATCTCCAGTGGGATGGGCAGCATCATGAATTTTGTTGGTCGTATCCAACTGTGGTTTAGGTATGGTAATGACCTGGATTCCTCCTTTTGCGGAGGATTCAGCATGTACGGGTATTTTCTGACCCTGTGTAGACTGGTGTAATTCTTTTAATAGAACAGCCAAATCTGTAATCTATTTACTTAATCCGTCGAATTCTTTGCGAGAAACTGGATTTAGTTTAGTCTGGTCGGATGACGACATGATTGACTGTGGGCCTGTTGCCTTTCAAGACTTTGACCAGGTGATATGTCCGATTGATTCCCTGCGAAAGACTTGCATAGTTTAGTCTTTAGGGGAGGTGTATAATAACATGTTATGTGATGCATTCGTTTTAGGAATTTTATCCTACAAAACGGGTGTCAGCTGTTTGTAACATGTATGTGGACACACTGCTTCATATTTCTCATTACATGGAGATATATATGGCATGAAATTACAAGTAATTGTGTTTACAAGTAATTGAAATGAGAGAGCATGAAGAAACTTTCCTCCGTTTTGGGTTTATCAGAGGCTAACCTATCTTAGGCTACTCTCGCGGGTTTTTGGCATGAAGTTTCCCAAATCATTGCAATCTACTTGACGGGAAGTTAATCCGGTCTTTCAGCTGGAGTGAATTTGGGTGGTGCCTTTCCTGAGCCTCAGAGAATTAGTCTTCTCACGAGTCCAGTAATCAAACACCGACGGGATAGCCTCCTGGTGGAGAGACCACACAACATACATTCACATACATCACGTATCACCGTATGAAATGATGACATGTGCGAAACACTAATATCATAAGTAGTTTATAGTGCGAAGCACTAACATCACACGCAGATATGATGCGAAGCACTAAGTTCAATTAAGACATGCATTCATACACATTCATCCAATGTAAATGCAACATCCACACACAAGTAGATAACAGTTTTGAAAAGATTGCAATAACGGCTTAAGTCTTCTTACTGGAGTCCCTAACAGAGTCGCCACCTGTCGACGTCGGGATTTTTGGATGTCCCTTTCCGTTACTTGTTCTTTGGTGTTCTCATTTTAGGTGAGATTTGTTTGAAAAAAATAAGTGAAAAAGGTCCGACATGTATAATGTCGACGATGGACTATTAAGAGTCGCCAACTGGTTTTTTAAATGGTTGTACCAACACAACCGATAAAAGGTTTGCACATTGACCCAGTGATGTGACACTGATATACGGGTCGGCGAAACCGAGATTCGTTTAGGGTCCGGGGACTTGGTTATGCGGGGGGAAGGTGTTAGGCACCCCCCGACATCCGTGTTACCACGGTGACCGCCTCTTTTCAAGAAACTATTATCTGAGTGTGTGAGTGTATGTGTCTGGGTCAATGTGCTGTAATATGAATGTTATGCGAGGCCTCGTTCGAACCTATATACATAGGGATTGAATTTTTGTAGAAAATTCACTTTTAACAAGATATGTCAGTGATGTTTTATGAAAGTGGTTTTTCAAACCCTGATGCTCAGAAGGAAATGAGACCTTTTACTCCCATTTTTATTAAGTGAGCGGCTGAATTGATTTTATTTGATGGATGCGAGGCATCCGTACGAAAATAATATACAAAAATAATGCCGACTTCCTCGTGGGTATGAAAACCATCTGAGAAAATTCAAACATCGTAGAATAATTTACAAGCTGCTTACAGCTGAAAATGTCCATCATGGGAACCGAATCTAAATTCAATGGGATGAATCTGTGATCACATGATTCCTAGGCTCACAAAATACTGCAGTTTATGTGAAAGCAGTAAGTAGGTATATATATAAAAGCTGTAAATATATATACAGACAAGATCACCAACCACGAAGCACCTTCATGGGGGATCAAAAATGTAAATAAAGTTGTTAAAAGCTATCAACCACCACGGAGGAAACTCTAGGCGGGACAGAATGTAAATAAAGCTGTAAATATGGTCAACTGCCACGAAGTAAACTCCAGGCAGGACGAAATGTAAAGAAAGCTGTAAAAGCGATAAACCACCACGAAGTAAACTCTAGGTGGGACAAAATATGTATATATATATAAGCAATAAATGCATTAGAATGTAAAATCTGTGCTCATCGAATGTAGTTCTACTACGATTCATATATATAAGTATATATATATAAAAGTTTAGTAAACTCATGGGATATAAAATCCGTGCTCATCGAATGGAGTCCTACACACATAGTTAATAATATAATATATATATATATATATATATATATATTAAAGCAATAAACACCTGCATCGAACTCTAGGCTCATCGAACAAAGTTCGACACACGCATTTCATATATATAAATATATATATATATATATATATAAAAGAGTAAACGCTCGGGCATCAAGTTCAGGCTCAATCGAGGCATAACTCGATAATGTTAGTCAATATATATATATAAGTATACATATATAATATATATGTATATATATATAGACTGGAATGAAACCACGGACCGAAGTCCGGGCAAAAGCAAGCAACACGACTCTCAACGTGTAGAAGGGTGTGTGCAAAGATGAAGAGAAAGACTCTAAAGTGTGTATGAGAAGGCTTACAGCTGACTGATAAAAAAGGCTTCTATATCTTTAGAGTGGGTAAACACTGGCTTTTGTGGGTACAAAAGATGCTATATATGAGCTTATAGGTGTATTAAAGTGGGAAAATACACTATATGGCAAGTGCAGAGCAAATTGTGCAGGGTTTCCCCGTCTTTTTTCTCTTAAAAATCAGCACCCCAAGCCCTCTATTTATAGGCATATGAGCCGCAGGTGTACCTGCAGCTGAGCCGCAGGTGTACCAGAGGCGGGTCGGGTCGGCCCGGGTTTGTTGGGTTGGGTCGTCTCGAAGTACGTGAACCCAGGCACTGTAATGTCCACTCGAATTTTCAAAAGTGTAATCCGGGCATCCGTTTGAGGTATATAGAACCTATTTCAGACCGCCATTGTCGAGAGTTGTACGATGGCATGGGATTAGAGTTTGTGCGAAGTCATTGAAGATGGGACGATGCCCTCCGGTCTTCAAGCTTTAACTTTCATCTGTTACCCCGCACAATAGTCACTCGGGATTGATTAGCCTTGTGGGACATCGTTGCGTAGAGATGTGATGTGGCATTGTGTTGGACGAGATGACGATGTTGCCCCTCACCGGTGTTATCGCCGGATTGGGCTGATAAAGCAGACGTTGCTCAGATTTTGCTGAGATTGGACTACTGCAATTGTTTAAGGTCCTCATTGTCATCTTTAAGGTGTGCATGTCTTCCCGATGTTATTGTCGGGTTGGTACAGTGCATCTCATTGTGAGCGCCGAGATTGAAGCTGGTGGCATTTGAAACAAGCATTTCTGGGTTTATCTGCGAAATTGCACTCCTTGGGGTTATCACCAAGGTTGGTGGCTATTCCCATAGATGGGACTGAGACTGGATACCTCGGGGTTATCTCCGAGATTAATCGCCTTTCTACGCTATGTGTTTTGGTATCAGATCTCGTAGGTCTCGGGATTATATCCGAGGTTGGGCTATTGCTCTGAGTGTGATCGGGGTTGATGTTGAACTCCGGTAGTATCCGGTATGGATTTGGATTGTCTTTCAGGGTTCTCTCTTAAAAGGTGATTCTGTCCTCCTGCAATGTTAGTAACAGTAGTACAGAAAATTTTGAGTGTCTACATGGCCTTATTTAACCACTCATTAAGACAATTAGGTTTGTTTCTTAAGACGTATAGAGGCATAGATCAATAGTCCAACTAACAGTCTACAAACTGGTTACCATAACATTAACATATCATCTATCGTCTGATAGATAAAGGCCCTAGAAAAGCTTGTCGACATGACGCTTAAACACTCCTTCAGGTTACCCAAAAGTTCCGGTCATGCCCAAATCAGCGGGTTTTCAATGGGTTATAACTCACAACCTGGACATCCCATAGCTACGATTCAAGTTCCAGATTAAAGCACTCATGTCAGACTACACATTCAAAGCTTAAACCAACAAAACTAATAAACAGGGAAGGATCTATGGTCTCTGACTTTTGCTTGTCAGACCATAAAAATTATTCTTGGACAGTTTTGAAAATCTTTACTTTTAAAGCATTTTGATGTTATGGATCTATGATGGGATCATCATAGATCATCATAAAACACCTTCTAGCAAACATCTAAACACATAATCACAAAAAAATTCTTAGCATTTAGGATCAAATTAGGTTATGGCTTTCATACCTTTATGATTTAAATCTTTGATCTAGCTCTCCAATCTAATCTTATGGTTGCTAGGGGCTGTTTTAGGGACTGATATACTTAGAATTTCGGAGGTTAAGAGAGAGAGAGTTGTTGAGAGCTTAGATGCAAAATAAGCAAAATGCTAGACATTTCTCTCTCTTTAATCTCTTATAAGTAGACACAATGTACATGGCTGCTGAGTTGGGACAGATCTGGTGGAGTTTATGAGTCACAAAGTCCACATAATTGGTCACCTACCACAAATATACAAAGATTTGCACTTTAGCTAATAAAAGAAATAATGTGATAAAGGGCATAAATGTCATTTCCTTTTATTTCTAGAATTGCCATTTGTTGTAAACCATTAGGGTTTAGGTTTTAACCCTTAGGGTTTAGGGTTTGGTTTAGGGTTTGAATCCATTAGGGTTTAGCAAATTAATTTCCAAGATTTTCGATTTTCGATTTTCAGATTTCAAAATAAAAATTAATATTTATAAATTGTAATTAGAATTTTCTAATGTATTAAAATTTCTTAATCATAACTTAAATATTTCTAATTAGGATTAGCATTTTCTAATTAAAATCGCTAATTTAGCAATTGGGGTCAAAATCAAGGATTAGGGTTTATAACCCAAAATTAGGGTTTCTAATAGAAAAATAATTTTCTAAAATAGAAATTAGATTTCGTAATTAGATTAGGGTTTTCTAATTACTTAACTTGAAAATTAGAATTAATATATCCTAATTAACATTAAAAGTATTTAATTAACACTTTCGTTTTCCCTAATTATAAATTACGGTTTCAAATCCGTAATTAGGGTTTCAAATTTGGAATTAGGGTTTTGTAACCAATTTGTTAAGAGTAACCCTACTTAATCCTATAATTATTTACACTTACGCCATTAAGTTCCTGATTTAGGTTTCATGACCTTAGAATTAGGGTTTTGATTCCATAACTGAAATTAGGGTTTCCAGAACCGGTTTCTAGGGTTTCTTGTTAATTGTTAGGGTTTTCTAAACGAACGTTGACGTTCTTAATATATATTTAGGGTTTGTTACAGATATCGTTTATCTGGTCAACCCTTGACCCTTAACCACATACTGTACACATATACAATCATATACACAGAATATTTTCACGTATTTCCTTAATCCTGAATAATTCACCTAAATCCTTCACAGAATTTTGAAATCCTCAAAATTCCTTCTTAAAGTTATCAAACGCATACACTTATTTTCTGTCTAGGTTCTAGTATTGAACCTTAAATTAATTAATAATTTTTTTTAAAATATTCAAAATTCTCGGGTTGTCATATTCACCCATTCTTCTAAAAATTTCGTCCCCGAAATTTACCTTACACCTTACACCATATAACTTACACCATTCACACATATTCGCTTGCTACCCAATACATCTCTCACAAGAGTAAAAGTTTTCAAATTGTGCTGAGGGGTCATATAGACCATGAACACATAGTTTTAACGGTATTGATCATACCGCAAAACAATACATTACTTGGTATGTTTACAATCACAAAGAAGGTAAACTACCGTTGTTAGTACTTTAGGTGATCATTTATCGCACTCTCAAGGCCATGCATAACGTATTAATTATGTATAGCGAATATTTACGCTACTTGATTATATTATTTATCTAAACAACATTATTCGCCTCAGCCTTATCATAGGATTCCGTACCAAAACAATTTGGTTCGGGAAATTTCTTTTAATGAACACTTTAGAGTTTTCATAAACTTTAGTCTAGCTGAATTGAATAGCATAGACTCATATCAATAATTCAATTCAATCGAATTATTTAGATGTACCCAAACCCCGTTGACAAATTAAAATTTTTGAAATCATTTTTGAGAATGACGTCATGATGCCGTACTGTATTAACAGTCCGTTTGAGGATGTCATCATTATATGACTTTGTCATAACACATCATATAATAGTGGAATAACGATTTTAGATCAAATTCACACTAAGTATTCCTGTATTTACAACTCCATCAAATTTTTATCATCTCTGCACCAGGTTACATGGTACATGAGTGATAAATAAAATATATTTTGATATTTCAAATCATTTGCGTCTAGCTGAAATAAGTAGCATAGACTATACTTTAAACTGTTTCAAAAATGATTACGAGTCTACATATTTTTTTTTAAAGGCACATAGTGCGTATTTAGCTTGATGTCACCATTTCGAAGTCTAGCATAGCTAGGAGTTTCGGAAAACTTATGTCTCCACTAATAATCATTTGCTTAAAAATCTATTTGTTCCTATAGTCTTTAATACTCCATTTACAAACAACTATACCCAGTTCTTCAAACCACACTTATGAGTCCATAAATTGCCACAATCATATGAGTTTAAGAACTTTCCTACACAGACCTTTGGCGTCCATTCGCTGAGGGGTTCATAAACATTTCATATAACTATGAATCAAGTATGTCACATAAGTATGAGTTTTAAGAACTCGTACTTAACCTTATATCCTCTACCTATGACCTATCTATCTGTTATACACATGAGAAAAGAATCACCCTCTTAACATGCATATATCAAATAGCGCGACACCGACATCCCAATAATTATCCTAACTCCCTTCTCCATACGAATTTCATTTAATCCGTATTCATAATCATTTCCTGAATCTGTACCAATTCACAGTACAACTGACACCCAACAATCTTGCTGTAAACTTTTCAATCATTCGCTCGATCCTTCTTCATACTATAACATTATTTGATCACGGGGTGATCTCATCGTATATATTACGATTCATTTCTATATCTAGATCATTTTGTTTTATGATCTCATATCACTGTACTTTTAGTCTTTTAGTCTCTATCTATTCACCACTACTGTTCAACTTTATTATCAGAGTTAGGGAACTCTGTATCTTATAACTCGTCGAGATTCGTCTTTGAATCTTACCGACCGACTAACTCTATGTGAGTTAGATCTTATCCTAATCACTGCGGTTATTAGTCTTAGGCAGTCCTACCTAAGCTTCATAACCAACATCTTTGATACCAACTATGAGGGCCCCGAATCCGAGGTCCCGAATCACCGCAGATCCGGTTCGATCATTCTACAACCATTACTATATTTGCGAAAGATGTAAACATAAATTGTTTATACAATACATTTACACACTATTCCCCAAGGTCGTGTAACCTTAACTTAATCACATTCATAACTTATTTAACACATAATTTTATTATCAAACTACACTATTACAAAATTAATCGCGCACATTAACTTTAAGCTGGAACTGTCTTTAACCTTTCCTTGTATCCGACGCGTTCGACTTAATCTGCAATGTTTTATAATGATATAGAAAAGGTGAGCATAAGGATTGCCCAGCAAGTTTAAGTTCAATAATATAACGATATATCATGATTGAAAGAGTCTAAATAATAAGCTGGCTATAATTCAACAATATAATTATGAACTAGCAGGAACAAATTTATGACTGAACAAGTATTATACATGAACAAATATATCTGGACCAACTGGTAATGAAGGTGATCAGCCTTTCATACCTAACTTATAAATGCAATATATACAGAGTACAATTCATGGCAACCAGCAATGATTAACCATAAGCTTATCCGAATGAAACACACTTAGTAGAGTTAAGTAAAAATAAACTTGCCTGAACCGTTGATTACCGTAACGCAATTTATATCGCTTTATCTGAAGACCTAATATTAGTAATATAGATCTTTAATATTAGAATAATATCATCACAATATAATACTATAATATATACATAGAATAACCTAAACACATAACACATAACCCTATCAGTCTATAACACACATAAGGATCAGTATCAGGTTAAACTATTTCAGTCTGACTTGAATCCGACAAAATTCTAACACCCTGACAGACTAGTCGGAAAATTCACGAGTTTAAGTTCAATTAAACTCTAACTTAATAGTTAACAATTATCTCAGATAATTTTAATATCAGTCAAATTATTTTTCGTAAGCTCGTAATAATTTTTAAATAATTATTACTATTTATCATGAATTTTCAATCATTACTATCGTATTTAAATGAATTAAATACCACATAATTCCTTTATCATTAATATTTATTTATTATTAAATTAATGAAAATCATCACATATTATTATAATATAATTATAATATATCAAAGTATTTTTAATATCTTAAAAACATATTTATATAATTTTAAACACTTCAATTCATTATCCGATAATTGCTATTAATATTAAAATATTAATATTTTCATGACAAAATATCAAAAGTAATATTTTATAACTTAAAATATTTTTATATCACTTAAATCATTTTATATGATTTTTAAATCATAAATTCTATTTTTCCTTAATTTATTTAATATATTCATTAAATAAACTAATTACCATTAATATTGATTAATTAATGAAATTCATCACAAAATATTAAAAGTCTTTGAAAATAATGAAAATATTTTATTATACCATAATATTATTTTTCGTGATTTTCATGAATTAAAATCATTTTTAAATAATTTATTTAATATTATAATTAAATAAATTAAATACCATTTATATTCCAAAAATATTAAATATTTATGAAATATACTCAAAATAATTAAAAACTATTTTTCAGAATTTAAAATAATTTTTAGGAATTTATTTAGTATTTTTAATAATAAAAATCTGTTTTTATCAATTTTTAAATTAATTTCCGGAATATTCAGAAAATAAAATAAATAAAATAGTCGCTAATGGCCTATAGCGACACTTAGCGTCGTTGTTGGTGTTCTTGAGCCTCAAGAACACTGACAGCTTCGTGTTCAAGGTGCTCAGTTTGACAAGCGTTATCTATCAATCCATGCATGCTATGGTCTTGTTTAAACATTGATTATGTAGTATCTATGTAACACTATATCCAACAATCATCATATATATAACACAATCATAAACCATGAAGATCCAGCTCCTTAAACTTATTGTCAGACATCACCTAGGTTTTCCAAAAACCCAGGCAGTTCGAGTGGCCCATTTCGAGCTCAATTAGCTAAGTGTTCTGGTCATCAAATGGTCGATCTCAAGGTTTAAACATGTAGTTAACATGTCAAATAATACGTGTACATTAACATATCAGTCCAAATACAATTGGAACACATGATATGATCCGGTCAAAGGCTGTCAGAACTATGTTCTTACGGTTTCTGGGTTTTTCCCAACAACTCATCCGTGACCGAGTGGCCTTGTTTAACCACTCACTAAGACAATTAGGTTTTTTAAGACGTATAGAGGCATAGATCTATAGTCCAACTAAAAGTCTACAAACTGGTTACCATAACATTAACATATCATCTATCGTCTGACAGATAAAGGCCCTAGAAAAGCTTATCAGACGCTGCCTTAACACTTTCTGGGTTACCCAGAAAGTTCTGGTCATGCCCGGTCAACGGGTTTTGACCGGTTATAACTCAAAACCTGGACATCCCATAGCTACGATTCAAGTTCCGGATTAAAGCACTCATGTCAAACTACACATTCAAAGCTTAAAACAACAAAACTAATAAACAGTGAAGGATCTATGGTATCTGACTATTGCTTGTCAGACCATAAAAATTGTTCTTTGACAGTTTTAAAAATCATTACTTTTAAAGCATTTTGATGTTATGGATCTATGATGGATCATCATAGATCATCATAAAACACCTTCTAGCAAATATCTAAACACATAATCACAAAAAAATTCTTAGCATTTAGGATCAAATTAGGTTAGGGCTTTTATACCTTCTTGATTTAAATCTTTGATCTAGATCTCCAATCTGATCTTATGGTTACTAGGGGCTGTTTTAGGGACTGATATACCTTAGAATTTCGGAGGTTAAGATAGAGAGAGTTGTTGAGAACTTAGATGCAAAATAAGCAAAATGCTAGACATTTCTCTCTCTTTAATCTCTTATAAGTAGACACAATGTACATGGCTGCTGAGTTGGGACAGATCTGGTGGAGTTTATGAGTCACAAAGTCCACATAGTTGGTCACCTACCACAAATATACAAAGATTTGCCCTCTAGCTAATAAAAGAAATAATGTGACAAAGGGCATAAATGTCATTTCCTTTTATTTCTAAAATTGCCATTTGTTGCAAACCCTTAGGGTTTAGGGTTTGGATTAGGATTTGAACCCTTTAGGGTTTAGCAAATTAAATTTCAAGATTTTCGATTTTCGATTTTCGATTTTCGATTTTCAAAATAAAAATTAATATTTATAAATTATAATTAGAATTTTCTAATTATATTAAAATTTCTTAATCATAACTTAATTATTGCTAATTAGGATTAGCATTTTCTAATTAAAATCGCTAATATAGCGATTACGGTCAAAATCACAGATTAGGGTTTATTACCCAAAATTAGGGTTTCTAATAGAAAATTAATTTTCTAAATTAGAAATTAGATTTCGTAATTAGATTAGGATTTTCTAATTACTTAACTTGAAAATTAGAATTAATATATCCTAATTAACATTAAAAGTATTAAATTAACACTTTCGTTTTCCCTAATTATAAATTAGGGTTTCAAATCTGTAATTAGGGTTTTAAATTCCCGAATTAGGATTTTGTAACCAATTTGTTAAGATTAACCCTAATTAATCCTATAATTATTTACACTTACGCCATTAAGTTCCAGATTTAGGGTTTTATGCACCGAATTAGGGTTTTGATTCCCGTAAGCTGAAATTAGGGTTTTAGGCGGTTTCTAGGGTTTCTTGTTAATCGTTAGGGTTTTCTAACCGAACGTTGACGTTCTTAATATATATTTAGGGTTTGTTACAGATATCGTTTATCTGGTCAACCCTTAACCCTTAACCACATACCGTACACATATACAATCATATACACAAAATATTTTCACGTATTTCCTTAATCCTGAATAATTCACCTAAATCTTTCATAGAATTTTGAAATCCTCAAAATTCCATTTTAAAAATATCAAACGCATACACTTATTTTCTGTCTAGGTTCTAATATTGAACCTTAAATTAATTAATAAAAATTTTAAAAATATTCAAAATTTTCGGGAAGTCACAGACTCTCAGTAATATATTTAAGAATGTTAATAGAACAAGTCATTCAGTTCTATTGAGCCTATGAATTGGTAAATGTTGTAATGTTAATAGAACATATCACTCAGTTCTATTGATCCTATTATTTGACAAATGATGTAAAGATATTAATTCTTATTCAAGTGAGCTTTGTCTACTCACTCTTGAATATTTATACATTTATTGCAACTATGAATGAGAAGGTAGATAAACCTACAACTAGCAAAGGAAATGGAAAAATGTACAAGTAATGAAGACTTGTAATTTTGTTTTATCGTTATGATGATAGACTTTTAATAATTATGTGATGTAATAATTTTATTTCTGCACTTGAATGATTGTATTAAAGGTTAGAGAACCTGGGAGATAATATTATTATTAAAGTAATCCTGTATGGGCAGGTTTTTATTGTTCAATTTATTATGATTGGGTATTTATATATGAATGTTTTGATTACGTGAACACTAAATCTTGAGGTAATGAAGTACCGGGATTTGGGGGTGTCACAGAATACCCAATCGGGTACCAAGATAGCAGGAGACAAACAAGGGAGGGAGCCATGTGCAACATGTGGGAAAAACAATTCTGGAGTTTGTTTAAAGAAGAAGGGAGTTTGCTATAACTGTGGGCAAGAAGGACACATGTCGCCTAATTGTCCCAATTCGAAGGAGATACAAGGTTGCTTTGTGTGCGGATCGACTGATCATATGGTTTGGATTTGTCCGAAGAGAAATACGGAGAAGGAAAGTTGCAACAAAGGACCAGGTAGCGGAACCTTGGCAATTCGAGGACCTGCATTGCCAGGAAGACCAACCGCACGTACATTTAACATGATGGCGCAGGATGTAGTGGCTACTCAGGAGGTGGCGACAGGTAATGATTTCATTTAGAAATTTAATTACGCGAGTAAATTGAGTTAGATAATTACTTTGAATTGTTTTCTTTTATACATTCAAGTCACATTTTAGAATTTGAAACACAAATTAATATTGTGTTGATAAAAATGAATTGGTGATACAACTTTAAAAGATTGTAGAGAATAAAAAAGTGGTGATTCCGAGGACGGAATCCTTTTAAGGAGGGGTGAATGTGATAACCCGGGATTTTGAATAATAAAAAAATTTACGAATAATTTTTTTTTAATTAATATTAATATTGATTATCAATTTTGTGACAAGTATCTGTGATGCGAGTCCCGAGAAGGGATCAATTTGTGTATTGACTAATAAATTAGAGTAGAGTTGTGCTTAACAGCTTTAGAAACCCTAACCCTAATTTTTGGATAGGGATTTGATAGAAAATATAAGTAAAATAATTATATTGATTAGTATGTGTTTGTACTGAAGAGAAATTTTGATCAATGATTGATCGGATAAGGTTTAAAATTTATAAACTCTAATAAGAGATT
This sequence comes from Panax quinquefolius, assembly GCA_020205615.1. Taxonomy (NCBI): domain Eukaryota; kingdom Viridiplantae; phylum Streptophyta; class Magnoliopsida; order Apiales; family Araliaceae; genus Panax; species Panax quinquefolius. Next base: position 84,102,805 of record CM035162.1, read on the forward strand.
AAAAACCCTAATCTCATATTTAGATAACCTAACGTACAGTTAGTAACCCTAAACGAATGCCGGGAAACCGTAATTTTAAATCTGGGATTCCTAAAGCCTAATTAGGAAACCATAATCCTAATTGGTAAACTTAATGTGTTTATTAAACGTTAATATAATTAGGAAGCCCTAATTATACTTTAGAAATATTAATTTCTATTTAAAACCCTAATTATAGTTTTAAAAACTTAATTTTCTAATTTAAGAACCCTAATTAGAAAATCCTAGAAATCTAAAGTTTTAAAACCTTAGGGTTAAACCCTAAGGGTTTGGACATTTGACCATAATGCCATTAATTTAGAAGGAAAATGACAAAAGTGCCCTTTTTGATTATTTTTTTTGTAACTTAATAATTGGCCAACAACTTTAGTTGGTGACCAACTCGTTTGACCTTGGTGACTTAAATCTCCAGCCTTCTCAGCCCACACATCAGATCTTGTGCATTATATCACATTATATAAGAGATCTAAGAGAGAGAAAGTGTATGTATTTGGCTCATTTTCTTTCTAGCTCCCAACAACTCTTTCTTTTTCTAACCCTCCGAATTTTTCAAGTCCCTCAGTCATATAATCAGTTAGTAGAACACCAAAAATAGTTAAGGAAAGCATAGATCAAAGATCGGAATCAAGAAGGTATAAAAGCCCTAACACATTTTGATCTTGTATGCTAAGATAAATTTTGTGTTTATGTGTTTAGATCTTTGCTAGATGATGTTTTATGATGATCTATGTTGATATAACATAGATCCATAACATCAAAATGGTTTAAAATCGAGTTTTTCCAAAACTGTCCAAGAACAAAATTTATGGTCTGACAAGATAATGTCAGTAGCCATAGCAGATTCTTGTTCGTTTTTGATTTTTGTTGTTTTATGTTTTGGATCGGTATCCTGACATGAGGACTGTAATCTGGAAGTGGAATCACATCCATTCCATGTCCAGATTGCATTTTATTCATGGTCAAAGTGAGTTGACCGAAGTTGACCAGATGCATTCTTGGTAACCCAAAAAGTATTTTTCAGTGTCTCACAAGATTTGTTAAGCAATATATCTGACATTTGTTATGTGATATGATAATGTTATGGTAACCATGTTGTAGCCTGTAATGTGGACTATAGATTCGTGCCTTTAGATACTTTAAACAAGAAACTAATCGAACATATGAACGGTCAAACTAGGCTTGTCGATCACGATGGCAATTTCTGGAAAACCCAGAAATGGTATAAGCATTATTTTTGACAGCCTTTGACCGAGTGATAAATTGTAATTCTGTTGTTTTTGGAATGATCTGGTGATGTATATACGTTCCTTGACATATGTAGTAGATATATGAACCAAGAAACCCCCAATACAATGATCAGAACTAAGCTAAAATTGAACCACAAAGTGGTACCTCGCGACTGTTTGGGTTTTTGGGTTACCCAGAAAACCCAGATTAAGTCTGACAGTGACTTTGCATGGCCTGATCTTCATGATATGGTGTAGTATGACCCAACTAAGTATTATAATTTGTAGAGTGACATACACACTACAAGATCTAACTTTTAGGTTGGACAGAACATGCATAAACCGAGATTAAAGTGTGGTCAAACTAATGACCTTAAACACTGAATTGTCAGTGTTCTTGAGGCCAAGAACACTTAAGACGATAGACAAGTGTCGCTATAGGCTTCAGGGGCGGTTTATAATTTTCTAAATTCTAATTTTCTGGAAATTATTTAAAAATAGAAATAAATTATAAAAATTACCAAAAATGGGTTTAAAAATCATTTCAAATTCTGAAAAATAACTTTTAATTATTTGGGACATTTTTCATTAATATTTATAATTATTTGGATATTAATGGTATTTAATTTATTTAATTAGTTTGTTAAATAAATTAGAGAAAATGATTTAATATTATGAAAAATCATTTTAAATAATAATAAAGTGTTTAAAAATATTTTGAGCTATAAAATGTAACTTTTAATATTTTTAGACAATTTTCATTAATAAATTAATTTTAATGATATTAGATTTATTTAATTAATAAATTAAATAAATAATTTAAAAATGATTTTATTAATTTAAAAATTATGTTATATGAGAATAAAGTGTTAGAAAATATTTTGAATTATAAAATATAATTTTTAATATTTTTGAGAATTCTCAATTAATAAATTAATATTAATGATATTAGATTTATTTAAATATTATATTAATTAAATGAATTAAAATGATTTTATTGATTTAAAATCATTTAAAAATGAGAAAATGTTTTAAAAATATTTTAAGTTATAATTAATGACTTTTAATTTTTGATAATAATTTCATTAATATTTAAATATTAATGGTGATGGTTTAAATATGATTTTAATTTATTTAAAAATCATTTAAGTAGAATATTGATGATTTAAAATATTTGAAGTTATTAACAATAACTTTAATATTTTGACAAGTATAACATTAATATTTTATATTATTAAATATTAATGATAATAAAATATTTGATAATTAAATCATTTAAAATGATTTAAGTGTTTAAAAATTATCATAAATTATAATAATTGTTTATAAATTATTAAAAGCTTAGAAAAAATATTATAAAGCGATATTTGACTTGTCTAAAATAATATTGAAGCTTAGAAACCAAGATTAATTGACAATAAATGTGATAAATTGGGATAGAGGTGACGAACAGAGAGAGATTAATCAAGTCTAAACAGAATAGAACTAGTTAGACTTGTTAAGTGTTTACATTGGTTATAAACACTGATGTGGCTATGTAGTAATGTGCCTAGGAGAAGTTTGACTGTAGAATACAGTGATGCGTATTGTGAAATATTTTGCTAATTGTGAGATCGATATTGTGATTATAGGTCTTTCAAATGCAGATAAGTATATTGTGTAGCTGTAAATAGGGGAAGAGGCAAGTTTCTTAACTCAACCTTGAGTTAATATTGTTTAATTATTATAGTGGTTAATTATTGTTAATTATACCACGTCCAAGAATTTATTGTTGATTATTCGCAGTTAGTGCATGTTTAATAATTCAAATTGAATTACTGATTCAGAAAATATATATATTCGTAGAATTATTGTTATTGGATATTCATATCTATAGAAGCTAATATTGGCAGTACAGATAATTCCTGTTTATTGTTGAATTATGTTGAGAAATGTCTTAGCTAATTATTCTGGCTAGACGAATATTTGTCAGAACTTGATAGATTCGAGAAGAGAAGAGAATTTAATTATTTTTGATAGATCAATGCCAGTTGTGTCGGCTAGATCAAAAAAGAAAACTTGATAGGTTTGAGAAGAGAAGAGAAGAGAAGTGATTAGATATTGAAATCATTGAATTTTGTTTTTAAATCAAATCTTAATTCTGAGACTGAGAAGAACAACCTTTTATAAAAAGGGAACATTTTTAGTCGTATATTCGACCATTGCGCGCAACCTAAGTATTATGCATAATATAGGGTACAAGGAGTTGGCCAGCTCTACGTACTTTGCACAGGGGTATGATTTAATCTTTATGGTTATCTGATACACTTGCGTGTATGTCAAAGTAAAACTTTAATATATACCGGAGAAGAGAACTTCAAGATCCAACAGATCACTCAGCATAAATCTGGAAAACCTTATACTTTGTAATTGCTTAGAATTTATTCTTGATTATTCATTAGAATATCACAAAAACTTTGAAAGCGTTGTACTCTTTCATTATCAAATTATTATGTTGCATAGATTGTGAGAAGACTTGTTAATTATTAAAGCTTTGTTCAGCTATTTTAAAGTTCCCCGAACTTTGGTTTCATTCTATCAAAATAGATAGTCTGTTCTTATTGATTTGTATCCATTTATTGTATGTCTTAACTTGCGGGGCAAACTTGTTGCTCACCCTTGCAAAATAAAATATTTCAGCTAGGAACGAAGAGGTCAGCTAGTCAAAGAAGAACAAAGACAAAGGCAAAATGCTGGATTAGTTTTTATAAACATTATTATTATGTTATGTTTGTAAACCCTTTTTGTTTATTTAAAGGTTAATATGTAATGTTAAGCTTAGAAGACCTGGGACTAATGTATTAACAACATATATTAATGTGATATGTATTAATATTTCTATATGAATGGGTAGTTAGATAGTATTATATTGTGGATCGTGAACACCAAACTCGGGGGTCAGGTAACCCGAATTTGGGGGTGTCACAACAAATCCACTGCAAGGCAATCTACCGAACATAATTGATCTTAAAGATGAAGAAGTAGAGCATTGCACGGTGGATACGCAAGGAGAAGGCGATGAGTCTCACACAAAGTTGTTGAGGGAGATGCCATGGTCCAAAATATCCAACCTGTGGAGTTTGAAGTTAGAGACAAAAGGATCAACTATGATTGTATAGTCAAGACTAATCAACAACCAGAAACCACGCTCACAACTGTGGAAACCTTGGAGGGCCCGCTAGCGTACAAAGATTGCTTTCAAATTGATGAACAAGGTGAATTAATGGATAATTCCAGTGGTGAAAGATTCTTCGTGCCGATGGGTGAAGAAAACGAGGATGATCCATCATCCATGTCTGCCAAAAATTTAAAGGAATTGACGAATAGGTGGCATGCAATGGTAATTTTTGCTTATGAGCCGGATTGAACGACATCAGAATAGTCAACCCGACGACTTTAAAATAAGCGCTTGGTGGGGAGGCAACCCCATATCAGTATTAAATTCTATCTATTTTTCTATACTTGTGTCTAGTTTATTTTGTGCATGTTATCTTTACTTTGTAAACATTGCTGCCAATTTAATTACAATCTCAGATGCATGTTTTTGTGGCATTAGAATGCAGACATCATGTTTTCCGTTTGTGTTATTATTTTATATATAGTAGTATAGTTAAGCTAGTATTATGTGGGTTAATACATATATATATATATATATATATGTAATATATGTTAGCTAATACATGTCTTCTGTGTAGGAAAAACTTAGAGAATAGTCCTCGCGGCACCAGATAATACTCTGTAACTCGCGCCGCGGTGCCAGATAGTACTTTGTAACCCGCGCCACGATGCCAGTGTTCATTGTCCATAAGCAAAACCTCGCACTGCAGCGCCATCTACTACTCTCAACTTCGGGCCGTAGCGCCAGAGTTAAGCCCAACCCACTGCTAATTCATGCCATAGCGCCAACCAACAAAGCACATGTTGTGCCGCAGTGCCACCAATGAGCCCTTCCCATTGCTAACTCGCGTCGTGGCGCCAAGCAATGATGAAGGAAATGCGCGTCAGTCGCGATAGCGATAGCGAAATTGTTGTTTAAAAAGATTTTGGCCAAAGAAGAGTGCCCATTACTTCTATCTCTCTCGGCGCCAAAGACAAAAGAAACCAAGTGCCCAATCAGTTGTTACTCTCCCAAAAAGTCCTAGCAGTGATCATTTCTCATCTCAAACTACTATAACAAACTTACCATATAAGCCATATCAGTGGCAAACCCTAATATTTTATTAAAAACGTTAACGTTCATTTAGAAAATTCTTACGATTTATAAGAAACCCTAGAAACCGGTTCTGGAAACCCTAATTTCAGTTCCAGGAATTTAAAACCCTAATTCGGAAGTTGATAACCCTAATTTGGGAATTCAAATGCTAGTATAAGGTTTAAACATTATTAATTATAACCTAATTAAGGAGAACCCTAATTGATGTAGAAAACCCTAATTTCTGGATTAAAAATCCTGATTTATAATTAGGGAAAACCTAATTGTTAGTTTAATAATTTTAATGTTAATTAGGAAGCATTAATCCTAATTTTAAAGTTCTAAGTAATTAGGAAACCCTAATCTAATTAGGAAACCTAATTTTTAAATTAGAAAGATTATTTTTCTATTTATAAACCCTAATGTACAATTATGACCCTAATTGCTAAATTAATTAGCAATTTTAATTAGAAATATTAATCCTAATTATCAAGTTTGAATTATGATTAGGAAATTTTAATATAATTAGAGAATCCTAATTATAATTTAGAAATATTAATTTTCTATTTTGAAAACAGAAATTTAAAAATCTTAGAAATTAAATTTCAAAAATCTAAGAGTTAAACCCTAAACCCTAAGGATTAGGGAAAATGACAAGTATGCCTTTAAAATTTAAAATCAAATGACCAAAATACCGTTTTCTTACTTTTTTAAGTAAAAGAACACTCCAAATCTTGGTGACTCACTACAATTGATATGCCATGTGCATTATATCTATCCAAGATCAGATCCAGTGCCACCTAGCAATATTTGCATACATTGAATCTAAATATAGGAGATTAAAAGTAAGAAAAGTTACTTTACTTTTCATTTTTGTCCAAGTCTTTTCTCTATCTAGAATTCAAGATTTTAGAGTGAATATGAGTGTTATGTTAGGACTAGATCAACCTTTAACTTTCCAATATCAAATCAAAGATCAGAAGTTCAAGGATCAAAGCTTTAAAGGTATAAAACCCTAAGCATTACTAGATCCTTAAAATTGTATGTGATTATGTGATTTGTTGTTTACAAGTGTGTTATAAGGTGTCATTTAGTGATCTGGATTGATAGATCACAGATCTATAACACTTAGATGCACGAAAATAGCATTTTTAGAAATTTGGAAAAAGTTGGAAAAGTGGCCTAACAGCCATATGTCAGAGGCCTTAGATCTTTACATGTTTATGTTTTGGTGTGTTTTATGTTATAGATATGTTTATCGTTGTAAGGGCTTTGATCTGGAACTTGAATCAATCCCAGATCATGTGTAGATGGTAAGTTATGAAGGATCAAAGGGCGTTGACGGGTATTGACTAGCTGTTCTGGGTAACCCAGATTTACCCAGAAAATTTCTGACAAAATTTTGCAGGGCCTTGATCTCGCTTATGTTTGTGTTTTTGACCATGTTGTTGTATTATATTTGTAGCCTGTCATGTGAACTACTGATAAATGGATTTTATATACACTTATCTGGTATATTTTACTTGAATTAGTTGCTTATATTTATGTGTCTTAGTTACTTTTCATGCATTTCGTGTTCATTTTGTAGGTTATATGTTTGGGAGCTGTGTGAGCGACTATTGGTAAGGAAAAGCAAAGAAAACGCAAAGAAAAGCAAGCCGGACATCATTTGGGCTTTCATGTTTACTTCATGTTCTTGGTTTAGAACTTAGCTTTCATTGAAGAGCATTTTCTTAGCTTTCCAGAACATTTTGAATCATTCCAATCGGAGTTCGGATGCAAGAGTTATGATCGTTGTACCAACGGACGTCGAACGTCATGGTTTTGGGTGGTCATTTGCATAGCAGTTATTCCCATCTCAATTACAACCTTCATCCGCCCAGAATTTCTCAATCCTCAAAGAATGAAAGTTGTATATCTCGTCAATATCTTCGATTTGATAGGTGGCAGGCCCCGGAACTCCTCTCGGATCAAACGTTATGGCCGTTTTCCCAAAGGACATCGGAGCAGAAAATGTCAGAACTTGGGGCCAGCGCCAGGGCGCCCAAAATAGGCCTATGCCCAGCACCGGGGCGCTGGGGAGCAATGTCTGAGTGTCAAGCCCAACACTGGGGTGCTGTGGAATAGGTTGGTTGCGGCTTGGACGCGTTTTGGGCAAATTTTGACACCTTTTTGACTCCAAATTGGATTGGGTTTGTTCCTAAGCTCAAAATTGGACTTGTAATCTATAAATACTTGATGTAAGGCATAAAATAAAGTAAGATTTACATAGGTTAGACTAGATATAACACTCCATTAGATTAGAATATAAACCCTAATTCTTAATTAGCCATTGGAGATTGAAGCAAATTGAAAAATACTGAAGATGAAGAGCAAGAGCAAGAGCAAGAGGGGAGCATCAGATTTGCTGACAACAGATTCTATTCTCTTCTCTTATCCTACTTTTATCTTTTAATGTCTATTCAGTTGTAGATTCTTGGTTTTAATTCATTAATTATGAACTAACTCTTTTATTAAGATTTCAATTGAACCGTTTATGTCTATAAATTAGTTATTTGATTTATTCCAATTAATTGTGTCAAAGTGAATTATTTATCTTGTCTTGTGCTTATTGATTAATTATCTGATCAGTAATTACCTTGTTACTCTAGAAGGAATTGAAAGAGGAATTCTAGGGTTAGAACTGGGCATGATAACATGTGACTTAGTTATTTGCATGGTGAATAATTAGGTTTATGAATTGAATGGAAATATCTGTTCACCGCATGTAACACATAAGGAATTGGAATTGAAGGAGTTTAATTCAATTTTTTTGCATAGGAATATAGCAAGATTAATCTGGAATAAATAGAAGGCAATTGATCACTTCGAAAAGGACTTTTGGCATTTGAGAATTCCTGTTAACAATTCAGTAGGCATAATAATTGGGATAATTGGATAATTGATTTATAATTCATAATTGGGGATATTGAAGTCTTAATCTCTATTTATTTGAATTCATTCGCTAAAATCTTAGTTTTAATTAGTTAATTTAGTTTTCTTAAATAGAAAAATCACGATTTGAGATTGTTTAAATAAATTTAGTTTGGTTAAGAATTAGTACTTGGTGATTTTTATTAAATAATTCCTCGTGGGAACGATACTCTACTTTCACTTTATTACTTGTTGACTGTGTATACTTGCATGTATTCATTGATTGCGAAATCGACTAACAACTACATATCCAAGTCCTTAGAACAAACAGAACTTGCACAAAATCATAGATAATTGTGGTCAAACCTACGTTGACCAACTCACCGGAAGAAGATTATGGGTACCCCAGATCTTTACAAATCTAAACTAGTCAAAGTACTGCCAGAGGTTGTTCTTGTTGTTCTTAATGTTTCTGGGTTTTCCAGAAAATGACTTTGTGTTCAGTCAACGACTTTTGACCATTAATTTTGGTTGTCCTATACATATCTAAAGTCTTAGACTTCTCTATTGTTGTACTACACATATCAAAGTATAGCAACAAAGAAGTTTCATAACTTAAAAACATTCCAGAGTGATGATCTGGGCCGGTCAAATGGCTGCCAGAATTTTCTGGGCAATTTCTGGAATTTCCAAAAATCAGGAAGTTGTGATCGGTCAATGACCTTTGACCACTTATATCTTTCAGCATGTTAATCCAATGGACCTGATTCTTCTTCTACTTACTAAGCTCATGTAATACTACAACTAGCATACAATTAACATACTTAATCATTAACATATAAGGATCTACAAGCTCTAATATTATGATGTCAGGCCTATTTTTCCCATATTTTCAGATTGCTTAAAACACCACTTTGGTGCATCTAGATGTTATGGAAGCATGATCTACCAACCCAGAACACTTACTAATGTGTTATTACACATAATTAAACAACGAAACAATAAATCTAACAAAGCATCAAAGATCTAGAGTTAAATTAGGGTTTGTACCTTTTCTTGAGTAAATTGGATCTCTACCCTTTGAATCTGATAGGGCTACTGCTAGGGCTTCTTTTGGTAGGTAATATGAGTGTATAAGTTAGAAAATTCCGTGGGTTTAGCCAGAGGATGGCCTGCTATTTATAGGATAAATAAGGTTTTTGTTCTTTTTCCACCTCCTTGCCTCCATAAATATCTTAACTAGGAAACTTGTGTAGCTGGAGTACTCATATTATATCACATGATGTCTTGGAACAAGGGTTGGGGTGGTGGCACTTGCTTGTGAGCTACTTCACATTAGTTAGTAGCCTAATCTTGCGCTAATCCACCCTAATCTTGATTAGGGTTTTGGATTTTATGATTAGGATAGATTAATGATGTAATTAACACCTAATTGAAGTTTAGTAAACATAATTAGAGTTTTGGATAACTTAATTAGGGTTAGTTCTATTTAATTAGAGTTAGGGTTTACCATTAGGGTTAGGGATGTGACACCCCCAAATCAGGATACTTCATTCCCCTAAGACTTGGTGTTCACTTTCCATACATTCATACTATCTACCCAAACATGATACCATTTAAACCATAAATCCTCCCATTAAAGGGTTATATCATTAAATCAATAAATCTCTCAGGTTATCTAACCTTTAAAATAAATCAAGTGCGGAAATAAAAATAGTTACATCACATCATTTAAATAAAGTCTATTAATATAAAAGCCAATAAATTACAAGTCTTCATCACTTGTACATTTTTTATTTTCCTTTGTTTGTAATAGGTTCATCGACCTTCTCAACCTTAGCTACAATAATTATATTTATGCAAGAGTGAGCAAAACAAATGTTCACTAGTTATAGCAATGAACAACAAGAGAATAATAACTGCCAATGAATAGACTCGTCAAAACTGAATAGTACTCTATCAATGATAACCAAAAACTGGAATAAAAATATGAAATATATCTGAGGGTCATAAGACCACGAACTATGTCCACAGTTACAAATAATCTTTTAACTTTAACCTAAACAGTTGTACTTTAGGGACTTCACATACTTAGGGGGATCAGCCCTTCGTACCATGTATAGTGCACAAACATCTAAACTTATCGCGTACCCCTAAAATAGGGTTGTTCTTCTCAATTTTAGAGTACAAGTCTTCACCAAAGAAATTTAGTTTGGATAAACTTCAAGGGTAATTTAGAGTTTCACGATCATCAACTAAAGGATTAATTGAATCAACAAAGTTTGATAACACTACGGTTGATCAATAACAACATAATACAGAACAATTGAGAATCATAGGTGAACCAACTATATATTAAACTCATGCTTGGAAATAACTAGAAAGCATAAGCATTGAATAAAATGATAAACCTTTGCTTGAACAATAATAAGCTAGGTCTATGAACTTGTCAAATTAGAAATTGAATTACTAAACATGCATTTAACTAATAATAAGCTGGAAATAAAGCTTGCTCATCATAATATTAACTTGTGCAAAGTAAATGAAATATGAAAGCTCAATATTGGAGATTAGAGTTAAAGGAATTGCATTCATTATAAAGGAATGAAACTTAAGAAACTTCCTTAACTATAAACAAGTTAGAGTAGACCAACAATGATTGGAATTCAAAACTTGCTTGAATAAAATTAAAATTATAACTTGCTCAAATAAAGTTTATGAATAAAGAACTTGCTCAATCAAAGTTTGAGAGTAAGAAACTTGCATTCATTATAAAGAGAATAGTGTTAGGAAATTTTCCTCGTGCGTAAGTTACACAATTATTACAAACGTTCGCCAAATACCATACATATATCATTAAAATCACAATACCAATTAGTTATACTAAAAGTAACTTCATGTGTTTACTTCTCATTCTAGTCAACTCTATAATCTCTTACTTAAGACTTGATTATCCTACTCATTCGCATACCATGGATCTGAACTCCTAATTATATAATAGTACTCGACATAGTGATAGCATAAAAACACTAATTCCCATAACATCACATAGGAACTTTCACAACATACTAATTCATAATCTTTTAGTTCCAATGTGACGCCCTCAAAACAGGTATACATCACCCATTCTGAGTCGCCAGATACACGATACTGAATACAAATACAAAATTAAATATACAACATGAGCTGTGAGTTTTAATACAAATATTGTCTTCTAGACAATATACAAACTCAAAATAAGTTCTCAATAAATTTATTATCACATTATTTCACAGAATACTGAGGACTACTAATACAATCATCTGGACCGTCAATCCATTCCCTAACTAGTCCCAGCTATATTCTCATTTCCTGAAGAGAACAGTGAAAGAAAGGGTGAGCTCAACTAGCCTAGTAAGAAATATTATGACTAAGATAATGCAGAATAAATTATCATTAGCCTTCAACAATGTTAAACTGATAGAATATAATAGACAACAAGTTTAACTGCAGCAGAACAAGCAAGTCATTAGAAGAGTCAAGTAGAGAATAAAATCTACTATCTTCTATGATTTAAAAGGTTTTTCATCACTTTTATCGCTGAGACTCAGCTTCATAAATAATCCACATCATTAAATCATCCCTGCACTACAGGCCAAGGATATTCTTTAGTTTCACGACCATGAATTATCCATGCACTACGGGCCAAAGATAATCGTATTTTCATCAACGGTTCTGATCATGCCATAAAATAATTCATCTTTGCACCCTTGGCCGAAGAGAATCCATAGCCATAATCATACCAAAAACTGTCCATCAATGTACTACGGGCCAATGAGGACATTTTCCATATCATATGTAACATTACGATCATGATTATATCGAATAATTCCTGGTCATAATCATACCATGTCCGATCCATCTATGCACTACAGGCCACAGATGACTTTCAACATAATATAAGCATGAGGATGATGACAATTCAATAAAACAAGTTCAAGAATAAATTTTAAAGATTTACAAGTTAATTTATCCTGAACTCAATAACGTTCAAATTATCAACATGATACTGCTTTGTGGAGTAAAATTCAAGAATTCTCAGAAGAATATTTCCATGAAAAGATACTGGATGAAGCGCAAATATCAAGGATATTCCACTAATTTAATGGAGTATAGAAGCCATAGCTTTAACCAACTGAGTATAATAGAATATATGAAACTGTAAATGGATTTTCGCCCGCCATTCGGTAATCCACTTAGACAGATCATTTCTATAATTTAATAAGGAATGAATACGAAGGATCATTCACCATGCATATGGTAATCCATATAGATAGGTTATTCTAACAGAATAATAAAGAATGGAATAACAGAAGAATTCACCATGCATGCGATAGACCGCATATATAGGTTATTCCAACAGAATAATAAAGAATGGAATCAGGTCATGCGTAATCCGCAAAGACAGGATATTCCAACAGAATAATAAAGAAAGGAATAACAACAGAATTCACCAGGCATGCGATAGACCACACAAACAGATTATTCCAACATAATAATAAAGAATGGAACCAGGTCATGCGTAATCCGCACAGACAGGATATTCCAACAGAATAATAAAGAATGGAATAACAGAAGAATTTCACCATGTATGCGGTACTTCACATAAACAGGTTATTCCAACAAAATAATAAAGAATGGAATAACAATAGCTCTCTTCATTAATACGAAAGAAATAGTACCCCTTACGAGTACAACAAATAATATCCCTTACCTTAGAAAAAACTGGATATTGGAAAAGTGAGGTAGCAGACTTCTCTTCTTCTTTCTCTCTAAAATTTCTCTCTCTAGAGTTTTAGTGAATTTGTAAGAAATAATGAAGTAATGAGCTTCTATTTATAGGAGAATGGACTGAATAGTAACTAATTCATGAACGGTCCAGATTGATTTACTTTTAAACGGACAGTCCATATTGATTTACTATTAAAACTTAAAGCAACGATCCATACTGATTTACTATTAAAACTTTAAACCAGCGATCCATAATGATTTACTATTATAACTTTCCACTAGCGGTCCATATTGATTTACTATTATATCTTCAACCAACGATCCATATTGATTTACTATTATAACTTCAACCAACGGTCTGAAAAATTATCACATCTCCTCATGAATAATATTGTACCCAAAAATGATTTGGACCAAAAAAAAATATATTTTTCGGGTGAATAGTACCCCATGAATAGTACTTCAGGAATAGTACCCCATGAATAGTACCCTGACACGAAAAGTGTCCCAAATACTAGAGTGAATAGTAACTAGGTGAATAGTAACCCGAGAATAGTACTCCGAAACAAAAAGTGTCCCAAATACCCGAGTGAACAATACTAGAGTGCATAGTAACCGGGTGAATAGTAACCCGTGAATAGTACTCCAACACGAAAAGTGCCCCGAATACCCGATTGGTTAATATAACCTCCAGACATCAATTATTATCGAAATAAATATCGATTTCCAGTAAAATTAATAATTCCAACACAATGGAACTATCAATTTCATCTTTAATCAACGCGAACTTATTCATCATTAATATTATAACTCACAATATTTAATAACCAGATCGTTCCCTGGAAAGAGGGGCTTTCCGATAAGGATTTCTCCTTATTGGTGCGTAATTAGGTGACTAAACCTCTCCTTGACAGAACTTCTAGACATTGTCAATATTGCAAATAATAATATGAATAACTTTGCCGTCTCAATTATTGATTTAATAATATAACATAGTATGAGATGATATCGTGACAATAATTGAATCAATAATACGAGATATGATGCAAAGAATTATCGTAGCAATAATTGAGTATAACTGAGTGACTTCTTACGTAAACATCAATAATCAATACTGTGTGCTACTATATAACCATGCATATTACTGTACTTTTACTACCGGGTAGTTCAACAGTTTTGACGGTAACACTTTCGCCGTTATTTTCATAAAAATAATTTTGTCGTTTTCTCAATCCAACAAGAATTTCGTTGTGGGGTCCACCAATAATTGTACCGTCGTACGGATATTCCCCGACAAAAAGAATATTCCCCGACCAATCGAATATTATACAACAACTTGCATACTTTGTAATATTTATAAATATTACCCACAACTATAACATTATATCAAATCCACACCATAATATTTAAAAAAATATTTCAAGAAATTTAAATCTTTATTCATAAAATTCGGGGTCTCACATCCAACATTATAATTATTATATGTTATTAAGTCTTATAGCATGCATTAAATCATTTTATAATCACTAAAATATGTTAAGTTAACATTTTCCAGACTATATACTGTTAACAGTTCTTCACTGGGTCTAACTAACTACTGGCACGACTGCGCCATAATTACCTTAAAGTCTCATGGCGCTTGCATGCAGATTAACGCCTCGCGTTTCAAAACACAAGATCAGCTTTTGAATAACACGAGTTTCAACTATGTTCTAAGTCAACTATCACGAATTTCATCCATAAAACAGTAAATTAAGCATACGCAATTGACATAGGACTCATACCAACATGATTCCTCACATATATACTAACTTAGAACAATTAAACAACAACTTCAACTAATTTAAATCCTATAAATTCCATATTTTATACAAAAACACCATTTTGACATGCTTTACAAAAATCATCACTGTGATCACAATTCTTGTCCAAATTAAATCATTCAAACTACGTTCTCTTCGTTTCTTAATGAACTAACATATTCAAGGCTCAATTTACAGATTTGTTTACAAATTAACCACAAATTTAGTACTTTCACAAGCCATATATATAAACATGCACTGAAAATAGTTTTCTTTCTTTATAACGTAATTAGCATACAAATTCTTGTCTAAATACTAGTTCTAATCATCACAAACACATACAATCACAAGTAATCAATTGTATAACAACAATTTAAAAAAATTGAATTCACAAAACTTGAAATTCATGTTGTAAAACCTATATATATATATATGTATATATATATATATATAATATTAAGGTTATGGAAAATACCTTCTCTTGCTTTGAATAATCCTTGCTAAAAACCCAGAAATTGTTTTGGAATTCTCAGAATTTCTCTCAAACTCTCTCTAATCTCTCTCAAGTTTCTCTGTATTCTTCTTCTCTCTTTCTCAGTATAAGCCATTTCACGTAAAGCCAACTAACGCTTAAGCGTAAACATAATAAATTGATAGGGCCATAATACGTATACTTTATATAACAGTTACAAAAATATAAACGTATATAGGTTATAAATATATTTTATTTATTATAATTATAATTCAAAATTTAAAAGCCATAAGGCTATGTTTAGATAAAACTAATTAAAATAAAGACTTAATATTTTAAGCCTTGTTTGGTAACCAATTTAAAACTACTTTAATTTATTTTAATAAACTAAATATAATTTATAATCACATATTATTTATTTAGATTTCCATATCCAATAAACACACTAAATAAATTTTCCACTTAATTCAATTATCACAAAATTATAATCTCGTTATAATTTTATTTAATAAATTAACATACCATTTTAAACTATTAAATTAAAACAAGAATATAGCATTTCATGTTATCTTTAACAACTCTCTAACTATGAAATTAAATTAGAGCATTATCTAATAAATTTATTTCACTAATATCCACAAACAATCAACTACATCAATATCCACAAACAATTTATTTCACTAATATCCACAAACAATCAACTACATCAATATAATATTTATTTAATTTAATAAATATTTTAAATTACAAATAATAAAATCTTGGATTGTTACATCATTCCCTCCTTACAAGGATTCTGTGCCCAGAATCATAACTCAAATAATACATTTGTCACATTCTTTCCTCCTTACAAATATGCTGTCCTTAGAATCGAAGACACAGATTAAACAAATAACTCAGGGTAGTTCTTCATCATTTCATCTTCGCGTTCCCACGTAGCCTCTTCGACATTGTGGTTTCTCCATATCACCTTCACAGAATGTATCACCTTATTCCCGAGCACTTATTCTTTCTTGTCTACTATCTGGATAGGAACCTCTTCATAAGACAAATATTTTCTAAACTACAATGGTTCATACTCGATCACATGTTTGTAATCGGGTTTATACGGTCGCAACACCGACACATGAAAAATGTTGTGCACGTGTTCTAATTCTGGAGGTAAAGCTACCTCGTAAGCCACTTCTCCCACTCTTTGAAGTATCTCTAAAGGACTAATAAACCTTGGGCTTAGCTTTCCTTTTTTGACCAAACGAATTTTCCCCTTCCAAGGAGAAACTTTTAGGAAAACAAAATTTCCTACGTCAAATTTACGATCTTGTCTATCTTGAGCAGCTACCAGTCTTGCTTTGACGAGTTTGATAACTTCAGCGGTTTGTTGTACCAGTTCTGGTCCTAATAGTTGACGTTCACCAACTTCATCCCAAAGCATTGTGGAGTTCTGCATTTCCTACCGTATAATGCCTTGTATGGCGGCATGCCAATGATTGCGTGGTAACTGTTGTTGTATGCAAATTCCACCAACGGTAGATGATCATCCCAGTTTCCTTTGAAATCCATGATGCACGCTCTAAGCATATCCTCTAATGTCTGGATTGTTCTTTAACTTTGACCATCAGTTTGTGGATTGTATGCGGTACTCATTGTGACGCCCCCAAAATAGGTATACATCACCCATCTTGAGTCGCCAAATATATGGTACATAATACAAATACAACCTTAAATATACAACAAGAGTTATGAGTTTTAATACAAATATTGTCTTCTAGACAGTATTCAAACTCAAAATAAGTCCTCAATACATTTATTATCACACTATTTTATAGAATAGTGAAGACTACTAATGCTATCATCTGGACTATCACTCCGTTCCCCGACTAGTCCCTGCTACGTTCTCATTTCCTGAAGAGAACAATGAAAGCAAAAGGGTGAGCTCAACTAGCCCAGTAAGAAATATTATGACTAAGATAATGCAGAATAAATTATCATTAGCCTTCAATAGTGTTAAACTGATAAAATATAACAAACATCAAGTTTAACTGCAGCGGAACAAGCAATCCATTAGAAGAGTCAAGTAGAGAATAAAATCTACTATCTTCTATGATTTAAAAGGTTTTTCATCACTTTTATCGCTGAGACTCAGCTTCATAAATAATCCACATCATTAAATCATCCCTGCACTACAGGCTAAGGATATTCTTTAGTGTCACGACCACGAATTATCCATGCATTACGGGCCAAAGATAATCTTGTTTTCATCAACGGTCCTGATCATGCCATAAAATAATTCATCTTTGCACCCTTGGCCGAAGAGAATCCATAGCCATAATCATACCAAAAACTGTCCATCAATGCACTACGAGCCAATGAGGATATTTTCCATATCATTTGTAACATTACGATCATGATTATACTGAATAATCCCTGGTCATAATCATACTAAGTCCATCTATGCACTACATGCCACAGATGACTTTCAACATAATATAAGCATGAGGATGATGACAATTCAATAAAACAAGTTCAAGAATAAATTTTAAAGATTTATAAGTTAATTTATCCTGAACTCAATAATGTCCAAATTGTCAACATGATACTACTTTGTGGAGTAAAATTCAAGAATGCTCAGAAGACTATTTCCATGAAAAGATACTAGATGAAGTGCAAATATCAATGATATTTCACTAATTTCATGGAGTATAGAAGCCAAAACTATAACCAACTGAGTATAATAGAATATATGAAATCGCAAATAGATTTTTTCCGCTATCCGGTAATCCGCGTAGACAAATTATTCCAACAGAATAATAAAGAATGGAATAACAGAATAATAAAGAATGGATTTTTGTGATTTCTAAGAAAACTTCTATGTTTTCACATAAAAACCAACATAACTCGTCATAACACTTACTAATACCTCGTACACCCATTAATCTACCATGATGCATTATCTTTTTCATCAAACACAAGATTAACACCATCGAGGCTAAGAAAATTTAGGGTTTCTACATTTTGAAAAACCTAATTTCCATTTCATACTTTAGACCTAACTTTTGATCCTCAAAATGGATAGATACACACATAACACACTCTAGATCATATAGATCTAGAGTTTTGAAGTTTTGAATCATAGATCCAAGTTTTGATTTTGAAAAGTCAATAATAAATTACATAATCTAGTTTAGGTATACCTTTGCTTGATTTTCTTTTTCCTTCTTGCTAAGATTTCATTATGGAGCTAGAAAACTTGGAGAAAAACTATCTCTTCTTTCCCCTCTATGGCTTCTGAAAAGGCCTCTCTTTTTTCTCTCTCTATTTGGTTTTGTTTGTGTTAGCTAATAAGAGATGAGAGAGAAATGGAATGGGTTTTGGGTGTTAGTAATTTGTGTATTTATATTTTGTATATCTAAGTTTTCTCCCACCATAATCTACTTTCCCTCCCTCTCTCTCTCTTATCATATCTAAGATTACTTGTAGACTTAGATTACTTGTAACTTTAGTGAAAGATGGTGGCTTAAAGATAGCATAACACCTATGAAGAATTGGTAAGTTCCATCATTACATTCTTTCCCTCTACTCACTCTCTATTTCTCCTTCCCTTTCTTAATCATTTTAGTGTTGTTTGTACACTTAAATAAAAGAGTTGGTTGAATGAGAATTGGACACTTGTTGGAAGTTGTTGAGAGTTAGTAAACTTAATGATTTAATCCCATAGCTCCTCTTTCTCTCCCTTGTTGGCCAAAATTCCTCTTCCTTTTATCCCTATTTTTTGTAAAATTTTAATGTTATAACATGCTTTACTAATTGTCCAAAATGTCCCTCCACAATTGGGCCAATATTTGGGCTTTAATTAAATTCTTTTAGGCTTCTAAATTAATTTCTTGTGCCAAAACAAATAACATCTTTCAACACTTCTAATATTATAATTCTCTAATTATTTAATTAGGATTTTTATTTCCTCAATTATAACATAAATCCTTACTCACACACATTTATTTCCTTAACCCAATTAGACTTGCTATTATTAGATTATAAAATTAATTAAGCGAGATGTATAAAATAAATCACTTAGAATTAGTAAATTTATATACTAATATTCTCATGTATCATAACCCTTAAGTTAATAAATTTTTCATTCCTAATATATAATTAGATTACATTAATTTCTTTTTATTTGTTTATATTAATAAAAATATAAACCATCACATAATATTCATATTTATTACTCATATAACTCACAAAAATAGTTACCATAATATATTCTCATATATTAAGCTAGACATTTAATTCAATGTCTTATTAAAATCTCTTAATGTGGTTTGCTACAATCAATAAACCTTTTTCATATGGCTTGCCATATATATTAGTACATAATCTCTTTCAATTATTAAATCATATGGATTATCTTAAAAATTTTAAATAAACCATCTATTTCCATTCTAGGTTTTAAAGTTTAACCTTTAATTTAATCATTTAAGATTTTCTAAATTTTCGGGTTGTCACATTCACCCCTTCTTCTAAGAATTTCGTCCTCAAAATTACAGCCTACTACATCGTACTCCTTTCATTCACCAAAACTAGGTTTTCAATACAACCATTATTCAATCATATTAGATTCTACCTGTACACAGCGAGTTCATACTCTTTCATACACATCATCATAAACTACCCGAAACATCACTCTAAAGAGTAAAAAAATTTAAATCATGCCGAGGGGTCATATAGACCATGAACACATAGTTTAACGGTATTTAATCCGAAAACGATAAATTAATAGGCATGTTTACAATCACAAAGAAAGCAAACTACTGATGCTAGTACTTTAATCATAGATTGAATTTTTTTTATTCAATCAACATAGTTTACCTCAGTCTTATCATAGAATTATGCACCAAAATAATTCGGTTCGAGAAAATTTCAAAGAACACTTTGAATTTTATAAAAGTTGGTCTAGCCGAATCAAATAGCTTAGACTAATATCAATAATCAATTTCAATCGAAATATTAATGTATAGCCATACCCCGTTGGCAAATTAAAATTTTGAAATTAGTTTGAAAATGACGTCATGATGTCGTACTGTATTAATAGCCCGTTTGAGGATGCCGTCATCAAGTGACTTTGTCATAACACATCATACAATAGTGGAACGACGATTTTAGATCAAATTTAACAGTAAGTATTCCTGTATTTACAACTTCATCAACTTTTTATCATCTCTGCACCAGGTTACATGGTACATAAGTGATAAATAAAAATATATTTTGATATTTCAAATCATTAACGTCTAGCCAAAATAATTAGCATAGACTATACTTTAAACCATTCAAAAATAATTTTAAATATGTTTTATCATCTCAACAGGTAACGAGGTGTAGGTGGCCCGAAGTCCACTCATACACAATGGTCACCAGTAGTTGAGAATAAAAATTCATTTCAAAAAGCACATAATGCGTTTTTAGCTTGATGTCAAAAATTTTGAGTCTAGCACAGCTAGAAGATTTGGAAAACTTATGTCTCCACTAATGATCAATTGCTTAGTAATCTATCTATTCATATTATCCTCAATACACATAACTATTCCCAGTTCGTCAAAGCACAGTCATGAGTTCAGGAACTTTACACAATTATATGAGTTTAAGAACTTGTACTAGTCAGACCTTTGACGTCCATTCACTGAGGGGTTCATAAACATTTCATATAATCATGAATCACGACTGTATCATAAGTATGAGTTGTAAGAACTCATACTTAACCTGATATTCTCTACCTATAACATATCTATCTGTTATACACATGAGAAAAGAATCACCTTCTCAACACACATATAGCAAATAGCGTGAAACAACCCGGGTCAAATCCTGAGTCCAGAATAAATCTCGGGTCAAATCCCAAGACCGAATTGAATCAAATCCATCAAAATAAGGCCTCAAACTACTGGCCCAATAGTATCTTCTTGGGTTATCTTAGCCCACCACAAGCTCCCAAAAGGTCATGACTTGAAGGTACTATTGGTAGTAACTTATTTCCTTATATGCAGACAAATTTTTTCCCTATCTTTCGATGTGGGACTGGGGTGTTACAAACTACCCCACTTAAATTTCTGATGTCCCTGTCAGAACCGATCACACACAGGGCCCAAAGATCTTTGTCTCTCTAGCCATTGTGGGATAATACCGGCTGGCTTCGTGTCCCCACCTCCATCTCTCCATTGTGGGATAATACCACCAGCCTTCGTGTCCCCACCTCTGGCAACTTGATCGGATGACCCGACCCAGAGCTTTCGAGAGTCGGCTCTGATACCATATGAAACAACCCGGGTCAAATCCAAAGTCCGGAATAAATCTCGGGTCAAATCCCAAGTCTGAATCAAATCAAATCCATCAAAATAAGGCCTCAAACTACTGGTCCAATAGTATCTTCTCGGGTCATCTTAGCCCACCACAGGATCCCAAAAGGTCATGACTTGAAGGTACTAGTGGTAGTAACTTATTTCCTTATATGCAGACAAATTGTTTCCCTATCTTTCGATGTGGGACTGGGGTGTTACAAAATTTTTAGCCCAACATTAACTTATTATTATTATTATTATTATTATTATTATTATTATTATTATTATTATTATTATTATTATTATTATTATTATTATATGTAATTAGATCAAATTGAGGGAGTCTAGCGGGTGACGTTTGGAATTGGTGAATTATTTTGGTACTATTTTAAGGTACGGATTCCGTACTTTTCAGCGATACTCCTTTAAATTTAATTCGTTCATTTTGTACTTGTTTAGAAATTTGGTATTGTCTCTCAGGATTATTCGTTGTTTTCAAAATTATTGAGATAGTTTCATTTTGGCGTTGATATTAGAATTCGTATTTGTACTCTGTGAACTATTTAATCGCGTCAATATGTTTTGGAGAATTTATTCGTTTGTACAATTATTCGTATGGTTTTGTTCACATTCAGGAGTTATTTTGATCATTGATATATTGTGATAATCAATAATGTCCGTATTTGATAATTCAATTTCATTTGAGTATGGTCATGTAAGCCTTGTGATTTGAACCCCTTATGGCTTACATTTTGTAGTTTGATCCTTAGGGTGTACTGGAGCTAACCACCTGTGGGGGTACCACAGGCATGTCCTCTTGACACAAGGTCATGACACCTTCCGTGGCGGTGTGATTAGTCCACGACGTATCCTTTTGTATGCTCTTGGTATGAGCTTTGGTCATTTGATATATTTGTTCAAGATACGTATGGGTCGACCCAGTATTTGATTTGATTCGATTTGTTTGGCAGATTAGTGACGTATATGTCGTGCGTACTATCCGATTTGATTTGTATACATCATGATACAGATGTATTTTGTTAGCCTTTGGCTATTTGTATTAGAGCTCAGTATGAAATTGTTACCTTATAACCATTTGATTCAGCCTTATTTTGTTTGGAATTCTTTTGACTATAGTTATCGGTTCAACAGTGTTAATCATTTGTACCTTGTCTAACCAATTTCGATATATTCATGTTTGGTTAGTAGTTGTAACTATTCGTTCATTCAGTTCTTTCGGTACATATATATATTGTTTATATATATGCATTTTTATATCCGTACTGGGCAATTGGCTCACGCTATGTTCTTTTTCCGGTAGGTAATCAGGGGTGATCAGGATTTGTGGGATGAGAGCTACCTTTGATCCAAATGAGTAGATTAGTTTTTAAACTTATTATTAGACTTGGTTTTCCTAATATTTTGTATATGGATGTTTGGGTCATTTTGGCATTTATTACTTATTAGTAGAGATTATGTAAGTGTGGAGTTCCTTCTATTTAAATTGGAGTATATGAGAATTAGTGTTCAATTTCATTGGAGATATTTTGAGATTTTATTTGAGGTTTGTATTTATTATGCTTGTGTGTGACATTCCTTTTCCTTTTTGG
The DNA here is from genome assembly GCA_020205615.1 of Panax quinquefolius. Lineage (NCBI taxonomy): Eukaryota > Viridiplantae > Streptophyta > Magnoliopsida > Apiales > Araliaceae > Panax > Panax quinquefolius. The sequence goes on from CM035162.1 coordinate 84,126,197, forward strand.
GAAAGGGGGTGTTACATAGCGTGACACAAACATTTCAATGATTATCAGTGTAAGAAACTAAGTGGTTGTTACACCAAGTAAAATTCCCCTCTCATACTAAGAATCCTACAACTTAGCTGATGACAAGAGTCCTCAATTGAAATCCCGCATAATCCTAGCTTTCCCTTACTCCATATGAATTTTGTTTAATCTGTATCTTATCATTCACCACTCTTTTCTGAGTTCAAATAGTACTAATTCATAGTACAACTGACACACATCAACTTTGCCATAAACTTTTCAATCATTCATTTGATCCTTCTCTATACTATAACCTTATCAGATCACGGGGTGATCTGATCGTATATATTACGATTCATTTCTATGTCTTGATCGTTTTGTTTTACGATCTCTTATCTCTGTACTTTTAGTCTTTTAGACTTTATTTATTCATCACTACTATTCAACTTTATTATCAGAGTTAGGGAACTCTGTATCTTAGAACTCGCCCAGATTCGTCTTTGAATCTTACCGACCAACTAACTCTACGTGAGTTAGATCTTATCTTAATCACTACGGTTATTGGCCTAAGGTATTCCTACCTAAGGTTTATAACCAACAACTTTGATACCAACTGTGAGAGCCCCAAATACGGGTCACAAATCACCGCGGATCCAGTATAATCATTCTATCACTATTGCAGAAGATATAAACATAAATTGTTTATACCATAAACTTTACACACTATTCCCCAAGGTCGAGTAACCTTAAATTATTCACAATTCATAACTTGTCTAACAGATATCATTATTATCATACTATACTATTACATTTTAGCTGCACATACTATCCCAAGCTGAACTTGGCTTTATCCTTTCCTGAATCCGAACGTATTCGCCTTAATCTGCAATTTTATCATGATATAGCAAGGGTGAGCAATAAGTTTGCCCAGAAAGTTTAAGTTCAATAAATTAAGGATATATCATGATTGAAAGAATTGAACAAAAGCTGGCTACAGTTCTACAATATAATTGCGAACTAGCATGAACAAATTTATATAGCTGAACGAACATTGAACATGAACATATATATATCTGGACCGAATGGTAATGAAGGTGATCAGCCTTTCATACATGATGAATACATGCTGTGACGCCCCCAAAATTAGGTATACGTCACCCATCTTGGGTCGCCACTTACATGGTACATAAATTCAAATACAAACTTAATTATACATCTGTCGTGTAACATACGACAATACATAAACTGAGAGTTCTAATAGGAATATTGTCATTTAGACAATATCCATACTCAAGGAGTCCTCATTACATTTATTATCACACTATTTAACTGAATAGTGAGGACTACTAATGCTATCTTCGGAACAATCACTCTTTTCCCCGACTCGTCCCAGCTATATTCTCATTTCCTGAAGAGAACAGTGAAAGAAAGGGTGAGCTCAACTAGCCCAGTAAGAAATATTATAACTAAGATAATGCAGAATAAATTATCATTAGTCTTCAACAATGTTAAACTGATAAAATACAATAGACAACCAGTTTAACTGCAGCGGAATATGCAATCCATTAAAAGAGTCAAGTAGAAAATAAAGTCTACTATCCTTTAGGTTTTAAAAGGTTTTCATAAATTTTTATCACTAAGACTTAGTTTAATGAATAAACCACAATATCTAATCATCCCTGTACCACGGTCAAGGATATTCATCAAATTATCAATGGTCATGACTATACCGAATCACCCCTGGTCATAATCATACCAAAAACTATCCATCACTGCATTACAGGCCACTGAGGACTTTTATCACATCATTTATAACAAGCCATGATTATACCAAATGATCCCTAGTCATAATCATACTAAGTTCATCTATGCACGTAAGCCAAAGATAACATAATATAACATGAGGATGATGACAATTACATAATAATTCAATAAAACAAGTTCACGAATTAATTTATTCAGGAACTAATAACGTCCAAATTATCAACATGATACTACTTTGTAGAGTAAAATTCAAGAATGATCAGAAGAATATTTCCATGCAAAGATATTAGATGAAACGCAGATATCAAGAATATTCTACTAATTTCATGGAGTATAGAAGTCAAAGTTTTAACCAACTGGGTATAATAAAGAATGGAATAACAAAGGAAATCACCATGCATGCGGTATGCCGCATGACAAAAGTTATTCCAACGTAATAATAATAACGAGAACCGGTCGGTGAAATTCACAACAAGCGGGATGTTCCAACAGTAATAATAAAGATGGAACCGGATCCGGTGTAAAACACATAGATAGGATATTCCAATGAGAATGATAAAGAGGCGGAACCGTGTCCGGTAAAACAATGATGTGATGTTCTAAATGAATAATAGAAGAATGTCACCAAGTATAGGGTAAACCCACGATATCTGATTATGTATAGGGTATGTCACAGCGACAAAGTTATTCCAATGAGAATAATAAAGAATGGAATAACAAAGGGATTTCACCAAGTATAGGGTATGCCGCGTATACAGGTTATTCCAAAAGAATAATAAAGAATGGAATAACAGAAGTTCTCTTCATGAATAAGAAAGAATAACACCCCTTACGGGTACAATAAATAATATCCCTTACCTTTGAAAGAAACTGGATATAGGAGTAGTAGGGAAGCAGACTTATCTTCTTCTTTCTCTCTATAGATTTTCTCTCTATAGCTTCTCTCTATAATTTCTCTCTATAATAATGGCTCTAAAGCTTTGGTGAATTGGTGAGAAATGAAAAAGAATGAGCTTCTATTTATAGAAAACTGAAAGTGGCTCTTGGTCTTAATGAAGGGTCAAAATGACTCTTGGTAATATCGAAGAGACAACTACTATTTGTGAAGGGTAACTCTTGGTAATACTAGAAGGACAAGTTACTATTAAAATCTTAAATCAACGATCCTTATTGATTTTACTATTATAATTTCATCCAACGGACTGAAAAATTAGCACATGAATAGTAGCTCGTGAATAGTAACTCATGAATAGTAGCTCGTGAATAGTAACTCATGAATAGTAACCCGTGAATAGTAACTCATGAATAGTAACTCCGATACAAAAAGTGTCCCAAATACTCGAGTGAACAATACTAGAGTGAATAGTAATTTCGGTGAATAGTAACCCGTGAATAGTAACTCGTGAATAGTAATTCCGACAAAAACTGCCCCGAATACCCGATTGAACAATATAACCTCCAGACATCAATTACCATCGAAATAAATGTTTAACACACATAATTTCAACACAATGGAACTATCAAATTCATCTTTAATCAACACGAACTTATCCATTATTAATATCATAACTCACAATATTTAACAACCAGGTCATTCCCAGGAAAGAAGGGGCTTTCCAATAAGGATTTCTCCTTATTGGCGCGCAATTAGGTGACCAAACCTCTCCTTGACAGAACTTCTACACATTGTAAATATTGAAATTTAATAATGTGAATAACTTTTTCGTCTCAATTATTGATTTAATAAAATAACATATTATGCACATGATATTGTGACAATAATTGAATCAATAATATGAGAGATATGATGCAGCAATTACTGTAGCAATAATGCAGTATAACTGAGTGACTTCTTACGTAAGCATCAATAATCAATACCGTGTGCTACTATGCAACCACGCGTATTACTGTACTTTTACTACCGGGTAGTTCAACAGTATCAACGGTAAAACCTCCGCCGTTATTTTTATAAAATATTTTTGTCATTTTCTAACTACGACAGTTCTTCTGTTGTGGGTCCACCAATGATTGTGTCGTCGTACGAATATTCCCCGACAAAAAGAATATTCCCCGACCAATCGAATATTATATAACAACTTGCATACTTTGCAAAATTTTTAAATACTACCCCCAACTATAACATTATCTCAAATCCACACCTTAATATTCAAAAAAAATATTTCGAGAAATTTAAATCTTTATTTATAAAATCTGGGGTCTCACACATGCAGTATGCACAGAGTGCGATTTAATAATTCTTAGACATGGCAATCAACAATGATTAACCACAAGTATATTTGAATAAACAACTCAACGTTAAGTTAAGGAAAACTTGTCTGAACCGTTGATTACCGCTATGCAATTTAATAAGCTTTGTCTTAAAACCTAATATTAATAATATTTATTTCTAAGTTAGAATAATATTATCACATTATTTAAAATAACCTAAACATATTATCACATAACCCTATCAGTCTATAACATACATAAGACCTAGTATAAAGTCAACTATTTCAGTCTACGTTGAATATGGTACAACTCTAACATCCCAACGTCCTAGTCAGACCATTATTGAGTTTAAGTTCAATTAAACTCTGCCTAAACACTTAACACTTTGATAATTTTATTATCAGTCAAAATAATTTTTCATAAGCTCGTAATAATTTTCAGATAATTATTATCATTTACCATGAATTTTCAATCATTACTATCATATTTATATGATTTACATACTTTAATCTCATATATTATAAGTTTTTCATGAACATATAAGTCATATACCAATCCAAAGAATTTAGAATAGAACCAAAGAAGGATTCCAAATCCGAGATCTGAGATGGCAAATCCAAAGAAACCAAACTTCAACCCAGCAAACTGGATTTCAAATCCAGCAACTAGATTGCAATCTAGCAAGCTAGATTCAACTTTTTTTTTAAATTCAGTAAATTGTTTTTCAATCCAGCAAGATGGATTCATCTGATTTTTCAATCCAGCAAACTAGATTCATAAATTATTCAATCCAGAAAGCTGGATTCCATATTCTTTTCACGAAAACACCAAATAAATTTAGTACTTTTCTATCCTTTGTCCAAACACATATACATATATTCCATACACAAAAAATATTTTTCCATAATTTTCCAACTTTCTTTAGTGTTTTTCAAAAATCATTTTTAGTGTGTAGCTTAAGAAATTAGCCCTATCACGCTCAACTCCAGAAATTCCCATCTCTTGACACAATCTTGTATGTGCTTACTTGAGTCTCCAGTTTAAATTTTGTGGCCATCAGAGTTATAGAACTCTGGTTATAGCCATTTTTGTCGAAAAATCACAAAATTTGAAATGATCATAACTTGGTCATTTTAAGTCGGAATGAGATCATTTTTGGACAGTAGGTACTTTATACCATATATTTTCATGTCCCAAAAGTCCAGAATTTGTCTCACAAATTAAGTTACCGAAACTTCCCCTGGAAAGTTCATGGCAATTTACTTTGGTCATTTTTCTATTTTTAACTCCTTTGCTAAAATCAGTCCACACAACAATCTACCACACATTTTCAGGTGATTCTACTTAGAGATGTTATAAAACTCATAGATCTAACTCTAGGACTTGACCACACTCAAAAATTTGAAATATATTAGGAGATATGGTCGTTTGAATTTCATGATTCGTTTTCACAAAAATCTAATTTTTAACTCTTTGTGATTTCTAAGAAAACTTCTATGTTTTCACATAAAAACCAACATAACTCATCATAACACTTACTAATACCTCATACACCCATGAATCGAGCATGATTCATGATTTATTTCATCAAAGACAATATTAACACCATCGAGGCTAAGAAATATTAAGGTTTCTACATTTTAAAAAAACCTAGTTTCCATTTCATACTCTAGATCTAACTTTTGATCCTAAAAATGGATAGATACACACATAACACACTCTAGATCATATAAATCTAGAGTTTTGAAGTTTTAAATCATAGATCCAAGTTTTGATTTTGAAAAGTCAACAATAAATTACATAATCTAGGTTAGGTATACCTTTCCTTGATTTTCTTTTTCCTTCTTGCTAAGCTTTGATTATGGAGCAAGAAAACTTGAAGAAAAACTCTCTCTTCTTTCCTCTCTATGGCTGCCAAAAGGGCCTCTCTTCTTTCTCTCTCTATTTGGTTTTCTCCTGTGTTAGCTAATAAGAGATGACAGAGAAATGGAATGAGTTTTGGGTGTTAGTAATTTGTGTAGATATATTGCTTGTAGACTTAGATTACTTGTAACTTTGGCGAAAGATGGTGGCTTAAAGATAGCATGACACCTATGGAGAGTTGGTAAATTCTATCATTACATTCTTTCCCTCTACTCATTCTCTCTTTTCTCTTAATCATTTTAGTGTTGCTTGTACACTTAAATAAAAGTGTTGGTTGAATGAGAATTGGACACTTGTTGGAAGTTATTGAGAGTTAGTAAACTTAATGATTTAATCACATAGCTTCTTTTTGTAAGACCCCGAATTTTACGAAATGAAAGTATTCAATTTTCTGATAATTGTTATTCTATTTAGTAAATGGTTAAATTGTTAAAAGGTTAAAGTTAAGGGTGATATTTGAAAATTTTGCAAAGTAATCAAGTTGCAATAAAATATTCATTGTGTCGGGGAATATTCTTTTTGTCAGGGAATATCCGTACGACGACACCATCATTGGTGGAACCCACAACAGAATAATTGTCGGAGTTAGAAAACGACAGAAATATATTTTTATAAAAATAACTGCTAAAGTTTTACCGTTAAACTGTTGAAATACCCGGTGGTAAAAATACAGTAATACGCGTGGTTGCATAGTAGCACATGGTATTGATTATTGATGCTTACGTAAGAATCCACTCAGTTTACTCAATTATTGCTTCGGTAATTGTTGCATAGTATCTCACGTTATTTGATTCAATTATTATCACAGTATCATCTGCATAATATTTTATATTATTAAATCAATAATTGAGAAGACAAAGTTATTCATATTATTATTTGCAATATTGACAATGTCTAGAACTTCTGTTAAGGAGAGGTTTGTCACCTAATTGCGTGCCAATAAGGAAAAATCCTTATCAAAAAGCCCCCTCTTTTCCTGAGAACGACCTGGTTGTTAAATATTGTGAGTTATAATATTAGTGATGAGTAATTGTTGAAGTATTAAGAATGTGTTTATTGAAGATAAGTAAATTACAAAAGTTAGAGGACAATAATGCAAACTTGGAAAACTTTAGGGGTACCAAAGTGTAATAAGTTAAATCAATCTGGACCATTGATGGTGGTTTTAATAGTAATCAATCTGGACCATTGATGGTGGTTTTAATAGTAAATCAATCTGAACCATTGATGGTGGTTTTAATAGTAAATCAATCTGGGTCGTCGGTGGTGGTTTTAATAGTAAATCAATCTGGACCATCGGTGGTGGTTTTAATAGTAAATCAATCTGGACCGTTGATGGTGGTTTTAAAAGTAATCAATCTAGACCATCGGTGGTGGTTTTAAAAGTAAATCAATATGGACTGTCGGTTGTGGTTCTAATAGTAATCAATATGGACCGTCCGTTTTAATAGTAAATTAATCTGAACCGTTCGTGAATAAGTTACTATTTATTCCATTCTCCTATAAATAGAAGCTTAATTCTTCTTTCATTCACACCAATTCACTGAGACTTACAAGAGAAGCTATAGAGAGAGAAACTATAGAGAGAAAGAAAAAGAGTATTCTGCTACTTCACTATTGCAGTATCCGGTCTTCTACTAAGGTAAGGGATGTTATTTTCGTTTGGTATGGGACATTATTTGTTGTATTTGTAAGGTATGTTATTTTTTTTTGGCGAGGGATATTATTTGTTGTATTTATAAAGAGTATTATTTCTTTTGTATTCATAAGGAATACTATTTTTTCATATTCATCCTTTAATATGTCGGAATAACCTGTCTGCGCGGATTACGTACCGTATGACGGGTGAAACTCCATTTGCAGTTTCGTATGTTGATTCTTTTCATATTCTTAATTCTAAACTTACTATGGCAAGTATTACTTCTATAATCCTTGAAATTAGTGGAATATTCTTGAGTTTTACGCTGCATCCAGTATCTTTTTATTGAAATATTGATCTGAACTTTCTTATTAAATATCTATATTTTCACCCTGGGTACTATTCACGGGTTATTATTCACCCAATTACTATTCACTATAATATTATTCACTCAGGTATTTGGGGTCTATTTGGTCAACAAAGGATAATTATGTGGCCATATGATATCTATCATAACCTAGACGCATGGCCTCCCATGTACGAAGGTTTCCTTGAGCACTTTCCGAAGATTTTAATTTCTAAAATAGTTATTGACTGCACCTTTATGTAACGTACCATTGTAAGGTGTTGCGGTCGAGGCACCATGAGAGTTGCATATATTTGTATTAAAACTCACAGCTTTATGCGTTGTCGTACTCTGCACGACAGTTTAATAGTTGTATAAATGAAGTTGTATTTGATTTTTATAGTATGATATCTGGCGACTCAGAATAGGTCATGTGGACCTATTTTGGGGGCGTCATAAATGGTATCAGAGCTTAGGGATATGGTCGCTGGCGGAGATATGAATCTAGAACTAGGAGGGGAGAGACGAGTAATATACTTCGCTAGTGTGTGACTTACCTAAGCTAAAATTTTTGCTTGATAAGTTGACAAATTGTGATATGTCAATTAACCTTTATTTTGAAGATATATTCTAGAATGATATCTGAAATACAAGAGATGAACAATAGGAACATCATGATACAGAGGAAATAACTAGGAAGGTACAATCCGAAAAGAAAGAAAGGTATTCTCATTTCTTCGAACTACCAGGTACATAAATTTTGAGGGCAAAATTTCATAAGGAGGGGAGATTGTAAGACCCCGAATTTTACGAAATGAAAGTATTCAATTTTTTGATAATTGTAATTCTATTTAGTAAATGGTTAAATTGTTAAAAGGTTAAAGTTAAGGATGATATTTGAAAATTTTGCAAAGTAATCAAGTTGATTTAAAATATTCGTTGTGTCGGGGAATATTCTTTTTGTCAGGTAATATCCGTATGACGACACCATTGTCGACGTCGGGATTTTTAGTTGTCCCTTTCCTTACTTGTTCTTTGGTGTTCTCATTTTAGGTGAGATTTGTTTGAAAAAATAAGTGAAAAAGGTTCGACATGTATAATGTCGACGATGGACTGTTAAGAGTCTCCAGTTGGTTTTTTGAATGGTTGTACCAACACAACCGAGAAAAGGTTTGCACATTAACCCAGTGATGTGACACTGCTAAACGGGTCAGTGAAATCGAGATTCATTAGGGTCCGGGGACTTGGTTATGCGGAGAGAAGGTGTTAGGCACCCCCCGACATCCGTGTTACCACGATGACCGCCTCTTTTCAAGAAACTATTATCTGAATGTGTGTGTGTGAGTCAATGTGCTATTATTTGGAAGTAGTGTGAGGTCTTGTTCGTACCTATATACACAGGGTTTGAATTTATGTAAAAAATTAGTTTTTAGCAAGATATAGCAATGATGTTTTATAAAAGGTTTTTCAAACCATGATGCTCAATAGTAATTGAGACCTTTTACACTTCCATTTTATTAAGTGTTTGGCTTGATTGATTTTATTTTACGGATGCGAGGCATCCGTACGAAAATAATATATAAAATAATGCCGACTTCCTCGTGGGTATGGAAACCATCTGAGGAAATTCAGACATGCATCGCAGAATAATTTACAAGTCGCCATACAATTTGAAAATGTCCATCACAGATTGAATCTAGATCCAATAGTGAATCTGTGATCACATGATTCCTAAAGCGCATATAATACCATAATTTATATGAAATCAATAAGCGGTATATATATAAAAGTCAGTAAATATATATATATATATATATATATATATATATATATATATATATCTGAATATGATCACCAACCACGAAGCACCTCCATGGGGGATCGGAAAATATAAATAAAGGCATGTAAAGCTATCAACCATACGGAGGAAACTCAAAGGGACAAAACGTAAATAAAGTCAGAAAGCTATCAACCACCACGGAGGAAACTCTAGGCGGACGAAAAGTAAAGAAAGTCGTAAAAGCGATCAACCACCAATGTAAGTAACTCGGGTGGGGAAAAATATATATATATATATATATATATATAAAGAGATAAACGCATTAGGATGTAAAATCCGAGGCTCATCGAATGAGTTAAACAAATATATATATATATATATATATATATATATATATATAAAAGCAAGTAAACACAGCAGGATGTAAAATCTGTGCTCATCGAACAAAGTCAGACACACAGTTAATATATATAAATGTATATATATATATATATATATATATATATATATATATATATATATATAAAGTAAAGTAGTAAACGCTCGGGCATCAAGTCTCAGGCTCATCGAACAAAGTTCACACACGATTCATATATATATATATATATATATATATATATATATATATATATATATATATATATAAAAGCAAATAAATGCTCCGCATCAAGTTCAGGCTCATCGAACAAAGTTCGACACACGATATATATATATATATATATATATATATATATATATATATATATATATATATATATTGTTAGAGTTTTATGCCTAGAGGCCAATTATTTGATATAATTGCTTAACATTTTGATATTATATTTGATTAAATAAATGAATGATTTTATTATGGTTTTATTTACTGCGTTATATAAATGTTAACATAATAAAATTCCTTAGAATAGTGATACAATTTATATAGTTTCAAGTATGTGACTTGAACATGAGATTATATAATTACAATTAGTATCATTGCTCTTAAATGTCCCTGATCGAAAGTACCATTGTTGATAGGACAACAATGATGCATTGAGACTAGTATGTGGATTGACTGATGACCAAATCTCATTGGTCATAAATATATGAGATATTAAGTCAATGAATAGGTATGTGTTAGAGAACGATGTACTGGACAGACCCACCATGAGAATTCTATGTGGAGTATCGTAGTGTCATTAGCGATTCTCATAGTGACAATGATGTAATGGTCCTCCGACCTGAAATCACTATATTTCTACACGAGAATTTATGTACTTTGATATCATCAAATGTCACCTTTAATAGGGTGGACTATAAAGGTGATTATTGTGTACATCATGAATCATGTGAGGAATATGAGTGATCTAGATGGAATTTAACCATCCTATATATTAGGGGTGATATCCATAGGCCTCTTGATTGAGTAAGACTATGAAATGCATGGCCATGCTCAAATAGTGATTTGTTTCATATAGTCTACTCATTGATCAAGAAAACTCAAATTAAATTATGAAGAGTATGACATATTCCATGACTCGAGTTTAATCTAGGATGTCAAGGTTAAAAGGATTAAATTACATTGAAACATTGGTCACGAAAAGGTTGCATCGAATCATCAATCTTATTATTACTTGGGTAGCAGTGATGCATTACTAGATGTCGCTCACTATTTATAATTTTATAATATGATTTTAAAATTATTGCCAACGTAATAATAACCTATAGGGTCACACACAAAGAACGTAATTAAAAGGAAATTAATTTAAATTGTAAAGATTTAAATATGTCAATATGAATGATAGAATTTTAAATTTCGAATTTAAATTAATAGGATAATTTATATATAGATATATTAATTAAGTAAGACTTAATTAAGATATATATATATATATATATATATATATAAATTTTGGATTTTATTTTAATTGGATTAGGGTTTTGATTAATTCTTATTAACTACTATATATATGATATATAGCAGCCATTTTAAGAAACGATCATAAACTCACAAACCCTAGCCGCTCTTAGAGAGAGACTAGAGAAAAGTTCAAAAATCTTGTTCCTTTAGTGGCTAGTACCACAACTCCTTTTATTGCAGAATCGTGCGACGGATTGTGTGCGTTCGTGTGGATACCGTAGAGACGTAGTACCGTGAGGAATTGCATTGGAGATTCATAGCGTTTCAGAAAATTCTATAATCGGTATAATATCTAACCACTGAATTAATTGTTTTTCGCATGGATCCTGTTTTAGGGTTAACAAAATTGCTTTAAAATTTTAATTTCTATTGTGCATTTCTGTGCCGAAACCTAACATATATATATATAAGCAAATAAACGCTCCAGACCGAAGTCTAGGCTCAATCGAGGCATAACTCGATAATGTTAGTCCATATATATATAAATATATATATATATATACAAATTGAAATGAAACCACGGACCAAAGTCCGAGCAAACACACGAAACACGACTCTCAACGTGAAGAAGGGTGTGTGAAAAGATGAAGATAAAGGCTTTAAAGTGTGTGAGAAGGCTTACAGTTGACTGCCAAAGAAGACTTCTATATCTTTAAAGTGGGTACACACTGGCTTTTGTAGGTACAAAAGTAGCTATATATGAGCTCACATGTGTTTAAAATGAGAAAATACTCTGTGTGGGGTGAGTACGGAGCAAAATGGGCAGGGCTTCCTCGTCGTTTTCTCTTACAAAATGGTCACCTCAAGCCCTCTATTTATAGAGGGTGGAGCCACAGGTGTACCAGAGGCAACCCGGGTTGCCTTGGGTTTCTCGGGTCGGGTCTTCTCGTAGTACGTGGACTCGGGCATCCGAAATATGTTGGGTTTCGGCACAGAAGTGCAATCCGAAATATGTTTATATATATATATATATATATATATATATCAGAAGTACAATCTGAAATATGTATATAAGCATATAAACGCTCCAGACCAAACCATCCGAAATATGTTGGGTTTCGACACTCGGGTTTTTCAAACTTTCAGAAGTGCAATCCGGGCATCCGATTGAGGTATACAGGACCTTTTTCGGACCGCCGTTGTCGAGAGTTGTACAATGGCATGGGGTTAGAGTTTGTACGAAGTCATTGAAGATGGGACGATGCCCTCCGGTCTTCATGCTTCAAATTCTATCTGTTACCCCGCACAATAGTCACTCAGGATTGGTTTTCCTTGATTCTTGTGGGACATCATTGTGTAGAGATGTGTGTATGAAATATTGAGACGACGTGGCATGGCATCGCATTGGCGAGATGACGATGTTGCCCCTCACCGGTGTTATCGCCGGTTTAAGCCGATCAGCGAGATGTTGCTCGTGGCTTATTTGAGATTGAATTACTTGCCATTTATTGAAGGTCCTCAGTGTCATCTCTGAGGTGTGCCTGTCCTCCCGATTTTATCTCCGGGTTGGTACTGAGTATCTCATTTGTGAGCACCGAGATTGAAGCTGGTTGCATTTGAAACAAGCATTTCTGGGGTTATCGCCGAAACTGCATTCCTTGGGGCGATCACACGGTTGGTGGCTATTCCCATGATTGGGACTGAGACTGGATACCTCAGGGTTATCTCCGAGATTAATCGGTCTACTCTGGTGTGTGTTCCGGTATTGGATCTGCACGCCTCGGGGTTATATCCGAGGTTGGAATTGTTACTCCCAGTGTGTATTCCGAGGTTGATGCAGAACTTCTGGTAGTATCCAAAACGGATATGAACTGTCTTCTAGGGTTCCTTCTTGAAAGATGAATTTGTCCTCCTGCAATGTTAGTGACAGGCGTACAGAAAATTTTGAGTGTCTACAGATGCCCCTCTTTATCATACTCATGCATGGCGGTGCATGGGTAGGATAAAGAATCCTAGACACTTAAAATGCGACAAGACAAATATGGTACTATATGTAGCAGCATGATGCATATGTATAATGCATGTGTACGGGGTTGTAGCCCAACATGCCGGGGATGATTGCTGGGTCCTTGTTGCTTTAACTGGGGATTGGCAATGATGACCATATTTGATATGTAATCTGAATCTGTTAGGATGTTGATGTTGGGGTTATCACCAAATTCCTGGGTCTTTGGTAATGACTTGATCCTGAAGATGTACCTCTTATGTATAAGAAATCTGTGGGGATAAAGCTTGGTCTGTTTGAGGATGTGTATAACACATTCCATCCTCGATCCTCATTGATAACATTGAACTTTCCTGGTTGTTATCGCCAGGACATGTCAAGATACTGTTGAATTTACTGCCAACAACAAATGTTGTCAGGGATGCCTGACCTTCGTTGATGTGTACTTCACCGACATGTGAATCAACGGCTGAAAACCCTGTGGGATATAATGTCAAGGTTGCTTGACCTTCGCTGACGTGTGAATCAACGGCTGATACTTTGTAGGTAGATTGTCAAGGTTGCTTGACCTTCACTAACGTGTGAATCAACAGAACATTACGTTGTGACCCCCGCCGGGGATCCGCTGGGGAATATGAGTAATCGAGCATGAAATCCTCGAATAACTCTAGAGCTCTAATAGGTTTAATTGCCATCGGCTGAGATAACGTCAAGGTTGCTTGACTTTCGTTGATATGTGTGTGAAGGGCTGAATGTGCATTTTAATTCCTTGCCAGGGCTTCACGTTGTAACCCCCGTCGGGGATCTACGTTGTAACCCCCATCGGGGACTCACGTTGTAACCCCCGTCGGGGATTACGTTGATCTTTTAGGGTAATGACCCGGATTTGGCGGCATTGGACCTGCACAAGGTATTACCGGATGTGATTTGTAACAAAGAAGACCATTGGCAGGTATACCTCGTGTTCGGGTGACTACCAAAGAGTGATGCACAGACTCAAAGTTTCATCTGACAAGACCAGGATTGTATGCTGTTTTGCTCAATCGCGTGGCATTTTTATTCCCGATTTGACCTTTCTAGTCTATAAGAACTCCTCTATAACTCGAACTGGACCGAACTGGAGAGGTGGGGACCATATAGGGGTGCCGCAGGTACACCTGCTTCAGCTGCAGATGCGCCTGCGGCCAACCGTGGATGATATAATCCAGCAGGTTGGTCACACAAGTCACTTTCAACTTGTTTTGCCAAGGAAAAATCTGAGAGCCTCCTTAAGATCTGCTGAGTTTGGGCTACTTCGCGCAAATTTCATCACCGTACAAGTGTTACGCAGACTATCCACAGTAACGTATGCATGTATTTTTTCCAGTTTTTATCCGTTGGAATTTGAGTTATCGCATGAAATGCATCTAAACACATAGTAGTGATTATGTGTGACGCCCCCAAATCTGGGTTCCCTAACCTCGGGTTTGGTGTTTACGATCCATCATATATATCACATCTAACTACCCATTCATTAATGAAAAACATCATTCATAATATTCCTTAATATAACTTATAACAATATCCCAGGTTAACTAACCTTGACATAACTTACATACACTTATATAGTCAAAAGGTTTACATAATTAATTACATAATAAAACATAACCATTAAAAGTTGAAACTAACTACTCCTAAGCCTTGCTTTTCCTTTGTCCCTATTAGAACCTTCTGCTACATCGGCATTAACTGAAATATTTTATTTAAGCAAGAGTGGGCAACGAGTTTGCCCAGCAAATTAAAATATACAATAAATGAAATATATCATGAATAGAAGAATCTAGCTTTCTTAGAACTTCAACAATAATCAAAAGATGAAAGAGTAAAATTCTTTCAAAGATTCAATAATATTCAATTGAATAATAAGAATTAACAATACTGCAACAATATTCAATAAAGTGGGATATACCCAGATTTCATGCTGAGTGATCACAAAAGGATCATGAACTAATAGAGGAATCATTTAGTTATTAAAACTAAATTACCACAAGAATATAAATTAGTTATAAAAACTAAACTATACTCTTCTGCAAGTACCTGGAGCGTCCAACTCCTTTGTACCCTATATTACGTATAATACTCAATAATAGCGCATAGGTCGATTTACGACATTAAAATTTATTCATCTCAGTCTTACATCATGAGTCCGTACCACAACAATATGGTTTCGATTACTTTCAAAGAAATACTACGATTTCAATAATTAATAACAATACTAATCTAGTCGATCTTCCAATAACAATTCAGTTCATAATAAATAGAACATTTCATGCTTTAACAAATATTAGTCTTGCCAAAACAATTAGCTGAGACATGGTTTATAA
This sequence comes from Panax quinquefolius, assembly GCA_020205615.1. Lineage (NCBI taxonomy): Eukaryota > Viridiplantae > Streptophyta > Magnoliopsida > Apiales > Araliaceae > Panax > Panax quinquefolius. Next base: position 84,142,083 of record CM035162.1, read on the forward strand.
ATAGCTCAAATAATAGGACAAGAATCAATTGCACTATGTGTGAATTACAACAATCATTATAGATGTGAATAACTATCAATAATTATTCACTACCATGCTTGAAAAATAGTAACTCAAGTTGAGTTAGGAACTTTTGATTAGATTGACTCTTTGCTACATGATTTAAGTTAACTTCTTTTGTAAGACCTATCATTGATAAAATTGATCTCTTAATTAGCATCACATATCTTACTCATAGCAATTTAACATGAAATCACATAACCAATCATTAGTGAGTACACTATACTATCTTAGACTTAACACTTACTAGTTCATTTATAAGTTCATAATATAACTTGACAAACTATTTATGAACTCAGTAGACTTAATATATCATTTCAGTTTCTATTTCAGCAAGCTAAAACAAAACTGACATCTCTTTTGACATTTTGGTTTCCCTTTTTAGCAACCTGAAATGTTCATTTTGGGAAGCTGAAATACACTATTCACGAAAATATAAAATCAGCTTATTATTTTTAAATCTGTTGGCCAATCATATATACATATATTCCATACACAAAGTATTTTTCTTGAATTTTTCAACTCCCTTAAGTATTTTTCAAAAATCAATTTCTTGTTAATTCCTTAAGAAATTAGCTACCTCGTACTTAACTCCAGAAATTCCTAACTCTTGGTGAGATCTTACACATGTTAACGTGACCTTACAGTTTAAATTTTAAGGCCATCGGAGTTATACAACTCCGGATATAGCGATTTTTGTCCGAAAAACCTAAATATTGAAATGGTCATAACTTGCTCAATTTAAGTCGGAATGAACTCATTTTTGGACACAACCTACTTTCTCCCATATATTTTTATCCCCCAAAAGGCCGGATTTTATCTTATTAAATAAGTGGCCGAAACAGCCCTTCCAATTTCTTGGCAGCAGCTTTTTAAGCATTTCTTGATTTTTCATCCTTTACTAAAATCATTCCACACGAAAATGTGTAAATCCTTTTTAAGTGATTCCACTTTGATATATTAGAACACTCATATATCTAACTCCAAAAATTGACCACACTCAAAAATTCAAAGTAGAATGAGAGATATGGTCATTTCCATATCGTACTTGGTTTTCTTGAAAATTCAGTTTTTCAACCTTTGGTGACTTTTAAGAAAACTTCTCTATTTTCACATAAAATCAACATAGCTCATCATAATATATAAAATAAATCATATACTCATGGATCTAACATGATCCATGGTTCAATTCACCAAATAATCAACAAACACACGATCAAACACAACAAAAGCTAAGAAAAATTTTATTTTCTATCTTTTGAAAAACCTAACTCATATTTCTTAGTTTAGATTCCACTTTTGATCCATAAAAGAGTTGGATCTAAACATGAAACACCTTTAAACACCAAGATCTAAGGTTTTAAGCCTCAAGATCATAGTTTTACAAAAATCAAAACTCAAATCATCACAAAGAGAAATTAAACTATAAAAGTAGGGATTTCTTATACCTTCTCTTGATTCCTCTTCTTCTTCTTTCAAATACTGATATTATGGAACTTGAAAACTTACCAAACTCTCCCTCTCTTTCTTCTTCTCTCTTGACTGAAATCTCTCTTTGCTCTCTCTCTCTCTCTCTCTTACTTTGTTTTGTTAACTAACTTAGGAAATAAAATGAAAGAGAAAAAAGTAAAGTTTTGTTTTGATTAAAATAATTATATATATATGACATATATCTATATATTATCACCACATCCTTGCCTTCTTTCTCTCTCATTTAAGTTGTTCACCCACTAAAGTAGGATAATCATTACACCACTCCCCCCTTTTCTCTCCTCTTAAGTGACCGGCCATGTGGCCTTTCTTTTGCAAAAAAAAATTGTTTCCTTTAATGCTTTATTTAACTTGCTTAATGTCCAACATGTCCCCTCCCACTTGGGCTAAAAGTTAGGTCACTCCTTTAATTCATTTGGGCTCTCTACTTAGCATGTTTGGGCCATGTAAATTAAATTAGGTCCAATACTTTTAATTTTATCATTTCCTAATTATTTAATTAGGGTTTTCATTTACTCAATTATAATCCAAATCCTTACACATGTACATTTCATTTCTTAGCCCAATTAGATTTGCTATAATTAGGTTATAAAATTAATTAATGGAGACGTATAAAATAAATCTCTTAGAATTAGTATATTTTTTAAATACTATTATTCTCTTAAATTAAAACCCATAAGGTTATTTAATTATCATACATAATATATGTATTAGGTTTCTTAACTTTAATCTTAATTCTCTTTACCAAATAAATGTACACACATTATATAATACATATTTACTCAATCACGTATATAATTCACATATGTCTAACATATTTCCCTAGTTTATTAAATTATTATCCCAAATTGACTTAATAAGTTATAAACACATACATACTCATATCAATAATCAATTACTTAACGATTGTAAATCCTTTTAATTTAGTAATCAATCTTTAACATTCAAGCTATGTTAATTTCTTACACAACTTTCATTACTTTTCCTTAAAATGATTAAGTATACTTCTTAGTTAATAAATTAACTATATAGCTTAATTATCATATACACTTATATGATTCAAGTACTTTCTCTTTTCTTTTAAAAAAAATTATTCAAAAATTTTGAATTATGTGAAATTCTGGGTTCTCACATTATGTATGCACAAATGACTTGATAAAAAATATTCAACATAGTAAAGGTTAGTATTAAACCATGCTGAACACAATGATGTGAAAAATTTTAACTTTTGAGACAATCAAAATGACACTTTTTCTGCTATTTTTTGTCCTATTTGAGGTCCAATGAGCAAAAGGTAGAAAGACAAAGTACTCCTGATATTGAGGTTAACCTCATACATGGATGATTTTGATTTTTAATACATATATTGTATATGACTTTGGGGGCAGGTGTGCTACTGAATGGCCGCCTAGATATGCCTATGTGCATGTGGATAGTCCTATTTTCAAAGGGGACTAAGGCAAATTTTTTTCAAAATATAGACATTGGGTAGTCATGCATTTTAACTCTATTATATGTTAAAATAAATGCATGCATGCATATAGTCATAAAATGCATTCTAAAAAGCTCCAGGTAAGGAAATACCACACCCTTTTTGAGGTGATTTAGAGACTTGTTGTCTAGATATTATGGATTCGGATCCGTCGAGTAGTTCCCGTAGGACAACTTCTGGTATACGGAGGAGGGCTTCTGAAGAGCCTCGACCCGGTTTTGTCAGACAGCCTCGTCGATTGGTGGAGGTCGTGATTCGTCCAGTCCAAGCTGATGTTCTAGATGCTGAGGACGAGGAGGAGGATATTCTGATTGAGGATCCCGCCCCTGCTGTACATGTTCCCCGTAGGGAGCTCCCTTGTATTCAGGTGGCAAACCCAGAGCTTCTAGGTGATTTGAGCATACATCCCTCAGTGTACTTGCATGCTAACGAGGTATGACATTAGATCTTGATCTTCCTTCTTTCCTATTGATGAGGATTAAAGGGTTTTGATGTTGATCTGCATTTCATGCAGGCTCACGGCTTCACACAGCCTCGAGGGAATTTGTTTAGCATACACTCCATGTATCAGGCTCTTCATCCTGATTATAGAGCAGTAGTGCAAGATTGGGGATTCGGGGCATTCTTCTCCATCCTTCCCCATTGTTGTCCCTGGTGTTACCTCAGGACATTGTCTGAGCGATGGTTTCATCAGATTCAGTCACTCCATCTGCTAGATTGTGAGGTGATGATGACGCTGATGGATTGGCAATTTATCATAGGTATGGAGTTTGGAGGGGAGCCAGTGCCTTGCATGGAGAATATTACCCCTACTACCGTCAGATCCTTGTTAGGAGTTCCGACGGAGGCGCTCAAGGGCAAGACTATCCGTTCAGGTTCTTAAAGCGTAGATGCTATAAGTGGGCTTTTGAGTGATCCCATGCCTGATGATGTCAGAGTCAGGGATCGCATTCTTCGGCGATTGTTCCTGATGATCATTAGAGGCTGCTTCATAGCAGATAACTCTTCTACGGTGTCATTCACTTTGATCAGCGCCACGCGTCATGTGGACCGTATTAGAGAGTATGATTGGGGTTCCTACACCTTTGCCTATTTCCTCCGGGGCATGCGTATGCGCGCACAGGGATTGACCGAGGCTTGGATAGGATTTTAACCATTTTTGCTGGTGAGTATTTCTCTTATCATTTCCCATTTATAGGTTAAGAGTGTTTACTGATCGCAAATGTTTTGCCATTGTGTTGGCAGTTTTGGGCCTACGAGAGGCTCCCATGCTTACATCATATGAGTGTGTTAGGTTTAGATACTTATCCACGAGGACGACGATGGCATCATTCCATTTTGCCAGAGGTCCACAGTGGTGAGGGTTTCACTCCTTCGCTTGCATGCAAATTGAGTTATTATTGTTGATACCATCACATAGATTCCCTATTCAGGGGAACACTTGACCATCGGTTTTGAGGATGGATACCAGACTGGATTCGAGTATGTGATTTCCACCAGGAGAGTTCCTCTCTTCATAGATGGAGGCTGGGAGCTCTATTTAGGAGAGCGTGCTATTAAGAGCACCACAAAGGAGATTCGCATGTCGATCTTACCTCCTGTCAGGCGTCATTAGCCTGTATCGCAGTCACCCATCATTGACATCCCATTGTTGGGGGTTGACGGTTTTATATTATCAGAGGGTTCATGTACTCAGGAGACGTTCCAGCGTTGGTGGTTCCCTCGTACTATCGGAGCCCAGTCCCGCGCCACACAGTTCATGCGGGATATAGTTCCAGGATCCGTGATGATGATGGATTGGATAGCTTGTGTTTGAGATCCGACTCATATGACACAGATTGATAGTTTGACCCGGCAGTTGGACCAGGCACACATATTTATCCGGCATTTGGGCAGAGATCTGGCAGAGGCACCTTCATTTGATCCTTCCAGCTCAGGCGCTGGCCCCTCAGATGACCCATTCGGTTTTTCTGGTGTAGATCCTCCTCTATATAGGCCTGACATCCCTGTTGTTAGAGATCCAGTGACTCAGGAGGAGTTACATCAGGTGGATAGGATTGATGATGTGGACATCGACACCATTGTCTTCTTCTGATGTGTATTCTCGTTATATCTTTTGATAGGCCTCTGTTAGTAGTAGGGCGTCTGTGCCCCATTTCCCTGTATTTGTAGCTGTATAGAGATGATGTATTAGATGATGATATACTTAGGAATGTATGCATAGTTTTTCATTCCCTGTATCATATTGCTATCTATTATCTTCTATGCATGTATCATGTTATGCATATGTGTGTATGTCCAGAGATATTCAGCATTGACCCCTGGATGGTCTTATGACACGGCCCGTACAGATGTCTTCTTTGACAGTTAGCTGTATTAATCATACCCCACTATCATTGGTGGCATCGGGTATGCGATCGTGGTATGATAGCATATCACCATCAGATAGGGTGATCGTAGATCATTTGCTGCAGCATACAATGACCTTATTGATGTTTTAGGTTCCCGCAGGGTTTGTGGATGGCATGCTAGAGCATTGGGTATTGGATATGCAAGTTTTTTTGATTTGGGACCCATGAGTTGACTCCTACTTTGGAGGATTATGCACGATTGACGATGCTGCTGCTGGATAGACCTTGCGTGCATATGGCTTTGGGGGACATGAGTCGACGATTCATGACTCTCAGTGGATTGCGGCGCAGAGTGGTGTAGGATGAGATTACATCGAGCCATGTTATATCCCAACATTTTCTGTTCGACAGATTTTGGCTCTAAGGATAGTTATTCATGATATTCCGGGGATTTCACCACACCGGAGGATCATTGGCGTTTAGCCAAGGGTTGATGTACTGCTGTTATGCGTACTGTCATATGTCTATATGCCACGATACATGGATGAGATAGACACTGGTGTCATCATGGCGGTGAGAGCTCTAAGGGAGGGTCATACCATTATACCGATGATTATATCAGAGACCCTGCGGTCAGCCACCTATTGCTGCACTTATCTAACAGGAGTGTTCACGGGCAGCTCGGTCATGCTCTATGTGTGGTTTATGTCACATTTGAGACCGATTGGTACTCTTAGACGGCATGGGTACTGGTTCACCCATGATATAGCCATGTCATACTCCTTTCAGCCATCAGAGTGTATAGATGTTATGTCTTGGTCCACATTCTTGGCGGATATTATAGATCTATTTGTCATATTGACGTGTTCGGGCCTTAGCTCACCATAGAGCTTTATTACTCATGCTCCGGGCATGGACTACCTTCCTCTGGCTGGTTTGAGGGGCATGACTACTTATCACCTGTTGGTCGTGATGTCACAGTTTGACCAGTTTTAGGACTTTCATCCTTTCGAGGGGGTGATAGGTCGATTCGACTTCTCATTATCTTTCGATGAGAGGGCCCGATCCGTGTGTATGCATGTTGCGATCAGCGTGAGATAGCTGATTTTTCTATTAGTCATCCAGGTTGTTCTACAGAGTATTCCGCATGGATAGAGACAGAGATTTTATCGGTTGCGGTAGTATCCACAGTACCGGATAGTGAGTCAAATGAGGGAGAGCCCATGGAGGACATTGCTTCCCACATCGAGGAGGAGTCAGGTGCTGGGTTGCTAGCATCTCTTTTAGATTCTCCCAGTACCAGTACTATTGTGATTTAGCATTCAGCACAGTACTTTGAGTAGAGTCTTCATCTGATAACCTTCAAGAGAGATCAGACTCGAACTATGATGTTAACTGCCCTTAATGGGAGACATGAAGCTCTATTAGAGAGAGACGAGGCATTAGCTCATAGAGATGCCGCTATTATTGAGCGGGATGAGGCTAGATCAGCCAGAGATACAGTGATAGTTGAGCGGGATAGTGCCATATCTTCCCGGGATGTAGCCGCTCTGAGATAAAATTGCGGTGAGGTCCCTTACCAATTTGGCATGATCGCAGAGATGGCGCTTACATTGATGAGCATATGGTCACCATGCGGATGGGCTGCAGATCTGTTGGGGTCGTGTGGATATTCTCATACTGAGGAGACCACAACCCGCCTCCTTCTTCCGAGAGGATGCCATGTTGGGCTTGTTAGCTCGCATATACCACGACTTGTAGATGAGCTTGTATTTTCTACTACAGCACTAGCTTAGCCATTTTGTCATGTACAGTTTACATTATATATATCAAACAGCATTATATATATAGCAGGGAAATATATTTTTGATCACTTCTGTTTTAGATATACTTTGCTACTTGCTTGATATTTTTCCTGCTGCTTCAGGGCTTGTGATCATGATGTATTCTAAATTCCTCCTAGGTGGATGGACATTGAGTTGTCTCTAGATATTTCAGAATGTATCATCAATCTGTATGTATCCCTACCATCTTTGGTGTCTTGGGACTGGTTTCTGAATGAAAATGTGGAGAGGAGTGTGGCTTTCCTCTCTGAGATTAACCTTTCACGGATGGTCGCCAAGATACTCTATTTAGGAGAAGCCTAGTTAATTCCATCTCTTATGGATTGGTGTTTCTCTCCAAGGTATGACCGCGGCTTAGATGGTCACCGAATCTCCTATTTGGGAGGAGTTCAGAAGTAATTCCATCCTTTGGTGCAAGCGAATGAAATGTAGTGGATTGAAGGATGATCCCAGTACCAGTTGACAATGGTTTGTGTTTTGTTAGGGGGTGAGACCGCACCATGAATGGGTTCCTACGTACTCCTACTGAAGAGGAGATCAGGTCTGCGTAGTTCGAACCTGGTGTAAGAGGTTCAACGCTGTATATGGCAGAAATGGTGTAGGAATTTGTTTTTGTTTTTGTAAGGAGAAGAGGGTAGAAATGTTTTGTTGTTTTTGTTTTATTGCGACCGGGCGTATGAAATGGTTGCCTACGTACTCCTATTGAAGAGGAGATCAGGTCGACGTAGTTCGCCCCTCAGGGCGAGTGGAAAAGTGTAATCCCATGTGCAAGTCAGAGTGCAGGGAGGATAAAGTTTAATCCTAGGTTGAGGATAAACTGCAGGTATGAGAAGTTTGATCCCATGTATGGGTAGCCAAACTACAAATGCAAGAGGTTCAATCTGTAGTGGGATGACCTAAGTCGTAGGAACGCAGAGAAGCCAGGCTGCTGGCCTGCAAAAGTATGTTTCCCTGAGGGGAAAAGTGTGGAAGAGTTGTATGTGGTAAAGGGTTAAAGAATCGGAATGACTGGTGATCTGATGGTCCAACACCAGGATGTTTGCTTGATGGAAACTTCAAATATAGTACCGTTTCACGGTGTCTGAGTTGATGAGTTATGGAAATTCATCGCCATCCATTTCTTGTAATCTGAGAGCACCTCCTGTCAATACTTCCTTGACAACAAACGGGCCTTCCCAGTTAGGAGCGAATTTTCCCTTAGATTGATCTTGGTTGTCAAGGATCTTCTTCAAAACCAAGTCGTGTTGTTTGAATTGCAGGACTTTTTTGTTGTTGTATCTGGCGATCCTTTGTTGATATAACTGACCATGGAAGATAGCCGTGGTTCGCCTTTCATCTATTAGAGACAATTGGTGATACCTGTCTTGTACTCATTGGTCTTCATCCAGCTGAGCGTCTATCAACACTCTGAGGGATTCTATGTCAACTTCTATGGGGATCACGGCTTCCATCCCATAGGTTAATCTATAGGGGGTTGCCCCAATTGAAGTGCGCATTGAGGTTATGTAGACTAACAGAGTAAGAAGCAATAGGTCAGGCCAATTTTTGTGGTTAGCAGACATCTTTTGCATAATCTTCTTGATGTTTTTGTTAGTCGCTTCAACAGCACCATTCATCTTCGGACGATAGATGACAGAGTTAAGATGTTTGATGTGGAATTTAATGCATAATTCCTCCATCATTTTGTTGTTAAGGTTCTTAGCATTGTCTGACACAATCAACTCTGGTTGTCCATATCGACAAACGACATTGTTTCTGATGAAAGCAATGATGACTTCTTTGGTAACCCTGGGGAAGGAGACTGCTTCTACCCACTTGGTGAAGTAGTCGATCATGGTGAAGATAAATCGATGTCCATTACTGGCTTTAGGCTCAATGGGCCCGATAACATCCATTCCCCACATTACGAAGGGCAAAGGTGAACTCATATTGTGGAGTTTTTGTGGAGGAGCGTGTATAGCATTCCCATGAATTTGGCACTGATAGCATCTTCTGACGTGGTTATTGTAGTCAGCTTTGAGAGATAGCCAGTAATGTCCTGTCCTGAGGACCTTCTTGACAAGGAGGGGGCCACAGACTCCACCACAGATTTCATCCATAAGCCTTTGAGCTTGATCTTTGTCTAATCATCTGAGGAGACCTAGCCCTGCATCTCTTTTGTAGAGTGCATCTCCACTCAGGTAGAATTTCATAGCAAGTCGATGGATCCGCCTTTTCTCAGTCAGGCTCGCTTCTAGGGTGTAGATCCATCTCGTAGATATTCCTTGATATGCTGATACCAAGGATGTTGGATGGGAGGTGGCTCATCCGATACTTCTCCAACGTAGTTCCCATAGGCTGGTGCCTTGTGCAGGGTAATTGTGACGCTTGGAAAATGTTCCTTGTCTGATATGCGAATTAAGGTGGCCAAAGTTGCTAATGCGTCTGCAAAGTCATTTCTATTACGAGGAACGTGTAGAAAAGAGATTTCTTCAAACTCCACAACCATCTATAAAACTTGACGATGGTAGGGCAGCAAATGTAGTTCCTTGGTTTGATAGATTCCGGTGGATTGTCTGATTACCACTTTTGAATCTCCAAAGATAGTTAACCGCCTGATGCCCATTGAACGGGCAAGTTTTAGCCCTATGAAATAGCCTTCATACTCAGTTGTGTTGTTGGTGCTGACAAACTGCAATTTGATGGCGACGAGATACTACTCCCATGTATCAGATACTAGAACTGCTCCAGCTCCAGAACCTTCTATATTAACAGCTCCATCAAAATACATCTTCCATGATTGGCGTGCATCGTACTGATGGTGTTGCTGAACTGTCATTATTCCCACATCGGGGAAGTATGTCTCCAAGGGTTTGAAATCCCCTGAAGGTGCGGCAGCCAGTTGATCCACAATTCCTTGACTTGTGATGGACTTTTGAGTCAGATATACGATGTCAAATTGTTGTAGGATCAACTGCCATCTGGACAACCGGCAATTTAGCATGGGTTTGTTGAACGCGTATTTGAGAGGATCCACGCGGTATATGAGATGGGTTGTGTGACCATGGAGATAATGTTGTAACCTCATGGAAGCCCATGCTAAAGCACAACACGTCTTTTCGATTAGAGTGTACTTGTGTTCACTGCTACTGAATCTTTTGCTGAGGTAATAGATAGCTCGTTCTTGGCCTCTATCGTCTTTCTGTCCCAGCATGCAGCCCATGGCATTGCCACCTATGGATAAGTACATAAATAGGGGAACATCATCCCTGGGTGGTACCAAAATGGGAGCTTTGACTAGATGTTCTTTAATTGTAAGGAAGGCCTTTTGGCACTCATCATTCCATTTCATGGAGGAGTTCTTCATTAATAGCTTGAAGATTGGCTCACAGGTTGCTGTGAGTTGAGAGATAAACTTGCTAATGAAGTTGATTCTTCCTAAAAATCCTCGTATTTCCTTTTCTGTCTGATGAATGGGCATTTTCGTGATGGCATGGATTTTGGCAGGATCCAGCTCAATCCCTTTATGGCTTACTAGAAATCCTAGCAACTTACCTGATTTAATGCCAAAGGCGCATTTGGCTGGATTCAACTTCAAGTTATACTTACGCAACCTGTTGAATAACTTTCTGAGATGGTCTAGATGGTAATCCTCCTTTCGGGACTTGACAATGATGTCGTACACGTAGATCTCTATCTCTTTGTGCATTAAGTCATGGAAAAGAGAAATCATAGCTCGCTGATAGGTGGCTCTAGCATTGATGAGGCCGAATGACAACCGTCTATAGAAAAAGGTTCCCCAAGGCGTGATGAAAGCAGTTTTCTCATGATCTTCCTCAGTAACCATGATCTAATGATACCCCGCAAAGTAATCAGCAAAGGATTACATGTCGTATTGAGCAGTATTGTCAATGAGAATGTGGATAAATGGCACGGGAAAGCTATCTTTTAAGAAAGCTTTGTTCAAGTCCAGGTAATCCACGCAAACTCGTACCTTCCCTCTGAGTTTAGGCACGGACACAATGTTGGATATCCACTCAGGATATGTAGACACCATGATGATGCCAGCTTGAAATTGTTTCACAATTTCTTCTTTCACCTTTAAACTCCACTCAAGTTTCAATCGCCTGAGCTTTTGCTTGACTGGATTAAATCCCTCTTTAATTTGAAGGCGATGAAGGACAATGTCAGTGGAAAAACCTACCATGTCTTCATGAGACCATGCAAACACATCCTGGAATTAGGTTAGTAGCGTAACCATGTCATTCCTTTGGTTTGGGGTAAGGTCTGAACCAATCTGGATTACCTTAGGACTTTCTAAGGTTCCGAGATTGAAGGAAGTGGTTTGATCAAGGTTGGGTTTAGGTTTGTCATTGACCCATTCTTGAATTTCTGGAGGCACCTCAATGTCATCATGTATATCCATTAATGCTGAATTCATCTCTACATCAAAGGTACAATCCTTGTGGAGAAGAGGCACCGTATCAGCAAGTACGGGCAGATCTAAATTCAGTGTCCTGAAACAAAATATGCTTTCACTTAGTATATATGAAACATTTTGATCATACATAGTGTTAGCATGTACTGACAAAATAAACTGCTAATACTGTACAGAAAAGTAAGCAATTATTGTATCTATCGGGAAGAAAGAGTTTCTTCCCGCTTTACCCTTGACGACCAATGCAAGGAGTGTTGTTCCAATTGGCAAGGGCAAAGTCCGAGTGGACTGCAGTGATGGAGGGATTGTCATCATCCTCCCTGTCACGAATGATGGCCATTACGTCTGGGCAATCATCATCTGGGGTGTATCTGTTGGTATGTTCATCATGAACAATGATGCGTATGCCTGACATCATTCGGATGACGTCTTGCTTGATTCTTTGTTCCTCCTCTTCCATTGCAGGATTTGGAATGAAGACTTCTTTTTCCTTCACCGGTACCGGCTTAGGAAATAACATAGCTATTACATTGGCTGACACCTTTACAGGAGGTTGTACGGACTCGGAGTTTGAAGGCGAAGATAAACGCCGTGCGTTTGAAGAAGAAGGAATTTGTTGATGACTATGAGGATTCCTATGACTAGAATTGGCAGAATAGCCTTGTCCAGCTGTTCCAGTTTGACGGATAACTTGAATTGGGTACTTGATACCCTGGCAATCTTTACCCAGCCCTTGTCCCAGTTTATGATCCAATGACATCATTTCTTGAGTAGACGACATTACCTCGGCATAAATCTTGGGTTCGGGTAATGGTATTCCAATAGCATGGTATTGGGTATTGCTTACTTCCAAGGCATGAAAACTGACCGGTTCAACATCTGCATTGGCATTGATGAATGGCATGTCCCCGTGTTGAGGACACTCTGGTTCATCGTTGACCATGACCAGGCTATTGTTGATAATGTATTTCAGTTGCTAATGAAGAGTGGAGGGGACTGCCCCTTCCATATGAATCCAAGGTCATCCCAAGAACAGGTTATATCCCGAATCTATCTTGAGTACGTGGAAGGATACACAGAATGTGTGGGGACCAATTTCGATTGGCAGTTCAATTACTCCGATCGAATTCCTACGGGCTCCATCAAAAGCTTTGATGATGGTATGGCTACTCCGAAGTCGGTTGAGATTGATATTCATCTTCACCAACGTAGCGTATAGACAGATATTTAGATATGAACCTCCATCTATCAAGACTCCAGCTAGCATGTATCCGGAGGACAAGACCGTAATGTGCACGGACATAATGACCGGCCCCCAAGCGGTATGTCATCATCAGTAAATGATATCATATTGTTGTTGAAAATGTGATCAACCAGATGTTGAAATTTTTTTGTATCAACTGATGTTGGTAGATAGGCTTCTTCTAAAACCTTCAGCAAGATCTTCTGGTGATTCTCGGAAGTTAGGACCAAGTCCAAAATTGATATTTGTTGTGGAGCTTCTTTTAAGCTTAAAACCACCTTGGCTTCGTTATGAACCATAGTGCCGAGGAATTTTTCAATCTTCTCCATGGGTATTTTCCCCTATGATTTGATGGTAGGCTTCATCACCCGTTGGGGAAGATACAGTGGATTTTCCTTCGACACTGTAGCAGTTGTATGTGAGGTGGATCCTTTACCTTCTCCATAATTCCACGGAACTTTGCGTAAGCTAACAATAGGATATTGTTCTCTGCACGACAAGTTGATTGGCTCGGGAGCAGCCACTTTCAAAGGATTATTGCTCTCCTTGAGTTGAATTGTTGGCATTGTGAGTGATTTGTTAGCCCTATTAGTTTTAGTGGATATGACTGCTACCAAACTCTTCCACTTAGTAGGACCTGTATTCTCATTTCCACGTAACACAGTATCATCGTCCGCTAGGTGCAGGACACCACTGTCAATTAGATTTTGGATGAGGTGGCGGAGTGCCCAACATTCTTCTATGTTGTGACCGCGAGAATGGGAGTGATATTGACATACTCCATCAGAATTGTTCCGTCCTGAACGGGGGTTGATTGGAGGTAGAAGGGAACTAATCCTTCCTTTATTGATTAACATCTGAAGGATTTCCTCCATAGGTTGGCCTAAATAGATGAATTCCCTTTTGTTGGCAAAATCCCGATGGGCTTTGGCATTTGCTCTCTTTGTCACTTTGTCTTCCAGCATTTCATTTTCTGAAAGTGACGAGGGAATATTCATGACAAGAGCTAGGAGACTGGCATGCTCCTGGCTGATTAATTGACGTGTCACTTGATGCTGATAAGTCACCAATTCTGCCAATTGTTCAATTTGCTTGCATAGAGCTTTCATCTTTCGTTTCATTGTGAGCTGGAACTTGGCATAATCCCATTTTTCAACACCGCCTTTGAGGGTTTGGGAGGATTCATAGTTGAAATTAGAGTTCTGTCCATTGCTCCAATTGATCATGTTGACCTCTTCTTCTTTGTGTTGAGGAAGAGGGTTGTCTTGAACGTGAGGCTGATCTGATTTGGTCACCACGATCTCACCATTGTCTATCAGGTCTTGGATCTTGTGTTTCAAGGCCCAACAATCCTGAGTATCATGTCCAGGTGCCCCGACATGATAAGCACATTTCTGAGCAGCATTGAAACCCCGTCCATTAGGGCTGGTTGGTGGAAGAAGATGTGTAATTTTCTTCTGTGTTGTCAGAAGATTGAGAATGTTCTCGAGGGTGTCCCCTAAGGGTGTGAACACTCAAGGGCATTTGACTTCTCCACCTTTTGGTATTGGAGGGTTCGCAGACTGTGCTTGAAAGGGAGTGTAGTTTCTCCTTTGAATAGGCATGTTCTGATTGCCTTTTTGACCCTGTAGTATCAGGGAAACATCTTCCTCTTTCTTTTTATGCACCCTCCGGGGGTTGTTTCCATAATTTTCGGATTGGATGTGATTAGCAACAGCTTTTAAGGGCAGCTAGGTCTTAAATCTTTCCGGACTTCAAACCCATCTCAGACATCTCCCCATGTTTGACCATTTCAGAAAATGGTTTGCTGATGCCGGCTTAAACTATTTCATAGAACGGAGCTTCTTGTATATATATGAAAGTCATGACCATCTCTGATTCTGTCGTGGAAGGACTAACTTGGGCAGCCAAGCGTCTCCACCTTTGAGCATACTCTCTGAACGATTCCTTAGATTGTTTCTTGATCTTGGTAATTTGATACCGATCAGGAGCCATCTGAGATTGAAAGTTGTATTGAGTGAGGAAAGCATGTGCTAGCTCTTCCCAGCTATGGATCTTTTAGTTGTCTAATTTTGTGTACCACGAACGGGCTTCTCCAATTAGACTCTTTTGGAATAATTGCATTCTTATCTTTTTGTCCTCTGCAAAAGATCCAAGTTCTCCAATAAACACCTTCAAATGTGTATAAGGATCTCCTAACCTGTCATATTTTTTGAAGTTAGGAGTTTTAAACTTTTCTGGATAATGAACACTAGGGAAAATGCAAAGATCAGCATATGAAACACTCCTATGTGTTCCAATTCCTTTGATAGCACGAAGGGTCTCTTCCATTTGGAGGACTTTCTTTTTGATGTCACTAGTGTCTGGATCTCTAGTGGGATGGGCAACATCATGAGTTTTGTTGGTCGTATCCAACTGCAGTTCAGGTATTGTAATGACCTGGGTTCCCCCTTGTGTGGAGGATTCAGAATGTACGGGTATTTTTGGACCTTGAGTAGACTGGTGTAGTTCTTTGAGTAGAACAGCCAAATCTGTAATTTGTTTGCTTAATCCATCGACTTCTTTGCGAGAAACTGGATTAAGTTCAGTTTGGTCGAATGACGACATGATTGACTGTGGGCCTGTAGCCTTTTTGGATTTTGATCGGGTAGTAGGTCCGATTGGTTCCCTGCAAAAGACTTGCATAGTTTAGTCTTTAGGGAATGTGTTTATAATAACATGCTATGTGATGTGTCCATTTTAGGAATTTTATCCTGCAAAACGGATGTCAGCTGTTTTGTAATACAGGATAGCATGTTATGTATGTGTACACCTTTCTTCATATTTCTCATTTACATTGAGATATATATGGAATGTAATTACAAGTAATTGTGTTTATAAGTAATTGAACTGAGAAAGCATGAAGAGACTTTCCTCCGTTTTGGGTTTATCAGTCGGCGAATCAGTCTTCCCACGAGTCCAATAATCAAACACCGACGGGATAGCCTCCTGGTGGAGGGACCACTCAACATACATTCACATACATCGTGTCTCACCGTATGAAAATGATGACATGTGCGAAGCACTAATATCACAAGCAGATATGGTGCAAAGCACTAATATCACAAGCAGCTATGGTGCGAAGCACTAATATCACAAGCAGCTATGGTGCAAAGCACTAAGTGCAATAAGGAAATGCATTCGTACACATTCATCAAATGTAAATGCAACATTCACACACAAGCAGATAAAAGTTTTGAAAAGATTATAATAGCGGCTTAAGTCCTCTTATTGGAGTCCCCAGCAGATTTGCCACCTATCGACGTCGGGATTTTTAGTTGTCCCTTTCTGTTACTTGTTCTTTAGTGTTTTCATTTTAGGTGAGATTTGTTTGAAAAAACAAGTGAAAAAGGTCCGACATGTATAATGTCGACGATGGACTGTTAAGAGTCGTCAGTTGGTTTTTTAAATGGTTGTACCAACATAATCGAGAAAAGGTTTGCACATTGATCCAGTGATGTGACACTGCTAAACGGGTCAGTGAAACCGAGATTCATTAGGGTCCGGGGACTTGGTTATGTGGAGGGAAGGTGTTAGGCACCCCCTGACATTTGTGTTATCACGATGACCGCTTCTTTTTAAGAAACTATTATCTAAATGTGTGTGTGTGAGAGTCAATGTGCTATTATTTGGAAATAGTGCTAGGCCTCGTTCGTACCTATATACACAGGGTTTGAATTTATGTAAAAATTCAGTTTTTAGCAAGATATAGCAATGAATTTTTATAAAAAGGTTTTTCAAACCCTGGTGCTCAATAGTAATTGAGACCTTTTACACTTCCATTTTATTAAGTGTTCGGCTTGATTGATTTTATTTTACGGATGCGAGGCATCCGTATGAAAATAATATATAAAATAATGCCGACTTCCTCGTGGGTATGGAAACCACCGAAGGAAATTCGACACGCATGATAATAATTTACAAGTCGCCATAAATTGAAAATGTCCATCACGGAACCGAATCTAGATCCAATAGGTTGAATCTGTGATCACATGATTCCTAGGCGCACATGATACCGCAATTTATATGAAAGCAGTAAGCATATATATTTATAAAAGCTGTAAATATATATATATATATATACAGACATGATCACCAACAACGAAGCACCTCCATGGGGGATCAGAAAATGTAAATAAAGCTGTAAAAGCTATCAACCGCCACGGAGGAAACTCCAGGCGTGATAAACGTAAATAAAGTTGTAAAGCTATCAACCACCACAGAGGAAACTCCAGGCAGGACGAAAAGTAAAGAAAGCTGTAAAAGCGATCAACCAACATGAAGTAACTCCAGGTGGGACGAAATATATATATATAGATATATATAAAAGCGATAAACGCACCGGATGTAAAATCCAGGCTCATCGAACAGAGTTCGACAACAGTTCATATATATATATATAAGCGAATAAACGCACCGGATGTAAAATCTAGGCTCATCGAACAGAGTTCGACAACAGTTCATATATATAAGTATATATAAAAGCAAGTAAACATTCCGGATGTAAAATCCAGGCTCATCGAACAAAGTCCGACACACAGTTAATATATATAAATGTATATATATATTAAAGTAGTAAACGCTCCAGACCGAAGTCTAGGCTCATAGAAAAAAGTTCGACACACAGTTCATATATATATATATATATATATAAGCAAATAAACGCCTGCATCAAGTTCAGGCTCAATCGAGGCAAAACTCGATAATATTAGTCCATATATATATATATATATATATATATATATATATATATATATATATATATATATATATATACAAACTGAAATGAAACCACGGACCGAAGTCCGGGCAAACACACGCAACACGACTCTCAATGTGAAGAAGGGTGTGTGCAAAGATGATGAGAAAGGCTTTAAAGTGTCTGAGAAGGCTTATAGTTGACTGCCAAAGAAGACTTTTATATCTTTAAAGTGGGTAAACACTGGCTTTTGTAGGTACAAAAGTAGCTATATATGAGCTCACAAGTGTTTATAATGAGAAAATACTCCGTGTGAGGTGAGTACAGAGCAAATTGGGCAGGGCTTCCTCGCCGTTTTCTCTTGCAAAATGGCCTCCACGAGCCCTCTATTTATAGAGGGTGGAGCCGCAGGTGTACCAGAGGCATCCCGCGTTTCTCGGGTCGGGTCGTCTCGTAGTACGTGCACTCAGGCACTGTAATGTCCGTTCATACTCTCAAAAGTGCAATCCGGGCATCCGATTGAGGTATACAAGACCTATTTCGGACCGCCGTTGTCGAGAGTTGAACAATGGCATGGGATTAGAGTTTGTACGAAGTCATTGAAGATGGGACAATGCCCTCCGGTCTTCAAGCTTCAAATTCTATCCGTTACCCCGCACAATAGTCACTCGGGATTGGTTTTCCTTGATTCTTATGGGACATCGTTGTGTAGAGATGTGTGTATGAAATATTGAGACGACGTGGCGTGGCATCGCATTAGCGAGATGACGATGTTGCCCCTCACCGGTGTTATCGCCGGTTTAGGCTGATAAAGCAAACGAGATTGGACTGTTGCCATTTATTGAAGGTCCTCAGTGTCATCTTTGAGGTGTGCCCTTTCTTCCCGATGTTATCTCTGGGTTGGTACTGAGTATCTCATTTGTGAGCGTCGAGATTGAAGTTGGTTGCATTTAAAACAAGCATTTCTAGGGTTATCGCCGAAACTGCATTCCTTGGGGCGATCACTAAGGTTGGTGGCTATTCCCATGATTGGGACTGAGACTGGATACGTCAGGGTTATCTCCGAGATTAATCGGTCTACTCTGGTGTGTGTTCCGATATTGGATCTGCACGCCTCGGGGTTATATCTGAGGTTGGAATTGTTACTCCCGCCTGTTTTAATAGTAAATCAATCTGGACTGTTCGTGAATAAGTTACTATATAGTCCATTATCCTATAAAATAGAAGCTTAATTCTTCTTTCATTCTCACCAATTCACTATGACTCACAAGAGAAGCTATAAAGAGAGAAACTATAGAGAGAAAATAGAAGAGTATTCTGCTACTTCACTATTGCAGTATGCGGTCTTCTACTAAGGTAAGGGATGTTATTTTTGTTTGGTATGGGATAGTATTTGTTGTATTCGTAAGGGATGTTATGTTCGTTTGGTGAGGGATATTATTTGTTGTATTCGTAAGGAGTATTATTTCTTTCGTATTCATAAGGAATACTATTTTTTCGTATTCATCCTTTAATATGTCAGAATAACCTGTCTACGCAGATTACGTACCGTATGACTGGTGAAAATCCATTTTCAGTTTTGTATGTTGATTCTTTTCATATTCTTAAATCCAAACTTACTATGGTAAGTATTTCTTCTATAATCCGTGAAATTAGTGGAATATTCTTGAGTTTTGCGCTGCATCCAGTATCTTTTTATTGGAATATTGATCTGAACTTTCTTATTAAATATCAATATTTTCACCCGGGGTACAATTCATGGGTTACTATTCACCCAGTTATTATTCACTATAATATTATTCACTTGGGTATTTGGGTCTATTTGGTCAACCAAGAATAATTTTGTGGCCATATGATATCTATCATAACCTAGACGCATGGCCTCCCATGTACGAAGGTTTCCTTGAGCACTTTCCAAAGATTTTAATTTCTAAACCAGTTATTAACTGCACCTTTATGTAAGGTATCATTGTAAGGTGTTGTGGTCGAGGCACCATGAGAGTTGCATATATTTGTATTAAAACTCACAGCTTATGTGTTGTCGTACTCTGCACGACAGTTTAATAGTTGTATAAATGAAGTTGTATTTGATTTTTATAGTATGATTTCTGGCGACTCGGAATGGGTCGTGTGGACCTATTTTGGGGGCATCACAAATGGTCTCAGAGCTTAGGGATATGGTCACTGGCAGATATATGAGTCTAGAACTAGGGGGAGAGACGAGTAATATACTTCGCTAGTGTGTGACTTACCTAAGCTAAAAATTTTACTTGATAAGTTGACAAATTGTGATATGTCAATTAACCTTTGTTATTTAAGATATATTCTAGAATGATATCTGAAATATAGGAGATGAGCAATGGGAAAATCATGAAATAGAGGAAATAACCGGGAAGGTACAATCCGAAAAGAAAGCAAGGTATTCTCATCTCTTCGAACTACTAGGTATGTAAATTTTGAGGGCGAAATTTCATAAGGAGGGGAGATTGTAAGACCCCAAATTTTACGAAATTAAAGTATTTAATTTTCTGATAATTGTTATTCTATTTAGTAAATGGTTAAATTGATAAAAGGTTAAAGTTAAGGGTGATATTTGAAAATTTTGCAAAGTAATCAAGTTGATATAAAATATTTGTTGTGTCGGGAAATATTCTTTTTGTCAGGGAATATCCGTATAACGACACCATCGTTGGTGGACCCCGCAACGGAATAATTTTCGGAGTTAGAAAATGACAGAAATATCTTTTTATAAAAATAACAGCGAAAGTTTTACCGTTAAACTGTTGAAATACCCGGTGGTAAAAATACAGTAATACGCATGGTTGCATAGTAGCACACGGTATTGATTATTGATGCTTACGTAAGAATCCACTCAGTTTACTCAATTATTGCTACAGTAATTGTTGCATATATTATTAAATCAATAATTGAGACGACAAAGTTATTCATATTATTATTTGCAATATTGACAATGTCTAGAAGTTCTGTCAAGGAGAGGTTTGGTCACCTAATTGTGCGCCAATAAGGAGAAATCCTTATCGGAAAGCCCCCTCTTTCCTGGGAACGACCTGGTTGTTAAATATTGTGAGTTATAAAATTAGTGATGAGTAATTGTTGAAGTATGAAGAATGTGTTTATTGAAGATAAGTAAATTACAAAAGTTAGAGGGGAATAATGCAAACTTGGAAAACTTTAGGGGTACCAAAGTGTAATAAGTTAAATCAATCTGGACCATTGATGGTGGTTTTAATAGTAAATCAATCTGGACCATTGATGGTGGTTTTAATAGTAAATCAATCTGGATCGTCGGTGGTGGTTTTAATAGTAAATCAATCTGGACCGTCGGTGATGATTTTAATAGTAAATCAATCTGGACCATCGATGGTGGTTTTAAAAGTAATCAATCTGGACCATCGGTGGGGGTTTTAAAAGTAAATCAATCTGGACTGTCGGTTGTGGTTCTAATAGTAATCAATATGGACCGTCCATTCTAATAGTAAATTAATCAGGACTGTTCATGAATAAGTTACTATTTAGTCCATTCTCCTATAAATAGAAGCTTAATTCTTCTTTCATTCTCACCAATTCACTGAGACTCACAAGAGAAGCTATAGAGAGAGAAAATATAGAGAGAAAGAAGAAGAGTATTCTGCTACTTCACTATTGCAGTATCCGGTCTTCTACTAAGGTAAGGGATGTTATTTTCATTTGGTATAGGATATTATTTGTTGTATTCGTAAGGGATGTTATTTTTGTTTTGTGAGGGATATTATTTGTTGTATTCGTAAGGGGTATTATTTCTTTCGTATTAATAAGGAATACTATTTTTTTGTATTCATCCTTCAATATGTCAGAATAACCTGTCTACGCGGATTACGTACCGTATGACGGGTGAAAATCCATTTGCAGTTTCGTATATTGATTCTTTTCATATTCTTAAATCTAAACTTACTATGGTAAGTATTGCTTCTATAATCCTTGAAATTAGTGGAATATTCTTGAGTTTTGCGCTGCATCTAGTATCTTTTTATTGGAATATTGATCTGAACTTTCTTATTAAATATCAATATTTTCACCCGGGGTACTATTCATGGGTTACTATTCACCCAGTTATTATTCACTATAATATTATTCACTTGGGTATTTGGGTCTATTTGGTCAACCAAGGATAATTTTGTGGCCATATGATATCTATCATAACCTAGACGCATGGCCTCCCATGTCCGAAGGTTTCCTTGAGCACTTTCCGAAGATTTTAATTTCTAAAACAGTTATTGATTGCACCTTTATATAAGGTACCATTGTAAGGTGTTGTGGTCGAGGCACCATGAGAATGGCATATTTTTGTATTAAAACTCACAGCTTATGCGTTGTCATACTCTATACGGCAGTTCAATAGTTGAATAAATGAAGTTGTATTTGATTTTTATAGTATGATATATGGCGACTCAGAATGGGTCGTGTGGACCTATTTTGGGGGCGTCACACTTTTTCTCTCCCTTGTTGGCCGAAATTCCTCTTCCTTTTATACCTAATTTTTGCAAAATTTTAATGTTATAACATGCTTTACTAATTGTCCAAAATGTCCCTCCATAATTCGGCCAATATTTGGGCTTTAATTGAATTCTTTTGGGCTTCTAAATTAATTTCTTGGGCCAAAACAAATAACATCTTTCAACACTTCTAATATTACAATTCTCTAATTATTTAATTAGGGTTTTCATTTCCTCAATTATAACATAAATCCTTACTCACGCACATTTATTTCCTTAACCCAATTAGACTTGTTATTATTAGATTATAAAATTAATTAAGCTGAGATGTATAAAATAAATCACTTACAATTAGTAAATTTATATATTAATATTCTCCTATATCATAACCCTTAAGTTAATAAATTTTTCATTCCTAATATATAATTAGATTACATTAATTTCTTTTATTTGTTTATATTAATAAAAATATAAACCATCACATAATATTCATATTCATTACTCACATAACTCACAAAAATATTTACCATAATATATTCTCATATATTAAGCTAGACATTTAATTCAATGTCTTATTAAAATCTCTTAATGCGGTTTGCTACAATCAATAAACCTTTTTCATATGGCTTGTCATATGTGACGCTCCCAAAATAGGTATACATCACCCATTCTGTGTCGCCAAATACATGGTATAAAATTCAAATACAACTTAATTATACAAATGTCATGTGAAATACGACAAAACATTTATTATCACACTATTTCACTGAATAGTGAGGACTAATAATGCAAACATCTGGACCGTCACTCCGTTCCCCGACTAGTCTCAACTATATTCTCATTTCCTAAAGAGAACAATGAAAACAAAGGGTTAGCTCAACCAGCCCAGTAAGAAATATTATGACTAAGATAATGCAGAATATATTATCGTTAGCCTTCAACAGTTTTAAACTGATAAAATATAATAAACATCAAGTTTAACTACAGCGGAACAAGCAACCCTTTAGAAGAGTCAAGTAGAGCATGATATCTACTATCTTCTATGATTTAAAAAGTTTATCATCAATTTTATCGCTGAGACTCAGCTTAATAAATAAACCACATCATCGAATCATCCCTGCACTACGGGCCAAGGATATTTATGTAATCATGAATGGTCATGATTATACCGAATAATCTCTGGTTATAATCATAACAACAACTGTCCATCAATGCACTACAGGCCAATGAGGACTTTTATCACATCATTTGTAACATTACGGGTCATGATTATATCGAATGATCCCTGATCATAATCATACCAATCAATAATACATTTATGCACGTAAGCCACATATGAATTTTATCATAATATAAGCATATGAGGATGATGACAATGATATGAGAAATTCAATTAAAAGCAAGCAAATGATAAATATTTAAAGATTTATAATTTAATTTATCCAGAATTCAATATTGTCCAAATTGACATCATGATACTGCTTTGTGGAGTAAAATTCAAGAATAATATTATATCAAAAATGATTTGGACGACAAAAGAAATCAATTTTTGTCATGCATAATCCCCTGGGTGAATAGTACCCGAGTGAATAGTACCCCATGAATAGAACTTCGGGAATAGTACTCGTGAATAGTACTTTTTGAATAGTATCCGTGAATAGTACTTTGTGAATAGTACCTATGAATAGTACTTTATGAATAGTACAACATGAATAATTTCACAGAGTATAGAAGCAATACTTTAACAAAATGATGGTATAATCAGAAATATGAGACGAAATAATATTACTCACATACTACAGAGTATGGAATAAAATATTATTCCTTATGAATACTGAAAAAAATAATATCTCTTACCTCAAAAGAAGACTAGATATTGGAATAGTGAGGTAGCAGACTTCTCTTCTACTTTCTCTCTAAAGCTGCTCTTTCTATAATTGCTCTTGTGAGTCTTAGTGAATTGGTGAGAATGAAAGAATAATAAACTTCTATTTATAGGAAAACATAGTTTCGATAATTGCACATTTTAGGGCTCGAAATATTACAGTATAATACCTTCATATTTTCCTTCATTTTTAATTAATCTTGCAAGCAATATCAAACTTGCACCACCTCCCCTAATAGTACATCTTGTGAATCAATAGTACAATCATGTGAATCAATAGTATAATCATGTGAAAAAAATAATTACAGTATAGTACATTCATCTATACCTCCATTTTTAATTTAGTCATGCAAGTATTATCAATCTTGCACCACCTCCCCTAATAATACATGCATGTGAGTCGATAGCAATTAATTGTCCATTTATCCGATTAATTAGTCGATTGGTCAATATAACCTCCAGACATCCATTATTATCGAAATAGATGTTGATTTTCAGTAACACTAATACTCCCAACAATGGAAATATCAATTTCATCTTTAATCAACATAAACTTATTCATCATTAATATTATAACTCACAATATTTAACAACCAGATCATTCCCAGGAAAGAGGGGGCTTTCCGATAAGGATTTCTCCCTATTGGCGCACAATTAGGTGACCAAACCTCTCATTGACAGAACTTTCTAGACATTGTCAATATTGCAAATAATAATATGAATAACTTTGTCGTCTCAATTATTGATTTAATAATATAAAATATTATACATATGATACTGTGACAATAATTGAATCAATAATATGAAAGATATTATGCAGCAATTACTGTAGTAATAATTAAGTATAGCTGAGTGACTTCTCATTAAGAATCAATAATCAATACAATGTGCTACTATGCAACCACACGTATTACTGTACTTTTACCACCAGGTAGTTCAACAGTTTAACGGTAAAACTTTCGCCGTTATTTTTATAAAAAGATAATTCTTTCATTTTCTAACTACGACAATACTTCCTTTGTGGGGTCCACCAATGATTGTGCCATCGTACGAATATTCCCTATTAAAATAAATATTCCCCGACCAATCGAATATTATATAACCACTTGTTTACTTTGCAAAATTTGTAAATAATACCCACAACTATAACATTATATCAAATCCAAACCATAATATTCAAAAATATATATCGAGAAAAATTAATCTTTATTTATAAAAGTTGTGGTCTTACAACCTCCCCTTCTTATGAAATTTCGTCCTCGAAATTAGGGTGCTTACCTGGTATGTTGAAGAGGTGAGGATACCTTGACTTCATTTCAGATTCTAACTCCCATGTCATTTCCTCAACATCATGGTTTCTCCACAAAACTTTGATTTGAGGTATAACCTTGGAGCGTAGAATATGATCCTTCTTATCCAAGATTTTAACAGGTACCTCTTCATACGTTAAATCTTCCGCTATCTCGTCCGGTTCTAATTCAATAATGTGGTTCGGGTCTTTCACATATTTACGTAACATAGATATGTGAAAAATGATATGAACACAAGACATACTTGGCGGTAAGGCGAGTCTATAGGCCACATTTGTGACGCCCCCAAAATAGGTATACATCACCCATCTTGAGTCGCCAAATACATGGTACAAAATTCAAATACAACTTAAGTATACAACAGTCGTGTAAAATACGACTAAACGTATGCTGTGAGTTTTAATACAAATATTGTCATCTAGACAATATACAAACTCAATGGGGTCCTCATTTCATTTATTATCACACTATTTTACAGAATAGTGAGGACTACTAATGCACCATCTAGGACCATCACTCTGTTCCCCGACTAGTCCCTGCTACGTTCTCATTTCCTGAATAAAACAATAAAAGAAAAAGGGTGAGCTCAACTAGCCCAGTAAGAAATATTATGACTAAGATAATACAAAATAATTTATCGTTAGCTTTCAATGGTGTTAAACTGATAAAATATAATAAACATCAAGTTTAACTGCAGCGGAACTAGCAATCCATTAGAAGAGTCAAGTAGAGAATAAAATATATTATCTTCTATGATTTAAAAGTTTTTTCATCAATTTTATCGTTGAGACTCAACTTAATAAATAATCCACATCATCAAATCATCCTTGCACTACAGGTCAAGGATATTCTTTAGTATCACGACCATGAATTATCCATGCACTACGAGCCAAAGATAATCGTGTTTTCATCAACGGTTCTGATCATGCTATAAAACAATTCATCTTTGCACCCTTGGCCGAAGAGAATCCATAGCCATAATCATACCAAAAACTGTCCATCAATTCACTACGGGCCAATGAGGACTTTTTCCACATCATTTGTAACATTACGGTCATGACTATACCGAATAATCCCTGGTCATAATCATACCAAGTCCATTTATGCACTACAGGCCATAGATGACTTTCAACATAATATAAACATGAGGATGATGACAATGACATAATAATTCAGTAAAACAAGTTCAAGAATTAATTTATCCAGGAACTAATAACGTCCAAATTGTCAACATGATACTGCTTTGTAAAGTAAAAATTCAAGAATGCTCAGAAGAATATTTCCATGAAAAGATACTGGATGAAGTGTAAATATCAAGGATATTCCACTAATTTCATGGAGTATCGAAGCCAAAACGTTAACCAAAAGAGTATCATAGAATATATGAAACTGCAATGGATTTTTACCCGCCATGTGGTAATCCACGTAGACAGCTCATTTTCACAATTTAATAAGAAATGAATACAAAGGGTCATTCACCATGCATGTGGCAATCCACATAGACATGTTATTCCAACAGAATAATAAAGAATGGAATAATAGAAGAATTCACCATGCATTCGATAAACCGCACATACAGGTTATTCCAACAGAATAATAAATAATGGAACCATGCCCGGCGTAAACGCACAGACAGGATATTCTGACAGAATAATAAAGAACATAATATTAGAAGAATTTCACCATGTATGCGGTAATTCGCATAAACAGGTTATTCCAACAGAATAATAAGAATGGAATAACAGAAGAATTTCACCAAGTATAGGGTATCCCGCGTATACAGGTTATTCCAACAAAATAATAAAGAATGGAATAACAGAAGTTCTCTTCACGAATAAGAAAGAAAGAATACCCCTTACGAGTACAACAAATAATATCCCTTACCTTTGAAAGAAGAGTACTCCGACTGGTAGGGCGAGGATATAATCGAAGAAAACTTGCACTATGCTCAAAGCTTTCTTAAACTCTAAAGAAATACGCTCAAGATTATAGAAGAAGAACTCTCTCTATAGTTTTTCTCTCTAGAGTTTCAGTTAATTCATAAGAAATAATAAAGGAATGAGCTTCTATTTATAGAAGAATGGACTGCATAGTAACTAATTCATGAACGGTCCAGATTGATTTACTTTTAATCGGACGGTCCATATTTAAAGAAAAATCTTTTAAATAAAATATAATATATTCTATTTATAATCTAATAAAACGAATAACTTTATAAAAGTATTCTGTTTTATATAAAAAGATTTTACTATGCAAAACACTATGGAGGCACTATGCAATACTATGCATAATAAAATATAATATATTCTATTTATAGTCTAATAAAACAAATAACTTTATAAAAGTATTCTGTTTTATATAAAAAGTTTTTCTGTTTTATTACATTAATAATACTAATAAAACAAAACCGAGTGACTTATCACGTAAACATCAATAATCAATACTGTGTGCTACTAGTAAACCACATGTATTACTGTACTTTTAACACCGAGTGTTTCAACAGTTAACGGTACACCTTCCGCCGTTATTTTCATAAAAATATTTTTATCGTTTTCTCAATCCGACAATAATTCTGTTGTGGGGTCCACCAATGATTGTACCGTCGTACGAATATTCCCCAACAAAAAGAATATTCCCCGGCCAATCGAATATTATACAACAACTTGCATACTTTTCAAAATTTATAAATACTACCCACAAATATAACACTATCTCAAATCCACACCATAATATTAAAAAAATATTTCGAGAAAATTAAATCTTTATTCATAAAATCTGGGGTCTCACAACAGTTTCTACTCGATTGAGGATTAAAAATGGGCCTATGAATCGAGGATTGAGTTTTCCTCTCTTTTCAAATCTCGTCACTCCTTTCCATGGAGCAACACGTAACAACACATGATCTCCAATATTGAATTCCACGTCCTTTCGATGAAGATCAACATAACTCTTTTGTCGATTTTGTGAGGTTTTTATATGTTGTCGGATCGTTTTAATCTTTTCTGTAGTCATACGTACCAACTCCGGTCCCAACAACGTTGCTTCACCCACCTCATCCCAGCATACTGGAGAACGACACTTTCTTCCATACAACGCCTCAAATGGAGTCATGACAATACTTGCTTGATAACTGTTGTTATAGGAAAACTCCACCAATTGTAAGAACTTGTCCCAACTTCCTTTGAAGTCAAGGACACATAGTCTTAATAAATCTTTAAGAGTTTGAATAGTCCTCTCTGACTGCCCGTCCGTTTGAGGATGATATGCTGAACTAAATCGTAAATCCGTGCCCATAGCTTTTTGCAAACTAACCCAAAATCCTGAAGTGAATCTTGGGTCTCGATCAAAAACTATGGATACTAGCATACCATGAAATCTTACAATCTCGTTTATGTACATACGAGCAAGATGCTCATGTGTATAAGTTTCTCGTATCGGTATGCAGACTTGGTCAATCTATCAACAATGACCCAAATCGCATCTATGCCTTGAGAAACCTTGGGAAGACCAGTATTAAAATCCATGGTAATGTGCTCCCACTTCCATTCTGGAATTTCAAGTGGTTGCAATGGACCTTTTGGCACTTGATGTTCTGCCTTGACTCGTTGACAAGTTAGACACCTTGAGATAAACCTCGCTATCTCTCTCCTCATATTGCTCTACCAAAATGTATGTCGAAGATCACGATACATTTTGGTACTCCCGAGATGGATTGCAAACGGTGTGTTGTGCGCCTCCATCATGATTTTAGACTTCAAGTTAGAATCGTTAGGAACACAAAGTCTGGCATTGACTCGAAGTATTCCTTCTTCATCGATTCTTGCTTCCAGAATAGCACTTTCTTGCACTTTCTTCCTCATACGCATAAACTCCAGGTCTGTAGCTTGAGCAGCTTTAACTTTATCGATTAAAGTCGATTCTACTCGTATATTCGCCATCATCACATGGGTCCCTAGAGTCTTTAACTCTATCTCCGTCCTTTGTAAGTCATACAAAATGGGTCTTTGTGTTGACAATATCGCACTCGTACACGCATATGATCTTCTACTCAATGCGTCAGCTACTACGTTCGCTTTTCCAGGATGGTATTGAATGGTATGATCGTAATCTTTAAATAGCTCAAGCCATCGTCGTTGCCGCATGTTGAGTTCCTTTTGAGTGAAGAAATATTTGAGGCTTTTATGATCCGTATAGATCTCCATCTTCTCTCCATACAGGTAATGCCTCCAAATCTTAAGCGTAAAAATGACAGGTGCCAACTCTAGATCATGAGTAGGATAATTCCTCTCATATTCTTTGAGTTGTCGTGAGGCATAGGCTATGACTTTCCCATGTTGCATGAGAACACATCCTAAACCCTTTCCTGAAGCATCGCTGTATATGACAAATCCCTCTAAACCAGTTGGTATTATCAAAACAGATGCTGAAATAAGCCTCCTTTTGAGTTCTTGAAAACTCTTCTCACATTCTTCGCTCTAATCGAATTTTGTATCTTTTCGAGTGAGCTAAGTTAATGGAGTAGCGATTCGAGAAAATCCTTCCATGAACCTCCGATAATAACCAGCTAAGCCGAGAAAGCTACGTACTTCGGTCACTGACTTAGGTTATTCCCAGCTTTGAATTGCTTCAATCTTTGTCGGGTCAATAGGAATTTCGTGATTTGATATTACGTGCCTAATGAATGCTACTTTCTCAAGCCAGAACTCGTATTTCTTTAACTTGGCATATACCTTGTTTTCACGAAGCTTTTGGAGTATCAGCCTCAGATATTGCTCATGATCTTCACGACTTTTGGAGTAAATGAGAATGTCATCAATAAATACAACCACAAAGTGATCCAAATATTCCTTGAATACTCGGTTCATCATATCCATGAAGGCAGCAGAAGCATTAGTCAATCCAAAATACATGGCTAGAAATTCGTAATGCACGTACTGAGTTCTGAAAGCAGTCTTTGGAATGTCATCAGTTTTAATCTTCAACTGATGATATCCAGAACGAAGATCGATCTTTGAAAAGAATTTGGCGCCTTGCAACCTGGTCAAACAGTCATCAATGCGAGGCAGCGGTACCTATTTTGATGGTGACATAATTCAACTCCCGATAATCAATACAAAGTCGCATACTTCCATCTTTCTTCTTCACGAATAGAACAGGATCACCCCAAGGAGACGTACTAGGTCGAATGAAACTGATGTCTAACAATTCCTGCAGTTGGGTTTTTAAATCATGAAGTTCAATATGAGCCATTCGATATGGGGCTTTGGAAATGGGTTTTGTACCGGGTTCAAGGTCGATACCAAACTTGATTTCACGCTCCGGGGGTAGGCCAGGAAGTTCTTCGGGGAATATGTCAGGAAATTTATTAACAATAGAAATATCCTTCAAATCTGACGTATTTTTTTTAAATCTGTGACATGGGCTAAGAAAGCTTAACATCCATTTTTTAATAAACGAATATCTTTATGGCTTGATATAACAGTGATTGACTTTAGTGGTTTGGTTGCTTAAATTCGCATAATAGATTGGTTAGGAATATGAAAGATAACAACCTTACGAAAATAATCAATTTTTGCATGATGAGTAGTTAACCAATCAATCCCTAAAAGCACATCAAATGCAAGTATTTTTAAGGAAATAAGATCGACAGGTAATGTGAGGGTACCAATTTGAACCAAACAAGACTTATAAATAGTGGATGTAATGAAGGTTTCTCCCAATGGAGTTTCAACAGATAAGTCAAAGTATAATTTCTCCGGAGTTAAATTTCAACGTTGAGCACAAGTAGGAGAAAAAAAAAGAATGGGTAGAACCGGTATCAAATAAGGTATAGACTTCGCTACAATTTATGATTAGCTTACCCGCGATCACCTCGTTCGGATTCCTCGCTTTTCGGGAGGTTACGACAAACGCTCTCCCTTGAACTACCGGTTTTGTCTTGTCTGGGATGGCCTTTGATGCCTCAAATATAACACGCTTCCGCAAATATAACAAGCTTTGGATTGCTGCATATAGTTCGGACTGATATGTCCCTCCCCTTCGCATTTGTAACATACGATTGGTTGTCGTTCCCCTTCCTTAACAATAGGTACTGGTGATGACGTCTTTCCATCATTGTTGAATCTCCTCTTCTTGAAGTTTCCACTTCTATTATCTTGGCCATGATTTCCACCGAAGTGGTTACCATTTCTGGCATGTTGATTCCCTCCACGTTTGTTATCACCATTTCGATGACTGTTGCCACTGATATTATCATTTTGTTGGTTGCTCTCTCTTGGTTGGGTTGACTCGTTATTGCGCTCCAATAACTGAGCCCTATTTACAATATCTGAATACAAACACAGTTTATGAGAAATTAAGTATTGACGTATCTCGGGTTTCAAACCTCTTAGAAACATCCGCGTAATTCTCTCCTCATTATCAACCAAGTGGGATATAAACCGGGACAACTCGGTAAACTTAGCTTCGTACTGTGACACGGTCATATTGTTCTGCTCCAGCTTGATGAACTCTACCTCCTTCATGTGACGAATACTTTCAGGAAAGTACTTGTCGTTGAACAGTTCTTGGAACTTCTCCCAAGACATCTTCAGTGCGGCAGGTTGAGTACTCTTTACCGATTCCCACCAGTAATCTGCCTCTCCTCGCAATATAAAGGTGGCAAAGGGAACCTTTTGCTCCTCGGAGCATCCCAAGACATCAAATATATTGGTGATCTGCTTTATCCATGTCTCCGCCTTAAGTGATTTTGGCTCTCCAATAAACTCCGGTGGTCCCAGCTCCTTGAATTGTTTAGCGGTGACCATCCGAGAGTTGCCAGTGTTTCCACCTGCATTTTGAACAGGAGTCGTTCTCGCTTGATGTTGCATGAATTGCATAAAGCCTCTAAATATCCAATCGTTCATCATTTGGTAAGTGTTGTTGTTTTCCTGAGGATTATTACCATCCTAATACACATTATCATGGGTATTGATTGTTGGTGACTCAACGGTCTCATGTGCTTCATTTTTTATCTCAACATTTTTGGATGCCATTATCAAATACTGACACAAAATAAGGGTTAATTGACATGTCACATATTATCTCTATACTCTGACCGACCAATTACATACCAAATAAACTTAGGTAGGTCATACTTGCGAAGGAATTCCCCGTCTCTCCCCTCCTAGTTCTTGTCTCAAATCTCAGCCAGGGATCATATCCCTAAGCTTTGATACCAACTGTGACGTGGTATAAAATTCAAATACAACTTAATTATACAAATATCGTGTGAAATACGACAAAACATAAGCTGAGAGTTTTAATACGAATATTATCTTCTAGACAGTATTCAAACTCAAATGGAGTCCTCAATACATTTATTATCACACTATTTCACTGAATAGTGAGGACTACTAATGCAAACATCTAGACCGCCACTCCGTTCCCCGACTAGTCCCAGCTATATTCTCATTTTCTGAAGAGAACAATGAAAACAAAGGGTGAGCTCAACTAGCCCAGTAAGAAATATTATGACTAAGATAATGCAGAATAAATTATCATTAGCCTTCAACAGTGTTAAACTGATAAAATATAATAAACATCAAGTTTAACAGCAGCGGAACAAGAAATTCATTAGAAGAGTCAAGTAGAGCATGATATCGACTATCTTCTATGATTTAAAAAGTTTATCATCAATTTTATCGCTGAGACTCAGTTTAATAAATAAACCACATCATCGAATCATCCCTACACTATGGGCCAAGGATATTTATGTAATCATGAATGGTAATGATTATACCGAATAATCCCTGGTTATAATCATACCAACAACTGTCCATCAATGCACTACAGGCCAATGAGGATTTTTACCACATCATTTGTAACATTACGGGTCATTATTATACCGAATGATCCCTGGTCATAATCATACCAATCAATAGTATCTCTATGCACGTAAGCCACATATGACTTTTATCATAATATAAGCATGAGGATGATGACAATGATATAAGAATTCAATTAAAAACAAGCAAAGGATAAATATTTAAAGATTTATAATTTAATTTATCCAGAATTCAATATTGTCCAAATTGTCAACATGATACTGCTTTGTGGAGAAAAATTAAAGAATAATATTGTATCAAAAATGATTTGGACAGCAAAGAAATTAATTTATGTCATGAATAATCCCCCGAGTGAATAGTACCCGAGTGAATAGTACCTCGTGAATAGTAGTTCAGGAATAGTATTCGTGAATAGCACTTTGTGAATAGTACCCATGAATAGCACTTTGTGAATAGTACGTTGTGAATAGTACTTTGTGAATAGTACCGTAAAAATGAATACTACTCATGGACAATACTCCGGTATAAAAAGCTTAAAATTTAACAAGAATGTGTAGAAAATATCCTTGTGAAACGATTCTAGATGAAGCACAAATTTCAAGGATATTCCACTAATTTCATGGAGTATAGAAGCAATACTTTAACAAAATAAGGGTATAATCAGGAATATGAGACGAAATAATATTACTCATATACTACAAAGTATGGAAGAAAATATTATTCCTTATGAATACTAAAAAATAATATCATGTGACGTAATACCTACCGCTTCGACACGATTACCAATTTTGCAAAACACGAGTTTCGACTTTGTTCTAAGCCAACTATCACGAATTTCATCCACAAAACAGTAAATTAACCATACCCAATTAACATATGACTCATACCAACATGAATCCTCACATATATATTAACTTAGAACAATTAAACAACAACTTCAACTAATTTAAATCCTTTAAATTCCATGTTTTATACAAAAACACCATTTTGACATCCTTTACACAAATCATCACTGTGATCACAATTCTTGTCCAAATTAACTTATTCAAACTAAGTTCTCTTCGTTTCTTAATGAACTAACATATTCAAGGCTCAATTTACAGATTAGTTTAATAATTAACCACCAAATTTGGTACTTTCACAAGCCATATATATAAACATGCACTGAAAACTATTTTCTTTCTTTTTAACATAATTAGCATTCAAATTCTTGTCTAAATACTAGTTTTAATCATAACAAACACATACAATCACAAGTAATCAGTTGTATAACAACAATTCAAAAAAATTGAATTCATAGAACTTGAAATTCATGCCGTAAAACCTACATATATATAATATTAAGGTTATGGAAAATACCTTCTCTAGCTTTGAATAATCCTTGCTAAAAACCCAAAAATTATTTTGGAATTCTCAGACTTTCTCTCAAATTCTCTCTAATCTCTCTCAAGTTTCTCTGTATTCTTCTTCTCTCTTTCTCAGTATAAGCCAATTCACGTAAAGCCAACTAACGCTTAAGCGTAAACATAATAAACCGATAGGGCCATAATATGTATACTTAATATAACAGTTACAAAAATATAAACGTATATAGGTTATAAATATATTTTATTTATTATTTAATTTATTATAATTATAATTCAAAATTTAAAAGCTATAAGGGTATGTTTAGATAAAACTAATTAAAATACATACTTAATATTTTAAGCCTTGTTTTGTAACCAATTTGAAACTCCTTTAATTTATTTTAATAAACAATTTAGTTTATAATTTATAATCACATATTATTTGTAATCACATATTATTTATTTAGATTCTCATATCCAATAAAAACATTTAATAAATTTTCCACTTAATTCAATTATCACAAAATTATAATCTCATTATAATTTTATTTAATAAATTAACATACCATTTTAAACTATTAAATTAAAACAACAATATAGCATTTCATGTTATCTTTAACAACTCTCTAACTATGAAATTAAATTAGAGTATTATCTAATAAATTTATTTCACTAATATCCACAAACAATCAACTACATCAATATCCACAAATAATTTATTTCACTAATATCCACAAATATTCAACTACATCAATATAATATTTATTTAATTTAATAAATATTTTAAATTATAAATAATAAAATCTTGGATTGTTATAAGGGACGTTTCCTAATTTGGATATTAAGGTTTCCTAACTTAGGGTTTGCACAAATCCAAACAAGCACGACAAAGCATTTTATCAGTGTAAGCATGACAAGGCACTTTGTTAAAACAATTATACCGAAAAGTCTGAAAATGAAAAAAAAAATTAAGCACGACGTGTCAAGCATGTCAACTTTCGGAAAAAACTACTTTGACGTAATTTTATTAGTAGAGTATATAATAGCACAATGCATATTCAGAACGGAAAGATTTTATTGATAAATATAGAATATAGATATTCAAGTCTTATTAGGGTTTCAGAATTTCACACTAACTATTGGTGGGAATCAAACCGGGCTAGAGTCGGAACAGCAATGGTAACCTGGACAAGATTTAAAGAGTTATTTTTCGAGAATTATTTCTCGCCTAGTATGCAAGTCAGAATGGAAGTGAAGTTTTTTAGAGCTGAAGCAAGAGAATATGTTCTTCATCTCATAATATGCCGCCAAGTTCAATGAGTTAGCCAGATTCGCTCCACATCAGGTGGACACGGAGGCAAGGAAGGCGCGTAGGTTTGAGAATGGATTGAAACCGTGGATATACAGCAAGGTGGCAGTTTTGCAGATTAATATGTTTTCTACTTTGTTTGAGAAAGCTATTGTTGTAGAAGGTGGTAGTGAGGCAGTATCCAAGTACAATCGAGAGAAGAACAAGAAGAAGATTGAAGGTGGAAATTAGGGTGCCAGCAGTGGTGGCAGTAACAACAAGAAACGGAAGTGGTACAACATTGGTAACGACTTAGGAACTCAACAAGGGATTACACATCAGAAGAATCCAGCGTGTGAAAAGTGTGGAAAGAATCACTTTGGAAAGTGTGAGCAGAGTTTTCAGGAGTTAAAGAAAAGATTGAGTGAAGCATCGGTGTTCTCTTTTCCAAATAATACGAGGGGCTTTACAGTGTATAGTGATGCATCACACAAAGGATTGGGTTGCGTTTTAATGCAGAATGGTAAAGTCATTGCGTACGCATCATGACAATTAAAGGACTATAAGAAGGGACACCCTACCCATGACCTAGAATTGGCTGCGGTAGTGTTTGCCCTTATGATTTGGAGATATTATCTTTACAGAGAAAATTATGAGATATACACAGATCACAAGAGTCTGAAGTATATCTTTATACAAAATGAGTTGAATATGGGACATAGGAGATGGATAGAATTGATCAAGGACTATGATTGTGATATTCTATATCATCCAGGAAAGGCCAATGTAGTAGCAGCTGCATTAAGTAGGAAGAGTAGAGAAAAATTGTTTGTATTGACAGAACAAGAAGAATTAGTACACTACAAAGAAATGGGGCTTCAGCAACAACCAATTTTTCGTTGCTAAAGGTGCCAAATTTTGTTGCAAAAGGATTTTGGCAACGACTTCTTGTCGTTCGTCTTTCGTTCACATGAATGAGCATTGCTAATTGTTCCGCAACGAACGTATTTTTTTCGTTGCCAAAAGTAATACATTTTGCAATGAAATTTGGCTTTCGTTCAGAGACATCGATCCTTTTGCAACAAAATGTATTGTTACAAAATAATTAAAATTGCGTTGCTAAAAAGCCCATTTCATTGCAAAAGCCTGCTAATTGGCAACGAAATGAACTCTTTTTTTTTTTTGCAATGACCATGAATTTTTGT
Source organism: Panax quinquefolius (assembly GCA_020205615.1). Lineage (NCBI taxonomy): Eukaryota > Viridiplantae > Streptophyta > Magnoliopsida > Apiales > Araliaceae > Panax > Panax quinquefolius. Next base: position 84,179,072 of record CM035162.1, read on the forward strand.
TGTAATTAACACCATTTTGAAACGACATTTTTCGTTGCAATAAATTATGAAAATTGTTACCTAAGCTTACTTTCGTTGCGGAATGTAAACTTTTTAGCAACGATTTTTGTTGCTGATTATATTATTTGGCAACGACATTATGCTGAATCAGTAACGAATTTGTTTGTTGCTGGTTATTTTTCAATAGACACAAAAGTCGTCAATTAGCAACGATTTTATATGTTGCCATTTCTTTATATGTGCAACGAAAGTTGATATGATTTGCAATGATAAAAAATGTTGCCTTTTATTTTAGTATTAGCAACAATATCCTCTCCGTTATTATTAAGTTAATTTTTCGTTGCCAAATATAAAGTTTTTAATGCCATTAGCAACGAAAATTTGTTGCTAAATGTAAACATGTTCAATGCTTTGGTATCGAATTATATCATTGCCAAATTAAAATTTGACATTCTTTTTGTGTACCTGGTTGGCTCAATGTCCCCATAGAAAATAATGGCAAAAATACAAAAAACTAAAATATTATTAACTTAATAAAATCATCCACTACATAATCATTCATTATCTTTACAATTAACCATCTAAAGCTACCACAGTTCTTCAATCAAAGTATATATCTACATATATAGAGAGTACACTTCATAATTTCGTCCCTTATCTTCCGTAAACGTAGTACGAAAATTTGATATCCAGTATTATAAGGAAAGTCGTAGAAGCAGTCTTCCTGCACATATTTAAAAAAAAAATAGCAAGTCAGGAAAATGAAGCAAATAAGTCACCAGAGACACTTAGTGCCAAAATAAATACGCAAAGACAATAAAGTTGCTACGTGGTACTAATGTACACCGTATTGCTCATAAGCAGAAAAAGACAAATAGGCAATCACAATATCATTTGCTACAAATCCAAATAGAAAAAGAACCTTCAGTGCGACTATATGATTGCTCTGTTACAAGAGAAAATTGGAATCTTAATCGGCCATTTCATGAATTAATTTTAGTAAGCATAGTGGTAAACATATTTTCTGTTACAAGACTTGTACATTATTATTATATGTTAACCTCAAGTCAGAATTCAGTCACATTCAACAACCATGGTCTTCCAAACTGTCTAGAAAAGCAGATTTCATAATATGAAATCCAATAGATTAAACAATAGTCTGGAGATTTGCAATAGATTAAACAATAGTCTGGTGATTTGCATATTTTGCAGATATTTGCATTATTTTAGAGAAGTTCTTATGTTCGGCAGATGATGATAAGAAGTGATAAGGGAATAAAAAGGAAAGTTGCGAAGATTTAATTATAATTTGTGGCTTTTTTGGAAGCAAAGCCACTATGAAGTTGAGTTTGAGATGAATGTTTGTTTTTTTTAGTGTTAGAAACAGCATGGTATGTATGGGTTGTATAAATATAATTTTAGGAAAAACTGAAAAGTAAGAAATAATCTCTCATAGCATTAAGATAATAAAGCAACTGAAAGTGATGTAGTTTAAGAAAAGTTTACCTTATTTAGAGCTGGTTCAAGATTAACAGCTCCTTAACGTTGAGGAGGAAATATCCAACTTCACTTCCTTAAATATAAAGATGATGTCAGGGACACACCATTTTAATGAATACTAGATGTTGGAGAAGTACTGTAATAATGACGTAAATTTGACATGAGTTGCAAAAAAACAAGACCTAAAAATTTGTACAAAAAGGATAGTATTATTGTTCACACAAGAGAGTTAAATACTACTTTTTTTTTGCTAAATAAATACAACATATTTCTGGCACAACAAGAAGAATATTTTTTCACATAATTTTACAAAATATGATCAAACTCCTTTTTTAAGAGACTCATTTTCGTTACATCTCACGGTCTTCAAAAATTTTTATATTTAACAAATTTTACAAACATGAGAGGCTTGTGCACCGATAGGATTGGAAGAAAAACAAGCACCAAAAAGGAAATATCGGAACCGAACTTCACAATCTGCTTGACTAGGAGTAAGTGCATCATGCAGTTACATATGTGTTAAAGTAATTTAGAAGTAACACTTCAAAGGAAATTTCGACCAAATTTAGAAATTCATTTCAATTCTGAATGGAATGGCAGGTTACACAAACTTGGACCACTAGCCTTGAAATAAAATTGAAAACTCAAAACAAAGTTAGGCTGGATATCTGGCCTGAATCCTCAAATGAATACAGTACTCCATAATTACTTTAGTACAGAATAATGACCCAGTGAACAACAAGTAATTGAAAGTTGTTAATAGTGTAAAAATATTGCTTATAGATATGCCATTATTATGCAAAATTGGACAATTTTAAGTACTTCATTGATGACAATGAAACTAAAGATTACTAAATTTTGATAAAATAAATTTTCTGCTGTTCAAGTTTACATGCGATGTGTCTTTGCAAATTGAAACCTCGTGGATGAAAGGGACATCACATATAACTTGAACGGAGCAAAGTTTTTTAACCGTGGATTTTCAAGTTCAATTTGGACGCATGTTAACCTTGCCCAAAAGATGATTAGCATAAAACATTTTATCATAATGACAAAATAAATAACTGGAACCCGTACCGTTTTGTGTTAAAGCAATGCTTGACCAAATGATTCTCCTGAGGTAAGAAAAGAGATAACATATTATGTTTCATGACAATCATCAGGCAACAAAGGTCGAACTCTGCAAAATACATGAATATTCCCTTTCAGTTCCTGTAGTAGGAAATAATTAGTACCAATAAAGTAAAGAAGCATGGTCCAACCAACAAGAGAAAATAAACTTACTTACTAAAATTGTATTATGAAGTTTCTTTCTCAACTTTTCTGCCTCATTAAATTGATATTCTACATCCTCAAGTCGCTCATGTAATTCACTCACAACTCGCTTTTGCTCTTCAAATTCATTCCTTATTTAAGAGGTGGATAAATCAGCCATCTATAAAAACAAATAATAAGCATAGATAATCATAAAGTCACATAAAAGCACACGTCACAAAAAGAAACATAACTATTTTTTTGGGGACAAAAAGAAATTGTCCACTGTGGAGTTGCTAAAGAAAGTTCAAATACTAGGGACACTTGATTATGAGATCATGTACTCCAAGTTAGCAATCAGAAAGTTAATTGCACAGAGTGAGTACATCAAAATAATTGGTGTCATATATCACCTAAGTTGAAGGTCGTGATCTTGTCCCCAAGGATTGCTGCCAACTCTAGAATTTTTCTCAGATGAATTTCCTGACTAACTTTCATCAGGTCTATCCCCACCACATTTGGACACAATAACTTCAATATATCACCACGCAAAGAACTATATTCCGTCTCTGGTATAGGAGGTATTTCTTCTAATGTGGTGATGCGATTATGCTCAAGGTCAACTACCACTACCTACAATAGTACAATAAAAAACACCTGATTTTGAATTTCTTTTGTCATTTAACATATGTTTCTCAAGAAATTGAAAATTGTATGTTACATTGACATGACAGTAACTAACATCATATTAATCTACAGAGCAAGTATAAAGATTGGACAATAATGATGTTAACAAGATGCTTCAGTCATGTGATGTTTCCTTTGTTTAATATTACCATACAAGCCCAGTATGTAATGCTTCAACACTCCCCCTTTCACGTTCCACCTAAACTCTCTCCGCATAGAGAGACAAATCAGAGTGTGATATGGTGTACAAACCAAACAGTTTAACTGGAAATGGGGAACAACCATCTAATCAGCAAATACGGTAAAAGGATTAAGTAAGATGTCACCAACCTTTGACATCATCATTACAAACACTCTGGCATCAAACGTGTATATATGTTGCATACTTGTGATGCCATTGTTGCCCATGCTGCTCCAGTGATACCATAGCCTCAGAATGTGCATAGGACCACATCACCAATCCCATTTATAGCACTGGCGACTACCAAAGCCTTCAAAGGTCCCCATAAATCTTTCATGCCAAGACTGTACCAAAAGAACAACTGCTAAAAAGTTACCAAACTAAACTGGTAATTGAGTCCTGCAATTCAGAAGTAAAAATAGCACTGATGAAATAAACAAGGAGTTAAAAGCAGAAATTACATTTTAAAAATACCAGGGTCAAACTTGTATCATAATACATGAGTAGGGAGTCAAGTCCCTGTCTATTGCCCATGCTCCCAGGAATTTTACACTCTCACCCTTGTTAATCGGGAAAACAAAACACCCAGTTAAGAAAGGTCAAGAACCATAGAAACAAATCCAGCCAACTTCAGTTAATAAAACATAAATCAAATGAGTAAGTTTCAAGAACTACTAACCAGACAAGTGTTAACCCAATATTCAGACCTTTTTCCTATGAAGAATAATTTGAGCATCAAAAAGGGGGGAAATACGCCTTAAAGACTGACCAACTACTCACTTAATAGATCGATATATGTGACGAACAAATACCAAAGCCGTCCGAAATCCAATAGCCCCAAGCATGAGAAAGAAACAATAGCATATGCAAGCTATGTATCCAAAGAAGAATGAAATTTGCATGAAACCAGACATATCAGATCTTGCATGGTAGTAGTACAAGAAGTAGCCATAAATAAATATGCCAGTTGATCCACCACAAAGAAACGACCTGTTCCAAATAAAAACACATCCCATAAGACAATATAAGCTCATATTGCACAACTGATTGACAAAGATACTAAAACATGTCATGTCATGGGTCTATGGTGGTTGAGTATTGCTCCTTAAAGAGAGGCATGTGAAGAGGTGAAACATCCCAAAGAAACATATATTGTTGGATACCATTTCACCAAGCTTGCAAGGACTATTTAATATTTCAAACAACATATATCCAACACAAGTAATGGTAATGTTACTAAAGTCCATATAAGGATTATAACCACAATTGTTCCAAATGGCAGTGCTGCAGTAGAGTTGTAAGCTATGGCGACTGTAAATTTAGGCAGTCTAAATTTAGGAAGAAGCTTTGAAGCAAAATGTTTGGGTTTATTAAATTTCAAATCGACTCGTCTCACTGAGTCACAGGTATGCATTTTGTTAATTTTAAATCCTCTGTCACGTTTTCTCTCGCCATACTCTATCACCGTCGGCTGAAGCAAAAAAAATTGGGGGTGATTGCGGGATAACTTTTGAAGCAAACTAGTTTGGGTTCAATTAATTTCAAGTTGAATCCTCTAACGTGTATTAATTAAAGTGTTAATTAGCATATCAAAGTTATATAAAGCAAATTTATGGAGATGCTTCTAGTAAGTCTTTCCTTTTCAATCTTATTCTTTGTTCCTTTCTCTATTTGGGTTTTTTTTTGGGATCTAAGTTTGCCTGTGATATAGATTATTCCATTGGTTTTTATGCATGTGGATGAATTAGTGGGTTTTCACATATCTCATATTAATCGTCAAGATTCCATATAGACAGCAGTTTATTTGATTGGATTGATGTATGGTTTTTTGATTTCAACTCTATATAAACAACATTTTATTTTATTTTTTGTTGTTATGGTTATGTTTTAACTTGCAACAGTTTTATTGCACAACATAATTTCAAATCTCAAAGAATTTAATTTATAACACTTTTCATGATACAAACTGAGTATATGCTTTTATTTATGGGGTAATTTTACAGTTAATACTCACTAATTGGCATGCACATTAAATGTTTGAGAAAAAGATTTGGATTAAATTAATGAAGGAAATAGTGGATAGTTGTGAAGAATAAAAAAAAGGGGGTCCTACAAGTGGAGTTATTGAAACTTCAAACTCTTATGTGCAAAATGTAATGTAAATCCTTATATATATGAAAAATCTTGTTCGTAATGAGGTTGATAAAAAGGATGAGAGGCTGATTATAAGTGGAAGTGATTGTTTAAATAAGATCAGTATGATGTTGTAAGATGAAGCAATAGAATTTTGATAAGAGGATGTGAGAATTGTTTGTGGACAAATGCAAAACTATACAATTAAATAACTCTTTTGAAAGTCTTGTTTTGGAGGATGGGGATTCTCATAACTCAATGGTCAGGGCACTTTCGTTAGAAAATTTAACTAAATCTGTACAAAAAAAATAGTAAAAAGGGAACTAAAAGGATTGGCTACTGTACAAACAAATATGTTCTTACTCTCTCACTATCATATTAACTCTCTCTTCCTTTTACCTTTTTTTTATTAAGTAGCAAAACCTAAAAGTCTAACATCTTTTCACTTTATGATCAATAGAATAAAGAAATATGATGATTCATATTTTCAAATTCAGTCAAGTGCATATTTACCTCTACACTATTCATACATATTCTTTCACTCTCCTCAATTCTTTTAATTTCTTTTCGTACAACTATTTCGGTACTGCGAGTGGTTCTTAGTATATGTCATTCGTTTGGAGTTTTTTTTTTGTCGTCAGTGTATATAGGCATTATGATCAATCTTCTAAATTTGGAATAGAAAAGCTTCAGTTTATAGTGTTGCACTGGATATTCCATCTCCATGTACCAGTAGAGTTTTTGCCTTTTGAAAGACAGAAAAAAACATCTTTTATAGATTATATATATCGTCCATAGTATATATAGGAAAATCATAATGGAAGAATAATTAAGTGCATACTTAATTACTAGCTAGTTCAATCTCATTTGTTCTTTGCTTTGGCAGACCAGATCCATATTTTCTCACCGATCTTAATATATTGTCTGGTTTAAGTACTATAGCTAATAGCTAATAGTCTTTTTCTAGCCTTTTATAGTATCTGTAACATATAAAGGTATGGGAGTTAATGCACCTATGAATTAAGAGATGGGGGTATCACAAAGTGGTTGTATCACCTGTAAACTATCACGAGTTCATTGTATCACAATTAGTAGCTGGGAAGTTAACCTAATTTAAAATTGTCTTTTTGTCTTAACCTTAACCTTAACCTTAACCTTAACCTTAACCTTAACCTTAACCTTTTGTATTGCAAAATTCTGTCTTTTTTCCTATTATCTCAATAGAGTTATCTAAGTTGATAAATTACCATTTTGGCATTTATCTTTGAGTCGAGTGTTGATGATTACCGAAGCTCATGAAATCTCGGCGAGAATATGTGAGAACCATCGCTATTATTATTATTATTATTATTATTATTATTATTATTATTTATTATTATTATTGTTGTTAATTATTATTATTATTATTATTATTATTATTATTATTATTATTATTATTATTATTATTATTATTACTATTATTATTATTATTATTATTACTATTACTATTATTATTACTATTATTGTTATTATTATTATTATTACTATTATTATTACTATTATTATTATTATTATTATTATTATTATTATTATTATTATTATTATTATTATTATTATCTTAATTTAAGGCAACATTTTAATAGTCGTTGCAAAAAGTTGTATAAAATAGGCAGCGAAAATAAAAATTGTTGCCAATGAATGTGGTCCATATTAGGTAATGAAATGTAGCAACAAAAAATCTTTCGTTGCTCACGATGAGGAGAAATGAAGTGGTTAGAAATTTTGCAACGAATTTCTAACGAATTTTGTTTCCAAATTTTGCAACTACTTATGAATTTCGTTGCAAAAAGTGCAAGCCTCTCACAATCTCCAACGAAGGACAAGTTTCGTTGCTAAACATACACTTTTAGCAACGACTTATAAAGTCATTGCTTGAAAATCTGTTGCTAAAGCCCCATTTTTAGCAACAAAAAAACTTTTGTTGCCCACGATGACGGGAAATCAAGTGGTCGAAAATTTTGCAACGAATTTCTAACGAATTTTTTTCCCGCCAATGAATTAGCAACGAAATTTTGCAACGACTTATGAATTTCGTTGCAAAAAGTGAAAGCCTGACACAATCTACAACGAATGACAAATTTTGTTGCTAAACATATACTTTTAGTAACGACTTATAAAGTCGTTGCCCGAAAAATCGTTGCTAAAGGCCCATTTTTGTAGTGGTAAGAGAAATGCAGAAAATATAGTTGGAAGTGAAAAATTCGAAGAATTCAGATAAAGTAATAGAAATGGAAGCATGTCCGACCTTACTAGACAAGGTGAAAGAAGCTCAAGAGAATGATGAAGTGTAAGACCCCAACTGTTTATGAATAAAGATTTAATTTTCTCTAAATATTATTTTGAATAATAAGGTGTGATCTGATATAATGCTATAGTTATGGGTGATATTGGCAAATTTTGCAAGTAAGCAAGTTGTCATAAAATATTTGTTCGGTCGGAGAATATTCTTTTTGTCAGGGATATTCGTATGACGGCACAATCATTGGTGGACCCCCACAACGAAATGACTGTCGGATATAGAAAGCGACAGAAATAACCTTTTTATAAAAATAACGGCAAAACTTTATCGTTAACTGTTGAAATACCGGTGATAAAAGAATACTAATACGTGTGGTTGCATAGTAGCACACGGTATTGTACATTATCTCTAATTATTGATGCTTACGTAAGAAGTCACTCTGTTCATTTAATAATTGTCACAGTAGTTGATGCATAGTATCTCATATTATTGATTCAATTATTGTTACAGTATCATCTGCACAATATTTTATATTATTAAATTAATAATTGAGACAACATATTTATTCATATTATTATTTGCATTATTGATAATGTCTAGAAAGTTCTATCGAGGAAAGGGGTTAGGTTATTTAATTGTGAGCCAATAAGGAGAAATCCTTATCAGAAAACCCTCTCTTTCCTGGGAATGATCTGGTTGTCAATATTGTGAGTTATAATATTAATGATAAATAATTGTTAAAATATTAAAAATATATTTATTGAAGATAACTTATTTGTGGTTAATATTTATTCAATTCTTAATATAAATAGAGGGGTTTGTCATGAGGCGTTTGTTGTAAGTTTGACTTATTATTCCATGGGGAGATGTACTATTTTTTTGGACCGTCGGTTGTGGTTTTAATAGTAAATCAATATGGACCGTCGGTTGTGGTTTTAATAGTAAATCAATATAGAATGTTGGTTGTTGTTTTAATAGTAAATCAATATGGACTGTCGGTTGAGGTTTTAATAGTAAATCAATATGGACAGTCTATTTTAATATTAAATCAATCTGGACCGTCCGTGAATCAGTTACTATTTAGTCCATTCTCTTATAAATAAAAGCTTATTTCTTCTTTCATTCTCACCAATTCACTAACATTCACAAGAGAAACTATAGAGAGAAAAAAGAAGAGTATTTTGCTACTAAGGTAAGGGATATTATTTTTCGTATTCATTCTTTAATCTATGGGAATAACCTATCTATACGGATTACCGCATGCATGGTGAATAACCCTTCGTACTCATTCTTTATTTATGGAAAAGATCTGTCTATGCAGATTACCGCATGACGGGTAAAAATCCATTTACAGTTTCGTATATTATTTCTTTTCATATTCTTAAATCTAAACTTACTATGATAAGTATTGCTTATATAATCCCTGAAATTAGTAGAATATCTTTGAGTTTTACGCTTCATCTAGTATCGTTTCGTTAAAATATTGGTCTGAACTTTCTTATTAAATTTCACCGGGGTACTATTCACGGGGTACTATTCACTCGGGGTACTATTTATTCGGGGTACTTTACATGATGGGATACTATTCATTCGGGTACTATTCATAGGGTAATATTCATTTGGTACTTTACATGACGGGATACTATTCATTTGGGTACTATTCACGACAAAAGTGATTTCTTTTCTGTACAAATTATTTTTTTATACATGAATATCATTCTTGAATTTTACTCCACAATTAGTTATCATGTTGACAATTTGGACATTCTTGAACTCTGGATAAATTGAATTATAAATCTCTAATATTTATACTTGATCTCACTTGATTGAGTCCTTATATCATTGTCATCATCCTTATGCTTATATTATGGTAAAAGTCATCTTTGGCTCATACTGCATAGATGGACTGTTGATTGATATGATTATGACCAGGAATTGTGTATTAGTATAATCATGACCTGTAATGTTACAGACAAATGATGTGGTGAAAGTCTTCTTTGGCCCGTAGTGCATGGATAATTCGTTGATGTGAAATGTTTATTGATTGGTGTTACAGGGATAAAATATTGATAATAGACTTTTAAATCATAGAAGATAGTAGACATCATGTTCTACTTGACTCTTCTAATGGATTTTTATTTCCGCTGCAGTTGTTGATCTAAAACTTGTTGTCTATTGTATTCTATTAGATTTTTCCTTGTTGAGGACTAAGGATAATTTGTTTTACAGTATCTTAGTTATAATATTCTTTACTGGGCTAGTTGAGCTCACCCTTTTCCTTTTGGTTCCATTGTTCTTCTCAGGAGGCAAGAATGTAGCTGGGACTAGCCGGGGAGTAGAGTAATGGTCCAAGATGGTTATTTTAGTAATTCTCACTATTTTGTAAAATAGTGTGTCAATAATTGTAATGAGGATTTTATTTGAGTTTGGATATTGTCTACGAGACAATATTTGAATTAAAACTCATAGTTTATGTGTTGTCGTATTTTGCACGACCGTTCAATAGTTTTATGAATGAAGTTTGTGTTTCGATTCTGGACCATGTATTTGGCGACTCAGAATGGGTTGTGTGGACCTATTTTGGGGGCGTCACATGAAGAATGTGGTAACATTAAGAAACGGTTAGATGATGGTGAAGAGCTAAAGTATAAGATCGATGGCACCGGATTACTGAGATTTGAAGGACGAATTTGGGTACCTTTAGTACCAAAGTTAAGAGAGGAGATATTGCAAGAAGCACACAGTACGAGATAGTAGATACACCCCTGTCCATAAATACTTAACAGTCTTCCTCATTAGATTAGTTAATGGTGTCACTATCTTCGAGAAATCTTGAATAAACCTTTGATAATATTCTTCCAATCCTATGAAACTTCTGACCTCCATCGGTGTCTTCGATTGTCCCCAATTTTTCACCGCTTCTACTTTAAGTGGATCAACATAAATTCCCTTGTTGTCGATGACATGTCCCAAAAACAAAACTCTCTTTAACCAGAACTGACACTTTGAAAAAACTTTATATAGTTTCTCCCTTCTTAATGTTTCCAATACAATCCGTAGATGTTCGGCATGTTTTTCTTCAATCTTTGAATACACCAGAATCTCGTCAATGAACAGAACCACGAACTTATCTAAATATTGTTCAAATACTTTGTTCATTAAGTCCATAAATGCAACTGACGCATTCATCAATCCAAACGACATCACTAAGAACTCATAATGACCGTAACGAGTTCTAAAGGTTGTCTTTGGTACGTCCTCCGTCCTCACCTTCAATTGATGATAACTAGTCCTCAGGTCAATCTTCTAAAAACATCTTGCTCCTTTAAGTTGATCAAACAGATCATTTATTCTTGGTAACAGATACTTGTTCTTGATTATCACCTTATTCAACTCTCTATAATCCATACACAACCTCATCGAATCATCCTTCTTCTTTACAAAAAACACCAGTCTTCCCCATGGAGATTCACTAGGTTGGATGTACTTCTTGTCCAACAACTCTTGTAGTTGGATCATTAACTCTTTCATTTCTACTAGAGCCATCATATACGGTACTTTCGATATCGGTGATGTTTCCAGCACTAAATCAATCACAAATTCCATATCTCTGTCTGGTGGAATTCCTGGAAGTTCTTCTGGAAAGATATCCCTAAACTCATTAACTATATGTATCTGCCCCATGTTCAAATTCACCATCCATATATCCACTACATGAGTCAAATAACCTTCACATCCTTTTCGTAACATCCTCTTGGCCTGCATCATCGTCAGACCTCGTTTGCCTTGGCGACTTGCTACCATAAATTATAACCTTAGACTTATTTGGTGTCTTAAGGCGTTTTCTTTTCTTCTGACAGTCTATAACTGCTCCATGGTTAAATAACCAATTCATCCCTAGGATAACATCAAATTCTCCTAAGCTTATCAGAATCAAGTTCACGCTTAACATATGTTCCCTTATTTTCACACAACAATTCATATGGATAATAAACTCTACATGGATCACTTCTTTGTTTGCAACTTCTATATTCATTGGGTTCTTTAACTTTTCAAATGGGAAAATTTAATCTTCTAGCAAATTCATCAGACACAAGTGAACAGGTAGCTCCTGAATCAAATAATACATATGCATTTATATTATTGATCGGAACAATACCTAACACCACCTCCTTTGAGGCAACTGTGTCTTGGACAGTTATATTGAATGTTCGGGCTGTCGGCTTGCTCTACTACGTTGGCCCTCCAATTTTTAACTTTATGCTATTGTTCTTATTTCCACTTCCTCCGTCAGTATTCTTCTTCAACGGAAAATTCTTAAACTGATGTCTTGTTCCTCCACATGAAAAACAACCACCCTTTCTTAGCTTAGTATAATTTGGCGAAATATGTCCTTCCTGACCACCCAGAAAGCACAAAGATGTATCAAGATCTACGTCAACATTATTGGTGGCCGAACATGAAGAGAGAAGTTGTAAAATGTGCCAGCAGATTTTTAACTTGTCAGAGAGTTAAGGCAGAGCATCAACGACCAAGTGGATTATTGCAGCCATTAGAGATTTCGGAATGGAAATGGGAGCACGCCATGATGGATTTTGTGGTGGGACTTCTAGCGATGCAAAAAGGTTATGATCCAATATGGGTAATTATTGATCATCTTACAAAGTCAGCACACTTTTTGCCGATCAAAATCAGGTATAATTTGGATCAGTTAGCTAAATAGTATATCAATGAAATTATTTCAAGACATGGAGTGACAATATCAATTGTGTCTGATAGAGATCCGCGATTCACGTCAAACTTTTGGAGAAGTCTTCAAAAAAGAATGGGGACACATCTAAGGTTGCGTACCGTGTATCATCCACAGACCGATGGGCAAAGTGAGAGGACGATTCAAACACTAGAAGACATGCTCAGAGCCTGTGTGATGGACTTCAAGGGAAGCAGGGAAGATCATCTTCCATTGGTAGAGTTTGCATATAACAATGGTTATCATGCAAGCATTGGAATGTCACAACTCTTTGGCTAGATTCTCTTTGAGATTAACTGTCTCCTCTCATTTTTTTCTTTTTTTTTTTTTTTTGATAACCGAGAGTTTCCCAACTGCAGTCATACTAATCTCCATGAACCCGGGTCAGCCTTTTCATATGGGCTTACATTTTCGTCCCCGTGGGAGTCGAACCTAAAATGTTCGGGTTTACGACTCATCTCTATGATCCCCTGTCACCACAACGTCATCAACATAAATGATAAGAATGGTAGCCTTACCTTTTATTTGTTTGACAAATAGAGTATAATATGCTCGACTCTGCTTGTACCCAAATCTTATCATTGCCTTATGGAATCTACCAAACCAAGCTCTGGGAGACTAGTTTAAACCATATAGTGTAAGACCCCAACTTTCATAAATAAAGATTAATTTTTCTCGAAATATATTTTTGAATATTATGGTGTGGTTTTGATATAATGTTATAGTTGTGGGAAATATTTATAAATTTTGCAAAGTATGCAAATTGTTATAAAATATTCGATTAGTCGGGGAGTATTCTTTTTGTCAGGGAATATCCATACGACGACACAATCATTGGTGGACCCCACAACAGAATTGCTGTCGGAGTTAGAAAACGACACAAATAACTTTTTATAAAAATAACGACGAAAGTTTTACCGTTAACTATTGAAATACCCGGTGATAAAAGTACAATAATACGCGTGGTTGCATAGTAGCACAAGGTATTGGTTATTGATGCTTACGTGAGAAGTCACTTAGTTATACTCAATTATTGCTACAGTAATAACTATTCCATATTTTATTTTATTGATTCAATAATTGCTACGTTGATATTTTATATTATTGATTCAATAATTATCATTGCACAATATTTCAAATTATCAAATTAATAATTCATATTATTTGAATAATATTATTAGATAACATTATTGACAATGTCTAGAAAGTTCTGTTGAGGAAAGGGTTTTGTCACCTAATTGCGCGCCAATAGGGAGAAATTCTTATTGAAAAGCCCTCTTTCTTGGGAACGACCTGATTGTCAATGTTGTAGTTCTGTAATATTATTTATGAATAATAAATTATTGATATATATGATAAAGAAATATTTATTTAATGTGGATTTAAACAGAGGAATTTTTAGCATGTGACATTTGTTGAAAAGTTGGTATTTTATCTTTTTCAATAAAATAATTCATTCAAATATATTATTATAATATTACATTATAGAATTATGATGTAATTATATAATAGTATGATTTTTAATTTGAATGGTAGCATTATTATATTAAATTCATGGTATAAAAGTAAAATGAGGTGGAAGAGAACAAATTGAATTTGAATTCTGATGATGTAAGCAATTATGTCATCGGAAAGATGAGGTAAGCAATAATGTCATCGGAACAATGAGGTAAGCAATGATGTCATATGATCGATGATGTAAGCGACGATGTCATAAATTATGGTGAGAAGACTATTTTATCCTTACTCTGCCAAGCTTATAAATAAAAGCTCATTTTTTCATTATTTTTCACCAATTCATTTAAGCTACAGAGAGAGAAAGTATAGAGAGAATAAGAGAGAAAGAAGAAGAGTATTATGTTACTACACTATTGCAGTATCCAATCTCCTACTAAGGTAAGGGGTATTATTTCTTTCGTATTCGTAAGTGATATTATTCTTGTTCAATATTCGTAAGAAATAATATTTTCTTCGATACTATGTAGTATGTAAGTAATATTATTTCGTTTCATATTCCTAATTCTACCCTTATGTTGATAAGTATTGCTTCTATAGTCCATGAAATTAGTAGAATATCCTTGATATTTGCGCTTCATCCAGTATCTTTTCATGGAAATATTATTCTGATCATTCTTGATAATTTTTAATCTTTTCATGTCGGGGTACTATTCACGAAGTACTATTCACTCGAGTACTATTCACTCAGGGTACTATTCATGATAAAATTTGATTTCTTTTCGGTCCAAATCATTTTTGATACAATATTATTCTTGAATTTTACTCCACAAAGTAGTATCATGTTGACAATTTGGATGTTTTTGAATTCTAAATAAATTAAATTATAAATCTTTAAAGTTTATCCTTTGCTTTCATTTAATTGAATTCTTATATCATTGTCATCATCCTAATGCCTATATTGTGATAAAAGTCATATTTGGCTTACGTGCATAGATGGACTGTTGATTGGTATGATTATGACCAGGGATTATTCAGTATAATCATGACCGTAATATTACAAATGATGTGGTAAAATTCCTCATTGACCTGTAGTGCAAAGATGAACAAGTGTTGAGATGATCATGAACATTGGTGAAAACACGAATATCCTTGGGCCGTAGTGCATGGATAATTCGTGGTCATGATATTAATGAATATCCTTGGCCCATTGTGCATGGATAATTTAGTGATGTGGATTATTTATTAAGCTGAGTCTCAGCGATAAAATTTATGATAACCTTTTTTTAAATCATAGAAGATAGTAATTATCATGCTCTACTTGACTCTTCTAATTGATTGCTTGTTCCGCTGCAGTTAAACTTGATGTTATTATAATTCATCAGTTTAACACTGTTGAAGGCTAATGATGATTTATTCTGTATTATCTTAGTCATAATATTTCTTACTAGGCTAGTTGAGCTCACCCTTTGCTTTCATTGTTCTCTTCAGAAATGAGAATATAGCTAGGACTAGTCGGGGAATGGAGTGACGGTCCAGATGTTTGCATTAGTAGTCCTCATTATTCTGTGAAATAGTGTAATAATAATTGTAATAAGGACTTATTTTGAGTTTGAATACTGTCTAAAAGACAATATTTGTATTTAAACTCACAGCTTATGTTTTGTCGTATTCTACACGACACTTAACAGTTGTATAAATTAAGTTTGTATTTGAATTATGTACCATGTATTTGGCGACTCAGAATAGGTGATGTATAGCTATTTTGGGGACGACACAATTGGTATCAAAGCTTAGGGATATGATCCTTGGCTAAGATATGAGACTATAACTAGGGGGAGAGACGAGGAAATCCTTTGCTAGTATGACCTACCTAAGATTATTTGTTATTTAATTGGTCAGTCATAATATAGGGATAAAATGTGATATGTCAATTAACCCTTGTTTTGTGGCAGTGTTTGAAAATTGCATTTAAAAATGTAGAGATAAGCACTAGAGCACATGAGACCGTTGAATCACCAACAATCAATACCCAGGATAATGTGCATCAGGAAGGCAATAATCCTCAGAAAAATAACAACACCGACCAAACGATGAACGATGGGATGTTCAAAGGCTTTATGCAATTCATGCAACATCAGGCGAGAGCAACTCCTATTCAAAATGCAGGTGGAAACACTAGCAACTCTCGGATGGTCACCGCTAAGCAGTTTAAGGAGCTGGGACCACCAGAGTTTTTGGGAGAGTCAAAACCACTTATGGTGGAGGCGTGGATAAAGTAGATCACCAAGATATTTGATGTCTTGGGTTATTCGGAAGAGCAAAAGGTTCCCTTTACCACCTTCATGTTGCGATGAGAGGCAGATTATTGGTGGGAATCTGTAAAGTGTACTCAACCAGCCGCACTGAAGATGTCTTGGGAGAAGTTCTAAGAACTGTTCAATGACAAGTACTTTTCCGAAAGTATTCGTCACATGAAGGAAGTAGAGTTCATCAAGCTGGAGCAAAATAATATGATCGTGTCACAGTACGAAGCTAAGTTTTTTGAGTTGTCCCGGTTTGCGTCCCACTTGGTTGATATTGAGGAGAGAATGACGTCAATGTTTCTGCGAGGTTTAAAACTTGAAATACGTCAATATCTCATTCCTCGCAAACTGTGTTTGTATTCAGATGTTGTAAATAGGGCTCAGTTATTGGAGCGCGATAATGAGTCAACCCAACCAAGAGAAAGCAGTCGGCAAAATGATAATACCAGTGGTAGCAGTCATCAAAGCGGTGACAACAAACGTAGAGGGAATCAACATGCCAAAAATTGTAACCACTTCGGTGGTAATCATGGCCAAGATAATAAAAGTGGAAATTTCAGGAAGAGGAGATTCAATAATGATGGAAAGACATAAGCACCAACACTGGTTGTTAAAGAAGGAGAACGACCGCCGATCGTATGTTAAAAATGCTGAGGGGAGGGACACATTAGTCCAAACTGTACGCAGCAGTCCAAAGCACATTACAATTGTTGAAAAGAAGGTCACCTAGCTCGATTTTGTCGTGCAGCGAAGCCAAGTCCAGTAGGGATGGGGACACAAAATGTCGTCCCAGACAAGTTAAAGCTGGTAGTTCAAGGGAGAGTGTTTGTCGTGATCTCCCAAAAAGTAAGGAACCCGAACAAGGTTATCACGGGTAAGCTAATCATAAACTCTAGCGAAATTTATACCTTATTTTATACAAGTTCTACCCATTCTTTTATTTCTTCTACTTGCGCTCAACGTTTAAATTTAACTCTGGAGAAATTAGACTTTGACTTATCTATTGAAACTCTGTTGCGAGAAATCTTCATTACATCCACTGTTTATAAGTATTGTTTGGTTCAAATCAGTACCCTTACATTACCTGTCGATCTTATTTCCTTAAAATACTTGCATTTGATGTGATTTTAGGGATTGATTGGTTAACTACTTATCATGCAAAAATTGATTATTTTTGTAAGGTGGTTAGCTTTCATATTCCTAACCAACCTATTATGCGAATTCAAGCAACCAAACCACTAAATTCAATCACTGTCATATCAAGCCATAAAGTTATTCATTTATTAAAAAACGGATGTCAAGCTTTTTTAGCCCATGTCACGGATTTAAACATAAATACGTCAGATTTGAATGATATTTCTATTGTTAATAAATTTCCTGACGTATTCTCTGAAGAACTTTCTGGCCTACCCCAAAGCGTGAAATCGAGTTTGGTATTGACCTTGAACCCGATACAAAACCCATTTCCAAAGTCCCATATCGAATGGCTCCTATTGAACTTCAAGAGTTAAAAACCCAACTGCAAGAGTTGTTAGACATCGGTTTCATTCGTCCTAGTATGTCTCCTTGGGGTGCTCCTGTTCTATTCGTAAAGAAGAAAGATGGGAGTATACGACTTTGTATTAATTATCTGGAATTGAATAATGTCACCATCAAAAATAGGTACCCGTTACCTCGCATTGATGACCTGTTTGACCAGTTTCAAAGTGCCAAATTCTTTCCAAAGATCGATCTTCGTTCCGAATATCATCAGTTAAAGATTAAAACTGATGACATTCCAAAGACTACTTTCAGAACTTGGTACGGGCATTATGAATTCCTAGTCATGTCTTTTAGATTGACTAATGCCCATGCTGCCTTCATGGATATGATGAACCGAGTATTCAAGGAATATTTGGATCATTTTTTCGCTGTCTTTATTGATGACATTCACATTTACTCTAAAAGTCGTGAAGATCATGAGCATCATTTGAGGTTGATACTCCAAAAACTTCGTGAAAACAAGCTATATGCCAAGTTAAAGAAATACGAGTTCTGGCTTGAGGAAGTAGTATTCCTTGGGCACGTGATATCAAATCACGTAATATCTGTTGACCTAGCGAAGATTGAAGCAATACAAAGCTAGGAGAAACCTAAGTTAGTGACCAAAGTACGTTGCTTTCTGGGCTTAGCTGGTTATTATCAGAGATTCGTGGAAGGATTTTCTCGAATTGCTACTCCATTAACTCAGCTGACTCGGAAAGATATAAATTTCGGTTGGAGCGAGGAATGTGAGAAGAGTTTTCAAGAACTCGAGAGAAGACTCATTTCAACACATGTTCTGACAATACCATCTGGTTCGGAGGGATTTGTCATCTACAGCGATGCTTCAGGCAGAGGGTTAGGATGTGTTCTCATGCAATATTGGAAAGTCATAGCCTATGCCTCAGGACAACTCAAAGAATATGAGAGGAATTATCCTACTCATGATTTAGAGTTGGCAGCTGTAGTTTTCACACTTAAAATTTGGAGGCATTACCTGTATGGGGAGAAAGTGGAGATCTATACAGAGCATAAAAGCCTCAAATATTTCTTCACCCAAAAGGAACTCAACATGTGGCAATGACGTTGGCTCGAGATGTTGAAAGATTATGATCATAACATTCAATACCATCCTGGAAAAGTGAACATAGTAGCTAACGCATTGAGTAGAAGATCATATGCGGGTACGAGTGCGATATTATCAACACAAATGCCTATTTGGTATGACTTACAAACGATGGAGATAGAGATAAAGACTCCAGGGACCCACGTGATGGTGGAAAATATACGAGTAGAACCGACTTTTATCGATAAAGTTAAAGCTGCTCAAGCTACGGACCTGGAGCTGATGCGTATGAAGAAGAAAGTGAAAGAAGGTGTTATTACGGAAGTAAGAATCGATGAAGAAGGAATACTTCGAGTCAACTCCAGACTTTGTGTTCCTAACGATTCTGACTTGAAGTATAAAATCATGATGGAGGCGACACAATGTTTGTAATCCTTCTGGGAGTACCATCTTTGGTGTAGCAATATGAATAGGGAGATTGTGGAGTTTATCTCGAGGTGTTTAACTTGTCAACGAGTCAAGGCAAAACATCAAGTGCCAAAAGGTCCATTGCAACCACTTGAAATTCTAGAATGGAAGTGGGAGCACATTACCATGGATTTTGTTAATGGTCTACCCAAGGTTTCTTAAGGCATAGATGCAATTTGAGTCATTGTTGATAGATTGACCAAGTCTGCTCATTTTTTACCTATGCGAGAAACTTATACACTTGAACGTCTTGCTCGTATATACATAAACGAGATTGTAAGATTGCATGGTATGCCAGTATTCATAGTTTCTTATCGAGACCCAAGATTCACTTCACGATTTTGGGTTAGTTTGGAAAAATCTATGGGCACAGAGTTACGATTTAGTTCAGCATATCATCCTCAAACGGACGGGCAGTCGAAAAAGAATATTCAAACTCTTGAAGACCTATTAAGACTCTATGTCCTTGACTTCAAACAAAGTTGGGACAAGTTCTTTCCATTAGTGGAATTCTCCTACAATAACAGTTATCAAGCAAGTATTGGCATGGTTCCATTCAAGGCGTTGTATGGACGCAAGTATCGGTCTCCAGTATGCTGGGATGAGGTAGGTGAAGCAACGTTGTTGGAACTAGAATTGGTACGCATGACCACGAAAAAATTCAAATGATCCGGCAACGTATAAAAACCTCACAAGATCGACAAAAGAGTTATGCCGATCTTCATCGAAAGGATGTGGAATTCAATGTTGGAGAGCATGTGTTGCTACGTGTTACTCCATGGAAAGGAGTTATAAGATTTGGAAAGAGAGGAAATATCAATCCTCGATTCATTGTCCCATTTGAAATCCTTGACCGAGTAGGAACTGTGGCTTATAGACTCGCTTTACCGCCAAGTATGTCTCGTGTTCATAATGTTTTTCACATATCAATGTTACGTAAATATGTGGAAGACCCGAACCACATTATTGAGTTAGAACCAGACCAAATAGCGAAAGATTTAACGTATGAAGAGGTGCCTGTTAAAATCTTGGATAAGAAGGAGCATATTCTACGCTCTAAGGTTATACCTCAAGTCAAAGTTTTGTGGAGAAACCATGATGTTGAGGAAATGACCTGAGAGTTAGAATCTGAAATGAAGTCAAGGTATCCTCACCTCTTCGACATACCAGGTACGTACCCTAATTTTGAGGACATAATTTCATAAGAAGAGGAGGTTGTAAGACCCTAACTTTCATAAATAAAGATTAATTTTACTCGAAATATATTTTTGAATATTATGGTGTGGTTTTGATATAATGTTATAGCTGTGGGTAATATTTATAAATTTTACAAAGTATGCAAGTTGTTATAAAATATTCATTTGGTCGGGGAATATTATTTTTGTCAAGGAATATCTGTACGACGACACAATCATTGGTGGAACCCATAACGGAATTGATGTCATAATTAGAAAACGACAGAAATAACTTTTTATAAAAATAACGGCAAAAGTTTTATCGTTAACTGTTTAAATACCCGGTGATAAAAGTACAGTAATACGCGTGGTTTCATAGTAGCACACGGTATTGATTATTGATCCTTACGTGAGAAGTCACTAAGTTACACTCAATTGTTGCTATAGTAAATACTGTTCAATATTTTATTTTATTGATTCAATAATTGCTACGTTGATATTTTATATTATTGATTCAATAATTGTCATTGCACAATAATTCAAATTATCAAATCAATAATTCATATTATTTGAATAATATTATTAGATAGCATTATTAACAATGTCTAGAAAGTTCTGTCGAGGAAAGGGGTTTGGTCACCTAATTGTGCGCCAATAGGGAGAAATCCTTATCGGAAAGCCCCCTCTTTCCTAGGAATGACCTGGTTGTCAATATTGTGACACCCCCAAATCTGGGTTACTGACCCCCGAGTTTGGTGTTCACGATCCACAATATAATACCATTTAACTACCCATTCATATATAAATAGGAATACATAAGTCATTAACATAAGTTTTTAATACATAAGTCCCAGGTCCACTAACCTTAACATTACAGGAATACCCCTTAGATATACAAAAAGGGTTTACAATACAACATAATATTAATAATGTTCATTATAACTACTCCAGCATCTTGCCTTTGCCTTTGTTCTTCTTTGACCCGCTGGCCTCTTCGTTCCTAGCTGAAATGTTTTATTTATAGCAAGGGTGAGCAACAAGTTTGCCCTGCAAGTTAAGACATACAATAAAGGTATAGAAATCAATATCAATTCTTCTAACATTCTCCGCAACAATAATCTGATAATGAAATAGTACAATGCTTTCCAAGTTTCTACGATATTCTATTGAATAAACAAGAATCAATTCTACGCAATAACAAAGGGGAATGTTTTCCAGATTCATGCTGAGCGATCCATTGGATCTAGAACTTCTAGTTTCTCGGGTATCTATCAAAGATTTACTTTGATACATCTGTTTGGAGTATCGAGATAACCATAAAGATTAAATCATATCCCTCTGCGCAAGTACTTAGAAGTAAGTACCGATTTCTTGTGCAGATATTATGCATAATACTTAGGTCGTACAATGAATGGTCGATATACGACTTCAAAATTTTGTTCCCTTTATATAAAAGATTGTTCTTCTCAGTCTCAGAATCAAGATTTTGATTTAATAACGAAATACTGTGATTTCAAATTCTATTTACTTATCGATCTAGCCGAAATAATTGGCATCGATCTATCAATAACAATTGAATTCTCTTCTCGAATTTATCAAGTTCTAACAAATGTTCGTCTAGCCAGAATAATTAACTAAGACATTTCAAAACATAATTTGACAATAAACATGAATTATCTGTACTGTCAATTCTATCTTCTACAAATATGAAAATCCAACAACAGTTATTCTACAAAAGTATATTCTTCGAATTAGTAATTCAATTTGAATTTTTAATCATGCACTAATTGCGAATAATCAACAATAAATTCCCTAGACATGGTATAATTAGCAATAATTAACCATTATAATAATTGAATGAATATAACTCAAGGTTGAGTTAGGAAACTTGCCTTCCGCGTTGATTACAGCTACATAATATAATTAACTGCGTTCGTAAGACCTATATTCAACAATGTCGGTCTCACAATTAGCACAATCATTTATAACACGTAACACTGTATTTTACAGTCAAACTTCTCTTAGACACATTACCACATAGCTACATTAGTGTTTATAAACTATATAAACACTTAACAAGTCTAATTAGTTCGGTCTGGTAGGACTTCGGTCCATTCTCGGTGTTCTGGTCATCCTATCCGACAATTAACACATTGATTGTCAATTAAACTCGGTCTCTAAGCTTCAATATTATTTTAGATAAGTTAAATATCATTTATAATATTTTTCAGAAGCTTTTAATAATTTATAAACAATTATTATAATTTATAATAATTTTTCAAACACTTAAATCATTTTTAAATGATTTAATTATCAATTAATCTTATCATCATTAATATTTAATTATATAAAAATATTAATGTTATACTTATCAAAACATTAAAGTTATTGTTAATAACATAAAATATTTTTAAATCATCAATATTCTACTTAAATAATTTTAAATTAATTAAAATCATTTTTAAATCATCACCAGTTAATATTTAAATATTAATGAAATTATCATCAAAATATTAAAAGTAATTAATTATCACTTAAAATATTTTTAATTCATTTCTCTCATTTTAAAATGGTTTTTAGATAAATAAAATTATTTTTAATTCATTTATTTAATATAATAATTAAATAAATCTAATATCATTAATATTAATTAATAAATTAGAATTCTCCAAAAATATTGAAAATTATATTTTATAATTCAAAATATTTTCTAACACTTTATTCTTATTTAAAATAATTTTAAATCAATAAAATCATTTTTAACTTATTTATTTAATTTAATAATTAAATAAATGTAGTATCATTAATATTAATTTATTAATGAAAATTCTCCAAAAATATTAAAAGTCACATTTTATAACTCAAAATATTTTTAAATATATTATTCTTATTTAAAATGATTTTTCATAATATTAAATCATTTTTCTCTAATTTATTTAATACACTAATTAAATAAATTAAATATCATTTCTATTCAAATAATTATAATTATTAAGGAAAAATGTCCCAAATAATTAAAATTTATTTTTTTGAATTTAAAATCATTTTTACTAATTTTTATAATTTATTTCTATTTTTAAATAATTTCCGGAATATTCAGAAATTCAAAAATTAAATAAACCATCGCTAAAGGACTTTAGCGACAAAAAGCGTCGCTGTTGGTGTTCTTGAGCCTCAAGAACACTGACAGTCCCATGTTCAAGGCTGCTCGTTTGACCAGCCATGTTTCTAAGTGTAATCAGGTTCTAGGCTAGTTCGAGCTGTAATCATATATTGTTTATGTAACACTACAATCATCAACTAACATCCAAGTCATATCACATTCAAACAAGTAGATCCAGCCTCTCAAAGTCACTGTCAGACCACATCTGGGTTTTCTGGGTAACCCAGAAACCCAGACAATGTTGACTAGACATTTTCAAGCTCAATTTAATCTATACTCTGGTCATGATTTTGGTAGTTTAATGGTTCAAAAATATACTCCTTATGGCAAGGAACATTTACAAAGCAACATCTCAGTTCAACAACGACTCAACCTCCAGAATCAGTACGGTCAAGGTATGTCAGCCAATGTGTTCCTCAGGTTTCTGGGTTTTTCCAGAAACGTGTTTCATGCTCAACTGGCCTACTTTGACCATATGTTACCTCGCTTCTGTTGAATATTAACATAATATAAAACTATGGATCTATAGTCCACATAACCATTTACAAGTATGATACAACAAAAACAACATAACACTAAAAACCTGACATATCAAGAAGCTTAAAAATCTTGTTAGATGAATATTTTAAATTTCTGGGTTGCCCAGATTGTGCTTGATCATGCCCGGTCAACGGGTTTTGACCGTTAATAACACACAATCTAGAGAACCAATGACACTTATTCCACTTTCAGATTAAAGACCACATGACAAGCTATTAAATAACAATTTTAAAACAACAAATATCATAAACGAGCAAGGATCCGTGGCGACTGAAATTACTTGTCAGACCACTAAGAATGCTCAAGAACAGATTTTTGTAAAACGCATTTTTAAGACGTTTGATGCTATGGATCCATCATGGATCAAAATAGATCAACTAAAAACATCTTCTAGCATGAATCGAAACACATAAACACAAATATTTCTTAATCATACAAGATCAAAAATAAAAATAGGTTTATACCTTCTATCTTTAAATTATTGATCTTGATCTTCTAAAATGAATTTGGTTGTTCAAGGGGCTGATTATATGACTGAGACACTAGTATAATTCGTATATGTAGAGAGAGAGAGAGAGAGAGAGAGAGAGTTGTGGGAGTGTTTTATAAGAAATGACCAAATACATGCATTTTCTCTCTCTTTAATCTCTTGTATAATGCTTGTATTGCTGCAAGATCTACCAAATTCGGTTGAGTTGTTGATATATTGGGTCACCAAAGTCAACTTAGTTGGTAAACCACTAAAGTTGCTAGCAATAATACAAGTTATCTAAATAAAAATCTAAAAAGGGCATTTTGGTCATTTGTAAATTAATTTTAGTGGCATACTTGTCCAATTCACAAACCCTTAGGGTTTAGGGTTTAGGTTAGGGTTTAGGGTTTGAACCCTTTAGGGTTTAGGGTTTAAACCCTTTAGGTTTGCAATATAATTTCCAAGATTTTTGAATTTCGGTTTTCAAAATAGAAAATTAATATTCCAAAATTATAATTTGGATTCGATAATTATATTAATATTTCCTAATCATAAAATTCAATCTTGCTAATTAGGATTATTATTCCTAATTAAAATTGCTTAATTTAGCAATTAGGGTCAAAATGGTCATTAGGGTTTATAACCCACGAATTAGGGTTTTAATTAGAAAAATAAATTTTCTAAATTACAATTAGGGTTTGTAAAATAGAAATTAAAATAACTAAAATATAATTAGGGTTTTCTAATCATATTAAAGTTTAATACACACATTAGGCTTCCCGATTAGGATTAGGGTTTCCTAATTAGGGTTTAGGATTCCCGGATTTAATATTAGGGTTTCCTGGCATACAATTAGGGTTTCTAATGGTTCGTTAGAGTTTCTAATCCTGAGATTAGGGTTTCTAATCTCTTATTAGGGTTTATTCATTTTAAACATAATCCGATCAATCATTGATCATTATTAACATCCAGTGCAACACATTCTCATCAATATAATTATTTTAATTCAGTACAAAAAAAGGGTTATTTCCGACGGAATATTCCGTCGGTAATAAGCATATTCCGTCGAGGGTATATTATTTAAGCGGAATGTTGATCGGAAATTGATGCGTATATATAAGCAGGTCAAAATTAAGTTCGTCGATCTTTCAGTCGGGGATACTTAACCTCGACGGACTTATCATCGACTGAATATTCGGTCAAGGGTACTATATGTCCGATTGAAAATATTCGGTTGATAGTATTCGGTCAGTGATAATCATGACACGTGTTAGAATGCCAAAAATAGGGAGTTCTTATTTTCGACGGAATTCCGTCGATAATAGTACTATTCCGTCGAGAATAATAACTATTTTTTTAATATTTAATTTGTTTTTGCAATATCCAGGGATTTAACCCACATCTTGTACCTGTACCTGTATTCCAACAGCACATACCCATACACAAGTTAACAATATAACCAGTAACACGAATTACAATTACCAAGGCCGACAATATGTAAAAAACCAACTAAATGATAAGTAAAAAGGTCAAAAACATCCCATTAATCTAAACTAATGTATATCAAACATCTAATTAAGCTAAATTAAACTAAATGCCAAGGTTTAAACTACATTAATACATCAAAAATAATGTAAACTACAAAATAAACGAATGTAAACTAAGTAAAACTAGTAGAGCCCCCGGTATGAGGAGGATCATCGGGCGGGCGTCGACGCTGCTCTGGAGTATAAAAATCGCCACCATCGTCATCCCGCTCGACACCTTGTTGATATAATATAATGCAACTCATTAGTCCATATATATGATTCAGTTAAAGATAACTAAATGAAAATTAAATTACATGCAGAATATATATTTGAATTTAAAATGAATAGTATACGAAGCAAATCGAGGGTCGACTCAACATCGGCCCAAACACGTCCTCGACTAAGGTAACCACCATCCGAACAATCTCGTCGCGTATCGCGGCCCACTACTCCGGAGGGATACCCATACTCTCGGCGGTGGCACCAGCTGCAACGTCCTGCGCAAGTTGATGGAGGCGAGAATGGCTGGGAAGGTCCTGACGATGGAACAGCGGATCGGTCTCAAACCTCTCCAACACCGCAGCCATAACATGCTGGAACAAAGCATCATCTAAGCCAGCGCCCGTATGTGATGGTCCCACAGGGGCTCTCGGACGCAGACGCTGGCTAGAGCTTACAAAAATAAATATAACATGAATAATATGGCAAATTTTCTTTATTCATAAACAAGAAATAAACTAAAAATATTATACCTCCTGGCTGTGTATAGGCTGGTATCCTCGGTAACCCTAGCACTCGATACCGCCCGCTAGTACTAGTGGGAGTATCCTGAGACGCGACCCAAAGAGCCGTCTCCTCGTCCTGAGATAAACTAATCTCGGGCGGAGGGATGGTGGAATCTGACGTCTCAGCATCGCCCCTAGCAGCCTACAACTCCGCTATATGCTGGCTGCGGATCTTCTCAAACCGCTCCTGTAATTTAATATATGTACATGTGAGTTATCTTGGTATCATCATATAAATTACGTAATATTATCATAAATAATATTTATTATAGTAAATGTATTACCCGTATAACTAGTGCTGCTAGAGACATCGTCGACCTCAAGTAGAGAGCCCTTCACGTATGGACTCTATCCCGTAACTCCATCATAGTAGGAGGTCGACCCAAGCTACTCTGCATGGCTTAAATCATATATATTAAATAATATCAACTTAAATTACGTAATGTTGCAGTTTAATATTAAACTAAACTAAAGATAAATACATACCACTTTAACTTCCTCGAAACGATTGCGAGTTTAAGTAAGTACAACTCGCATGACTTGCCACGATTCTTCTTCATCTGCTCTGACTTGGTCTTGAATGCAGCATCATCCTAGTACGCACACATCGTAGCCCATGTTGGATCTCGATCATCGCCGACGCGGTGATGATCTCAAGAAAGTAGTCCCGGCGATTTTTCTATCGCCCGGACCGCCCTCTCGTCAGATCTCATCTACCCCGGTAAGCATAATTTTTCGAGATGTGGGCAATCATAACGACATCACCATCCGCCTCAGTGATGCCGGTGTCGTATCTATAGTATCTCTATCAAACAAACATAACATACATCTTATTAATTATTTGAACAATATGTAAATAACATGAACCTTGATTTAATATATGTAATTCGACTTACGTGAAACTCCCACAACACTGTCACCATGAAGTTTAAGATCGCGTAGCTCGATCTTGGCTAAATCGCATGCGACCAAAGAGGGAGATGTGCCAGGCAGATGGCGTGTACGGTCGCCTTAGTGATAGGATCCATAATACTAGAATACAAAATTTATTAAGAACATTTTAATTGATATCATCGCGATTGAACATATATAAGTGATAGTTGAAACCTACACAGACGAGCCGACATCAACTGGAACGACGTCAGGTACTGCCGGCGGATGGCCTAATCGACCGAGGTTAGGCCCTCGCTGACGTCGACGTCTAGCATCTGTATGTTTAATATGGTTATGACATTGTCAATGAATGTATAATATAGTTATGAAAAACACGTTACTAATGCGCTAATTAGAAATCAACTCACTAGCATCTGAAGACGACCCACCCTGGGAGCCGTCGCCCGATCCGGAGCGGCCGCCACCACGACCACCTCCACCGCTATGTCGAGGCATAGTTGTACTACTGAAATAACAGACATAGATACGATGACATTAATTAAATTTTATTGCAATTATTATATCTAATTTCGTCGTATAATATTTACAAAACACCAATTAGTGAAGTAGTACGTCGTCAAACCCGTCAGAATCAAAATCATTTTCATTTCTATCTTCTGATTCTGTCACTTCCTCTTCTGTATCAATTTCTTCCTCAGTATCATATTCTACTACCACATACGGACTGACAACCACATCTTCCTCCACTTCGTCAACATCGAGTACGTTAACGACATCATCAACCACCACGTCGTCATCATCTAGCACAACGTGGCTGGGATTGCTAACTTGTTCTTACAACGGGTCATCCGTACCATCAAATGACCGAGTCTTAGTTGTGACAACTGTATACCAGGGGGTTCTATAATTTACGACATTAGGGGCGTAGTACACTTGAGTTGCTTGGCTGGCTTTCACAAATACGTCATCAGACTGTAAATTCAATTTTATATCTACTGTGATGATTCTATTACGATCAACTTTAACACCCTTTGCAGTATCAAACCAGCGACACTTAAATGTAACGACCTTTTTAGCACCTGGATAATTGAGCACAACCACTTCCTTTAATCTTCCATAGTAATTGGACTCAAAATCTCCATAATAACTTCCCAACACGACAACGCCAGAGTTGACTGATGTCAATTCATTCAAGTCATCAACCTTGAATCTATACCCATTCACGATACAACCTGGAAATGAACTAACGAGTTTGTATGGGCCTAAAATGACATCTCTAAAATGCTCATAATCGTTCTCTTCTTCAACCCGTCTCTTAAACCACTGATGGAAATTGTCATTAGTGAATGCTTCCATCTGTGATGTAGTCAACCCCGGGTTAGAAGCTCGCGATTCCAATTCGAATGCGCTGCATACAATAATATGGCAATTATTTAATTATTTGATTAAGGTAAGAAAAATTCATTTTCAACTTGAAATAATACATACTTGATGCACGACGATACTTCAGGCATATTCAGAAACACATATGTGGATACAATCTTTAAATCTTTATTGGTTAGGTAAGTCGTCGTCTCATGTCCAAATGGTTTGGCCGGATAAGTGAATACAATCAACTCATCAACACGCATTTAGGGATCGAGGACGACCTCATTCTGACTTAGACGATTGTGCTTCGTTGAGACTACATCGTCAAAGTATAGTGAGCAGAAGTTGACAAGCTCTTCCTCCATATACCGTTCAGCTATAGAACCCTCTACACGAGCTTTGTTTTTAACTTTCTGTTTTAATCGACGCATATACCCGAAATAAGACAATATATCGGCTAAAACAATATTCAGGTGATGATTATAACACAATGTAGGTGATATTACCTCTCAAAAGGATACATCCATCGATATTGCACCGGTCCTCCAAGGTTAAGTTCATATGGCAGATGAATAGGCAAATGCTCCATCGAGTCAAAGAACCCTGGAGGTAAGATCATTTTGAGCTTACACATTATCAACACTATATTTTTCTCCATCTGCTCCACATCATTGTACCTTATAACAGTAGATCAAATATCCCGAAAAAAATTTGAAAGTGCGGTAAATGCATCATTAATATTCCTCTGTAATACTTCACGAAAGGCAATTGGAATCAACTTCTGCATGAATACATGACAATCATGACTCTTGAATCCGGTAATTTTTAACTGCTCAACCTTAGTACATCGAGAGATGTTAGAAGCATAACCATCTGGTAGCTTCAATGCACTAAGCCACTTGCAAATGTTTTCAACCTATTGCTTGGTAAGACAAAATGGAGCTTTTGGTTTTGAGTTGTTAGGATGGAGCCACAATTCTCGCCTGATGTTCATTTCCTCTAAGTCTTTACGTGATTTGTCATTGTCTTTTGTTTTACCACTCGTATCTAGCATGGTGTAAAACAAGTTCTCAAACACATTTTTCTCCGTATACATGACATCTATGCAATGACGAAGTGCTAGTGTGCCCCAGTATGGCAACTCAAACCAAATGGGCGAGTGTGTCCAATTATGAGCTTTACCGTACCCTATTGCTCTCAACTTACCATGCTCCTTCCCAGGCGGTGGAAATGTCAAATCATTTAGCCATCCCAATACATCGATGCCCGACAAGCGACCAACAACCCCCTTCTTTTCTATTTTTATATTGAACTGTGTAGACATCTTTCTATAACTGTGCTCAACAGGCAAGAATCTTCGAGTAGTCCCAAAGAAACTAGTTTTTCGCCCATAACGCAGTTGTGTGCACTGCACATCCCCCATACAGACTGGACATGACAATTTACCATGGGTCGACCAACCACTGATAATCCCAAGTGCCGAAAAGTTAGTGATAGTCCATAACAAGGCTGCCTTCATCAAAAAATTCTGTCTGACAGATTTATCAAAAGTCTGAACCCCTGTTTCCCCCAACATCTTAAGTTCATCGACTAATGGTCTAAGGTACACGTTGATGTCTTTTGTAGGACTCTTATCCCCCGGTATTAGTAAAGTCAAGAAAAGATACGGATCCCTCATGCACATTGACGGTGGAAGATTGTAAGCTACCATAATCACTGGCCAAACAAAATATGGCTGACTAAAATTATTAAACGGACAAAATCCATCGGTAGCCATGCCAAGCTTGACATTCCTAACATCTTCGAAAAATTGTGGAAAATTAGCATCAAAATTCTTCCACTCATCTCCATCTGCTGGGTGAGTAAGCTGACCAGGGACGACGTCCCTTGTCCTATGCCAATGCATACTGGGTGCAGTATGCGAAGACATCAATGGACGCTGCAACCTCGGCGCAAGAGGAAAGTACCGTAATATCTTCTTCGAAACATGTTTCTCCTTCCCCCCACATTTTGTGATTTTATAACGAGGCAAATTGCATATATCACACTGCACCTTATCTTTGTCCTCCGCATAGTATAACATACAGTCCTGCTGACAAGCATCGATCTTCTCATACCCAAGATTCAACCCCTTAACCATCTTCTTAACTTCATAGTAACTCACGGGCAAGGTATTATCCTTAGGTAAGAACTCCCTGAAAATAGCAAGCAAATCATTGAATCCTCTCTCACTGCAGTCATGCTCATTCTTGTAGTGTAAAAGCTTCGTCACTGCAGAAAGCCTTGTGTGCTTGTCGTGTTCAGGATACAATGGGGTCCCTGATTCAGATAGCATCTTATAGAAGGCAGCTGCTGAATCATTTGGCTTTTGTTGATCAGCACTTCTTGACGCAGGCTCATTTTCAGCCCAGTCAATATTCGTAGGGCCATACGCATCTACTAACATCTCTACGACGTCATAGTTATTTGACTGGTCTACAGTAATGTCTGACAGTTCTCTAAACTCAACTGATTCCCCGTGATGAATCCATACCGAATACCCATCCACAAACCCACGTGAATACAAGTCAAATTTCACTTCATCGGTAGTCTTCGATATCATGTTCTTACACTTGAGACACGGGCATCTCATCTTTCCGTTCAGATCATCAGCATGTTCTATTGCTTTGTTCATAAAATTAGACACCCCGTCATGGTACGCATCAACTAATCCCCTCTCATCAATCTTTATCCTATGGTACATTCAACTCTGATTGGCATCCATCTTTAATTGAAGAAAATACCCAATTAGATCAAGAATAATCATGAATGTGGTCCAAACATGAAATTTAGTTTACCTTGTTTATATCTCCACTCCACAGGGGGGTAGGCTTCTATCCCGTTCCTGGATGCATCTCCTCACTAATGCCAATCTTAAGCACGTTCCTAGCTACTATTTTCAGAAATTTTCAGCAGCACCTCCCCATGGTCTCCAAGTACACGAAATAGACCAAGAAAACTTAGTCTAAGTATGCACTTGGAGAACATGTAGAGACACCAGCTGAAAGTTCTTCAAAACTAATAAAACGCACCACAATGCATTGCACGCAAACCTAAGTGAGAGACATAACATCCGAAGAATGATTCCAAATGGGGACTATTCGACATTCACACCTAATGAGTGAATGTCGAATGGGTTTCTAAGTTGCAAAGTATCGTGTTTTATCGTTAAGTGTATTGAAGATTAAATGGAGAGTATTATTGAGTTTATTGAAAATTGTGGCAAACTAAGCAAATGCTACTTAGTTTATTTTGTCAATGATAAACTAAGTGAGTGGTACTTAGTTTTTGTATTATTTTATTTTATTTTATTTTATATGTTATACTTTAATTTAATTTAATTTAAAATTAATTTATTTATTTAGATTTATTTATTTTATTTTATTTTATTTTATTTTGCATAATATTATATTAAATAATAAAGTAAATTTATTTTATTATATTAAATTAAATTAAATTAATTTTATTTTTAATTTATTTTTAATTATATTATATTAAATAATAAAGTAAATTTATTTTATTTTATTAAATTTATTTTATGTTATTAAACTTGATTTATTTTAAAGTTTATTATATTATGTTATATTATATAATTTATTAATGTTATTTAAATCTCAAAGTATTTTTTTTGTATTATTTTATTAATTTATTTAAGTTTTTTAATATTACTACTTAGTTTTAGTTGCAAACTAAGTCCTAATTGTCTTTTATATAGTTAATTAAATATTTATTTATTATCATCTATAACTTCCACGAAATTCAAATCAAAAATTAAATTGAATTAATATTCAAAACCAAAATAAGAGCAGTCTTCAATTGATTCACAAATTAAAATTCACAATGCTGAAAAAGGAAGAAATTAGAACACTACAAAATATAAGTTTATCACACTGCATTTCACTTCATATGGCAACAAAAGGCATAAAAATTGAACCAAATTCAGATACATCAAATTCACTAGCCAAACAGAACCAAATCAGATACAAATTAGACTGTTGACCCCAAATTAGAACCAAATCAGATGCAATTGCATGTACTGCTGACCCCAAAAATTGTACTACCAAACTTACAAAATCAGATACATGCAATTGTAACTTATTAAACCCTATAACTCCAAATTATGATATATATTAACACATGACACCAAACCAGATGCAATTGTAACTTATTAAACCAATTCCAATCAAAATTAGTAGAATAAATATTAACCCTAGCTAAAAAAATTAGTAATTTCAGTATATACCTTTAATTACAAGAGGAGAAAAGGGACCGGAAAGAGAGAGTCAGAGGCGAGGTCATCGAAGTAGTCGTCACAGTAAGAATCCGGTGGCCGGAGATGGTGGTCGGAGGCGTGGTCGTCGGAGGCGTAGTCGTCGGAGGCGGTGGTTGAAATCCGGCGAGGTGGTGGTGTGGGTGGACTGGTTTGAGGGACTTTTAGTGAGAGAGAGCGAGTGAGAGAGTTGAACTGAGAGAGAGAATGAGAGAGTGAGTGACGAGGGAGGCGCTGGAGAAAATAATCTGATTAGGTTTTTAAGGTTTATTCTCGACGGAATTCCGTCGAGGTTCTATCGGTCGACCATAAGCTAATGTCGACAGATTATTCAATCGAGGATACCACATATTCTGTCGACTTTATATTCGCGCTCGCGGGAAACCTTCGCGCCTAGGAGGAGGACTTAAATCCGATTGATGTCCGTCAAGGATTACTTAGCACCGACTGACTTAATGTCGACCGAATATTCAGTCGGTCTTATAATAAAGTCGACTGAATACATTCCGTCGACCTTAATTCCGTCGGAATTAAAGCTTTTTCTTGTAGTGATTATATTTTCTACCGAATCTCTATCCGGACTTAGGGTTAGGGTTTCTAATCTTGTTAAACATAACTCTACTCTAATTTTTATTAGTCAATATACAAATTGACCTTCTCGAGACTCGTATCACAAAAACTTGTCACAAAATTAATAATCAATATTAATATTAAATAATAATAAAAAAATTATTTGAAAATTTTGGATTATTTGAAATCCCAGGTTATCACATTCACCCCTCATTAAAAGGATTCCGTCCTCGGAATCACCGCTTTCTTATTCTCTACAATCTTTTAAAGTTGTATCATCAATTCATTTTTATCAACACAATATTAATTTGTGTTCCAAATTCTAACCTGTGACTTGAATCTTTAAAAGAAAACAGTTCACAGAAATATCTAACTCATACTACTCGCGTAATTAAATTTCTAAACGAAATCATTACCTGCTGCCACCTCCTGAGTAGCCACTGCATCCTGCGCCGTCATGTTGAATGTATGGGCTATTGGTCTCCCTGGCTGTGCAGGTCCTCGAGTTGCCAAGGTTCCGCCACTGGGTCCCTTGTTGCCACTTTCCTTTTCCGCATTCTTCTTCGGACAGTTCCAAACCAAATGATCAGTTGATCCACAGGCAAAACAACCTTGTATCTTCTTTAGATTGGGGCAATTGGGCGACATGTGCCCCTCTTGCCCGCAGTTATAGCAAACTGCCTTCTTCTTCAGGCAAACTCCAGCATGATTCTTCCCGCAAGTTGCACATGGCTCCCTCCCTTTCCTATTATCTTCTGTCTTGCCTCCTGATTGGGTATTCTCACTCCACTTTCTCTTATTCGGATTACTTCCTCCACTGCTTCCTCCGTCTTTTGTCTTCTTCTTCTTACCCTATTGAAATCGAGACGCAGCTTCGCTCCCTCCTTCAACAATTAATGCTTTTTTCCATCAAAGTCGCGAACATGTTGATCTGCAATACTGCTACCTTGTTGAATATCCCCGGCTTCAGTCCGTTCTCGAATCTTCTCGCCTCTCTCGCCTCTGTGTCCACCTGATGAGGTCCAAATCTTGCCAACTCGTTGAATTTGGCAGCGTATTCAGAAACATACATATTTTCCTGCTTTAGTTCTAGAAATTTAACTTCCATCCTGGATTGCATACTCGGTGAGAAGTAGTTCTCAAAGAACAACTCCTTGAATCTTGTCCACAACACCACCGTTGTACCAGCTCTGGCTTGGTTCGTCTCCCACCAGTAATTAGCTTCTCCCTTCATCAGATAAGTTGCAAAAGCCGTCATTTGCTCTTCTACCACACGTGCAATGATGAATGCTTTCTCCATCTCCTTCACCCAATTGTGGGCTTCAATAGGATCTGTGGTCCCTTTGAACTCAGGTGGTCCTACCGCTTTAAAGTCTTTAAAATTTTCCAATCTTTCAGCTGGCTGATTCCTCGCTCTTCCTCTTGCTGGAGCCCTATTTTCCATAGCTTCGACTATCATATCCGCAAAATTTTGCATTGGGTCAGCTTGACCTCATTCATTATTTACTGATTGCTCTTCCCATTGGTTTCGATTCTGTCGTCTAGGCGGCATGATCTGATTTAAATAAAAATCTTACATTAATTCTATTTCTTTACACAAATTCTTAACACGATAAGAATTCAATACAAAATTCTCATATAATTGCATATTTATTCAAATATCACATAGTACTTAACACATATTACTATCCCCTTTTTACATCATATCAGGATTAACAACACAACTTTACACAAAAAGTTGAAATTCTCCATTCATATTAAGTTATTACCAGTTTGTCAAACTTACCACACTTATGAGTTCAGGAACTTGCCACAAGTATATGAGTGTATGAACTTATCCTAGTCAGACCTTTGGTGTCCATTCGCTGAGGGGTTCAAAACATTTCATATAATTATGAGTCATTAACTTACCATAAGTATGAGTTTGAAGAACACACAAATTAATCTTAATCTTATATTCATATAGAAAATAAGAATTTCATTCATACAAACATATTTATATTTACATATGTTCACACATCGTTTTCGATATTACAACACTTAATATCATAATCTTCTACCAAAAGATACTAACGCTCAAACTTAAAGGTTTCTACCGACCACTCCCTTCACCAGTCTTCTTCTTGATGGGACACTTGTTAAATCCGTGACCCGTTTGCCCACATGAAAAACACTTCCTCAAATTTGGCTTAGGACAATGCAGAGAAATATGTCCTTCCTGCTTACAGTTGAAGCATACATTTTTCCACATCATGCATAC
Source organism: Panax quinquefolius (assembly GCA_020205615.1). NCBI lineage: Eukaryota > Viridiplantae > Streptophyta > Magnoliopsida > Apiales > Araliaceae > Panax > Panax quinquefolius. The sequence continues at coordinate 84,215,736 of CM035162.1, forward strand.
TCCCGCGTGAGTCTTACCACACTTACTACAGGCTTGCTTCTTCTTCGGGCTTGACTTTTCAGAATTAGGGCTGTCATTGTCCCTCTTTCTCTTTTTCTTGTCTTTCTACTGCTTGATTGTCCCTTCCGACGATCTACCACCTTCAGTCTTCATTCTTTCTTCAGTCATTTCGCGTAACGCCCGCTCCGTCTTCCACAGTTCCTCCAAGAGAAATGCCTTACTCCGGAGTTCTTGAACATCTGCAGCTAGTTGATCTTGTTCTTCAACTTTCGTCTTATTCTTTAACTCTACCATAGCTGGCTCAGACTCTGCCTCCTCATCTCCACTCAGATACATCTCGGGATAATCGTCATGATCGCTCCCCAGATTGACCATTGGTTCATCTTCTCCAACCTTCTCAACCGATTCACTTTGCGCTGGCACCTCGGCTTCTGGCACCGGTGTGACAACCGCTAGCATCTCCGCACTCTTTTCACCTTCTCCAGACATCCTACAATCAGTTTAAACAACTTGATTAGTACTTCACCAATACAAATTTCTCACACTATGTGTACACTTATCTCACTATTGATTCACTTTGGCAATCCTTCACTTAGAACTCTAATTGAGTTTTCTTTATCTCGCGTATGGTTATAATCCTAGGGTTTTTCCCCCACCCCACTTAAGGTTTATAACTTACAGCTCTTCTACCAACTTGTGACACCTTGGTCACTACAGCTTTGATAACAACATGTGACACCCCCAAATCTGGATTACGGACCCCCGAGTTTGGTGTTCACGATCCATAATATAAGACCATTTAACTTCCCATTCATATATAAATAGGAATATATAAGTCATTAACATAAGTTGTTAATACATAAGTCCTAGGTCCACTAACCTTAACATTACAGAATTACCCCTTAGATATTTAGAAGACCCGAACCACATTATTGAGTTAGAACCAGACGAAATAACGAAAGATTTAACGTATAAAGAGGTGCCTGTTAAAATCTTGGATAAGAAAGAGCATATTCTACGCTCTAAGGTTATACCTCAAGTCAAAGTTTTATGAAGAAACCATGATGTTGAGGAAATGACCTGAGAGTTAGAATCTGAAATGAAGTCAAGGTATCCTCACCTCTTCGACATACCAGGTACGTACCCTAATTTTGAGGACAAAATTTCATAAGAAGAGGAGATTGTAAGACCCTAACTTTCATAAATAAAGATTAATTTTACTCGAAATATATTTTTGAATATTATGGTGTGGTTTTGATATAATGTTATAGTTGTGGGTAATATTTATAAATTTTACAAAGTATGCAAGTTGTTATAAAATATTCATTAGGTCGAAGAATATTATTTTTGTCAAGGAATATCTGTACGACGACACAATCATTGGTGGAACCCATAACGGAATTGATGTCGGAGTTAGAAAACGACAGAAATAACTTTTTATAAAAATAACGGCAAAAGTTTTATCGTTAACTGTTTAAATACCTGGTGATAAAAGTACAGTAATACGCGTGGTTTCATAGTAACACACGGTATTGATTATTGATCCTTACGTGAGAAGTCACTCAGTTATACTCAATTATTGCTATAGTAAATACTGTTCAATATTTTATTTTATTGATTCAATAATTGCTACGTTGATATTTTATATTATTGATTCAATAATTGTCATTGCACAATAATTCAAATTATCAAATCAATAATTCATATTATTTGAATAATATTATTAGATAGCATTATTAACAATGTCTAGAAAGTTCTGTCGAGGAAAGAGGTTTGGTCACCTAATTGCGCGCCAATAGGGAGAAATCCTTATCGGAAAGCCCCCTCTTTCCTAGGAACGACCTGATTGTCAATATTGTGACACCCCCAAATCTGGGTTACCTGACCCCCCCCCCCCGAGTTTGGTGTTCACGGTCCACAATATAATACCATTTAACTACCCATTCATATATAAATAAGAATACATAAGTCATTAACATAAGTTATTAATACATATGTCCTAGGTCCACTAACCTTAACATTACAGAAATACCCCTTAGATATATAAAAAGGGTTTACAATACAACATAATATTAATAATGTTCATTATAACTACTTCAGCATCTTGCCTTTGCCTTTGTTCTTCTTTGACCCGCTGGCCTCTTCGTTCCTAGATGAAATGTTTTATTTATAGCAAGGGTGAGCAACAAGTTTGCCCTGCAAGTTAAGACATACAATAAAGGTATAGAAATCAATATCAATTCTTCTAAAATTCTCCGCAACAATAATCTGATAATGAAAGAGTACAATGCTTTCAAAGTTTCTACGATATTCTATTGAATAAACAAGAATCAATTCTACGCTATAACAAAGTGGAATGTTTTCCAGATTCATGCTGAGCGGTCCATTAGATCTAGAACTTCTACTTTCTCGGGTATCTATCAAAGATTTACTTTGATACATACACAGGAGTATCAGATAACCATAAAGATTAAATCATACCCCTCTGCAAGTACTTAGAGCTGGCCAACTCCTTGTACCCGATATTATGCATAATACTTAGGTCGCGAGCAATGATCGATATACGACTTAAAAATTTTGTTCCCTTTATATAAAAGGTTGTTTTTTTCAGTCTCAGAATCAAGATTTTGATTTAACAACGAAATACTATGATTTCAAATTCTATTTACTTATCGATCTAGCGGAAATAATTGGCATCGATCTATCAATAACAATTGAATTCTCTTCTCGAATTTATCAAGTTCTAACAAATGTTCGTCTAGACAGAATAATTAGCTAAGACATTTCTCAACATAATTTGACAATAAACAGGAATTATCTGTACTGTCAATTCCATCTTCTACGAATATGAAAATCCAATAACACTTATTCTACAAATGTATATTCTCTGAATTAGTAATTCAATTTGAATTATTAATCATGCACTAATTGCGAATAATCAACAATAAATTCCCTAGACATGGTATAATTAGCAATAATTAACCATTATAATAATTGAATGAATATAACTCAAGGTTGAGTTAGGAAACTTGCCTTCTACGTTGATTACAGCTACACAATATAATTAACTGCGTTCGTAAGACCTATATTCAACAATGTCGGTCTCACAATTAGCACAATCTTTTATAACACCTAACACTGTATTTTACAGTCAAAATTCTCCTAGACACATTACCACATAGCCACATTTGTGTTTATAAACTATATAAACACTTAACAAGTCTAATTAGTTTGGTCTGGTAGGACTTCAGTCCATTCTCGGTGTTTTGGTCACCCTATTCGACAATTAACACATTGATTGTCAATTAAACTCGGTCTCTAAGCTTCAATATTATTTTAGATAAGTTAAATATCGTTTATAATATTTTTCAGAAGCTTTTAATAATTTATAAATAATTATTATAATTTATAATAATTTTTCAAACACTTAAATCATTTTTAAATGATTTAATTATCAATTAATCTTATCATCATTAATATTTAATTATATAAAAATATTAATGTTATACTTGTCAAAACATTAAAGTTATTGTTAATAACTTAAAATATTTTTAAATCATCAATATTCTACTTAAATGGTTTTAAATTAATTAAAATTATTTTTAAATCATCACCATTAATATTTAAATATTAATGAAATTATCATCAAAATATTAAAAGTAATTAATTATCACTTAAAATATTTTTAATTCATTTCTCTCATTTTAAATTATTTTTAGATTAATAAAATAATTTTTAATTCATTTATTTAGTATAATAATTAAATAAATCTAATATCATTAATATTAATTAATTAATGAGAATTCTCCAAAATATTGAAAATTATATTTTATAATTCAAAATATTTTCTAATACTTTATTCTTATTTAAAATGATTTTTAAATAAATAAAATCATTTTAACTTATTTATTTAATTTAATAATTAAATAAATGTAGTATCATTAATATTAATTTATTAATAAAAATTCTCCAAAAATATTAAAAGTCACATTTTATAACTCAAAATATTTTTAAATACATTATTCTTATTTAAAATGATTTTTCATAATATTAAATCATTTTTCTCTAATTTATTTAATACACTAATTAAATAAATTAAATATCATTTCTATTCAAATAATTATAATTATTAAAGAAAATATCCCGAGATAATTAAAAGTTATTTTTGAGAATTTAAAATGATTTTAAAACCATTTTAGCAATTTTATAATTTATTTCTATTTTTAAATAATTTCCGGAATATTCAGAAATTCAAAAATTAAATAAACCGTCGCTAAAGGGCTTTAGCGATAAAAAGCGTCGCTGTTGGTGTTCTTGAGCATCAAGAACACTAACGATCTGATGTTCAAGGTCGCTTTCGTTTGAATGTACCGTGATTCTAAGTGTAATCAGGTTCTAAGCTAGTTCGAGCTGTAATCATATAGTGTTTATGTAACACTACAATCATCAACTAACATCCAAGTCATATCACATTCAAACAAGTAGATCCAGCCTCTCAAAGTCACTGTCAGACCACATCTGGGTTTTCTGGGTAACCTAGAAACCTAGACAGTGTTGACTAGACACTTTCAAGATCAATTTAATCTATACTCTGGTCATGATTTCGGTAGTTTAATGGTTCAAAAATATACTCCTTATGGCAAGGAACATTTACAAAGCAACATCTCAGTTCAACAACGAATCAACCTCGAGAATCAGTACGGTCAAGGTATGTCAGCCAATGTGTTCCTCAGGTTTCTGGGATTTTCCAGAAACGTGTTTCATGCTCAACTGGCCTACTTTGACCATATGTTACCTCGATTCTGTTGAATATTAACACAATCTAAAACTATGGATCTATAGTCCACATAACCATTTACAAGTATGATACAACAAAAACAACATAACACTAAAAACTTGACATATCAAGAAGCTTAAAAATCTTATCAGACGAATATTTTAAATTTCTGGGTTGCCCAGATTGTGCTTGGTCATGCCCGGTCAACGGGTTTTGACCATTAATAACACACGATCTAGAGAACCAATGACACTGATTCCACTTTCAGATTAAAGATCACATGACAAGCTACCAATAACAACTTTAAAACAACAAATATCATAAACGAGCAAGGATCCGTGGCGACTGACATTACTTGTCAGACCACTAAGAATGCTCAAGAACAGATTTTTATAAAACTCATTTTTAAGACATTTGATGCTATGGATCCATCATGGATCAACATAGATCAACTAAAAAAAACTTCTAGCATGAATCGAAACACATAAACACAAATATTTCTTAAGCATACGAGATCAAAAATAAAAATAGGTTTATACCTTCTATCTTTAAATTATTGATCTTGATCTTCTAAAATCAATTTGGTTGTTCAAGGAGCTGATTATATGACTGAGACACTAGTATAATTCGTATATGTAGAGAGAGAGAGAGTTGTGGGAGTGTTTTATAAGAAATGACCAAATACATGCATTTTCTCTCTCTTTAATCTCTTATATAATGCTTGTATTGCTGCAAGATCTACCAAATTCGGCTGAGTTGTTGATATATTGGGTCACCAAAGTCAACTTAGTTGGTAAACCACTAAAGTTGCTAGCAATAATACAAGTTATCTAAATAAAAATCTAAAAAGGGCATTTTGGTCATTTGTAAATTAATTTTAGTGGCATACTTGTCCAATTCACAAACCCTTAGGGTTTAGGGTTTAGGTTAGAGTTTAGGGTTTGAACCCTTTAGGGTTTAGGGTTTAAACCCTTTAGGTTTACATTTTAATTTCCACGATTTTCGAATTTCGGCTTTCAAAATAGAAAATTAATATTCCAAAATTATAATTAGGATTCGATAATTTTATTAATATTTCCTAATCATAAAATTCAATCTTACTAATTAGGATTAATATTCCTAATTAAAATTGCTTAATTTAGCAATTAGGGTCAAAATGGTCATTAGGATTTATAACCCACGAATTAGGGTTTTAATTAGAAAAATAAATTTTCTAAATTACAATTAGGGTTTGTAAAATAGAAATTAAAATAACTAAAATATAATTAGGGTTTTCTAATCATATTAAAGTTTAATACACATATTAGGCTTCCCGATTAGAATTATGGTTTCCTAATTAGGGTTTATGATCCCCAGATTTAATATTAGGGTTTCCTGGCATACGTTTAGGGTTTCTAACGGTTCGTTAGGATTTCTAATCCTGAGATTAGGGTTTCTAATATCTTATTAGGGTTTATTAATTTTAAACTTTATCCGATTAATCATTGATCATTATTAACATCTAGTACAACACATTCTCATCAATATAATTATTTTAATTATATTTTCTATCGAATTTCTATCCGGACTTAGGGTTAGGGTTTCTAATCTTGTTAAGCACAACTCTACTCTAATTTTTATTTGTCAATATACAAATTGACCTTCTCGAGACTCGTATCACAAAAACTTGTCACAAAATTAATAATCAATATTAATATTAAATAATAAAAAAACATATTCGCAAATTTGGGATTATTGAAAATCCGGGTTATCACAAATATTGTAGTTCTGTAATATTATTTATGAATAATAAATCATTGATATATATGATAAGGAAATATCTATTTAATGTGGATTTAAACGGAGGAATTTTTAGCATTTGACATTTGTTGAAAGTTGGTATTTTATCTTTTCCGATAAAATAATTCATTCAAATATATTATTATAATATTACATTATCGTAGTATGATGTGATTATATAATAGTATGATTTTTAATTTGAATGGTAGCATTATTATAGTAAATTCATGGTATAAAAGTAAAATGAGGTGGAAGAGAACAAATTGAATTTGAATTCTGATGATATAAGTAATGATGTCATCAGAACGATGAGGTAAGCAATGATGTCATCAGAATGATGAGGTAAGTAATGATGTCATATGATCGATGATGTAAGCGACGATGTCATAAATTATAGTGAAAAGACTATTTTACCCTTACTATGCCAAGCCTATAAATAGAAACTCATTTCTTCATTATTTTTCACCAATTCATTCAAGCTATAGAGAGAGAAAGTATAGAGAGAACTAGAGAGAAAGAAAAAGAGTATTCTGTTACTACACTACTGCAGTATCCAATCTCCAACTAAGGTAAAGAGTATTATTTATTTCGTTTTCGTAAGTGATATTATTCTTGTTCAATATTCGTAAGAAATAATATTTTCTTCCATACTCTGTAGTATGTAAGTAATATTATTTCATTTTATATTCCTAATTTTACACTTATGTTGATAAGTATTTCTTCTATACTCTATTAAACTATTAGAATATCATTGATATTTGCGTTTCATCTATAATCTTTTCATGGAAATATTATTCTGAGTATTCTTGATAATTTTTAATCTTTTCATGTCGGGGTACTATTCACGGGTTACTATTCTCGAAGTACTATTTATGGGGTACTATTCACTCGAGTACTATTCACTCGGGGTAATATTCATAATAAAAATTGATTTCTTTTTGGTCTAAATCATTTTTGATACAATATTATATTTGAATTTTACTCCACAAAGCAGTATCATGTTGACAATTTGGACGTTTTTGAATTCTGGATAAATTAAATTATAAATCTTTATAGTTTATCCTTTGATTTCATTTAATTGAATTCTTATATCATTGTCATCATCCTCATGCTTATATTGTGATAAATGTCATATTTGATTTACGTGCATAGATGGACTATTGATTGGTATGATTATGACCAGGGATTATTCGGTATAATCATGACCGTAATATTACGAATGATGTGGTAAAAGTCTTCATTGGCCTGTAGTGCAAAGATGAACAGGTGTTGAGATGATCATGACCATTGGTGAAAACATGAATATCCTTGGCCCGTAGTGTATGGATAATTCGTGGTTGTGATATTATTGAATATCCTTGGCCCGTTGTGCATGGATAATTTAGTGATATGGATTATTTATTAAGCCGAGTCTCAGCGATAAAATTTATGATAACTTTTTAAATCATAGAAGATAATAGATATCATGCTCTACTTGACTCTTCAAATGGATTGCTTGTTCCGCTGCAGTTAAACTTGATGTTATTATAATTTATCAGTTTAACACTGTTGAAGGCTAACGATAATTTATTTTGCATTATCTTAGTCATAATATTTCTTACTGGGCCAGTTGAGCTCACCCTTTGCTTTCATTGTTCTCTTCAGGAAATGAGAATATAGATGGGACTAGTCGGGGAACGGAGTGACTGTCCAGATGTTTGCATTAGTAGTCCCATTATTCTGTGAAATAGTGTGATAATAATTGTAATGAGGACTTATTCTGAGTTTGAATACTATCTAGAAGACAAAATTTGTATTAAAACTCACAACTTATGTTTTGTCGTATTCTACACGACACTTAACAGTTGTATAAATTAAGTTTGTATTTGAATTATGTACCATATATTTGGCGACTCAGAATGGGTGATGTATACATTTTTTGGGGGCGTCACATATAGTGCCTTTCGTAGTTTACACACTTTACCCTTGGTGATAGATAAAGCAAAACCAGAGGGTATTTTCATGTATATTTTCTCCTCCAAGTCACCATGAAGGAATGCATTTTTTACATCCAATTGTTGAATATCCCAATCAAAGTTTGTTGTACATGAGATTATGGTACGAATAGAGTTCAGATTTTCCATAGGAGAAAATGTCTCCTGATAATCAATTCCATAAGTTTGAGTATACCCTTTTGCAAATAGCCTAGCTTTGAGTCGCTCAACTATTCCATCTGGCTTCTGTTTGACTGTATATATCCATTAATTGGTTTTTCCCGTAAGGAAGAGAAACTACTTCCCATATATCATTTTTTTTCAGGACATTCATCTCCTCTATCATAGTCTGTTTCCAATTCTCATTACTAATTGCTTCTCTCCATCCCTAAGGTACAGATATTGAAGACAAGGAAGAGACAAAGGAGTAGTAGGATGCAAATAATTTATCATAAGCTAAAAAATTATAAATAGGATGTTGAGTACAAGCTCTAATCCCTTTTCTAAAAGCAATAGGAATGTCAGTATTATCAGAAAAACAAGTAGGATTAGGATTCTCACCATTAGCATTATCAAGAATAGGTTATGAGCACGGTTGGTGTAGTGGTGCAGATATGGTCACCTTATTCTCGCCTATTCGACTATAGGTTCTCAACTCAGGCTATTTATGTAACTCCCCCTGTGTAGAATTATCATAAACAATAGGAACGGGAGAAGATATATAGTAACAGGAACATGAGAAGATGGTATAGTAGAACTTGTAATGCCAAACTTAGGAGGAAGTTTCTCCTCATCAATATGCTCCCCTTGAGGAGAAGGTGAAGAAGAATAAAAAGGTTCCAATTCCCAAAAATTTACATCTCGAGTGACAAATACTTTGTGTGATGGAGGATGATAACATTTATAACATTTTTAGGTTGGAGAATAACTAATGAAAACAAACTGAAGAGACTTGGGATCTAATTTTCCCCGAGTGGGAGATTTATCATGAACATAACATACATAACCAAAAACTCGAGGTGAAGGAGAAAGACTTGTTGTGTGTTGGAGAAAAGAGATTGGAATTTTGTTCCCAAAAATTCGAGAAAGAAGTTAATTTATCAGAAATGTAGCAGTTAGAACAACATCTCCCCATAGAAATTTAGGGGTGTTCATAGTGAACATAAGAGTGCGGGCTACCTCTAGTAAGTGTCGCTTCTTTCTTTTCGCTACTCCATTTTGTTCTAGAGTTTTGACACAGGAGGTTTGAAGAATAATGTCATGCTGAGAGAGATAAGATGCAAAAGCATTTTTATTACTATACTCACGACCATTATTACTATGGAGAATCTTGACTTTAGCTTTAAATTGGGTTTGAATCATTTTATGAAATTCCTGAAAACAATCAAACACCTCATTTTTGGAATGAAGAAGATAAATTCAAGTGACACGAGAATGACAATTAACAAAGCTAACAAACAATCTATAACCAGAACGGGAAACAACCCGTGAGGGTCTGTTAGGTTTTGAGAAAATTATAGACGCAATCAAATTGCAAAAATAAACGGAAGCATGGCAAAATTAGATTTTAAAATTTTCATAAACTAATTACCTGGATCATCCTTTACGCATATTATTAATCAGAACGAAGAATAAGAAGTTATAGAATCATACCCTTGTAGATACAAGCTTCCACGACTATGAGTTCAACTCCTACTTCTCTGCGATCTCCTTAAATCTCCGGGCTGATTCCTTCCTTTGATCAATGTTAGCCACCCAAGTGTTTGGCCTCTAGAGGTGATCTACTAAGAAAGAAGAAGAAGCAAGATGAAGGGTGTTTTGGCTAAAACCCTAGTTTTCTTTCTCTATAAAAAAGGGCGTACTCTCCAATAATTGGAATCACGTCTATTGATATATGATATAAGACTCCTCTTATAAAGATATCAGTTAACCCTTCTAATCTAATTAGAAAATAGGGTATTATTTAATTAATTAAGCTCCTTAATCTTATTTGGGATAATTAATTAAACTCTTTTAATTAATTTGCCTTCCTAAACTTATTAGGAATAATTGATAGTACTTATATTAAATTAATTCCCAAACTTCTTTAAAAATTAAAATAATAATAATTATAATAATATTAATAAGACTTTTCTTATTAATTTATATTTAATATTTCAAAATATGAAATAATAAATATTAAACTATTTAATTTATTCTATCACCATAGATTAAATTAAATATACTTAATATATTATTACGATTATGTCATTTTCTTTTTAAATAATTATTCTTACTTTTATGGTGTGACCCTTTAGGTTCTCCATATTATATCGGTTGTGAATAAATCAATTAGAACAATTCTAATCAGTATTTAAATAAATAAATTAAACTATTAATTTATTTAAATAAATAATATTTATTCTACAATAAAGATAAGTCTCCTTAGCGATCAACGACTTTCCAGATAATATAGATTTCAACATTAATCATAAAATAACCTTTGAGTAAATAGTTATCGTACAATTCAATCCTTCTACCATACAATGTGTTAATTAAATATAAGACATGGAATTACTGTCAAGTCTTATTTTATTTAATTAAATGTATTTCGATTCTCAAATTCACAATTCCAAATAAATGCAAATTAGAAACTACTTTTAATTTCATTCCACTTTGGCCAAGAATTCCTGGGTTGTCATTTATCGACTCACATAGGACATTTCTCTTCTTTTACTAGAAGCGGTAGATTCTTTATTGATCATTTATTATCTCCATATACAACTTATTACACCCCAAGCATACCCTATGATATACCTTAAGGGTCTTAAGGAATAAGTCAAAGTGTAATTAATTATACACAAGATACTATGATGATCTCAAGTCTAAGGATCACTTGTACTACTATCACTACAGAAATTCCTATTGACAGACAAGTAAAACTCCATTAGGTATTCCTTAGCGAACCACGTTCGGTGAACTACATACCTGCTTTAGTGTCTCCACACAAATGATCATGAGATCAATCATCCTCATCTAATGAGCAAGCAACGTATGTACCAATCTATCTGGATTCACTAATCCTCTTTTTAGTAATCCATTGATTGAGAATATTTTAGTTTTTAAGATATCTAAGAATTTAGATCTCATTAGCATGATCTCATCATGATTCTAAAAGCATTGCTTAAAACTATGTGTTTATCATATATTATTAAAAACAGCACCATGTAGATAATTAAATGCCTTTGATAAATAAATACTTTTATTAATAAATAAATAAGATTGATTACAAAGTATATTCTTTATCATTATACATGATTGGCTTGTATGCATACTACTTTCAATCTCCCACTTGCACTAAAGCCAATCGCCATTGTATCTCATACCCATCTTTTCTAAGTGACGATCGAACTGTTGTTGTATTAACGCTTTAGTAAATGGATCTGCAATATTATCTTGAGAGTCCACATGTTCTAGGGTGATGTCTCCTCTTTCAATGATCTCTCTGATCAAATGAAACTGCCGCAACACATGTTTGGATTTTTTGATGAGACATGGGTTCATTAGCCTGCGCAATAGCTCCGTTATTGTCACAGAATAAATGTATTGGTCCTCTAATGTTAGGAACCACACCAAGTTCGGTTATAAATTTCTTCACCCAAATAACTTCCTTTGCAGCATCACTTACAGCTATGTACTCTTCCTCTATCACTGAATCAACAACTGTTTGTTGTTTGGAACTTTTCCACCTCACTGCGCCACTATTCAAGGTAAACACATACCCCAAAATGGATTTACTATCATCTTGGTCCGTTTGAAAACTTAAGTCTGTGAAGCCCTCTAGTTTCAATTCAGACCCACCGTAGACAAGAAATACATCCTTAGTTCTTCTTAAGTACTTTAGGATATTTTTCACTGTCTTCCAGTGTTCTTCTCCTGGATTCAACTGATATCTACTTATTACACTAAGTGCATGAGCAACATCCAGTCTAGTACATATCATACCATACATGATAAATCATATTGTTGAAGCATAAGAAATCCTACTCATACGGTCTCTCTCCTTAGGTGTCTTTGGAGCTTATTTCTTAGAGAGATGTATTCCATGGCTAATCGGCATGAGAACTTTTTTGGAATCTTCCATTGTAAGACCCCAACTTTTATGAATAAAGATAAATTTTTCTCGAAATATATTGTTTAATATTATGGTGTGGATTTGATATAATGTTATAGTTGTGAGTACTATTTACAAATTTTACAAAGTAAGCAAGTGGTAATATAATATTCGATTGGTCAGGGAATATTCGTTTTAACAGGGAATATTCGTACGATGGCACAATCATTGGTGGACCCCACAACGAAAGTATTGTCGTAGTTAGAAAACGACAAAATTATCTTTTTTCTAAAAATAATGGCGAAAGTTTTACAGCTAAACTGTTGAACTACCCGGTGGTAAAAGTAAATGCGATGTCTGGCATTAGTTGCGTAGTAGCTACGGTATTGATTATTGATGCTTACGTGAGAAGTCACTTTCGGTTATACTCAATTATTGCTACAAGAATTCTTTGCGATAATATCTTTCATATTATTGATTAAATTATTATCACAATATCATCTGCATAATATTTTATATTATTAAATCAATAATTGAGACGACAGAGTAATTCATATTATTATTTGCAATATTGACAATGTCTAGAAAGTTCTGTTAAGGAGAGGTTTGGTCACCTAATTACGCGCCAATAGGGAGAAATCCTTATCGGAAAGCCCCCTCTTTCCTGGGAATGATCTGGTTGTTAAATATTGTGAGTTATAATATTAATGATGAATAAGTTCGTGTTGATTAAATATGAAATTGATATTTCCATTGTGATGAGATTATTAGTGTTAATGGAAATTGACATCTATTTCGATAATAATGGATGTCTAGAGGTTATATTGACCAATCGGGTAATTAATCGGATAAATGAGCAATTAATTTCTATTAATTCACATGCTTATAACTATTTGTTCACATGTGTGTACTATTGATTCACATGCATGTACTATTAGGGGGGTGATGCATGATTGATAATACTTGCATGACTAAATAAAAAATGGAGGTATATATGAAGGTACTATACTATAATTGATTTTTTTCACACGATTGTACTATTGATTCACATGATTGTACTATTGATTCACAAGATGTACTATTAGGGGAGGTGGTGCAAGTTTGATAATACTTCCAGGACTAAATTAAAAATGAAGAAAAAGATGAAGGTATTATACTGTAATATTTCGAGCCCTAAAATGTTCAATTATCGAAACTATATTTTCCTATAAATAGAAGCTCATTCTTCTTTCATTCTCACCAATTCACTAAGACTCACAAGAGCATTTATAGAGAAAAGCTTTAGAGAGAAAGTAGAAGAGAAGTCTGCTACCTCACTATTCCGGTATCTAGTCTTCTTATGAGGTAAGGGATATTATTTTGTTCAGTATTCATAGGAATAATATTTTCTTCTATACTCTGTAGTATGTGAGTAATTTTATTTCGTCTCGTATTCCTGATTATACCCTCATTTTGTTAAAGTATTGCTTCTATACTCCGCGAAATTAGTAAAATATACTTGAAATTTGCGCTTCATCTAGCATCATTTCACAAGGATATTTTCTACACATTCTTGTTAAATTTTAAGCTTTTCATGCCGGAGTACTGTCCATGAGTAGTATTCATTTTTACGGTACTATTCAAAAAGTACTATTCACGAGGTACTATTCACAAAAGTACTATTCATGGGTACTATTCACGAGTACTATTCATGGGGTACTATTCCTGAAGTACTATTCACGGGGTACTATTTACCCGGGGAATTATTCATGACAAAAATTGATTTCTTTGCTATCCAAATCATTTTTGATATAATATTATTGTTGAATTTTACTCCACAAAGCAGTATCATGTTGACAATTTGGACATTATTGAATTCTAGAAAAATTAAGTTATAAATATTTAAAAATTTATCCTTTGCTTTCTTTTAATTGAATTCTTATATCATTATCATCATCCTTATGCTTATATTGTGATAAAAGTCATTTGTGGCTTACGTGCATAGATGTACTATTGATTGGTATGATTATGACCAGGGATTATTCGGTATAATAATGACCGTAATGTTACAAATGATGTGATAAAAATCCTCATTGGCCTGTAGTGCATTGATGGACAGTTGTTAGTATGATTATGACCAGGGATTATTCGGTATAATCATGACCATTGATGATGATTACATGAATATCCTTGGCCGTAGTCTTGAGGATGATTCGATGATGTGGTTTATTTATTAAGTTGAGTCTCAGCGATAAAATTTATGATAAACTTTTTAAATCATAGAAGATAGTAGATATCATGCTCTACTTGACTCTTCTAATGAATTGCTTGTTCCGCTGCAGTTAAACTTGATGTTTATTATATTTTATCAGTTTAACACTGTTGAAGGCTAACGATAATTTATTCTGCATTATCTTAGAGCATTCAAAACAGTTTCCCCAATAGACTCTCTATCCCCACATTTGAGGAATATATCAATAAATCAGTATCCAACAGTTTCCTTATCCTTATATAATTCTCTATTTTAATCCCTATATATGATTTGACTCCTCGGGATGAGGGAATCAAAAGAGCGTTCCCTATTTATGTAAAATGACATTTCACACCCTATTTATTGCAATTTTATGTTGGTTAAAGGATCTTATCTCACTTAATTGCTGATTTGGGTATGCCTATCAAATTCACTCATTTTTATTTTTTAAACAAAGGATTTAAAGAAGAAAGAGAACTATAAAAAAATAAAAATCAGTCAAATTTTGATTTTGATCATTTTTGTAAAAAATATTACTAATAATTATAAATTTTATTATTTTATAATTAAAATAAAGTTCTCATAAACACATAATGATTGTTGCACATTTTGATTTCTAGCAATATCTATTTTTAAATTAAAATATTTGCAATTTTTAAATTCAAACAACAATTACTTTTAAATAAAAAAATAGTTACAACGTCAAAAAACATGATTTGGTTATTTGGAACTTTCAAATTTTAATTTTAAATTTTAAATTTTAAATTTTAAATTTTAAATTTCAAAATTTTAAATTTAAGGAATCAATATAAAGAACCCATTAGTACATAGTGAAAAATTGAATCCTATCCCACAGAATGATTGATAGCTGCAGCAGTAGGGATAAAGATAAGGAAACCGTTGTGAATGCTCTTAGTCATAATATTTCTTCTTTGGGCTAGTTGAGCTCATCCTTTGTTTTCATTGTTCTCTTCAAGAAATGAGAATATAGTTGGGACTAGTCGGGGAACGGAGTGACGGTCCAGATGTTTGCATTAGTAGTCCTCACTATTCAGTGAAATAGTGTGATAATAATTGTAATGAGGACTTTATTTGAGTTTGGATACTCTCTACGAGACATTATCCGTGTTGAAACTCTCAGCTATGTTTTGTTGTACTGTATAAAAGAAGTTATATTTAAATTGTCTACCATGTATTTGGCAACTCAAGATGGGTGATGTATACCTATTTTGGGGGCGTCACAGTTGGTATCAAAGCTTAGGGATATGATCCCTGGCTGAGATGTGAGACAAGAACTAGGTGGGGATAGACGGGGATTTTCTTCGCTAGTATGACCTACCTAAGTTTATTTGGTATTTAATTTGGTCGGTCCGAGTATAGGGATAATATGTGACATGTCAATTAACCCTTGTTTTGTGGCAGTATTTGATTGGCATCCGAAAATGTTGAGATAAACAATGAAGCAGATGAGACCGTTGAGTCACCAACGATCAATACCCAGGATAATGTACATCAAGATGGCAATAATCCTTAAGAAAACAACAACGCTGACCAAATGATGAACGATGGGATGTTCAGAGGCTTTATGCAATTCATGCAACATCAGGCGAGAACGGCTCCTGTTCAAACTGCAGGTGGAAACACTGGCAATTCATGGACGGTCACCGCTAAATAGTTTAAGGAGCTAGGACCGCCGGAGTTTATTGGAGAGCCAAAACCATTTAAGGCAGAGACGTGTATAAAGCAGATCACCAAGATATTTGATGTATTGGGATGCTCCGAAGAGCAAAAGGTTCCCTTTGCCACCTTTATGTTGCGAAGAGAGGCATATTACTGGTGGGAATCTGTAAAGTGTACTCAACCAGCCGCACTGAAGATATCTTGGGAGAAATTCCAAGAACTGTTCAACGCAAGTACTTTCCCAAAAGTATTCATCACATGAAAGAGGTAGAGTTCATCAAGCTGGAGCAGAACAATATGACTGTGTCACAGTACGAAGCTAAGTTTGTCGAGTCTTCCCGGTTTGCGTCCCACTTGGTTAATAATGAAGAGAGAATGACGTGGATGTTTCTAAGAGGTTTGAAACCCGAGATACGTCAATACTTAATTTCTTACAAACTGTGTTTGTATTCAGATGTTGTAAATATGGCTCAGTTATTAGAGCGCGATAATGAGTCAACCCAACCAAGAGAGATCAGCTGACAAAATGATAATACTAGTGGTAGCAGTCATCGAAGCGGTGACAATAAACGTGGAGGGAATCAACATGCCAGAAATGGTAACCACTTCGGTGGTAATCATGGCCATGATAATAGAAGTGGAAATTTAAAGAAGAGAAGATTCAACAATGATGGAAAGATGTCATCACCAACACCTATTGTTAAGGAAGGGGAACAACATCCAATCGTATGTTACAAATGCGGAGGGGAGGGACATATCAGTCTGAACTATACGCAGAAATCCAAAGTGTCTTATAATTGCGGAAGAGAAGGTCACCTTGCCTGATTTTGTCATGCACCAAAGTCAAGTTCAGCTGGGATAGAGGCATCAAAGGCCATCCCAGACAAAACAAAACAGGTAGTTCGAGGGAGAGCGTTTGTCGTAACCTCCCGAAAAGCGAGGAATCCGAACGAGGTGATTACGGGTAAGCTAATCATAAACTCTAGCGAAGTCTATACCTTATTTGATACCGGTTCTACCCATTCTTTTATTTCTCCTACTTGCGCTCAACGTTTAAATTTGACTCTGGAGAAATTAGACTTTGATTTATCCGTTAAAACTCCGTTGGGAGAAACCTTCATTACATCCACTGTTTATAAGTCTTGTTTGATTCAAATCGGTAACCACATATTACCTGTCGATCTTATCTCCTTAAAAATACTTGCATTTGACGTGATTCTAGGGATTGATTGGTTAACTACTCATCATGCTAAAATTGATTATTTTCGTAAGGTTGTTAGCTTTCATATTCCTAATCAACCTATTATGCGAATTCAAGCGACCAAACCATTAAAATCAATCATGGTCATCTCAAGCCATAAAGCTATTCGTTTATTGAAAAACGGATGTCAAGCTTTCTTAGCTCATGTCACAGATTTAAAAAACAATACGTCAGATTTTAACCCAGTATCGACCTTTAACCCGGTACAAAACCCATTTCCAAAGCCCCATATTAAATGGATCCTATTGAACTCCAGGAGTTAAAAACCCAACTGCAAGAAATGTTAAACATCAGTTTCATTCGACCTAGTACGTCACCTTGGGGTGCTCCTGTTCTATTCGTGAAGAAGAAAGATGGAAGTATGCGACTTTGTATTGATTATCGGGAGTTAAATCATGTCACCATCAAAAATAGGTACACATTACCTCGCATTGATGACCTGTTTGACTAGTTGCAAGGCGCCAAATTCTTTTCAAAGAATGATCTTCGTTCTGGATAGCATCAGTTGAAGATTAAAACTGATGACATTCCAAAGACTGCTTTCAGAACTCGGTACGGGCATTATGAATTCCTAGTCATATCTTTTGGATTGACTAATGCTCCTGCTGCCTTCATGGATATGATGAACCGAGTATTTAAGGAATATCTGGATCACTTTGTGGTCGTCTTTATTAATGACATCCTCATTTACTCCAAAATTCGTGAAGATCATGAGCAACACTTGAGGCTGATACTCCAAAAGCTTTGTGAAAACAAGTTATATGCCAAGTTGAAGAAATGCGAGTTCTGGCTTGAGGAAGTAGCATTCCTTGGGCACGTGATATCAAATCATGGAATATCTGTTGACCCGGCAAAGATTGAAGCAATTCAAAGCTAGGAGCAACCTAAGTCAGTGACCGAAGAACGTAGCTTTCTCGGCTTAGCTGGTTATTATCGGAGATTCGTAGAAGGGTTTTCTAGAATCACTACTCCATTAACTCAGCTGACTCGGAAAGATAAAAAATTCGGTTGGAGTGAGGAATGTGAGAAGAGTTTTCAAGAACTCAAGAGAAGACTCATTTCAGCACCTGTTCTGACAATACCATTTGGCTCGGAGGGATTTGTCATCTACAGTGATGCTTCAGACAAAGGGTTAAGATGTGTTCTCATGCAACATGGGAAAGTCATAGCACATGCCTCACAACAACTCAAAGAATATGAGAGAAATTATCCTACTCATGATTTAGAGTTGGCAGCTATCATTTTTGCGCTTAAGATTTGGAGGCATTACATGTATGGAGAGAAGGTGGAGATCTATACGGATCATAAAAGCCTCAAATATTTTTTCACTCAAAAGGAACTCAACATGCGACAACGACGATGGCTTGAGCTATTGAAAGATTACGATCATATCATTCAATACCATCCTGGAAAAAATAAACGTATGGGAGCTGTCGTTGACACTCCTAAATTAACCTCACTTTCACTTTACAATTTATAATAATTAGCACAGTAGCAAGTAAAGATCGATCCCACAAAGAGTAAAGTTGTTTTAGAATTATTCTACTATTTCAACAGAAAATAAAGATGGGGGTTTTTGAAAATTATTTTTAAACTAAGAGAATAAGAATTAATTATGAAATTAACCAAATATGTAAAAACTTTAGTTCTGCAGTTCAGTTTCACCAAGTACAATAATCAATTAATCAAGTTATTATTATTTTTCCTTCAATGAAATTATTAGCCCTAGATAACAATAAGCTCTGCTATCCAAAATTCTCCATAGATTATCACTGTATGAAACAAGCTCTCCACCAGATTCTAACTAGCATACAACCTAGAACAAGCTCTCTAGATTTAATATGATAGAAGCATTAAGAAATAGAGAATTAGGCTAATCCAAGCAACAAACACATAAGCTCGATTTGTTTAACTTGTTTTCTGATAATCTTAGTAATAAAAAAAAGCTTGTCCACAATTATTCTTACCAAGTTGCTACTTATGATGAAGACAGTTATCAATTACACGTATTACCAATCTTAATCTAGCATACGATAATGATCAAACTAATTCAATTGGCCATATTAAATTAATTAAATCAATTAGCATGTTATCAATGAAAACAGATTATCAGAAGAAATTTCACACAAGAATGAATAAATAATAATACTCAATTAATCAATTACTTGTAACAAGGATTCACCTCCCTTTAGAATTGAATAAAAAGAACTAGCTTGACATGCTCTTGAGTCTGCACTCTAATAGATGATAGTTGATAATTGAATGAATAAAATCCTGACTCTCATCCTCTATTTATAGTGCTAGACAAAGTCCTAAATCCTATAGGAATTAGAAATCCAAATCCTAAAAGGAATTACAAATTAGACTAATTTCCAATAAGAAATGAAATTTAATTTAGAAATAAATCTTAATATAAAATAAATCCTAAATCTAATAGAAATAGTAAGCCCACAATTGCCATGTGAATGATTTCCATGTCGCATTCGGATTTTCAATTGCCACATGAATGATTTCTATGTGAGCTGATTAAGGCTATACGTGTGAAATCAAATAAATCCAGTCCACTTCATATTCTTTTGCTCCCCACGTAAGATGGCCATTAATTCCTTGAAAAGTGGCCCACATGCTAATTTTTAAATAATAATACTTGCCAACCCAATTGATTAGAATTGCCAGAAACCATGATCAGCTAGGAAGTTTTAATAATCCGTGTAGTAGAAATTCATGAAATTCGTGGCTCACTTGACTTTTAGTTCCCTTGATCCATTAATGCTCCATCTGTCTCTGAATTATTTTAAAATCGCGGAACCCTTCAATTGTACCTGAAATAAAAATATAACAACAATGAGTGTATTTAGGCACAAAATAAATATAAAAGATTAAACATTAAGGGATAAAAATATAATATATTTCATACTCATCAAATTCCCCCACACTTATCTTTTTACACGTCCTCATGTGAACCAAAAGTTTGATTTCCAAAAAAATTCTATTCAACCATTATGTCAAAAGATTTCAAGGTGCAAATCATGATTATCAACACTAAATTTGCAGAAATCTAATCAACGCCTTATCAATCAACTCACAATTTACAACCTTACCATTTCACCAATGAATTTCATTAAATCAAAATGTAGCCACATAAGTAAATTTCCCAAAATCATCATACTTACTCAACTTAGTTACCATGGAGCAAAAACTGTGCACACTGACTCACAACTGAGAACAAATTTTTCTTGCTTTTTAAGTTTTTTCATAGAACGTTCTTTTTAGCACAGATGAATGTATTTTCATGCTTCTTTTTTTCTTATATATTTTTTTCTTTTCTTGACATGTGCAATGTCTCCTTTTCTTAGGCTTTTTAGAGTTATCAATTAGCGAACTTTCCACCAACGACTCCCAAACCAGATGATCTTAGGGAGCTAGGTGTAGAGACACCCCTAAGGCTTGTTTATTCAAGTAACAAAGGCCACAAAAGTCGACTAGTCAAGCTGCTTTTATCCATCGTACTTTTTAGCGTGAATATCGATGCTTCCCGAGGCTTAGATACACAGTTATTTAGCACAATGGACATTGAAGCAGATTTTTAATTTTTTTTTTCTTTTTTTTCTCTTTTTTTTTCATTCATCATTTTTTCACATGGTTCTAAAATAACATAAACAAGTTAAACAGTTCTAAGTCGTGAAATCAATGCACATAGACAACTCCATAAATAACTTAGCCAAATAAACATGTTTCTCATATTCAAGTACTCGTGTATCACAAATTCAATTCAAATCAATTACTATGGATCATGGCTTAGTTGTCATCATTCATTAACAAATTAAGCATCAAACATATTCTGAATTTCAGTATTAATTTTCAATCTTTGACTTTAACCTTCGAACACATAGGCAAATAGAACCATGGAATCCAAGTTTTCAGAATGGTTTCAATTTTTTTAACTTCCCATCAAAATTGGAGTATTATTCCTACATAAAATAAAACCTAAATCTCCCCCCCACACTCAGACCTTACATTGTCCCCAATGTAAGAAAATCATGCAAAGAAAAAAAATACTACTAGCGAACATGCAATAAAAAATACTAAAAAGTAAAGGGATAGAAAAATCAAATCTGAGATCTTGGGTTGCCTCCCAAGCAGCTGCCCGTGTTTAACGTCATTGGCTTGACGTCGTGCCTCTCTTCTCAACTTTTATAGATCGGATCGTCTAGCTCCACCATCTCATTATTTTCCACCTGATGCTCCTGATAGAAAGGCTTTAATCTATGTCCATTCACTTTAAGGATCTTGTTTGTACTAGGGCTTTGAATCTCAACTGCACCATGAGGAAACATATTAGTGATAACAAAAGGACCAACCCATCTAGATATCAATTTACCTGGAAATAACTTAAGCCGAGAATGATATAGCAAAACTTTTTATCCCACAATAAAGGTTTTCCGCATAATCTGCTTATCATGAAAAGCTTTGGTCTTTTCCTTGTAAATCTATGAACTTTTACAGGCTTCATTCCTCAATTCTTCCAACTCTTATAACTGCAATTTCCTGTGTAAGCCAGCTACCTCCAAACTCATGTTGCACTGCTTGATTGCCCAAAAAGTCCTATGCTCCAACTCAACAGGTAAGTGGCATGGTTTTCCAAACACAATCCTGTATGGTGACATCCCAATAGGTGTTTTGTACGCAGTTCTATAGGCCCAAAGTGCATCATCTAATCTTAGACTCCAATCCTTTCTGCTTGGGTTGACTACCTTCTCTAAAATGGATTTGATCTCTCGGTTAGACACCTCAGCTTGACCATTACTCTGCGGATGGTAGGATGTAGAAACCTTATGTAGAACATTGTATTTCTTGAACAAAGCCGCTAACATCCTGTTGCAAAAGTGGGTTTCGCGATCACTAATGATGGCTCGTGGTGTTCCAAACCTGACAAATATGTTAGTCCTAACAAAATCTGCAACAACTTTAGAATCGTCAGTCCTAGTGGCTTTAGCTTCCACCCATTTTGAGACATAATCAATAGCCAAAAGAATATATAAATTTCCAAAGGATGAAGGGAAAGGTCCAATAAAATCTATACCCCAAACATCAAAAATCTCAACAACTAATATAGGAGTTTGGGGCATTTGATTTCGTTGAGAAATATTCCCCGTCCTTTGGCAATTAACACATGTTTTACGAAACAGATAGGATCTTTAAAAAGCGATGGCCAATAAAAACCACTTTCCAAAACTTTATTAGCAGTTCTTTTTGGGCCAAAATGTCCTCCACAAGCATAAGAATGACAAAAGGAAAGAATAGATTGAAATTCATTGTTAGGCACACATCGTCTAACTATTTGGTCAGCACAAAATTTCCATATGTATGGATCATCCCAAACATAGTGTCTAGCATCACTTTTTAACTTTTCCTTTTGGGATTTGGAAAATTCTTTAGGAAAATATGCATTTACCAAATAATTCACCGTATCTGCATAACAAGGACTCTCAGTATGGATGGAAAGTAACTGCTCATCCGGGAAAGAATCATGTAACGATAGCTCCTCCTCGTCTCTCAGTAGCCTACTCAAGTGATCCGCTACTAAGTTGTCCGCACCTTTCTTATCCTTGATCTCTAAGTCAAATTCTTGTAGGAGCAGAATCCATCGAATAATCCTTGCTTTAGAATCCTTCTTGGTGAGCAAATACCTGAGAGCAGCATGGTCAGAATAAACTATAATTTTAGTACCAAGAAAATATGATCGAAATTTATCTAAAGAAAAAACCACAGATAAAAGTTCTTTTTCAGTTGTGGAATAGTTAATCTGAGCCTCATTCAAAGTCCTCGAAGCATAGTATATGGCATGAACGGCTTTGTCAATCCTTTGTCCCAAAACAGCCCCCACTGCATAGTTGCTTGCATCACACATGATCTCAAATGGCAACTTCCAATTTGGTCGTTGAATGACAGGAGCAGAAGTTAATAATTTCTTTAAAGTGTCAAAAGCCTCCTTGCATTCATCATCAAACTGAAAGTTCACATCTTTTTGCAACAACTTACATAAGGGTAATGTAATCTTCGAGAAGTCTTTGATAAATCTTTGATAAAATCCTGCATGACCAAGAAAAGAGCGAATCTCCTGCAAGCTGATGGGGTAAGGCAAAGCAGATATAACATCTATCTTAGCTTTATCAACTTCAAGACCTTATGCAACTAGATCATGATGCAAACGAGTCACACATTTTTCCATCTATAACAGAATTTTAGTCCAACATGCCTCAGTGAATTATCCGGATTCAAGAATGAAAGTTCAAACTAAGCCATAGACATAATATCATACACTCAAGCAATCTATACATGCTATAAAAATGCTGTGTGTATGTGTTGTGTTCACCAAAACTTGACTAAAGCACAAAATACACATGTGAACTTGCTCAAAACAGAAAATTGCAGTCTAAATCAAGATTTATGTATACTAATGCAACAAAGACTATTCTGACATATCAAAACCAGCTAGGGTTTAACAATGGGTTTAGACTGCTTTCTTTTTACTCACGAGGGCAATTTTTGCACTTTCCCGCGGTGTTTATTGCTATTTTTTTATTTATTTATTTTTATACAGCGAGTGCATTTTACGCTCCATCTCGCCCCTTCAAAAGAGTCAATAATTCAGCTCAAGAAGGTTTCAAGATAGCTTTTTCTTTTTCTCTTTTTTTTTATAACATACCCATGTGTCCCCAAAGTTTGATTATCAAGCAATGCAACATATAATTCTTATGCCTACAAGAAATTGTGAACACGGCAGTGTAAACCAAAAGCATCTAAACAGCATCATGGATCATATCATGTAAATCATTATAGCTAAGCTTAAGATATCCATTAAATTCAACAATCCTTTAGGATTCAAATTCATCATTGGCTAGAATTTGTGAGACATGCACTAAACAACAAATGCAACTAAACATAAACTAACACACCTAATAATGACTAAAAATAGAAAAATTTGTTGCAATTGTTATCCAACACAAACATGCAAAATTTAAACTAATCATGCGAACACTATATGTAACTACCCTACTACCCAATACCCCAAAACATTAAAATATTCATTGTCTCAATGAATGAAGGTATAGGGCTAGAGAAACTCCCCTACTTCTCAGCTGCACCACCCTCGTCGGGTGGTGAATCCGATGGTGGAAATGGCACGGTAGTCCCAAACTGTGGCCACTCAAGCGTAGTCCCCTACTGTGCAAACGACTACGCTAGTGACCTTGTCAACCCTGTAGCAAACGCTGCAAAGTTATCATACATCGTATCGACCTTCCGCTCCAAACTTGAATCGCCGATCCCCAAGAGTAGCTTGATTTGCTGCTCGAGCGACGTTCCCGTTTCAGTTTATGTGTAGCGTGGTGGGCGGCACCTAGGATGCGGGTTGAATGATGAAACCTTTTCCCCTCAGATGTGGTTCTCCTCCACCTTGATCCTCGAATTTAGTAATCATCACATGAGTGATATCTTGACTAGGCATTTGCATCATTCATCATCCCACTAGACTCCTTGTTGTGCTACAGACTCACAAATCACTGCAGACGCGTGTGGGATACTCCCCGTAGTGCTCCCCTCATATAACATAATATGTTCCGAATAATGAGATAGCCTACATCGATGTATTTTCCTGTGATTATTCCCCACAAAATGATAGCCCTTTCAGTGGTGATTTCATGCTGATGCGTTGAAGGTACAAGCTTTGCACATATGAACAAATTCCATGCCTTTGCAAAGCAATTCAGGGTTGAGGGTGGGAAAGTGCGAGGCTCATTAGTTCCTGCCCTACAAGTCCACTGCATTCCTGGAATGCATAAGTCAGTGATAACTTCTACCAAATTCGTCTCAAAATGGGCAGACTCGACCCAATTATCATTCCTAGTCGGTGGATTATTGAGTATTCTGAAAGCTTCCCTGATTGCCTGAGGTGTGTACTCAACTTCAACTCCTTGAACCATTGATGAACCACTCATAGTATCTTCAGCATTAGCATAAAATTCTCGCACAATACCCATGGGAGCAGGCATAAGAGTTGCACAAAATCATCGCCATCCTCTTTCTCTAATTATATTCCAAAGTTGCCCATCTTGCTTCCCATGTTTGAAGCCTCGTTCATTTACGAACGTCTTTGTCACTATGTGATAGTACTCTGTTTGTGCCTCCAGACTGAGAAACATAGTTTGATCCACAATGTCCTCATCTTGACTACTGGAAGAAGATGATGATGATGGAGCGACAGATCGTGAACGCTTAGGACCCATTGCTAGGAATGAATAATAGTAGAAATCTGCTTGATGGAATTGGAAGAGTAATAACTGATGAATGGACCACCCCCAAACTTGATTTGTACACACCAAAACCCTAGTTTTATCAGTGAGGGTTGTGATGTGGGTAGAATAACTGATGTGCATGACGTGGGATGAGTTGAACGGATTGAGAAGAGACTATGACTATCTGCTTTATCAATTTGTAACTGTTTAGAGAAGAGGAATCGTGTGCGTTGTGGAGATTGAGGGAATATGGCTCTCTGTTAAATCAAGTGATAGAAGTTATGAGTCACAACACGTTTTTAAAACTTAAAAATTTTTCAATGTCCAATGCTGCGCGGCCGCATGGATTTGAGTAGGACAATGGCGCGAGTAGCGGTTATCGCTACGGGTATGATTAACGCAGCTTGTGCCTTGTGGTTCATCAATGCTTTCTTGGCGCAGCTACGCATCCCTATTTTTCTGCACTATCATTCTGCATTTTCAATACATAACACAGTGATGACTTCTTTTTAATTCTCCTGCATAAACACCAATTAACCATGTTAAAATATTAGCTACTGAATACGCAAACATGACCATATAATAATCATACTCTTATATTATGCTCAAACACAGTCCAATGCAAATTCAGTTACCACCGCACTTATGCAAAACAAATCAACTATCATAATTAAAAATGAAAATGAACTAACCAAAACAATCAAAACAAAATAATTAAAATGTAGAGATAGAAACAATGGGTTGCCTCCCATCAAGCGCTAAGTTATAGTCAATTAGCTTGACTATCTCTGACTTTTTATGTTGAAGAAAGAATTGAGGTGACTTTCTATCTGTTAACCTCGCCACCAAAGTAATGCTTTAGCCGCTGTCCATTCACTTTAAACGGCTTGTCTGGGATCTTATCGAATACTTCTACCGCACCATACGAGAAAACTGTCTTCACCATGAATGGCCCTGACCACCTTGATTTGAGCTTCCCATGAAAAAGTTTAAGTCTAGAATTGAAAAGCAAAACTCTTTTTCCCAGCTAAAATGTTCTCTCTATGATCTTGCGATCATGCCATTTCTTCACCTTCTCCTTGTACAGCTTTGAGTTTTCATACACCTGTAATCGGAATTCGTCCAACTCATTGAGTTGGAGTAGTCGCTTCTCCCCTGCATCTTTCAAATCAAAATTGAGCTTTTGAATAGCCCAATATGCCTTATGATCTAGCTCCATAGAAAGATGATATGCTTTGCCATAAACTAGCTGAAAATGTGATATGCCCAATGGAGTCTTGTACGCAGTCCTATATGCCCAAACAACATCATCAAGCTTTAAAGACCAATCTTTTCTAGTGGGATTCATAACTTTTTCCAGAATTCTTTTAACTTCCCGATTTAAAACTTCTGCTTGACCATTCGTTTGTGGGTGATAAGCTGTAGCAATGCGATGGTTCACCTCATATTTAGCCAACAAAGTTGTAAATTGCCTGTTGCAGAAATGACTGCCTTCATCACTAATGATGGCCCTTGGAGTCCCAAACCTCGTGAAGATACTTTTTTGTAAAAACCTGAGGACTACTTTGGCATCATTTGTTGGGAGAGTTGCTACTTCTACCCAGTTCGATACATAATCCACTGCGAGCAAGATGTAAATATTTCTGCAAGAAGAAACTAAAGGACCCATGAAATCTATCCCCCACACAACAAAAATTTCCACTTCGAGGATTGTGTTCAATGGCATTTCATTTCTTTTCGAAATGTTCCCAACTCTCTGACATCTGTCACATTTCTGGACAAAATTGTACGCATCCTTGAAAATTGTTGGCCAGTAAAATCCTGCTTGTAGCACTCTAGCTGTTGTTCGCTCTCCACCATCGTGACCCCAATACACAGAAGCATGACAATCCTGCAGAATCCCCTCGATCTCACTATACGGGATACACCTTCTTATCATCTAATCAGCACATTGTTTGAATAAATATGGCTCATCCCATATAAACCATTTCACATCATGCATGAATTTCTTCTTTTGATAACCAACCAAGTCAGAAGGTACCATCTTACTCACCAAGTAGTTCGCGTAGTCTGCAAACCATGGCATTTCCCCTTTCACCACAAATAACTGTTCATCTGGAAATGATTCATTGATTACAACTTTGTCATCTACGTCCCTTTCTGGATTCTCTAGTCGAGATAAGTGGTCTGCCACTTGGTTCTTAGTTCCCTTTTTGTCCTTGATCTCTAGATTAAACTCCTGCAATAGTAATATACATCTGATCAAACGGGTTTTGGCATCCTTCGTTGCCATTAAGTGTCAAATTTTCGCGTGATAAGTGTACACTATCACCTTTGTACCAATCAGATATGCTCAAAATTTATCAAAGGTATACACCACTACCAATAACTCTTTCTCTGTGGTGGTGTAGTTCAATTGCGCATCAGTAAGGGTCTTGCTGGCGTAATAGATCACATGAAAAATTTTCTCCTTTCTCTGACCCAAAACAGCGCCCACATCGTAATCACTGGCATCACACATCAACTCAAATACAAATCCCAATCTGGAGCAGTAATAACTGGTGCTAAAGTTAATTTCCTCTTCAAGTGCTCAAATGCCGACATGCAAGCCTCATCAAATTTAAACTGTGCATCTTTCTCCAATAAACTACATAGTGGTTTAGTTATCTTGGAGAAGTCCTTGATGAATCTGCGGTAGAAGCCTGCATGTCCAAGAAAACTGCGAACACCTTTTACTGAAGTAGGTGGTGGCAAGTTCTCAATAGTTTCTAGCTTAGCCCTGTCCACCTCGAGTCCCTTCTTTGAAACCTTGTGTCCTAGAATTATTCCTTCTTGTACCATAAAATGGCACTTCTCCCAGTTCAATACTAAATTCGTTTCAACACACCTTCTCAAAACCATCACCAAATTCTCAAGGCATAAATCAAAAGAATCCCCAAATACCGAGAAATCGTCCATGAATACCTCCACATTCTGTTCCACCATATCCGAAAAAATAGCCATTATGCATCTTTGGAAGGTGGCTAGAGCATTGTACAATCCGAAAGACATCCTTCTGAAAGCAAACGTGCCATATAAACATATGAATGTTGTCTTTTCCTGGTCTTCTGGAGCTATAACAATTTGGTTGTAGCCTGAATATCTGTCCATAAGGCAATAATACTCGTGACATGCTAGTTTGTCCAACATCTGATCGATAAAAGGCAGTGGGAAATGATCTTTCCTCATAGCTTTGTTAAGCCTGCGATAGTCCATACAGACTCTCCACCCTATCACTGTTTGTGTTGGAATCAACTCATTATTCTCATTTAAAACCGCGGTCATACCACCCTTTTTTGGTACACATTTCACTGGGCTCACCCATGAACTATCTAAAATCGGATAGATTATGCCTGCATCCAGCTATTTCAATACTTCTTTCTTGACCACTTCTTTCATTATCGGATTAATTCTTCTTTGTTGCTCCACCGACAGCTTACTATTATCTTCCAGCAGGATCTTATGCATGCAAAAAGAAGGGCTGATCCCTTTTATGTCTGTTATAGTCCATCTAATAGCCGACTTGAACTCTCTAAGGACTCGTAGCAGTTTTTCTACCTTAAAAGATGTTAGTGCAGAAGAAATAATCACTGGTAGCTTTGACTCTTTATTTAAAAATGCATACCATAAATGATCTGGAAGTTATTTCAATTCAAGTTCTGGAGGTGTCTCAAGAGATGGCTTCAATTTTACTAACGTTTCTCCAGCTTTCTTCAATGGCTCAACATGTGTTTTGAATTTTTTGAATTTTGGAGTAGTATCAAGAATTTGCACAAGTTCTTTAAATTCCTCATCCTCTAGTTCTGAATTTTCAGCAATGACACTTCTCAACGGTTCATGACTCATCAAACTCTCCACTTCATTATTTACGACTTGATCCACCAAATCAACCCGAAAGCATTCTTCTTCATCTGTCAGAAACTTCATCACCTTGAATACGTTAAAGGTAACCTCCTTATCATGAACACGCATAGTGAGTTCCCCTTTCTGCACGTCTATCAAAGTCCTTTCTGTGGCTAAGAATGGTCTCCTAGTATGATTGGTATACTCTTATCTTCTTCATAATCTAAAATGATGAAGTCAGCTGGAAAGATGAATTTATCCACTTTTACCAATACATCTTCAACTATTCCCCGTGGATAAGTAATGGATCTGTCAGCTAGCTGTAGAGAAATATTTGTTGGCCTTAGAGCCGACAATCCCAACTGGTTGAATACTGACAAGGGAATCAAATTTATGCTTTCCCTAAGATCACATAGACATTTACTGAAGCTCATCTTTCCGATCGTACATGGAATTGTGAAACTGCCCGGATCCTTATGCTTTGGAGGTAATTTGCGCTAAAGCACTGCACTGCATTCCTCTGTCAAGGCCATTGTCTCAAACTCTTTTAATCTCCTCTTCCTTGACAATATACCCTTCATAAACTTTACATAACTCGGCATCTGTTCCAATGCCTCAGCCAAAGGTATATTAATCTGTAGTTTTTTAAAAACCTCCAAGAACTTGCTGAACTGCTTATCTTCCTTCTGCTTATTCAATCTCTATGGATATGGAACTGGAGGGTGAACAAGTGGTGTTTTACTCACGGCTTCTCTTGAACTCGCGGGCTTCTCTGAACTAACCTTTGTTATCCTCTTTTCGCGTAACTCGTCAGAACCTTCATGGTTTTCTTTCTTCTCGAGACCACAATTTTTGCCTCATGGCTGTTCCACGCTTCTGTTCATTTAAGCATGCTTGCCATTTGCCCCATTTGAGTTTCCAGATTTTTAATAGCCACTGTCTGGCTTTTAATCATCACCTCTGTATTTTCCATATACTTCATCATCATCTCCTCCATTTCTGATTTATTTTCTTGCTGAGGTGCAGCTGGAGTGTGATGTTGTTGTTGAGAAAATCCCGGTTGAAAAGGTGGTCTTGGTGTAAACTGAGGCTGAGCTGGCTATGACTGAAATTGGTGATTCGGTTGAAACTAATTTTGTTGATTTCCCTGATTATTTGACCAAATGAAATTTGGATGGTTGTGGTTGTTGGGGTTGTATGTGTTCTGAAATTGTCCTTGATCCTTCCTATAATTGCTCACATACTGAACTGACACCAAACTGATAGCACATTGATCCATTGCATGTGACCCTACACAAATCTCACATACAAAGGCAACTGTCTTCGCCTTACTCTCTGTCAATGAATCAATTTTCTTCGCCATGGATGTCATCTGTGCTGACAGCTGAGTGATAGCATCCACTTCCAATAAACCTGCAACTCTGGGCTATGGCATCCTGGCTGTAAGGTTTTGAAAATAATTCGCTGCCATTGTCTCGATAAGGTTATAAGCTTCCTCATAACTCTTTGCCCATAATGCTCCTCCTGTAGCTGCATCTATAATCGGTCTTGACTGCCATCCCAATCCATTATAGAATGTGTTGATAACCATCCAAACAAGCATGACATGGTGTGGACACTTCCTTAGAAATTCCTTATATCTCTCCCAGACTTCATATAAAGATTCACCCTGTTGTTGCTCAAACTGGGAAATTTCTATCCTCGTCTTCGCAGTCTTAGCCATTGGGAAAAACTTGGCTAAGAATTTATGTGCTAAGTCCTCCCATGTGGTGATAGATCCTGGAGGTAAAGAGTGAAGCCAACTTCTTGCTTTATCTCGCAGTGAAAATGGAAACAGCCTTAGTCTGATAGCATCCTCTGTCACCCCGTTGTATATGAAGGTATCACATATTTCGATGAAACTCAATAGGTGTTCATTAGGATCATCTGTAGCAGCACCCCCAAACTGTACCGAATTCTGCACCATTTGAATAGTGCCCGACTTAATCTCGAAGGTGTTAGCTGTTATCGCTGGTCTGACTATACTTGACTGCACTCCATTAATATTCAGCATCGAATAATCTCTTAAAGCCCTTTGTTCCTCCCTTTGCTCTTCGACAGCCATAGTAGATGTTGCGGTTTCTAACTCTGCTTGTATATTTTTATGTGCTCTTGATTTCCAACCCCTACCGTTGATGTTGTCCTATAAAGGTGTTACCTCAGGATTGGAGGATCGAGTGCGCATATACTATATACGAGTGCCTGAAACAAGAAATAAAAATAGAAATGAGACAAGATTAGAATTGTCTAAGTCATACAATTTAGCTTAAAATTGATGATAATAATAAAATTAAATGCCTTTCCCTGGCAACGGCGCCAAAAACTTGTTGCCTCCTTTTTAGTTCTTAAAAAAGGACTCTAACTCATGCAAGCATACATGGGTCAACAAGTAATACAGAGTAAGTAAAGTATCGATCCACGGAGAAAGGTTTCTAATTTAAACTATTATGCATCAACTATATCACTATTTTTATATGCTTAAACGAACGTTATGATTTTGAATGAATATAAACTAAATAATAAATAAAAGAAGAATAATAAAATGATAAATCAAATCTGGAAATATTGGGATCCTAACTTAATTTAATAGTTCATCTAAATATCACCATCATGCAAGATTATTCACGTACCACAGAAAATTAGCCAAGAGCACGAATGTAGACATAACCATTTTCCAATAAATTATGACCTATTTACATAATATCCACATACAATAGAAAGCATGTAATCATCAATAAAACCAAAATCACTATATTTCTATGTGAAATTGCCGCCATATTGAATTTAAGCACATGCCCTTATGTAACTCACACGGTGAAATAGTATATGTCTATCTGATTCACAAAGTATAAAGCTAAGCAATTCAGCCCCATACATGCATGCTATCATGAGTACAACCATACTCGCAGGTTTTTTTTTAATTCCATACAAGTACATAAAATGAATGGTGATCAAGTATTCATGCAATCAAATCAACCATAAAAGAAATTCCTGATGATACACTAACAATCCAGCAATCAAGCCATCAATTAGACTTCATATTAAAATACGTTAGAATCCCATAATGGAGTGTAGTTCATGTCTGAACCAAAAGCTATTATGGGATTAGAGTAACACATGAAAAATAATTAAATAGTTGAAAGAGAAGATAGAATTGATCAAACCCAATTACAGATTATAATCCAAACATGATGTTCAAATCCTCAATACTCTCCAGCAACATAACAGTAGTTCGTAGTTGATGATTGAATTCTAAAGAAGAGATATAAAATATTAAGTTTATGCTTGGATCCTAGTTGGAATTCGCTCAAAGCGTAGAACCCAAGTTCTCTAATACGAAAAACTCATCAAAAATCAAAGATGATCGCATCTGGTACCGACCAGAGTAGTTTATACCAACTCAAACACTTAAAAATTCAAAAATAAAATAAAGTCAAGAATCTAGTTGATTGATTGCCGCAACCCGTAGCGTAATCCCTTTTGTAATGCTGGTAGAAGCCAAGGTGTGCCAAATATGTTATATTCTTAGGTTGATGGCATGGTGCGCGTGTTGCGACTTTATCATTATACTTGGCCATATTGACTCTGAAATCTGCAATCTTGTGTTCTACTTGCTTCCTTGTCATGCTGCTACTGATTCTTTGACATTCTACTCTTGCTTCCTTGTCCATCAATGCTCAGTTTCTTTTGTCCACTCGACCCTCTTGTCATGCCTTTACTGATCTCATACCACCTACCAACGCCGAGCTATGCCATTTTCCTGCACTTTTACACCATAGGAGTTCTCAGTATATGCAATGCAAAATAACGCAAAATGCAACTAACAACACACTAAAATGTACTTAAGATGGGCATAGTTCTCGTGAATTTATATCCAATAAGTAGGTATAAAACCCACTTATCAGCAAGTCGCACTGAGTCGCTATGGGAAGGCATGGTTCAGCTTCATTTGTGCCAACATGATCCCGACTCGTCACCTGAGCGACATGACTAAGGATAGAGCGATCCTGTTATTCGCAATTGTTATGGGCCTGAACATAGATATTGGAGTTCACATCCATGAGTCGATCATGAAGGCGATCAAGAGCGCCACCTCATCGAGACTTCCACATCCTTCTATGCAAGAAGGAATGTATCCATTGGGGGCCAGAAGAGATAGATTTGCCACTCATGTTCATCATTGACCATCAGACCATCTCACACTTCAATGCGTGGGACGGGGTTGCTTCTCATGTCAAAGGCGAAGGATATGGGCCACCCACCGAGCCACCTCCTACACCTAAGCTTGAGCCATCACAGCCACCAGACGCAAGCCCAGCTTCACAAGGACTATTGAAAGATATTATGGCATCCCTTACCCTGATGCATCAGAATCACGACGCTAAGGCTCAAAAGCAGCATAGGCATATTGCAGAAGTGGCCTAGAGGTAGGACATAGCCATGCGATGTCGGTGAAATTTGGTCAATACGATGAGCGATATATACCTACAGTGTCTGATGGCGAGGATCTTTGAGTTCACGCCATTCCAGTTCTTAGAGCCTCTTGTCTTCCCACCATACCCTCCACCATCACTGTCTGCCAAAGCTGATGAGGACAATGTCGCTGCTAAGTGACCAAACTTCAGGGAATCCCTCTTGTATAAGAGTGATCTATGTTTAGATATGAGGGCATTGCTCACCTTAAGTTTGGGGGTGTTAGGGCCTATTATCTTTTTATTTTTGTCTACTGCCATGTTAGGTTGCCATATTTAGTACTTTGCTTATGTTTTTATCAGTATTGTGGTGCAGTCATTTTAAACTATGGAACTATGGGATTATGTTTTGGATTTTTATTATTATGGATGCCATGAATTGTGTTAGTTATTATTTATTAATGCTTTGATTATTATTAGCATGCTTGTGGTTTATAGCCATCTTTTTAGGGCTTATACAGATTTTTATGCTTGTGTCATGTTGCTGGCTTTATTACCGTATTTTGAGCTGTTATTAAGCAAGGGTGGTATATTTATCATTAATTTTTTATTGTGGCTAATGACAAGTGCCAAGTAATTATGTCTATCGCTTAGAGTCGTGCCAAGCATGTATGAGCTAGGGTTTGTTCAATCGATAAGTTTAGATTGTTATTGATCTGTCCTTCTTAGCAAGCACTGACCAACTATGTTAACTAGTTTTTTTTTTCGAATTTAGTTTGCGTGTTTATTGCTTTGAGAGTTTGTTAACTCTTATAAACTTTCATTTTTATAAGGTAATAAAAGATTTAGACGTTTATACAGTTTTGGATCTTGGATTCTGGCATGTTGACATATAAAAAAAATGAAATGAGAATAAAAAGAAAAAAAGATTTAATATCGAAAGTTTTGCGGTGGGTCGAGATGGAGCGTAAAACGCACTCGCCCATAAGCACGGGACCGATGTTGAGACGGAGCATAAAATGCACTCACCGAATAATTTTCGAAGTTTGAAAAATCTAATTTAGCTTATGTTGATTACGTGGCCTTTACTACTCAAGTTATTAGATTCATAGGGGTGTTCTACACCTAGTGCCCTAAAGTCATCTAGCTTGGGAGTCACTGATCAAAAGCTCATTAATGGGTAGTTCTGATTAGCCTAAGGTAATTAAGGACTGTCCGAGTTAGATTTTACTATCTTCATGCTAGAGTCTTTTGATCCTTTCCTACATTTGCATCTTATTCTTAATGCTTGTTGAATTTTTAAGTTACGAAGTTTTCATATTGGTATTAACAATAGATTGTGCGAAATTATTTGAGCTATGATTAGTTAGGACGGTTGGTCTCCACACACACACATAGAATGGATTGAATACAGTCTTATGCTTGAAATTGAATAAATCCTTACTCCTATCTGTATTTTCCCTGTTCTCTAGGAGTAGCTATGATCGAGCTTAGAAGTCATGATACTAGTTTACAATTATATTTTTCTTTCGCGTGTCTTTTACTATTGTTAGTGTTATGTTAGATAGTCTGCTCGAGGAAAAGCAAAGACTTAAGTTTGGGGGTATTTCATGAGTGGGATTTATACCCGCGAATCGGATACTTTATGACTTAAATGGTTGCCTGATCTCGTAGATTTTATTTAGTTTTATATGATTATAGTGTTATTATGCTCAACCAAAGTATTGCAGGGCTTTACAGGACTTATATGGCTTTCAAGGGCAAAATGGGCAATTTCCATACACTGGCGCCGCAGCTCCAATGCCCAGTCTATATCTCGCGCTGTAGTGTGAGCCCCTGGTCCTTGTTGATGTCATCCTGGCACTACAGCGCCATAATTCCATCTTAGACTCACGCTGCAGTGCGAGCTCTGGTCTTTTTGTTGACGACGTGGCGCCTCAGCGCCACCATAAGCCTTATTGCCCGCGCCGCAGCTCCACCTCCGGAGCCCAGGCAGAGAAGGGCTTGGTTTGACCTAGAAAAAGAGGGGAGATGATATAAGAAGGAAGCAAGCCTCTGCAATATATATCATATATCATATATCATATAATCGGATAGTTTAGCTTCGGATAGAATATTTTTCTCTTTTCTTCTGTAATCTTTCTCTAGTTCTTAGTGAATGTTTGTAAATATAGATTAGGTAGTTTAGGGAGAAGTCTGGGATTTCCTTGGAGCAACAAGAGCAGTGAGCTACACGGATTGAAAAGCCTGAGAGGAGCAGAATGCTTGGAGACTGAAGAACCTCGATAGAGTTTATTCTTGTCCATTTATTTCCTCTGATTTTGTAGTCCATTAATGTTGTCTTTATTGCTACTTATATTTTGTTAAATAGCTATGAACTGAGTATTGGCTCTAAGGTTATGATGGAACCCTTTGTTATTTAAATTAACTGTCTTATCTCTTTTGTTGGCACCATATGATTTGGTTTAATTTATTCATGCTTAATGATTCTCGCTAAGATATTAGCGATGATTTTGGTAATCTACATGATATTGAAAGAAGGATTGTAGATTTACACCTAAATATATTGGCATGTGATTATGGGTTTCGACTGCATAAGTTGTGCATAGAATAGACATATATGTGTGCGCCACGTGTAACCTATTTGAGAACTTATG
Source organism: Panax quinquefolius (assembly GCA_020205615.1). Taxonomy (NCBI): domain Eukaryota; kingdom Viridiplantae; phylum Streptophyta; class Magnoliopsida; order Apiales; family Araliaceae; genus Panax; species Panax quinquefolius. Next base: position 84,252,816 of record CM035162.1, read on the forward strand.
CATTAATCCTTGTTAGATTAGTTCGCATAGACATGTTCTCGGAGAGGATCTGGAGAGGATATGTTTGTGCATACATCGATAGAGGTGTATGAGCACATGTGTGTTCTCGGTCGACAAATTTTTGTGACCATTAAGACAAAAGAGAGAAGGGTAGGTAGTTTGATGAAGCATAGCACGCCAGGTGTTCAACAGAATGCCTGTGTGGGGGTGAAGTTGTAACCTTAGCTTGTAATTCCTTCGATTACCATTCGTTATCCATTTATTTGCTTTGATAATTAGTTATAACTAGATTAATTAGACTTCCATTTATTGATGTTCGAATAAGACTTTAACGATACAAAGTCGGTACTTGGTAAATATTAGTGATAGTTCCTTGTGGGTTCGATACTTTCCTTATCACTGTATTACTTGTTAGACCACGTATACTTGCACGTGTTTAGTGATCGGTTTTCTGACCAACATTCTCCCAACGGAGCTTCAATAGATAAGTCAAAGTCTAATTTCTCCGAAATTAAATTTAAACGTTGAGCGCAAGTAGGAGAAATAAAAGAATGGGTAGAATCGGTATCAAATAAGGTATAGACTTCGCAAGAGTTTATGATTAGCTTACCCGTGATAACCTCATTCGGGTTCCTCACTTTTTGGGAAGTCACGACAAAACGATCTTCCTTAAACTACCGACTTTGACTTGTCTAGGACGGCCTTTCGTGTCTCCATCTCAACTGGACTTGACTTCACTGCATGACAAAATCGGGCTAAGTGACCTTCTCTTCTGCAATTATAACATGCTTTGGACTGCATCGTGTAGTTTGGACTGATGTGTCCCTCCCCTCCGCATTTGAAGCATACGATCGGTGGTCGTTCTCCTTCCTTGAAAATGGGTGTTGGTGCTGCTGTCTTTCCATCATTGTTGAACCTTCTCTTCTTGAAATTTCCACTTCTATTATCTTGGCCATGATTACCACTGAAGTGGTTACCATTTTTGGCATGTTAATTCCCTCCACGTTTGATGTCACCGCTTCGATGGCTGCTACAACTGGTATTATCGTTTTGTCGGCTGCTATCTCTTGGTTGGGTTGACTCATTATCACGTTCCAATAACTGAGCCCTATTTACAACATCTGAATACAAACACAGTTTGTGAGAAATGAGGTATTGACATATTTCGGGTTTCAAACCTCGTAGAAACATTCACGTCATTCTCTACTCATTATCAACCAAGTGGGATGCAAACCGGGATAACTCGGCAAACTTAGCCTCGTACTGCGATACGATCATATTTTTTTGTTCCAGCTTGATAAATTCCACCTCCTTCATGTGACGAATACTTTCGAGAAAGTACTTTTCATTGAACAATTCTTAGAACTTCTCCCAAGACATCTTTAGTGCGGCAGGCTGAGTACGTTTTACAAATTTCCACCAATGATATGCATTTCCTCGCAACATGAAGGTGGCAAAGGGAACCTTTTGCTTCTCGGAGCATCCCAAGACATCAAATATCTTGGTAATCTACGTCTCTGCCGTAAGTGGTTCTGGCTTTCCCAAAAACTCTGGTGGTCCCAACTCCTTGAACTGCTTCGCGGTGACCATCCGTGAGTATGTTGGGATGAGGTGGGAGAAGCAATGTTGTTGGGACCAGAGTTGGTACGAATGACTACAGAGAAGATCCAAATAATCCGACAATGTATACAAACGGCACAGGATCGACAAAAGAGTTATGAGGATCTTCATCGAAAAGACGTGGAATTTAATATTGGGGATCATGTATTGTTACGTATTGCTCCATGGAAAGGAGTTACAAGATTTGCTGATCCATTTGAGATTCTTGACCAAATAGGAAATGTGGCCTATAGACTCGCATTACCTCCAAGCATGTCTCGTGTTCATAATGTTTTTCACATATCTATGATTCATAAATATGTGAAAGACCCGAACCACATTATTGAGTTAGAACCAAACGAGATAGCCGAAGATTTAACGTACGAGGAGGTACCTGTTAAGATCTTGGATAGGAAAGAGCATGTCCTACACACCAAGGTTATACCACAAGTTAAGGTTTTATGGAGGAACCATGCTATTGAAGAAATGACCTAGGAGTTGGAATCAGAAATGAAAATGAGGTATCCTCACCTTTTCGAAACACCAGTTACGTACGTCAATTTCGAGGATGAAATTTCATAAGGAGGGGAGGTTGTAAAACCCCAACTTTTTATAAATAAAATCGAATTTTCTCTAATTATAATTTTGAATAATAAGGTCTTAATTTGATATAATGCTTTGGTTATGGGTGAAATATGAAAATTTTGCAAAATTAAACAAGTGGTTATAAAATATTCATTGTTGTCGGGGAATATTCGTTTGGTCGTGGAATATTCTTCTTTGCCGAGGAATATTAAATGCGACGGTAATGACCATTTGTGGGCCCCATAACGGAAAATGGTCGGATAAAGAAAATGACAAGTTTGAGTTTTTATAAATAACGGCGTAGTTGTTACCGTTAACACTGTTGGAATACCTGGTGGTTAAAATATAGTAATCTGGCGTGGTTGCGTAGTAGCGCACGGTATTACCGCGATATTTTGAATTATTGATTCTTACGTAAGAAGGCGCTACTCAATAATTGTTACAGTAATTACTGTTCAATATTTTATTTTATTAATTCAATAATTCATTCGTTGATATTTTATATTATTGTTGTTTCAATAATTATCATTGCACAGTATCTCCATTATCAGATCAATAATTCATATTATTTGAATGATATTGTTAGATAGCATTATTGCCAATGTCTAAGGAAGTTCTGTCTAGGAAAGGAGTTTGGTCACGTAATTGCGCGCCAATAAGGAAAAATCCTTATCGGAAAGCCACCTCTTTCCTAGGAACGACCTAGTTGTCATTATTATGATTCTGTAATATTATTTGTGAATAATTAATTATTAATTTATATGATAAGGAAATATTTATTTTATATGGATATAAATGATGGATATATTTATTGTGGTTATAAATGATGGAATTAATGTTGAGGTATTTTATCAGTATTTTATCGGAATGAAGGTATTAAAAATCGTCTGTATATGTGGATTTCGGGCATTTTCTGTTTAGAATTTGGAAAAACTTTCTTCTACAAAATTGTAGAGAAATTATTTTCTTATGGAATGGACATAAAATTCATATTTTTCTGATAAAAAGGGCTATTTATTATGAATTATTGAAGTTTCAGAAATAAATATTTTTTTATTAAAAATATGGGTGGGCCCCACTTTTGGTTGGTGAAAAAATGTGCTGAAATTTTATTTCAAAAATGGTGGGTGTGAATAGTAGTAGGTAAAGCCATCAGGTAACAGGTTAGTCTGTTATGGCGTTCTAAGCATTTTCCTATAAATAAGGTGCTTTGTTAGAATTGAAAATCACACTAGAATCATAAGCTTTCCCTCTCTATATTATCAAGCGTATTTTGTGAGTATTTAGATTCTTTGTGAGTTGTTATTCAGTGCAAGTTTCCTTCAACCTTATACCTGATATTTCAGCCAGAATTACTGTTCTTTTGAGGTAAGGAATGTTATTTTCTTCATAATGATGTTATTCTTTCAATATCATTATACCAAAATATTGGTATGGATTTTATTGTGGAATGTGACGCCCCCAAAATTAGGTATACATCACCCATTATGAGTCGCCAGATACATGGTACAAAATTTAAATATAACATCATTTATACAACTGTTGAACTGTCATATAGAATACGACCACAGTTAACTATGAGTTTTAATACAAATGTATATAACTCTCATGGTGCCTAGACCACAACCTTACAATGGTACTTTACATAAAAGTATAGTCAAAAATTATTTTAGAAATTAAAATCTTTGGGAAGTGCTCAAGGAAACCTTCGTACATGGGAGGCCATGCGTCTAGGTTATAATAAATATCATATGTCCACAGAATTATCCTTGGTTGACCCAATAGACCCCAAAGAAAAATGAGAAGATTACTATCATCTTCTTTCCAATGGTGAGTCTTCTCTTGACATATAACTATCTCCAGTGTCTCCAAGTGAATATTATATTTCAAATAAACTCCATGATCATATAGGTAGTGCCCGTAGATATACTCAGCAAGTGGATGCGCACAACCCTGTCTTATAATAACACGAGGTTGTATGTCATTAGACATCTTGTATGATAGTGGGAAAACACCCTTCCAAAGTTGGGTTCGCCTCACCCTATTTGATTCACCAAATATAACTACTGAATGATGTATATAATACAACACACTTTTCTATCTTTGTTTTAGGAGAACCTCCATAGCTAGAGACCAACATTTCTAGTCCCCTGTTATCCTGGCTCGACTGGCAACACTCTTACTAAGAACACTCTTATTACACGAAAGGAATTGTGAAGCGTAAAGGGTGAGCACAACTAGCCCAAAGATAAAGAATATCATGACTAAAGATAATTAAATTATCAATAGCTTTCATCAATAATAAATCGTAGATTTAGAACATATGGTAGATGATAAAACTTTTCAACCATAGTTGCAGCGGAACGAGCAATCCATTAGAAGAGTCAAATAGACCATAAGGTCTATTATCTTCTCTATGTTAAAAGTCCACCAATAATGTTTTATCCCTGTAAAATAAATCAACAGTTCCTGTCCACAATCATATGAATAACTCATAATCATAATTGTGTTTCTTAATTCCTCTTCGCAACCAAGACAAAGATAATTTTCATCACCTATCTTCACCTGAAACATCAAAAATCATGGTTATACCAAATCAGAATTCCTGCTCATAATCATACTAATAAATTCATCTTTACACTACGGCCAAAGATATTCATTAACAATTCATCTTTGCACTACATGCCAAAGACATACAACTATATTTTAGAAGAGTCAAGTAGAGCATGATATCTACTATCTTCTACGAATTAAAAGTGTATAATAAATATTTTATCATTTGAGACTCGACAATAAATAATCCATATCATCGAATCACCCATGCACTACTACGGCCAAGGATATTCGTTAATATCACATCCATGAATTTATATTTCATCGCTGAGACTCAGATCGATAATCAATCCATATCACTGAATTATCCATGCACTACGGCTAAGGATATTCGTTAATATCACGACCACGAATTATCCATGCACTACGGGCTAAAGATAATCGTGTTTTCATCAACGGCCATGATCATGCCATAAAACAATTCATCTTTACACCCTTAGCCGAAGAGAATCCATAGCCATAATCTTACCAAAAATTGTCCATCAATGCACTACGGGCCAATGAGGACTTTTTCCACGTCATTTGTAACATTACGGTCATGATTATACCAAATAATCCCTGGTCATAATCATACCAAGTCCATCTATGCACTACGGACAAAGATGACTTTCAACACAATATAAGCATGAGGATGATGACAATGATATAAGAATCAATCAAATGAGATAAAGGATAAATATTAAACATTTATAATACAATTTATCCAGCGTTCAATAATAAGCAAATGTTATCAATCACTTAAAAATCTCATAATCTAATATCATTAAAATTATAACAATATTTTAATCATTTCTTAAACTCATAAATAATTTATTTCAATTGTTTACACTTTATCAAATAATGCATTTAATCATTCAAAAATGCCATACTCATAAGATTTCATCATCAATGATCAAATCCCTCATCAAAAATCTGCATATACCCTATATAGGATTCCCAAGCCATAAAATCCTATTTTTCGATTTTATTACTTCACATAACATATTTAATTCATTTACTCATAACTAGTTCATTTTCATGAAAAATATCAAATCAGTCCCAAAATATTTCTTTTCTGGGATTTAGCAGAATATAATCCCATCTTGAACATATATTTTTCTCAGAATTTTTAAAAATCATTTACTATTTTTCATATGGCTAAAACTGCTAAATATTTAGACATTTATCATAAATAGTACTTTTGTCCAAAAATTTCGAAATTTACAGGGTTTACTCCTGTTATATACATGTACTCCCAATAAAAATTTCACCAATTTTGGAGTTAACCACAAGGAGTTATAAGGTTTTAGTTTTAAAATAGTCTTTTCCCATAAAATCCATAACTCTTAATCTATACATCCAAAACTCGACAATTTTGGACACAATCTAGAAAACTCATCAAATTATCATTTCAAATTTTTTCAAAATTTTTGAGGGTCAGAAAAATTATGAATATGCCCCTGGCAGAAACCCCTTTTTAATGAAAATATTATTCGTATGAATACGAATGATCATTTACCATGCATGCGGTAATCTACATAGACATGTTATTTCAATAGAATAATAAAGAATGGAACCAGGTCATGCGTACACGCACAGACAGGATATTCCAACAGAATAATAAATAATGAAATAACAGAAGAATCCATCAGGCATGCGATAGACCGCACACACAGGTTATTCCAACAGAATAATAAATAATGGAACCAGGTCATTCGTAAAGCATAGACAAGATATTCCAACAGAATAATAAATAATGGAACCAGGTCAGGCGTAAACGCACCAACAGGATGTTCCAATAGAATAATAAAGAATGGAATAACAGAAGAATTTCACCATGTATGCGGTACTTCGCATAGACATGTTATTCCAACATAATGATAAAGAATGGAATAACAAAAGAATTTTACCAAGTATATGTTATCCCGCGTATACAGGTTATTCCAACAGAATAATAAATAATGGAATAACAGAAGTTCTCTTCACGAATAAGAAAGAAAGAATACCCCTTACGAGTACAACAAATAATATCTCTTACGAGTACAACAAATAATATCCCCTACCTTGAAAGAAAAGTATTCCGACTGGTAGGGTGGGAATATACTTGAAGAAAACATGCACTACGCTCAAAGCTTTCTTAAACTCTAAAAAAATACGCTCAAGATTATAGAAGAAGAACTCTCTTTATAGTTTCTCTCTCTAGAGTTTCAGTGAATTCGTAAGAAATAATGAAGGAATGAACTTCTATTTATAGAAGAATGGACTGCATAGTAACTAATTCATGAATGGTCCAGATTGATTTACTTTTAATCTGACGGTCCATATTTAAAGCAAAATCTTTTAAATAAAATATAATATATTCTATTTATAATCTAATAAAACGAATAACTTTATAAAAGTATTACATTTTATATAAAAATATTTTACTATGCAAAAACACTATGAACATACACTATACAACACTATGCATAATAAAATATAATATATTTTATTTATAGAATAACTTTATAAAAGTATTTTGTTTTATATAAAAGATTTTACTATGCAAAACACTATGCATAATAGAATATAATATATACCATTTATAGAATAACTTTATAAAAGTATTCTGTTTTATATAAAAAGTTTTTCTATTTTATTACATTAATAATACTAATAATATAAAACTGAGTGACTTATCACGTAAACACCAATAATCAATACTGGTGTGCTACTATGCAACTACGCCAGCGTATTCTTTTACTTTACAATGAAAGTAGTTCAACAGTTTTAACGGTAAAACTTCCGCCGTTATTCTTATAAAAATATTTTTGTCATTTTCTCCATCCGACAATAATTTCGTTGCAGGGTCCACCAACGATTGTACCGTCGTACGGACATTCCCAGACAAAAAGAATATTTTATATCAATTTGCTTACTTTGCAAAAAAAAAAAAATTCACATATTACCCTTAACTTTAAACTTTTATCAATTTAGCTGTTTACCAAAATAGAAAAAAATGTGAATACTTTTATTTCATAAAATTCGGGTTCTCACATGGAATTTCTACCTTTTTCATGTCGGGGTTACTATTCATGTATATAGCACTATTCACGTATACGACACTATTCACAGAAAAAAATGAATTTTTTTTCCTTTGTCCAAGTTGTCTATTATGGTTACTATCTTTGATTGTATCCATGTTTTGATCTTCATTCTTGAATTTTGCTCCACAATTGATTATTATAAGGTATTTTTGAACTTGGATAAACTAAAGTACGAATCCCTAATCTTTGATCTATTATCTCCTTTGGATTCGTTTTCTTTAAGATATTTTCATCATCCTCGATCCTAAATGATGATATTCTTGAATATCTTTGGCACAGAAAGTTAAGATGAATGATTAATCGATGAATATCTTTGGCCGTAGTGTAAAGATGAGCAGTATTGAGATGAACATGACCAATTGGTGATACAAATGAATATCTTTGATGCAGAGTGCAAAGATGAATATTTGATTCAAGATGTATATTGATTGATGTTACTGAGGATAAAATATTGATAGTGAACTTTTAAATCTTAGAAGATAGTAGAATTCATTCTCTACTTGACTCTTCTAATGGATTGTTGTTTCCGCTGCAGTTGTTGATCTAAAACTTGTTGTCTATTATATTCTATCAGATTTTTTCCCTGTTGAAGACTAATGATAATTTGTTGTATATTATCTTAGTCATAATATTTTTTACTAGGCTAGTTAGGCTCACCCTTTTCCTTTTTGTTCCATTTTTCTTCCCAGGATGTGAGAACATAGCAAGAACTAACCGGGGTATGGAGTGATGGTTCAGGATAGTTGTTTTAGTAGTCCTCACTATTTTGTAAAATAGTGTATTTATAATTGTAATGAGGACTCCTTTTGAGTTTGTATACTGTCTATTAGACAATATTTGTAATTAAACTCATAGTATATATGTTGTCGTATTTTGCACGATAATTGTAATACTGAAGTTGTATTTGTTTCTGTACCATGTATTTGACAACTCAGAATGGGTGATCTATACCTATTTTGGGGGCGTCTGTAAGACCTCAACTTTTTATAAATAAAATTTAATTTCCTCTATTTATTATTTTGAAATAGTAAGGGTTGAATTGATTAATGTGGTTAGTTATGGGTAAAATGCGCAAATATTTTAAAATAAGCAGGTGGTTATAAAATATTTAATGTTGTCGGGAATATTCGTTTGGTCGTGGAATATTCTTCTTTGTAGGGAATATTCATATATTGGCCTTAGATCTTTTGTGGGCCCCATGTAAAAAGCGATTGGATGAAGAAAATGAAAAGTATAAGTTGTTTATAAATTACTGGCGTAGTTGTTACCATTAACTTTGTTGGGATACCCGTTGGTTAAAAAACACGATGTCTACGCGTTGTTGCACAAGAAGATTTTGCAGTATTGCACCAATTATTGATTCTTACGTAAGAAGGCACTACTCAATAATTGTTACTGATGAATTCTTTATTCGAGTATTTTATTTTATTGATTCAATAATTGTTGCGTTGATATTTTATATTACTATTGTTTCAATAATTGTCACTACAAAGTATTTTCCATTATCGAACCAATAATTCATATTATCTGAATAATATTATTAGAAAACATTATTGGCAATGTCTAGAAAGTTCATCTAAGGAGAGGTTTGGTCACCTAATTGCGGCAAGATGAGAGAAATCCTTATTGAAAAGCCCCTCTTTCTGAGGAAGCGCTGGTTGTCGATATTGTGATTCTGGAATATTATTTGCAAATAATTAATTATTGATTTATATGATGAGGAAAATATTCATTTTATGTGGATATAGATGGAGAAAATTTTTAAAGTGACAATTGTTGAAAATCGATATTTTATCTTTTCTGATAAAATAATATTTTATTATATTATTGTAATATAATAATGATGATATTTTTACAATGAATATGGGATATATGAGTATATGATGAGGAAGAGTATTTTTGTTGCAAAAGTTGTTTAAAACATGTTAAACATGTTTGTGGGCCCATTTCTTGACTGAAATTTGATTATAGCCTGTAAAATCGCCCGTTTATGGATTTCGGTCAATTTTTGTTTGGAATTTGGAAACACTTTCTTCTGTAAAGTTTTAGAGAATTGAAATTCCTATAAAAAGCAAGATTCAAATTTTTCGATAAAATGGCTATTTATTATGAATTATTGAAGTTCTGAAGTTCCAAAATAATTGATTTTTGGAAGTTCTATTTATTTTTTTTAATAAAAATGTTTTTTACATTATGGTGTGTTCCACATGTGTGTTGAATGGGCTGATTTCAGATTTTCTACGATGGGCTTGAAATTTTTTATAATATATTATTATTATATTAAATTTTCTGCTTTGGTGTTCTAAGCAATTTCCTATAAATAGGGTGCTTAGGTTAGAATTGAAAATCACACCAGAAACTAAAGATTTCTCTCTTTTTCTCTCGATATATTGAGCGTATTTTTGTGAGTATTTTAGTACTTTGAGTATTGCTATACGGTGCAAGTTCTCTCAAAGCACTATATCCAGTAAGTACTATCCTTTTGAGGTAAGGGATATTATTTTTTTAAAAATGATATTATTTCTACAATATCATTATGCCGAAATATTGGATGGAACTTTTTCAAGTCGGGGTCACTATTCACGAGTTACTATTCACAAGTTACTATTCACGAGTTACTATTCATGAGTACTATTCATGAAGCATGATGATCTTTTTTGTGAAATTTTTATCTTTTAGTGTCGGAGTCACTATTCACGTATATGACACTATTCACGAATACAGCACTATTCACAGAAAAATTAAATTTTCGTTTTTCGTCCAAAATATCTATTATGGATACTAGCTTTGATTGTATCTATGTTTTGATCATTCTTGAATTTTACTCCACTATGATTATTTATGAGGTATTTTTGGACATGGAATAGCTGAAATACGAATCCTTAATATTTATTCTTTTATTTCACTGGATTCATTTTCTTTAAAATATTTTTCATCATCCTCAGTCCTAAATGATGATATAATTGAATATCTTTGGCCTGTAGTGCAAAGATTAATGATTTTCGATGAATATCTTTGGGCGTAGTGCAAAGATGAACAGATGTTTAGATGAACATGACCAACTGATGAATATCTTTGGTCTGTAGTGCAAAGATGAATATTTGATTCCAGATATATATTGATTGATGTTACAAGGAAAAAATATTGGCGATGAACTTTTAAATTCATATATAGAAGATAGTAGATTTTATTCTCTACTTAACTCTTCTAATGAATTATTATTTCCGCTATGAATATTGATTTAAAACTTGTTGTCAATTGTATTCTATTAGATTTTTCCCTGTTGAAGACTAACGATAATTTTTTCTATATTATCTTGGTCATAATGTTCTTCACTGGGCTAGTTGAGCTCACCCTTTTCCTTGTTGTTCCATTTATCTTCTCAGGAGGCGGGAATGTAGCGAGTACTAGTCGGGGTGTGGAATGATGGTTCTAGAAGTTGTTCTAGTAGTCCTCATTATTCTGTAAAATAGTGTATTAATAATTGTAATGAGGACTTATTTGAGTGTGGATACTGTCTAGATGACAATATTTGTATTTAAACTCATAGTTTAAGTGTTGTCGTATTTTGCACGGCAATTGTATTAATAAAGTTGTAGTTGTTTCTGTACCATGTATTTGGCGACTCAGAATGGGTGTTGTATACCTATTTTGGGGGTGTCACAGCGTCACAGTTGGTATCAGAGCTTAGGGATATGGTCTCTGGCGGAGATCAAGGAATAGAACTAGGAGGGGAGAGACGAGTAATCCTTCGCTAGTGTGTCATACCTAAGCTTATTTGGTTGGTCAGTCGGAGAATATGGTTAATATATGATATGTTAATTTGTTAATTAACCCTTGTTTTGTGGTAGTATTTGAGAATGGCAGCTGGAAATATTAACAATGGAGTGAATGAGACCATGGAGACACCTTTAATCACCACTCAGGGGAACGTGCAACAGGAAGGCAATATTCCTCCTATAAACAACACTACTGAACAAATGATGAATGATGGGATGTTTAGAATCTTTTTGCAGTTCATGTACAATAAGACGAGGGAGACTCGTGTACAAAATACGGGTGGAAATGATAGCAATGTGCGGCTTGTCACAGCCAAGTAGTTCAAAGAGTTGGGACCACCAGAATTTGCGGGAAAGCCGGATCCGATCGAGGCGGAAATGTGGGTTAAACAAATTACCAAGATATTTGATGTCTTGGGATGCACAGAGGAATAAAAGGTTCCATTCGCCACCTTTATGTTCCGTGGTGAGGTGATTCTTGGTGGGGAATCGTGAGGCGTCCGACTGCCGCTTTTCAACATGTCTTGGGAAACGTTTCAGAAACTATTTAACGACAAGTACTTTCCTAAAACTATTCATCATATGAAGGAGGTAGAGTTTATTAGACTGGAACAAAACAACATGACGGTGTCCCAGTACGAGGTGAAGTTCGCAGAGTTATGCAGGTTTGCACCTCATTTGGTAGAGAATGAGGAACGAATGACGCAGATGTTTCTGAGAGGTCTAAAACCCGAGATTCGGCAATATCTTATCTCTCATAAATTTTCTTTATATTCAGATGTTGTAAACATGGCTCAATTATTAGAGCGAGATAATGAGTATGTTCAACCAAGGGACCACAACTAGGGTCATACTGGTGGTAGCGGTCATCGAAGCAATGACAACCAGCGAGGAGGAAAACATTCAGACAAAAGCGGTAACCACTCTGATGGTAATCGTGGCCATGATAATAAAAGGAGCGAGTCGGGAGGAGATTTAAAAAAGAGAAGGTACAACAATGATAACGTGAAGACGACAGCACCAATATTCACTATTTCCAAGGGAGGAGAACGATCACCGGTCGTTTGTTATAAATGCGGGAAAGAGGGACACATCAGCCCTAACTGTCCACAACAATCCAAGGTGTGTTATAACTATGGAAAGGAAGGTCATATAGCTAGAGATTGTCTTATTGCAAAACCAAGTTCAACAGAGATGGTGAATCCAAAGACTTTCCTGGACAAGTCAAAGTCGGTGGTTCCCGGAAGGGCGTTTGTCATGACTGCCCAAAACGTGAGGAACCCAAACGAGGTGATCTCGAGAGTTAAAGGTCCAACTACAGGAGTTGTTGGACATCGGTTTCATTCGTCCTAGTACATCTCCTTAGGGTGCTCCTGTTTTATTTGTAAAGAAGAAAGACAGGAGTATGTGACTTTGTATTTACTATCGGGAATTGAACCATGTCACCATCAAGAATAGGTATCCGCTACCTCGCATAAATGAATTATTCGACCAGTTTCAAGGAGCACAATTCTTTTCAAAGATCAATCTTCATTCTGGATATCATCGGCTGAAGATTAAAACTGAGGATATTTCAAAGCGCCTTGAATTGAGACGAGCATTATGAATTCTTAGTCATGTCTTTTGGATTGACTAATGCTCCTGCTACTTTCATGGATATGATGAACCGTGTGTTCAAGGAATATTTGGATCAGTTCGTTTTTGTCTTTATTGATGACATCCTCATCTATTCCAAAAGTCGTGAAGATCATGAGCACCATTTGAAGCTGGTACTTCAAAATCTTCGGGACAACAAGCTATATGCCAAGCTGAAGAAATGCAAGTTCTGGCTTGAGGAAGTAGCATTCCTTGGGCACGTGATGTCAAAACATGGAGTATATGTTGACTTGGCAAAGATTGAAGCAATACAAATTTGGGAACAACCGAAGTCGGTGACCAAAGTACGTTGCTTTCTGGGCTTAGCTGGTTACTATCAGAGATTCGTAGAAGGATTTTCTCGAATCTCTACTCCGTTAACTTAGATGACTCGTAAAGATACAAAATTCAGTTGGAGCGAGGATTGTGAGAAGAGTTTTCAAGAACTCAAGAGGAGACTCATTTCGGCACCTGTTTTGACAATACCATCTGGTTCGGATGGATTTGTTATCTACAACGATGCTTCAGGCAAAGGGTTAGGATGTGTTCTCATGCAACATGGGAATGTCATAGCCTATGCCTCATGACAACTCAAAGAATATGAGAGGAATTATCCTACTCATGATTTGGAGTTGGCAGCAGTCGTTTTCACGTTGAAGATCTGGAGACACTACCTGTACGGGGAGAAAGTGGAGATCTATACAGATCATAAAAGCCTCAAATATTTTTTCACCCAAAAGGAACTCAACATGCGCCAACGACATTGGCTCGAGCTGTTGAAAGATTACAATCATACCATCCAATATCATCCTGGAAAAGCAAACGTGGTAGCTGACACATTGAGTAGAAGATCATATGCGAGTACGAGTGCAATGTTGTTAACACAAAGGCCCATTTTGTATGACTTGCAAAGGATGGAGATACAGGTAAAGGCTCCAAGTACCCATGTAATGATATCAAGCATACGAGTAGAACCAACGTTAATCGATAAAGTTAAAGTTGCTTAAGCTACGGACCTGGAGTTGATGCGTATGAAGAAAAAAGTGCAAGAAGGTATTATTCCAGAAGCAAGAATCGATGAAGATGGAATACTTCGAGTCAACTCCAGACTTTGTGTTCCTAATGATTCTGACTTAAAACATAGAATCATGATGGAGGCACACAACACATCGTTTAGAATCCATCCTGGTAGTACCAAAATGTATCATGATCTTCGACATACATTTTGGTGGAACAATATGAAGAGAGAGATCGCGGAGTTTATCTCGAGGTGTTTAACTTGTCAACATGTAAAGGCGGAGCATAAAGTGCCAAAGGGTCCATTACAACCACTTAAGATTCTGAAATGGAAATGGGAACACATTACTATGGATTTCGTTACGGGTCTTCCCAAGTTTTCTCAAGGCATAGATGCGATTTGGGTCATTATTGATAGATTAACTAAGTCTGCTCATTTCTTGCCTATACAGGAGACTTATTCCCTTGAACGTCTTTCTCGTATGTACGTGAATGAGATTATGAGATTGCATGTCATACCAATATCCATAGTTTCGGATCGTGACCCAAGATTCACTTCACGATTTTGGGTTAGCTTCCAGAAAGCTATGGGCACGGATTTACGATTCAGTTCAACATACCATCCTCAAACGGACGGGCAATCAAAGAGGACTATTCAAACTCTTAAAGATCTATTAAGACTCTATGTCCTAGATTTCAAAGGGAGTTGGGATAAGTACCTACCATTGGTGGAATTCTCCTACAACTACAGTTATCAAGCAAGTATAGGTGTGGCTCCATTTAAAGCATTGTATGGACAAAAGTGTCACTCTCCAGTATGTTGGGATGAGGTGGGAGAAACAACGTTGTTGGGACCAGAGTTGGTACGAATGACTACAGAGAAGATCCAAATGATCTGACAACGTATACAAGCGGCACATGATCGACAAAAGAGTTATGAGGATCTTCATCGAAAGGACGTGGAATTTAATATTGGGGATCATGTATTGATATGTATTGCTCCATGGAAGGGAGTTACAAGATTTGGGAAGAGAGGAAAGCTCAATCCACGATTTGTTGGTCCATTTGAGATTCTTGACTGAATAGGAAATGTGGCCTATAGACTCGCATTACCTCCAAGCATGTCTCGTGTTCATAATGTTTTTCACATATTTATGCTTCGTGAGTATGTGAAAGATCCGAACCACATTATTGAGTTAGAACTAGACGAGATAGCCGAAGTCAAGAAGATGGGACCATGCCCTATGTCTTCAAGCTTCAAATTATATTTGGTGTACTGTCTTGTGCAGTAGTCACTCAGGATTGGCACTCTTTGGTTCTTGTAGGACATTGTTGTTTAGAATGTATGTATGTTATTGTTGAGATGGCGCAATGTGGGTTTGTGATGGCTAAATAATTGTCGTTATCTCCGGTTTGAGCTGATTTAGCGGTCATTGCTCAGGGTTATCTCTAAGATTGGACTGCTGCAGGTATTGACCGTCCTCAGTATTGTTTCTGAGATGTGCCTGACTTCTCGGGGTTATCTTCGGACTTGGTAGATGAGTACCTTGGGGCTTTTTCCGAGTGTTTGAAGTTGTTTGCATAGATTTGAAACAAGCATTTCAGGGGTCATCTCCAGAACTTCAACTGCATGCCTCGGGGTCATCTCCGAGGTTGATACTATCTTTCCCGGTGTTGTTTACGGGACTGAGACTGAGTATCTCGGGGTTATCTCTGAGATGAAACGGTCTTCTCCAGTGTGATTTCCGGTATTTGAACTGCACTCCTCGGGGTTATCTCTGAGGTTGAAAATGAAAATCCCGGTGTTATTTTCGGGACTGAGGTTGAAACTTCCGGTGGTATTTCTGGGTCTGAGCTGGATATCTCAGGGTTATCTTCGAGATGGTAACACTGAATATCTCAATGTTATCTCCGGGATTGAACTGAGCTGTCTTCCAGGGTTATCTCTGAAAGACAATTCTGCCCTCCTGTAATGTTAGTAACAGGCATGCAGAAAATTCCGAATGTCTACAGATGCCCATCTTTATCATATTCATGCAATGCAATGGCATGGATAGGATAAACAATACTAGGCACTTAAAATGTAACAAGATAATCATGATGCAATGTACAACAACATGATGCAAATATATGTGGTTTGTTGGATTGTTCTCCAACATGGTGGGATGATTGCCGGCTCCCCCTTGACTTTTACTGGGAACAGACATATCTCTCATGTACAAGAGACTCTGCGGGGATGCATTTGATCTGTTGAGGATGTGTATAACATATTCCATCATCGGTCCTCCCCAATGAGGATGCTCTGTTGGAGTTATTGCCAACAGTCTGTGTTGTCAGGATTGCCTGACCCTCGCTGACATGTACATCAACGAATAAAATCACTATTGGGGATAAATGTCAAGGCTGCTTGACCTTTGTTGACGTGTTCATCAACTAATGAGATCATCGAATGGCTTCCGACGATTCGATGGGTTTAACTATCATCGACTTAAGTAACGTCAAGGTTGCTTGACCTTCATTGACATGTGCATCAACGGATGAAACACGTGATACCCCCGCCGGGGACTTGTACTTTGGCAGATGAAAAATATGTGATACCCCCGCCGGGGAATCTATATTTGGACAGATGAATATGAGTGATACCCCCGTCGGGGAATCTACTTTGATATTCGCTGACGTGTGTATCAACGACTGAAATCATCGGATGGCTTCTGACGCTTCGTTGGATTTATTTGCCAACGGCTGAAGTGATGTCAAGGTTGCTTGACCTTCGTTGACATGTACATCAACAAATGAAAACGCATGATACCCCCGTTGGGGATTCTGAACTTGAGAATGCGTGATGCCCCTGCCGGGGATGTGTACATCAACAGATGACACTGTGTGATACCCCCGCCGGGGATGTGATCATCAACAGATGATAACGCGTGATACCCCCGCGGGGGATGTGTTCTTTGGAATTATGACCCCAAACTGACGGCATTGGACATTTGTGAGGTATTGTCGAGTGTGATTTACAACTGCTGAGACCATCGGTATAGTATACCCTATATTTTGGTGAATACCAATGAATGATATGAAAGCCATAGTTTGGCCCGGAAACCGAGATTTCAAAGGCTATTACGCTTCAATCGGCGTAGCATTTTATACTGATTTGACTGTTTGACTTGTGAGAACTCCTTTATAACTTGAACTAGGCCGAGCCGGAGGGGTGGGCCCCACTCAAGGGAGCAACAGGTACATCTGAAGAAGCTGCAGGTGAACCTGCAGCCAGCCTTGGATGGCTTTAAAGGCTGCAGGTTATTTTCTCAAGTCATTTTACGTTGGATTGCACAGGAAATCCGAGAGCTCTTCTTCAGATCTGCTGAGTTCGGGCGTCTTTCTATAAATTTTGTTACCGTACAAGTGTTCTACACTGCCCTGGTAATGTATACATATCCTCTTTTCCAGTTTCTATCCGTTGGAAAATGACTTTTAATATGAAATGCGTCTGAACACATAGTAGTGAATATGCATGCTCATATGACTTGATAAAAAATATTCAACATAGTAAATGTTAGTATTAAACCATGCTGAACATAATGATGTGAAAATTTTAGACTTTTAAAACAGTCAAATGGGCACCTTTTTCTGCTATTTCTTATCCTATTTGAGGACAAATGAGCAAAGGTGGTAATGCAAAGTAATCTTGGTAATTAGGCTACCTTTATGGATTGATGACTTTGATTTTTTAATGCATATAGTATGTATATGATTGTGAGCAGGTGTGCTACTGAATGGCCACCTAGTCATGCCTATGTTCATGTGGATAGTCCTATTTATAGAGGAAACTATGGCAAAATGTTTCCAAAATGTAGGCATTGGGTAGCCATGCATTTTTAACTCTGCTGTAGACGTATGTTAAAATAATGCATGCATGAATGTAGTCATAAAATGCATTTTAAAAAGCTCCAGTTTAGAAAATATCACACCCTTTCTGAGGTGATTTGGAGACTTGTTGTCCAGATATTATGGATCTGGATCAGCCGAGTAGTTCCCATAGGACCACATCAGGTGTGCGAAGGAGGGCTTCCAAAGTGTCTCGACCCCGTTCAGTTATACAGCCTCGTCGTCTGGCAGAGGCGGTGATACGTCATGTCCGGGTTGATGTGTCCGACGTCGAGGACGAGGAGGAGGATGTACCGGTAGCGGCTACAGCTCCTGCTGCTCATATTCCTCATAGGGATTTCCTAGGCATTTAAGTGGCTATTCCAGATCTTCAGGTTGATTTGAGTTGCCACCCCTCAGTTTACTTGCATGCAAATGAGGTAACAGCTGGATTTGATCTTCCTTTTTCCTACTGAGGAGAAGCGAGGATTTTGACATTGATTTGCATGTGATGCAGGTTCCTGGCTTTACACAGCCTCGAGGGAACTGGTTCAGCATACACTCCCTGTATCAAGCTTTGCATCCAGATTACCAAGGTATAGTGCATGATTGGGGCTTTGGGGCGTTCTTTGCCATTCTACCCAGTTGTTGTCCCTGGGGTTACCTCATGGCATTGTCTGAGCGCTGGTTTCACCAGACTCAGTCTCTCTATTTTTTGGACTGTGAGGTGATGATGACGTCGATGGATTGGCGATTTATCACCGGTATGGAGTTTAGAGGGGCTCCAGTGTCATGTACAACGAATATTACCCTGACTGCCATTAGATCCTTGTTGGGAGTTCCGACTGTGGCGCTCAATGGCAGGACCGTCCGTACGGGTCCTTTGAGCATAGACGCTATAAGTGGGCTATTGAGTGAGCCCATGCCTGCTGATGTGAGAGTCAGGGATCGCATTCTTCGACGATTATTCCTGGTTATCATCAGGGGTTGTTTCATAACAGATAACTCTTCTACGGTGTCATTCGCTTTGATCAGCGCCACGCGGGAGGTGGACCGTATTGGCGAGTATGATTGGGGTTCATACACCTTCGCCTACTTCCCTAGGGGAATACGAATGAGTTCGCAGGGCTTGACCGAGGCTTGGCTAGGATTTTACCCATTTCTGCTGGTGAGTAGTTCTCTTTTGATTTCCCATGTACATGTATAAGAGTGTTCACTAATAGAAGGTGTTTTGCCTTTGTGTTGGTAGTTTTGGGCCTATGAGAGGCTTCCATGTTTGCGTCCTATGAGTGTGTTAGGTTTAGATACCTATCCACGAGGATGGCGATGGCATCACTCCATATTGGCGGAGGTTCCTATAGCGGAGGGTTTCACCCATTATCGACTATAGTTAGAGTTGTTGATAGCTGATGTCATCACTTGGGTTCCATATTCTGGGGAACATTTGACCATTGGATTTGAGGATGGATTCCCGACTGGTGTCGAGCACGTGATATCCACCCGTAGGATTCATCTCTTTACAGATGGAGGATGGGAGCTCTATTTAGGAGAGTGTGATATTAGGAGCACCACAGGAGAGATTCGTGTACCGATCTTGCCTCCTGCCGGACGTTATTGGCCTGTGTTGCACTCACCCGCCGATGACATCCCATTGATGGGTATGGACGGATATACTTTGTCAGAGGGTTCCCATACTCAGGATACGTTCCATCGCAGGTGGTCCCCTGGTACCATTGGAGTCAAGACTCGCGCCACTCAATTTATGGGGGATATGGTTCATGGATCCGTGAAGATGACGGATTGGTTGTCCTATGTCCGTGATCTAACTCATTTAACACAAATTGATTGTTTGACCCGGCAGTTAGACCGGGAACATTTCTTTATCCGACACTTGGGTAGAGATCCTTCAGAAGAAGATACTTTTGATCCTTCCAGCTCAAGTACTGGACCCTCAGGTGACCCATATTGCTTTTTCGGTGCAGATCCTCCCTTGTATAGGCCTGAAATCCCTGTTGATAGAGATCCAGTGACTCAGGAGGAGTTACATCAGGTGGACATGATTGATGATGTAGATATTGACACCATTGCCTTCTTCTAATGTGTATTCTCGTTATCTGTTTTGATAGGCCTCTGTTAGATATTGGGTGGTTGTGCCCCATTCTCGCTATATATTTTGATAGGCCTCTGTTAGTAGTAGGGTGTTTGCGCCCCATTTCCCTGTATTTTTAGTTGTACAGAGATGATGTATGTAGATGATGATGTACTTAGGAATGTATATACTATTTTCCATTCCCTACATCATATTGCCATCTATTATCTATAATGTGTGACGGCCCTGAATCCGAGGTCCTGAATCACCGCGGATCCGGTTCGATCATTTTATACAACTATTACTATTTGAGGAAGATATAAACATAAATTGTTTATACAATAACTTTACACACTATTTTCCAAGGTCGAGTAACCTTAACTTAATACACAATTCATAACTATCTAACATAATACATTATTAACAAACTATACTATTACAAATTAGCTGCACATTTTATCCCAAGCTGAACTTGGCATTATTCTTTTCATGTATCCAAACGCATTCGCCTTATCTGCAATGTTTTATCATGATATAGCAAGGGTGAGCATGAAAGTTGCCCATCAAGTTTAAATTCAATAATATAACGATATATCATGATTGAAAGAGTCTGAATAATAAGCTGGCTATAATTCAACAATATAATTGTGAACTAGCAGGAACAAATTTATGACTGAACAAGTATTATACATGAACAAATATATCTGAACCAACTGGTAATGAAGGTGATCAGCCTTTCATACCTGACTTATACTTGCAATATGTACAGAGTACAATTCATGGAAACCAGCAATGATTAACCATAAGCTTATCCGAATGAAACAACTCTTAGTAGAGTTAAGTAAAAATAAACTTGCATGAACCGTTGATTACCGCTATGCAATTTATAACGCTATATGTAAGATCCCGAATTTTATGAAATAAAAGTATTCAATTTTTTCTTATAATTACTATTCAGTAAATGGTTAAATTGATAAAAGTTTAAAGTTAAGGGTGATATATGAATTTTTTTTAAAATAAGCAAGTGGTTATAAAATACTCATTGTTGTCGGGGAATATTCGTTTGGTCGTGGAATATTCTTTCTGTCGGGGAATATTTATACGACGGCGCAGCTTTTTGCGGGCCCCATAACGGAAAGTGATTGGATGAAGAAAATGACAAGTATAAGTTATTTACAAATAACGGCGTAGTTATTACTGATTATCTTGTTGGAATACCGGTGGTTAAAACACGATGAATACGCGTTGTTGTTACAAGAAGCACGGTATTGCACCAATTATTGATTCTTACATAAGAAGGCACTACTCAATAATTATTCTGATAATTCTGATTCAATATTTTATTTTGATTCAATAATTCTTTGCGTTGATATTTTATATTATTGTTGTTTTAATAATTGTCCTTTGACAATATTTTCCATTATCAAATCAATAATTCATATTATTTGAATAATATTATTAGATAGGATTATTGGCAATGTCTAGAAAGTTCTGTCTAAGGAGGGGTTTGGTCACATAATTGCGCGCCAGTAAGGAGAAATTCTTATTGGAAAGCCCCCTCTTTCCTGGGAAATGGCTGGTTGTCAATATTATAATTCTGTAATATTATTTGTGAATAATTAATTATTGATTTATATGATAAGGAAAATATTCATTTTATGTGGATATAGATGGAGAAAATTTTTAAAGTGACATTTGTTGAAAATATTTGAGGTAAGGGATAGTAAGGGATTTTAAGGGATTGTAAGGGAGATTATTTTCTTCATAAATGATATTATTTCTTCAATATCATTATGCTGAAATATTGGTTTGAACTTTTTATCAAATTTGGAACTTTTTCATGTCGGGGTTACTATTCATGATTTACTATTCACGATTTACTATTCACGAGTTACTATTCACGATGGGTTACTATTCATGAGTTACTATTCACGAGTTACTATTCACGGGTACTATTCACTACAAAATTGGTTTCTTTTTCTAACCAAATTATAGTTGATTTATGAATATTACTCTGGAGATTAAAACTATATATTGATTATATTGATTTTATTATCATATATAACATTTTATAATACGATGTTGAAATTCTCTTTCACTGGAGTGTAAAGATGGGTAGATTATTGGTATGATTGTGACTATGGGTTCTCTTGGCGATGGTGCAAAAAAGATGAATTGTTAGCTTGGTATGATCATGACCATTGAATTTATAATTGAATATCTTTAACTTAAGTGCAAAGGTGAATTGATCAACATGGTTATAATTATTGTTTATATAAATTCTGAAATGATTATATATTTCTTTGAGATATTAATATCTTTGGCCTGTAGTGCAAAGATGAGTTGTTGTTGAATATCTTTGGCTTGTAGTGCAAAGATGACCTGTTGTTGACTATCTTTGGCCCGTAGTGCAAAGATGACATGTTAATGAATATCTTTGGTCCGTAGTGCAAAGATGGATTTATTAGTATGATTATGAACATGAACTGTGATTTGGTATAACCATGATCTTTGATGTTTCAGGTAAAGACAGATGATGAAAATTATCTTCGTCATGGATGAGAAAAGGAATTTAGAACTACAATTATGATTATAAGTTATTCATATGATTGTGGACAGGAACTGTTGATTGATGTTACAGGGATAAACATTGTTGGTGGACTTTTAATGTGGAGAAGATAATAGACTTTATGGTCTACTTAACTCTTCTAATGGATTGCTCATTCCGCTGCAACTATGGTTGAAAAGTTTTATCATCTACCATATGTTCTAAATCTCTGATTTATTACTGTTGAAGGCTATTGATAATTTATTTATCTTTAGTCATGATATTCTTTACTGAGCTAGTTGTGCTCACCCTTTCGCTTCATAATTCCTTTCAGGTAATATGAGTGTAGCTGGGTCGAGCGGGGATAACAGGGGAATAGAACGGTGGTCTATACCTGTTGAGGTTCTCCCTAAATAGGTGAGGCGAACCCAACTTTGGAAGGGTGTTTTGTCACTATCATACAAGATGTCTAATGACATACAACCTCGAGTCATCATAAGATAGGGATGTGCTCATCCACTTGTTTGTATATATATATCTGAGCACTACTATATAATCTTGGAGTTTGGTTGAAGTATAATTCTCGATTAGAGGCGGTGGAGATAATGATATGTCAAGAGAAGACACTCCATTGGGAAGAATATGATAGTAATCTTCTCATTTTTTTTTAGGGTCTATTAGATTCAACCAAGGATAATTTTGTGGGCATATGATATCTATAATAACCTAGACGCATGGCCTCCCATGTATACGAAGGTTTCTTGAGCACTTCCCAAAGATTTTAATTTCTACAACGGTTTTCGACTATACCTTTTTATGTAAGGTGTCATTATGAGGTCTTTGTCCACGGTTGGGACATGAGTCACGAGTTGGTATATATTTGTATTTAAACTCACAGTTTAAGTGTTGTTGTATTTTGCACGACAATTGTTGTAATAAAGTTGTAGTTGTTTTCTGTACCATGTATTTGCCGACTCAGAATGGGTTGGATGGAATGGACCTATTTTGTGGTCGTCACACTATATCTGAAGACCTAATATTAGTAATATAGATCTCCAATATTAGAATAATCATAATATAATACTATTATATATATAAATATAGAATAACCTAAACACATAACACATAACCCTATCAGTCTACAACACACATAAGACTCGGTATCAAGTCAAACTATTATAGTCTGAGTTGAACCCGACACAAATCTGACATCCCGACGGTCTAGTCGAATATTTATCAAGTCTAAGTTCAATTAAACTATGCCTAACACTTAACAATTATCTCAGATAATTTTAATATCAGTCAAAATATTTTTCAAAGTCTCATAATAATTTTTAAATAATTATTACTATTTATCATGAATTTTCAATTATTAATATCGTATTTAAATGAATTAAATACCTCACAATTCCATTATCATTAATATCTAATTATTATCAAATATTAATGAAATACATGTCATAATATTATAATATATTTATAATATATCAAAGTATTTTTAATAGTTTAAAATCATATTTATATGATTTTTAAGCAGATTAAATTCTTTATCCGATAATTGCTATTAATATTAAAATATTAATATTTTCATGATTGAAATATCAAAAGTTATATTTTATAACTTCAAATATTTTTATAACACTTAAATCATTTTTATATGATTTTTTAAATCATTAATTCTATTTTTCCTTAATTTATTTAATATAATTATTAAATAAACTAATTATCATTAATATTTATTTATTAATGAATTTCATCCTAAAATATTAAAAGTCCTTTGAAAATATCTTTAAATATTTTTTTATACATTAATATTATTTTTCATGTATTTAAATCATTTTTAAATCATTTATTTAATATTATAATAAAATAAATTAAATACCATTTATATTCCAAAAATATTAAATATTTATGAAATATACTCTAAATAATTAAAACTATTTTTCAAACTTTAAAATAATTTTTTTAGAAATTATTTAGTATTTTTAATAATTAAAATCTATTTTTTCTATTTATTTAATTAATTAATCTATTTTAAATAAAATAATTGTCACTAAAAGGGCCTATAGCAGCGGACGCATCTGCGTCGCTATAGGTGTTCTTAAGTGTTCTTGAGTCTTGCTGAAAAACTTATGTCGAGGAAGCAAGGTGCCTTGTTTGACCGTTAATCGATCCGTGTTCCTGTCGATTTCTGGGCTTGTGATTTAGTTAGGATTGTAGTACTAGTGTTATACTTCAATCACCAACCGGTTTCATAGCAATTACATCATCGATCGAGGAGATAAGAGCCTCCAAAAAACTCGACAACGTTGTTCTTGAGTTTCAGGTTGCCCGAAAACTCAAGTAATGTGTTAGGTCTATTCTATGACCTTGAATCTCTAGGTTCCCGACTTGGTGTGTGTGTTTTCTTGATTTTATCCTAACATATAGATGTCAGGGTACATGTAAGTAACATCATAACATCATAACATAATTACACGATAAAGATTAAGGCTGGTCAAACTAAAGGTCACGGACTGTTCTTGAGAAATCTGGGTTTCCCAGATTTCTCCAAAAGCTGGTGGTCATCGAGGTTTTGACTGGGATTATCTTTGATCCTGTCATGGATATGGTTGTTCTAAGGACTTGAATATGTATTGAACGTGACAGGCTACACAGATCAAAAAACAACTTGGCCAAAACACATGTTAGACGCAAGATCAGAGGCTTGAACAAACTTGTCAGACCACTGTAAAACATTCTGGGTTGCCCAGATTCAACTTTACGTGAACGGTCAACGACCTTTGACTGCTCATAAGTTACGATCTAGACATGCTATAACTCTGTTTCAAGTTTCAGAACAAAGAAAACATAACATACTACAGGTTTAAAACTAAAAACAACACAAATCATTAACATAGAAAGATCTAAGGCCTCTGACATTCGACTGTTAGGCCATATTTCTCCAATTTTCCAAACTTCTAAAAATGCTTGATTCGTGCATCTAAGTGTTATAGATCCATGATCTATCAACCCAGATCACTTATATACACCCTATTACACATCTTTAACCAATCAATTACAACAAATAACATCAAATCATGAGATTTTAAAAATTAGGGTTCTTATACCTTTTAGCTTTAATCTTGGTTTTCTGACTTCATGATCTGTTATTGGATTGCTAGAGTTTGATCATGGCTTGTTTTCTCACACTCTCTCACTCTAAGATCCGAAAATATAGAGAGAGAAGGACTTGGACAAAATGAAAAATAAAGAGGTCTTTTCTCTCTCTTTAATCTATTTATTTGTTGCCTCGTTGCTATGATCTTGCCAAATTTCGGCTGATGGTTATTATTTAAGTCACATGGCTGATCTAAGCTGGTCACCAACCCCATACATTGGCAATATTGCAAGCAACCTTATTAATAATGCACTAAGGGCAAAATTATCATTTGGAATTTTATTTTAATGGCATAATGGACATTGTCCCAAACCCTTAGGGTTTAGGGTTTGGACCAATTTAGAGTTTAGGGTTTAACCCTTAACTTGCAATTTACTTTTTAAGATTTCCGAATTTCGGTTTTAAAAATCGAAAATTAATATTTCTAAATTATAATTAGAATATTCTAATTATATTAAAATTTCTTAATCATACTTTAAATATTGCTAATTAGGATTAGCATTTCCTAATTAAAATTGATAATTAAGCAATTAGGGTTAAAATGGTCATTACGGTTTATAAATCACTAATTAGGGTTTCTAATATAAAAATAATTTTCTAATTTAGAAATTAAATTTTGTAATTAGATTAGGATTTTCTAATTACTTAACTTGAAAATTAGAATTAATATATCCTAATTAACATTAAAAGTATTAAATTAACACTTTAGGTTTTCCTTAATTATAAATTAGGGTTTCAAATCCGAAGTTATGGTTTTCTAAATTTGAAATTAGGGTTTGCTAATTAATTAAGCTTTACCTAATTAATATTATAATTAATAGCACTTAAGTAATATAATAATCATTTAAGTTCCCGAATAGTTTTTTTTAAATTTCGAATTAGGGTTTAGATTTCGAAACTAAAATTAGGGTTTCGAAGCAGATTTATAGGGTTTCTTGTTAATCGTTAGGGTTTTCTAAGAGAACGTTGGCGTTCTTAATATAAACTTAGGGTTTATTCTGAGATATCGTTTATCTGGTGACCCTTGACCCTTAAACACATATTGTACACATATAATAACCATATTTACATAACATAATCCTTATTTTCTTAATCTGAATAATTCACCTAAATCATTCACAGAATTTTAAAATCCTCAAAATTCTATCTTAAAGATATCAAACACATACACTTATTTTCTGTCTAGGTTCTAATTTTGAACCTTAACTCAATTAATAAAAATTTTAAAAATTTTCTAAATTCTCGGGTTGTTACATTCACCCCTTCTTCTAAAAATTTCGTCCCCAAAATTTACCTTACACCATACTGCTTACACCATTCACCATACATACACAGCATCTCATGCTACCCAATACACCACTCACAAGAGTAAAAATTTTCAAATTTTGCTAACGAGTCATATAGACTATTTGTTTGTCATTTTCGCAAAGGTTTTATGGAAATTTATCCGAAAACTGTTATAACTTACAGACACAAAGGGTGATTAGCCCGATATGTCCTGTACTGGCCAAGTACTGATTTTATCTGTTTCTCTTCATTGCCATAGGCACAAAATTATACCTCAGTCTTATTGGATTCCGCACCAAAACAATTTGGTTAAGGAAATTTCTTTCAATGAACACTTAGAGTTTTCATAAATGTTGGTCTAGCTGAATTGAATAGCATAGACTCATATCAATAATTCAATTCAATCGAATTATTTAAGTGTAACCAAACCCCGTTGGCAAATTATTATTTTTTTGAAAATATTTTCGAGAATGAGCGACCGTGATGTCGCATCTTGTATTAAATCCGTTTGAGGATGCCGTCATTGTATGACTTTGTCATAACACATCATACAATAGTGGAATAACGATTTTAGATCAAATTCACACTAAGTATTCCTGTATTTACAACTCCATCAAATTTTTATCATCTCTGCACCAGGTTACATGGTACATGAGTGATAATTAAAATATATTTTGATATTTCAAATCGTTTGCATCTAGCTGAAATAAGTAGCATAGACTATACTTTAAACCGTTTCAAAATGATTACGAGTCTACACATTTTTTTTTCAAAAGCATGTAGTGCGTATTTAGCTTGATATCAACATTTCGAAGTCTAGCATAGCTAGGAGTTTCGGAAAACTTATATCTCCACTAATAATCATTTTTAATAATCTATCTCTGTTCTATAATCTTTAATACTCCATTTACACACAACTATACCCAGTTTAAATGAACCACACTTTTGAGTTCATTAAATTGCCACAATCATATGAGTTTAAGAACTTGTCCTAGTCGACCTTTGGCGTTCATTATTTGAGGGGTTCATAAAAATTTCATATAACTATGAGTCAAGAATGTCACATAAGTATTAGTTTTAAGAACTCGTACTTACACTTATATTCTCTACCTATGACCTATCTATATGTTATACACATGAGAAATGAATCACCCTCTTAACATGCATATAAAAATAATAGCGACACAAACATTTCAATGATTATCATTGTTAGAAACTAAGTGGTTTTTACACCAAGTACAATTCCACCCACACGAAGAATCATATAACTTAGTCTTGCCGACATGAATCCTTAATTGAATCCCCACCTAACACTAACACCCTTCTCAATCTGAATTTCATTTAACTTCGTATTCATAATCCTTTCCCTGAATCTTTACCAATTCATAGTACAACCGACACTCAAAGCAATCTTGTTGTAAACTTTTTAATCATTAAGCTTGATCCTTCTTCATACTATAACCTTATCGGATCACACGGGTGATCTCATCATATATATATATTATGATTCATTTTTATATTTTGATCGTTTTGTTTACGATCTTCTATCACTACACTTTTAGTCTTTTAGATTCATCATTTCACCACCATTGTTCAACTTTATTATCGAGTTAGGGAACTCTTTATTTTATAACTTTCGCCGAGATTCATCTTTGAATCTTACCGACCAACTAACTCTATTTGAGTTAGTACTTATCCTAATCATTGTGGTTATTAGTCTCGATTATTCCTACCTAAGGTTCATAACCCATGACTTTGATACCAAATGTGTGAGCCACAGAATCAGAGGTCCCGAATCACCGCGGATCCGGTTCGATCATTTTATCAACTATTACTATTTTATGAAGATATAAACATAAATTGTTTAATCAATAACTTTACACACTATTTCCCAAGGTCGAGTAACCTTAACTTAATACACAATTCATAACTATCTAACATAATACATTATTAACAAACTATACTATTACAAATTAATCGTGCACATTTTATTTACTTTGAACTTGGCATTATTCTTTTTCATGTATCTAAACGCGTTTCATCTTATCTACAATGTTTTATCATGATATAGCAAGGTGAGCATAAAGTTGTCCAAAGAAGTTTAAGTTCAATAATATAACGATATATTATGATTGAAAGAGTCTAAATAATAAGTGGCTATAATTCAACAATATAATTGTGAACTAGCGAGGAACAAATTTATGGTGAACAAGTATTATACATGAACAAATATATCTCGAACCAACTTGGTAATGAAGGTGATCGACCTTTCATACGACTTATATATACAATATGTATAGAGTAAAAATCATGGCAACCAACAATGATTAACCATAAGCTTATCAAGAATGAAACAACTCTTAGTAGAGTTAAGTAAAACAAACTTGCTGAGCTCGAACCATTGATTACAGCTATGCAATTTATAACGCTTTATCCAGAAGACCTAATATTAGTAATATAGATCTCAATATTAGAATAATATCATCATAATATAATACTATTATATATATAAACATAGAATAACCTAAACACATAACCCTATCGGTCTAACACACATAAGACTAAATAGTATCAAGTCAAACTATTACGATTACGAGGTTGAACACGACACAAATCGACATCAAGCTGATTGCCTAGTTGGACATTTATCTTGTTTAAGTTCAATTAAACTCTGCCTAACACTTAACAATTATCTCATATAATTTTAATATCCGTTAAAATATTTTTCCAAGTCTCATAATAATTATTAAATAATTATTACTATTTATCATGAATTTTCAATTATTAATATCTTATTTAAATGAATTAAATACCTTATTATTCCATTATCATTAATAATTAATTATTATCAAATATTAATGAAATACATATCATAATATTATAATATATAATATATCAAAGTATTTTAATACTTTAAAATCATATTTATATGATTTTTAAACAATTAAATTCATTATATCGATAATTGCTATTAATATTAAAATATTAATATTTTCATGACAAAATATCAAAAGTTATATTTTATAACTTAAAATATTTTTATAACACTTAAATCATTTTTATATGATTTTTAAATCATTAATTCTATTTTTCCTTAATTTATTTAATATATTTATTAAATAAACTAATTATCATTAATATTTATTTATTAATGAATTTCATCCTAAAATATTAAAAGTCAATGAAAATATCTTTAAATATTTTATTATACCATAATATTATTTTTCATGATTTTCATGTATTTAAATCATTTTAAATCATTTATTTAATATTATAAAAAATAAATTAAATACCATTTATATTCCAAAAATATTAAATATTTATGAAATATACTCAAAATAATTAAAAACTATTTTTCAAACTTTAAAATATTTTTAGAATTTATTTAGTATTTTAATAATTAAAATCTATTTTTTCTATTTATTTAATTAATTAATCTATTTTTAGAAAATAAATAATAATTGTCACTAAAGGGCCTTATAGCGACATAACCCGTCGCTATAGGTGTTCTTAAGTGTTCTTGAGTCTTGCCCGTAAACTTATGTCAAATAGCAAGGTGCCTTGTTTGACAGTTAATCGATCCATGTTCCTATCGATTTCTGGGCTTGTGATTTAGTTAGGATTGTAGTACTAGTGTTATACTTCAATCACCAACCAGTTTCATAGCAATTACATCATCAGATCAGGGAGATCAAAGTCTCCAAAAACTCTGACAACGCTGTTCTTGAGTTTCTAGGTTGCCCAGAAACTCAATCAGTGTTAGGGTCCTATTCTGCAGCCTTGAATCTCTAGCTTCCCGACTTGGTGTGTGTGTTTTCTTGATTTTATCCTAACGTATAGATGTCAGGGTACATGTAAGTAACATCATAACATCATAACATCATTACACGATAAAGATTAAGGCTGGTCAAACTAAAGGTCACGGACTGTTCTTGAGAAATCTGGGTTTCCCAGATTTCGCCAAAAGTTGGTGGTTAATGAGGTTTTGACCGGGATTATCTTTGATCCTGTTATGGATATGGTTGTTCTAAGGACTTGAATATGTAGTGAACATGACAGGCTATACAGATCAAACAACAACTTGACAAAACACATGTCAGACGCAAGATTAGAGGCTTGAACAAACTTGTCAGACCACTATAAAACATTCTGGGTTGCCCAGATTCAACTTTTACGTGAGCGATCGGCGACCTTTGACCCTTTCATAAGTTATGATCTAGACATGCTATGACTCTGTTTCAAGTTTCAGAACAAAGAAAACATAACATACTACAGGTTTAAAACTAAAAACAACACAAATTATTAACATAAAAAGATCTAAGGCCTCTGACATTCGACTGTCAGACCATATTTCTCCATTTTTCCAGACTTCTAAAAATGCTTGATTCATGCATCTAAGTGTTATAGATCCCTGATCTATCAACCCAGATCACTTATAGACACCCTATTACACATCTTTAACCAATCAATTACAACATATATCATCAAATCACGAGATTTTAAAAATTAGGGTTCTTATACCTTTTAGCTTTGATCTTGGTTTTCTGACTTCATGATCTGTTATTGGATTGCTAGAGTTTGATCATGGCTTGTTTTCTCACACTCTCACTCTAAGTTCCGAAAATATAGAGAGAGAAGGGACTTGGACAAAATGAAAAATAAAGAGGTATTTTCTCTCTCTTTAATCTATTTATTTGTTGCCTTGTTGCTATGATCTTGCCAAATTTCGGCTGATGGTTATTATTTAAGTCACATGGCTGATCTAAGTTGGTCATCAACCCCATATATTTGCAAGATTGCATGCAACCTTATTAATAATGCACTAAGGGCAAAATTGTCATTTGGAATTTTATTTTAATGGCATAATGGACATTGTCCCAAACCCTTAGGGTTTAGGGTTTAGGTTAGGGTTTAGGGTTTAGACCAATTTAGAGTTTAGGGTTTAACCCTTAACTTGCAATTTACTTTCTAAGATTTTCGAATTTCGGTTTTAAAAATCGAAAATTAATATTTCTAAATTATAATTAGAATTTTCTAATTATATTAAAATTTCTTAATCATACTTTAAATATTGCTAATTAGGATTAGCATTTCCTAATTAAAATTGCTAATTAAGCAATTAGGGTTAAAATAGTCATTACGATTTATAAATCACTAATTAGGGTTTCTAATATAAAAATAATTTTCTAATTTAGAAATTAAATTTTTGTAATTAGATTAGGGTTTTCTAATTACTTAACTTGAAAAATTAATTAATATATCCTAATTAACATTAAAAGTATTAAATTAACACTTTCGTTTTTCCCTAATTATAAATTAGGGTTTCAAATACCGAAGTTAGGATTTTCTAAATTTGAAATTAGGGTTTGTTAATTAATTAAGCTTTACCCTAATTAATATTATAATTAATAGCAGTTAAGCACTATAATAATCATTTAAGTTCCCAGATTAGGTTTTTAAATTTTTGAATTCCCGAAATTGAAATTAGGGTTTTCAGAATCGGTTTCTAGGGTTTCTTGTTAATCGCTAGGGTTTTCTAACCGAACGTTGACGTTCTTAATATAAACATAGGGTTTGTTACAGATATCGTTTATCTGGTCAACCCTTGACCCTTAACCACATACTATACACATACATAATCATATTTATAGGACATGCTCCCTTATTCTCTTAATCCTGAATAATTCACCTAAATCCTTCACAGAATTTTGAAATCCTCAAAATTCTATCTTAAAAATATCAAACGCATACACTTATTTTCTGTCTAGGTTCTAATTTTGAACCTTAAACCGATTAATAAAAATTTTAAAAAATTTCTAAATTCTCAGGTTGTCACATAATGCATGTATCATGTTATGCATATGTATGTATGTCCACAGATATTCAGCATTGACCCCTGGATGGTCTTATGATACAACATACAGAGATGTCTTCTTCGATAGTCAGCCGCATAGATCACACCCTACTAGTGTTGATAGTTTCCCGTCTGAGGTCGTTGTATGATAGTATGTCACCTACAGATAGGGTGACTATAGATCAGTTATTATAGCATTATATGACCCTCTTGATGTTTCAGGTTCCCGTAGGCTTTGTAAAGGGTATGCTGGAGCATTGGATACCGGAGAGATAGGCTTTCCAGTTTAGTACCCAGGAGTTGACTCCTACATTGGAGGAGTACAAGCGGTTGACGGCTTTGCCCTTAGACAGACCTTGCGCTCATATGGTCGTCGGAGATATGCATCGGCAGTTCATGACCCTCACTGGGTTACGGCGTAGAGTAGTAGACGATGAGATTACATCCGGCCATGTATTATCCCAGCGTTTCCTAATAGATAGGTTTGGCTCATTGGACAGCTACGCACGACATTCTGGGGATTTCACCACACCAGAGGATCAGTTGCATTTGGCCAGAGTGGATGTATTCGTGATGTGCATAGTGGCATATGTGTACATGCCACAGTATATGGATGAGCTAGACATCGGTGTTATTATGGCAGTGAGAGCTCTCAAAGAGGGTCGTACCATCATTCCGATGATTGTGGCGGGGACGTTGAGGACGACCACGTTTTGCAGCACCTACCTTGCAGGGGTATTCACAGGCAGTTCGATCATGTTGTACATGTGGTTTATGTCACACTTGATATCGATTGGCACTTTCCACCGACACGGGTACTGCTTTACCCATGATATAGCTATGTCTTACTTCTTTCAGCCATCGGAGTGTATAGACGCTATGTCTTGGTCAGAATTTTTGTCAAGGATCGGAGATCTGTTTGGCATCCTGCCGTGTACAGGGCTCAGCTCACCCTATAGCTTTATTACTTATACTTCGGGCATGGATTAACTCCCTCTGGCTGGTCTGAGGGGTATGACTACCTACCACCCATTGGCTGTGATGTCACAGTTTGACCAGTTCCAGGACTTCCATCCTTTTAAGGGGGCATTAGGTCAGCGTTTAGCTTCTCGCCATCTATCAATAGAGGACCGATCCCGGGTGTATGCATGTTGGGATCAACGTGAGATAGCTGATTTTTTTTGTTAGCCATCCGGGCTATTCGCCAGAGTATTCTGTGTGGATGGAGATAGAGACTTCATCGGCTACGACAGTATCCACAGTGCCGGGTATTAATTCAGATGGTGGAGAGCCTATGGAGGACATTGATTCCCACACCGAGGAGGAGCCATTTTGTAAGACCCCGAAATTTTTTAAATAAAAAGGAATTTCCTTTATTTATTATTTTGAAATAGTAAGGGTTGATTTGATTAATGTGGATAGTTAAGGGTTAAATCATAAATATTTTAAAATAAGCAAGTGGTTATAAAATATTCATTATTGTCGGGAATATTCGTTTGGTCGTGGAATATTAAATCTTTGTCGGGGAATATTAAATGCGATGGCCATATGACCATGTGTGGGGCCCATGTGAAAAGCGATTGGATGAAGAAAGCGACAAATATAAGTTGTTTTTAAATAGCAGCGTAGTTATTACCAGATTAATCTTTGTTGGAATACCCGGTGGTTAAGACACACTAATCGCGTTGTTGAGCGATAGCACACGGTATTGCACCAATTATTGATTCTTACGTAAGAGGCACTACTCAATAATGGTTATAGTAATTACTATTCGATTATTTTATTGAGTTAATAATTTCACTGCGTTGATATTTTATATTATTTGTTGTTCAATAATTGTCATTACAAAGTATTTTCATTATCGAAGCAATAATTCATATTATCTGAATAATATTATTAGATAACATTATTGGCAATGTCTAGAAAGTTACATCTAAGGAGAGGTTTGGTCACCTAATTGCTTGCGTCAAGAAGAAGAAATTCTTATTGGAAAGCCCCTCTTTCACAGGAGGCGCACGGTTGTCAATATTGTGATTACGTAATATTATTTGTGAATAATTAATTATTGATTTATATGATGAGGAAAATATTGATTTTATGTGGATATAGATGGAGAAAATTTTTAAAATGACAATTGTTGAAAATTAATATTTTATCTTTTACGATAAAATAATTCATTTAAATATATTATTTTAATAATATATTAATGGTGATATTTTACAACGAATGGGGGATATATGAGTATAAGAGGAGGAAGAGTATTTTTGTTGCAATAAATGTTTAAAACATGTTAAACATGTCGGTGGACCCCATTTATTATTTGAAATTTGATTATAGCTTTGTAAAATCGCCTTGGTTGTGGATTTCGATCAATTTCTATTTGGAATTTGAAAAAACTTTCTTCTGTAAAGTTGTAGAGAATTGAATTTCCTATAAAAACTCATGAGATTCGAATTTTCTGATGAAAGGGCTATTTATTATGAATTATTGAAGTTAGGATTAATTGATTATCATTTTTTTGGAGTTTTAAGTAACTTTTGCATGAAAAACGTTTTTGTCACTTATGGGACATGTGTTAGTGGTTGATTTCAGCTGATGGTGTGCGTAGGAAGATGTGGAAAAATAATATTATTAATATATTAAATTTTACGCTTTGGTGTTCTAAGCAATTTTCTATAAATAGGGTCTTGGGTTAGAATTGAAAATCACACGGCTGAAGTTTTCTCTCTCTATATTATCGAAGCGTATTCTTGTGAGTATTTTGAGTATACTTTGAGTATTGCTAGGCGGTGCAAGTTCCTTCAAAGACTACTATACGGTATTCTAGCTAGAAATCTTGATCTTTCGAGGTAAGGGATATTATTTTTTTTCGTAATGATATTATTTCTTGATATCATTATCTTTGAAATGTTGATCTGAAGTTTTTATCAAATTTGGAACTTTTTCATATGGGGTTACTATTCATGGGTTACTATTCACGAGTTACTATTCACGAGTTACTATTCACGAGTTATTATTCACGAGTTACTATTCACGAGTACTATTCATGAAGCGTGAAGATGTTTTTGTGGAATTTCTATCTTTTGGTGTCGGAGTTACTATTCACGTATACGGCACTATTCACGTATACGGCACTATTCATGTATACGGTACTATTCACCGAAAAATAAAATTTCTTCTTTTCGTCCAAAACATCTATTCTGGATACTAACTCTGATTGTATCCATGTTTTGATCATTCTTGAATTTTACACCACTATGATTATTTTTGAGGTATTTTTGGGCGTGGATAAAACCAAGTACGAATCCTTAATCCTTAATCCTTGTCATTTTGTTTCACTGGATTCGTTTCTTTAAAAAAAATATTTTTCATCATCCTCAGTCTTAAATGATGATATTATGGAATATCTTTGCTTTTGTAGTGCAAAAGATGAATGATTTCTTAAGAATATCTTTGGCCTGTAGTGCAAAAAAGATGAATGATTCTGAAGAATATCTTTGGCCCGTAGTGCAAAGATGAGCAGTGTTTAAATGAACATGACCAATGATGAATATCTTTGGCTGTAGTGCAAAGATGAATATTTGATTCAGATGTATATTGATTGATGTTCTGGGGATAAAAGATGAGCGATGAACTTTTAAATTCATTCATAGAAGATAATAGTTTGCATTATCTACTTAACTCTTCTAATGAATTATTATTTCATTGCGAATATTGATTTAAAATTTGTTGTCTATTGTATTCTATTATATTTTTCCTGTTGAAGACTAACGATAATTTGTTGTATATTATCTTAGTCATAATATTCTTTCTTGAGCTAGTTGAGCTTACCCTTTTCCTTTTGTTCCATTTTTCTCGGGAGGCGAGAATATAAGCGAGTATGCAGTCGGGGTATGGAATGAAGGTTTTAGAAAGGATTGTTTAGTAGTCCTCACCATTTTGTAAAATAATGTATCGATAAATGTGATGAGGATTTATTTGAGTATAGATATTATCAGAAGATAATATTTGTATTCAAACTCACGATTTCTTGTTGTAATAATAAAGTTGTAGTTGTTTACGTACCATGTATTGACAACTCGGAATAGGTGATGTATACCTATTTGGGGGGCGTCACGGTTATTATATCGAGCTTAGGGATATGATCTCTCTGGCGGAGATCGGGGAATAGAACTAGGAGGGAGGAGAGTAAATCCTTCGCTAGTGTGTCCTACCTAAACTTATTTGTTAGTTGGTCAAGTATATAGGGATATTATGTGATATATTGATTTCCTTAATTAACCCTTGTTTTATAGCGATATTTGAAATGTCGATTGAGAATATTAACAATGGAAATGAGGCCAGTGGAGATGCCTGTACTCCCAACGAGGAGAGCGTGCAACAGTTTGCAATGTTCCTCCTGTGAACAACACCATTGAAGCGAGATGATGAGCGAGGGATGTTTAGAAGTTTTTGCAGTTCATGCAAAATCGACGAGGAAACTTCGTGTTCAAAATACAAGAGGAAATGATAGCAATTCACGGGGTTGTCACAATGCAAGCGATTCAAAGAGTTGGGACCACGAATTTAAGGGAAAGCGGATCCGATCGCCAAGGAAACATGGGTCAAACAAATTACCAAGATATTCGATGTCTTGGGATGCACGAGAGAACAGAAGGTTCCATTCGCCACCTTTATGTTCCGTGGCGAGGCGGACTACTTGGTGGGAGTCGTGAAGCGTACCCATCCACCGCTTTTCGGCATGTCTTGGGAGACATTTCATAAATTATTTAATGACAAATACTTTCACGAAAGTGTTACGTCATATGAAGGAAGTGAAGTTCATGATTAGAACAAAACAACATGGCGGTGTCTCGATGACGAGGCAAAGTTTGCAGAGTTATCGAGTTTGCACCTCATTTGGTGGAGAATGAAAGCGTATGACGCGGATGTTTTTGAGAGGTTTGAAACCGGCGATACGACAATATCTCATTTCTCATAAATTTTCTCTCTATTCCGGATGTTGTAAATGAGGGCTCAATTATTAGGCGAGATAACGAGTACGGTCGGTTGAGGACCATAACGAGGATCGTACGAGATAGCGATCAGCAGAATAATGATAACCAGCAGAGAAAAAGCAGACGGACAAAAATGGTTACCACTCGGTGGTAATCATGGCCATGAAAAATGTAAGAAGAAGCGAGTCGGGAGGAGATTTTAAAAGAGGAGATTTAACAACGACTATGTGAAGGCAGCGGTCTGCGACAAGAATCGGTTCTAAAGGAGGAGAACGACCACCGGTCATATGCTACAAATGCGGAAAAGAGGACATATCGGTCAAAGCGCCCACAACAGTTCAAGGTATGCTATAATTGTGGAAAGGAAGGACATATCGCTCGAGATTATGCGATGAGCGAAACCTAGTTCGGTGAGGGGGCGGTGACTCAAAAAAGATCATCCGAGAAAAGTCAAAGTCAGCGATTACGGGAAGAAGCGTTTGTTGTGATTTGGTCATAATCGAGGAACCCAAACGAGGTTATCACGGGTAAGCTATTTATAAATTCTTGCGAAGTTTATACCTTACTTGATCTGGGGCTACCCATTCATTTATCTCTCTCTGTATGTGCTCAACGTTTAAACTTGACTCGGAGAAATTAGACTTTGACCTATCTGTGGAAACTCCGTTAGGAGAAACTTTCATCACATCCTTTGTTTATAAATCTTGTTTGATTCAAGTTGGCACCATTACCTTACACATTGACCTTATCTCTTTAAAGATACTTGCTTTTGATGTGATTTTAGGGATTGATTGGTTAACTACTCATCATGCCAAAATTGATTGTTTTCGTAAGGTTGTTAGTTTTCATATTCCTAACCTTGACATTTATGCAATTCAAGCAACTAAACCATTAAAATCAATCACTATCATATCTAATCATAAAGCTATTCGTTTATTGAAAAGCGGATGTCAATCTTTCTTAGCCCATGTTATGGATTTGAATAAAGACACGTCAAATTTGAATAATATTCTGTTGTTATTGACTTTCCGATGTATTTCTAGAAGAAGAACTTCCCGGTCTACCCCGAGCGTGAAGTTGAATTCTTTATTGATCTTGAACCGGTACAAAGCCCATTTCTAAAACCCCATATCGAATGGCTCCTATTGAACTTCAGGAGTTAAAGGTCCAACTACGGAATTGTTGGACATCGGTTTCATTCGTCCTAGTACATCTCCTTGGGGTGCTCTGTTTTATTTGTAAAGAAGAAAAAGGGGAGTATGCGACTTTGTATTGACTATCGGGGAATTGAACCATGTCACCATCAAGAATAGGTATCCTCTACCTCGTATTGATGACTTGTTTGACCGATTCTGAGGGCACAATTCTTTTCAAAAATCGATCTTCGATTACGGATATCATCAATTTGAAGATTAAAAGCGAGGATATTCCAAAGCGCCTTTCGAACTTCGGTATGGGCATTATGAATTCTTAGTCATGTCTTTCGGACTAACTAATGCTCTGCGGCTTTCATGGATATGATGAACCGAGTATTGAGGAATATTTGGATCGATTTGTTGTTGTCTTTATTGATGACATCCTTATATATTCCAAAAGTCGTGAAGATCATGAGCACCATTTGAAATTTGGTACTCCAAAGGCTTCGTGAAAACCAACTATATGCCAAATTGAAGAAATGCGAGTTACGGCGAGGAAGTAGCATTCCTTGGGCACGTGGTGTCGAAACATGGAGTATCTGTTGATCCGGTGAAGATTGAAGCAATACAAAGTTGGGAAGCAACCAAGTCGATGGTGAAGTACGTAGCTTTTGGGCTTAATTGGTTATTATCGGAGATTCGTGGAAGGGTTTTCTCGAATCGCTACTCCATTCTTCGGCTAACTGGGAAGGATACAAAATTCGTTTGGAGCGAAGAATGCGAGAAAAGTTTCCAAGAGCTTAAGAGGAGACTTATTTTGGCACTGTTTCTAACAATACCATCCGGTTCGGATGGATTTGTTATCTCAAACGATGCTTGGGCAAAGGGTTAGGATATGTTCTCATGCTGGCGTGGGAAAGTCATAGCCTATGCCTCGCGACAACAAAAAGAGTATGAGAGGAATTATCCTACTCATGATCTAGAGTTAGCGGTGATCGTTTCAGCGCTTAAAGATATGGAGGCACTATCTATATGGGGAGAAAGTGGAGATATATTCGGACCATTAAAGCCTTAAATATTTCTTCACTCAAAAAAGAACTCAACATGCGGAAATGACGTTGGCTTGAGCTATTGAAAGACTACGACCACACTATTGATACCATCTGGAAAAGCGAGCGTGGTATGGCGCGTTGAGTAGAAGATCATATGAGGAGCGAGTGCGATGATGTCAAGTATACGCATAGAGCCAACTTTAATAGAAAAGTTAAGGTTGCTCAAGCCACCAGGCAGGAAATGATGTCGTATGAAGAAAGAAAGTACAAGAAGGAGCTATTTAGGGCGAGAATTGATGAAGAAGGAATACTTGAGTCCACTCTAGACTTTGTGTTCCTAACGACTACGATTTGAAGTACAAGATTATGATGGAGGCACACAATACACCATTTGCAATCCATCACGGAAGTACTAAAATGTATCGTGATCTTGACATACATTTTGGTGGAACAATATGAAGAGAGAGATTGCAAAGTTTATCTCGATGTGTTTAACTTGTCAGCGTGTAAAGGCGGAGCATCTAGTACCTAAGGGTCCGTTGCAACCACTTGAGATCCGGAATGGAAGTGGGAACACATTACTATGGATTTCGTTCACGGGTCTTCTTACGGTTTCTCAAGGCATCAATGCTATTTGGGTTATTGTTGATAGATTAACCAAGTCTACGCTCATTTCTTGCCGTCACGGAGACTTATTCCTTGAACGTCTTGCTAGTATATACGTGAATGAGATTGTGAGGTTGCATGGCATGCCCGTATCCATAGTTTGGATCGTGACCCAAGATTCACTTCAAGATTTTGGGTTAGCTTGCAAAAAGCTATGGGCGCAGATTTGCGATTTAATTGACGCATACCATCCCCAAAGCAGACGGACAATCGAGAGGACTATTCAAACTCTTGAAGATCTATTAAGAGTCTGTGTCCTAGACTTCAAGGGTAGTTGGGATAAGTATTTACCATTGGTGGAATTCTCCTACAACAACAGTTATCAGGCAAGTATAGGTGTGGCTCCATTTGAAGCATTATATGGACGAAAATGTCGTTCTCCAATATGTTGGGATGAGGTGGGTGAAGCAACATTGTTGGGACCCGAGTTAGTACATATGACTACCGAAAAGATCCAAATGATTCGACAACGTATATAAACGGCACAAGATCGACAAAAGAGTTATGCGGATCTTCATCGAAAGGACGTGGAATTTAATGTAGGGGATCATGTATTGTTGCGAGTTGCTCCATGGAAGGGAGTTACAAGATTTGGGAAGAGAGGAAAGCTCAATCCACGATTTATTGGTCCATTTCAAATTCTTGACCGAGTAGGAAATGTAGCCTATAGACTTGCGTTACCTCCAAGTATGTCTCGTGTTCATAATGTGTTTCACATGCTCGTACTTCAGTAAATATGTGAAAGACCCGAACCACGTTATTGAGTTAGAACCAGGACGAGATAGCCAGAAGACTTAGCGTATGAGGAGGTACTGTCAAGATCTTGGATAGGAAGGAGCATGTCCCTACGCCATGAAAGGTCATACCACAAGTTAAAGTTTTGTGGAGGAATCATGCTTTATAGAGGAAATGACACGGGAATTGGAAGCGGAAATGAAAGCGAGGTATCCTCACCTTTTCGAAACACACAGTGCACGTGACGTCAATTTTGAGGACGAAATTTCATAAGGAGGGAGGTTGTAAGACCCCAAATTTTTTAAATAAAAGGAATTTCCTTTATTTATTATTTTGAAATAGTAAGGGTTGATTTGATTAATGTGGATAGTTAAGGGTTAAATACATAAATATTTTAAAATAAGCAAGTGGTTATAAAATATTCATTATTGTTTGGGAATATTCGTTTGGTCGTGGAATATTAAATCTTTGTCGGGGAATATTAAATGCGACGGTAAAATGACCATGTGTGTGGGCCCCATGAAAAAGCGATTGGATGAAGAAAGCAGCAAATATAAGTTGTTTTTAAATAACTTAGCGTAGTTATTGTTAGATTATCTTGTTGGAATACCCGGTGGTTAAGACACACTGTCTGGCGTTGTTGAGCGAGTGCTTTGCACGGTATTGCACCAATTATTGATTCTTACGTAAGAGGCACTACTCGATAATGGTTATAGTAATTACTATTCGGTATTTTATTGAGTTAATAATTCTTTGCGTTGATATTTTATATTCTTTGTTGTTCAATAATTGTCATTACGGTATTTTTCATTATCGAAGCAATAATTCATATTATCTCGAATAATATTATTAGATAACATTATTGGCAATGTCTAGAAAGTTACATCTAAGGAGAGGTTTGGTCACCTAATTTGCTTGGCGTCGAAGAAGAAATTCTTATTGGAAAGCCCCTCTTTCTCGAGGCGCACGGTTGTCAATATTGTGATTACGTAATATTATTTGTGAATAATTAATTATTGATTTATATGATGAGGAAAATATTGATTTTATGTGGATATAGATGGAGAAAATTTTAAAATGACAATTGTTGAAAATTAATATTTTATCTTTTACGATAAAATAATTCATTTAAATATATTATTTTAATAATATATTAAGCGGTGATATTTTTACAACGAATGGGGATATATGAGTATAAGAGGAGGAAGAGTATTTTGTTGCAATAAATGTTTAAAACATGTTAAACATGTCGGTGGACCCCATTTATTATTTGAAATTTGATTATAGCTTTGTAAAATCGCTTGGTTTGTGGATTTTGGTCAATTTCTATTTGGAATTTGAAAAACTTTCTTCGTAAGCAAAGTTGTAGAGAATTGAATTTCCTATAAAAACTCGTGAGATTCAAATTTTCTGATGAAAGGCTATTTATTATGAATTATTGAAGTTAGGATTAATTGATTATCATTTTTTGGAGTTTTAAGTAACTTTTGCATGAAAAACGTTTTTGTCACTTATGGGACATGTGTTAGTGGTTGATTTCAGCTGATGGTGTGCGTGGGAAGATGTGGAAAATAATATTATTAATATATTAAATTTTACGCTTTGGTGTTCTAAGCAATTTCTATATAAATAGGGTCTTGGGTTAGAATTGAAAATCACACCGAAGCTGAAGTTTTCTCTCTATATTATCGAGCGTATTCTTGTGAGTATTTTGAGTATACTTTGAGTATTGCTAGGCAGTGCAAGTTCCTTCAAACACTATACAGGTATTCTAGCTAGAAATCTTGATCTTTCGAGGTAAGGGATATTATTTTTTTCAGTAATGATATTATTTCTTGATATCATTATCTTTGAAATGTTGATCGAAGTTTTTATCAAATTTGGAACTTTTTCATGTCGGGGTTACTATTCATGGGTTACTATTCATGAGTTACTATTCATGAGTTACTATTCATGAGTTCTTATTCACGAGTTACTATTCACGAGTACTATTCATGAAGCGTGAAGATGGTTTTGTGGAATTTCTATCTTTTGGTGTCTGAGATTCTTATTCACGATACGGCACTATTCACGATACTGGTACTATTCAGAGAAAATAAAATTTCTTTCTTTTCGTCCAAAACATCTATTACGGATACTAACTACGATTGTATCCATGTTTTGATCATTCTTGAATTTTACACCACTATGATTATTTTTGAGGTATTTTTGGGCGTGGATAAAACCAAGTACGAATCCTTAATCCTTAATCCTTGTCATTTTGTTTCTTTGGATTCGTTTCTTTAAAAAAAAAATATTTTCATCATCCTCGGTCTTAAATGATGATATTATGGAATATCTTTTTGGCTGTAGTGTAAAGATGAATGATTTCTTAAGAATATCTTTGGCTGTAGTGCAAAGATGAATGATTTGAAGAATATCTTTGGCCCGTAGTGCAAAGATGAGCAGTGTTTAAATGAACATGACCTAATCGATGAATATCTTTGGCTGAGTGCAAAAAGATGAATATTTGATTCCGGATGTATATTGATTGATGTTACGAGGATAAAAGATGAGCGATGAACTTTTAAATTCATA
Organism: Panax quinquefolius; assembly: GCA_020205615.1. Taxonomy (NCBI): domain Eukaryota; kingdom Viridiplantae; phylum Streptophyta; class Magnoliopsida; order Apiales; family Araliaceae; genus Panax; species Panax quinquefolius. The sequence goes on from CM035162.1 coordinate 84,297,077, forward strand.
CATAGAAGATAGTAGTTTGCATTCTCTACTTAACTCTTCTAATGAATTATTATTTCCACTGCGAATATTGATTTAAAATTTGTTGTCTATTGTATTCTATTATATTTTTCCCTGTTGAAGACTAACGATAATTTGTTGTATATTATCTTAGTCATAATATTCTTTACTGAGCTAGTTGAGCTCACCCTTTTCCTTTTTGTTCCATTTTTCTCAGGAGGCGAGAATATAGCGAGTGCGAGCCTGGGGTATGGAATGAAGGTTTTAGAAAGGATTGTTTAGTAGTCCTCACCATTTTGTAAAATAATGTATCAATAAATGTGATGAGGATTTATTTGAGTATAGATATATGTCAGAAGATAATATTTGTATTCAAACTCACGATTTCTTGTTGTAATAATAAAGTTGTAGTTGTTTCTGTACCATGTATTGACAACTCAGAATAGGTGATGTATACCTATTTTGGGGGCGTCACACATTTACTGGGTCGCTAGCATCTCTTTTAGATTCCCCCAGTACTAGCACTGTTGTGATCTAGCATTCAGCACAATTCGAGTATAGTCTTCATCTGATGACCTTTGAGAGAGATCAGGCTAGAGCCTTGATGTTGACTGCTTTTGATGGGAGAGATTCCACTCTATTGGAGAGAGACGAGAATTAGCTCATAGAGATGTCGTGATAGGCGAGAGGGATAGTGCCATATCTGTCCGGGATGTAGCCATTTTAGATAGTACCACAGTGAGGTCCTTTACTGTTGGGTAAAATCTAATTACGCACAGCACGCAAGTATACGTGTTCAACAAGTAATATAATAGTAAGTAGAGTATCGTTCCCTCAGAGACTATGAATAGAACTTAAACCTCACAATTACCAATTTCCTATTAATCCTAATTTTATTAAACTAATCAATTTCCAGTTTAAAATTAAAAGTATTAAGAATATTAAAATCACCAAACAATCAACAATTTCTAAAAACTGAATTTTTAAACAAATAATAGAGAATTAGGATTCCAACTTCACTCTAAGCATCACTCTGATTATTACACCTTTATTCCAGTTTAACTCACTATCCCAGTTTATTAATCAAGAACACGTATGTAGAACTAGCCACCTCTCGATGTACTAATACCATATTAACTCAAATCCACAATTAAGATAGAATTAAGTTAAACACCTTAATCAACTAACTCACTATATCTCTATGTAAAGTACAATTAAAGAAGGTTTAAGTTCAGGCTCTTTATCTGATTACATGCGATGTTAAGCATATCTCTACCCTAACATTCATCAAGATTCTGTTCATTCACATAAATCAAGAACACATGCTATATTAACTAAGTTTAGACTAGTATTTCATCTCTCGAGTTCATACAAGTCCACAAAGAATCGTTAATAAGGCAATTTATAAATTCACGCTCAAATTAATATAGATAAACCGGATAATAGCTTATTAAATTGAAATCAAAGATTACATAATCATCGTTCCACTTAAAGATCTGTCTTAAGCCTAAAAAGTATTTAGCTCATAAAAAATGAAATAATAACTGAATAAATTAAAGATAACATCTTCTCAATTACAAATATAAAACTAAAGAAGAAGAATAACACAGAACACCCTTCACTTAAGCCTCAATCCGCAATCGATATGAAAGTTCTTCAAAATCTTCACTCTATTGCTCAATATCAAATTCTGTCGTTAATCGCTGTCAATTGCTTTGCATGATGATGATTTTGTTGTTTGTTGCTCAATATATATACTATACATGAGTTTTGGTAGAAGTCCCATGTTGTTTAGAGTCCATACTCCATACAAGTGTTCAACCCCATGTCCCAGCAGTGTTGAAATCGAATTAGAACTGCTAGATTTCGGGACCCCCCCACCCCGGCGGGGGTATATGCATGGGAAACCCCCGCCCCGGTGGGCTATGCTCCTGTCTCGCAGACTTGAAGACCCCCTCGCCCCGGCAGGGGTGTTAGGCTTAATAAGGCTCGCCCCGACGGGCTATGCTTCTACAAACTGGCTATGCTTGAACCTCCAATCTTGCTCAAATCTTGCCAAAATGCAACGTAACTCCATCCTTGTCGATCAAATGCAACACCACCATACCTATACAATGAAATAACACGAAACAAGTAAAAGATAAACATAAAAGCAAGGAATTGGCACCGATTAAGCTTGAATTAAGAATTGATTCATGGATATAAAATCCACTTATCACTTACTACTGGTATAATTGCAAAGATGAGCACGTACACTGATGAGCACCGCGTCACCATGCAGATGGTTGTAGATCTGTTAGCTCGTGTGGATACCTTTGTACAGGAGACCACATCGTTACATCCTTCTTCTGAGAGGGATGCCATGTTGGGCTTGATAGCTCGCATATACACTGATTTGTAGATGGGCTTATATTTTCCTGCAAAAACTAGCTTAGTCATTTTGTCATATACAGTTCATATTGTATATATCAAACAGCATTATATATAGCAGGGAATTATATTTTTGATCACTCCCCTTTTAGTTATGCCTTGTTGCTTGCTTGATATTTGCCTATTTCTTCAGGGCTTGTGATCTTGATGTCTTCTGAATTCCTCCTTGATGGATGGATATTGAGTTGTCTCTGGATATTTCAGAATGAATCGTTGATCTATGTGTATCCCCAAAAATCTTTGGTGTCTTGGGACTGGTTTTCTGTATATAAATGTGGAGAGGAATGTGGCTTTCCTCTCTGAGGTTGACCGCACAACAGATGGTCGCTAGTACTCCTATTCAAGAGGAGCCCAGTTAGTTCCATCTCTTATGGATTGGTGTTTCTCTTTGAGGAATCAACCGCAACTTAGATGGTCGCCGAGTCTCCCGTTTACATGGGGAGGTCAGGTAGTTCCATCCCTTTGGTATGAAGCCGATGAAATGTGGTGGATTGAAGGGTGATCTCAGTACAGTTGACAAGTGTTTGTGTTTTGGTAGGGGGTAAGACTGAGCCATGAACGGCTACCTATGTACTCTTATTGAAGAGGAGATCAGGTATGTGTAGTTCGAACCTGGTGTAAGAGGTTCTGTAAGACCCCAACTTTTTGAATAAAGATGAATTTTCTATAAATATTATTTTTGAATATTATGGAGTGAAATTGAAATAATGTTATAGTTGTGGGTAATATTTATAAATTTTGCAAAGTACGCAAGTTGTTATATAATATTCGATTGGTCGGGGAATATTCGTTTTTTAACGGGAATATTAAATAACAAAGACAACAATCATTGGTGGATCCCACAACGGAATTATTGTCGGATTGAGAAAACGAAAAAATACTTTATGAAAATAACGGCGGAAGTTTTACAGTTAAAATTGTTGAACTACTCGGTAATAAAAGTACAGTAATATGCGTGGTTGCATAGTAGCACACGGTATTGATTATTGATGCTTACGTGAGAAATCACTTAGTTTTGTTCAATTATTGCTATAGTATTATAAATATTGGCGTATTATTCGGACCCCCGCTTACCCATTTTTTTTTCAAAATAATGTGAGATATATATATGATATATATATATATATATATATATATATATATATGTTGAAAAGGACATGTTTTGGTGGGGTGGGGGAATACTATTGGTAAGACAAAGAAAGAAGGAATTGAAATGGTAGGATTAGATATATATATATATATATGTGTGTGTGTGTGTGTGTGTGTGTGTGTGTGTGTGTGTGTGTGTGTGTGATGAAAAGTCTGGGTGGGGGGGGGAATGGATGAAATGGTGGGAGGGAGTTTTGTTAGTATTATTATATATGTATATATAATAGGTAGCATTTGTCAAGGAACGAAAAAGGAATCACGGTGTGTATTAGTGAGCTAGCGATGTGTGATATATATATATATAATTTTTTTTGTTTAAAAGTTTTGTTTTATTATATAATTATAAATAGAATATATTATATTTTATTTAAAAGTTTTTGCTTTAAATATGGACCGTCGTCGATTAAAGTAAATCAATACGGACCGATTCATGAGTTAGTTACTTTGCGATCCATTTTTCTATAAATAGAAGCTCATTCCTTCATTATTTCTTACTTAATTTCTTTGAAACTCTAAAAGCGATAAACTATAGAGAGAAAGAAGAAAGTATTCTCGCTACTTCACTACTTATATATCCAAAGACTCTTCTTCTTAAGGTAGGGAATATTATTTGTTGTACTCGTAAGGGGTGTTATTCTTTTTTATTCATGAAGAGAACTTATGTTATTCCATTCTTTATTATTACATTGGAATAACTCAGATATCTGTGGCTACCCTATACTTGGTGACATTCTTCTATTATTACATCTTTATTATTCTCATTGGAATATCCTGTCTTTTTTCGCTTTTGCAGGACTGATTCCGTCTTTATTATTACATTGGAATATCACATGCATGCGCTTTTTTACGCCGACACGGTTCCGTCTTTATGATTATTTCATTTGGAATATCATGTCTTTGCGTTTTATCTTGGGACTCGATTCTATCCTTATTAGTATTACATTGGAATAACTCTTTGTCTGCAATCACCGCATGCATGGTGATTTTGTTGTTATTCCATTCTTTATTATTTTGTTGGAACATCCGCTTGCAAATTTACACCGACACAGTTACGTTATTATTATTACATTGGAATAACCTCGCCATGCAAGTACCGTATGCATGGTGATTTCTTTTATTATTCCATTCCTTATTATACTCGGTTGGTTAAAGTTTTGAATTTCTATACTCCATGAAATTAGTGGAATATTCTTGATATTTGCGCTTCATCTAAAGTATCTTTTCATGGAAATATTCTTACGAGCATTCTTGAATTTTCTTGCACAAAGCAAAGATTATCATGTTGACAATTTGGACGTTATTAGTTCCTAAATAAATTAATTCTTTAACTTGTTTTATTGAATTCTTATATCATTGTCATCATCCTCATGTTTATATTTTTTGAAAGTCATCTGTGGCCTGTAATGCATAGATGGACTTGGTATGATTATGACCAGGGATTATTCGGTATAATCATGACCGTAATGTTACAAATGATGTGGTAAAAGTCCTCATTGGCCCGTAGTGCATTGATGGACAGTTGTTGGCATGATCATGACCATTGATGAATACACGAATGTCCTTGGCCCGTAGTGCATGGATAATTTGTGGTCCTGATACTAAAGAATATCATTAGCCATAGTGCAGGGGTGATTCGGTGATGTGAATTATTTATTAAGCTGAGTCCCAGCGATAAAAGTGACGAAAAACCTTTTAAATCATAAAAGATAGTAGATTTTATTCTCTACTTGACTCTTTTAATGATTTGCTTGTTCCACTGCAGTTAAACTTGATGTTGTTATATTTTATCAGTTTAACACTTTTGAAGGCTAATGATAATTTATTCTGCATTATCGTAGTCATAATATTTCTTACTGGGCTAGTTGAGCTCACCGTTTCTTTCACTGTTCTCTTCAGAAAATGAGAACGTAGCTGGGACGAGTCGGGGAACGGAGTGATGGTCCGGATGATAATATTAGCTAGTAGTCCTCACTATTCTGTTAAATAGTGTGACAATAAATGTAACGAGGACTTATTCTGGGAGTAGATATTGTCTAGAAGACAGTATTTGTATTTAAACTCACAACTCTCTTGTTGTATAATTAAGATTGTATTTATATTTTGTACCATGTATTTGGCGACTCAGAATAGGTGATGTATACCTATTTTGGGAGCATCACAGTTGGTATCAAAGCTTAGGGATATGATCCCTGGCTAAGATGTTAGACTAGAACTAGGAGGGGAGAGACGGGGAATTCCTTCGCTAGTATGACCTACCTAAGATTATTTGGTATTTAATTGGTCGGTCAAAGTATAGGGATAATATGTTATATGTTAATTAACCTTTGTTTTGTGGAAGTATCTGAAAATGTCATCTGAGAATGTTGAGAACATCAATGGAGCACAGGAGACCGTTGAGTCTCCACAGATCAATAATCAGGATAATGTGCATCAGGAAGGCGACATTCCTCAGGCAAACAACAACACTGCCCAAATGATGAACGATGGAATGTTCAGAGGCTTTATGTAATTCATGCAACATCAGGCAAGAGCGGCTCCTGTACAAAATGCAGGTGGAAATACTGGCAACTCTCGGATGGTCACCGCCAAGCAGTTTAAGGAGCTGGGACCACCGAAGTTTATTGGAGAGCCAAAACCACTTAAGGCGGAAGCATGGATAAAGCAGATCACCAAGATATTTGATGTCTTGGGATGCTCCGAGGAGCAAAAGGTGCCATTTGCCACCTTTATGTTACGAGGAGAGGCATATTACTGGTGGGAATCAGTAAAATGTACTCAACCTACCGCACTAAAGATGTCTTGGGAGAAGTTCCAAGAACTATTCAACGACAAATAATTTCCCAAAAGTATTTGTCACATGAAGGAGGTGGAGTTTATCAAGTTGGAGCAAAACAATATGACCATGTCGCAATACGAGGCTAAATTTTCGGAGTTATCCCAGTTTGCATCCCATTTAGTTGATAATGAAGAGAGAATGACGCGAATGATTTTAAGAGGTTTAAAGCCGGAGATACGTCAACATCTTATTTCTCATAAACTGTGTTTGTATTCAGATGTTGTAAACAAGGCTTAGTTATTGGAGCGCGATAATGAGTCAACGCAACCAAGAGAAAGCAGCCGGCAAAATGATAATACCAGTGAGAGCAGTCACCGAAGCGGTGACAACAAGCGTGGAGGGAATCAACAGGCCAGAAATGGTAACCACTTCGGTGGTAATCAGGGCCAAAACAATAAGAATGGACATTTCAAGAAGAGGATATTCAACAATGATGGAAAGACGTCAGCACTAGCACCCGTTGTTAAGGAAGGAGAACGACCACCTATCATATGCTTCAAATGTAGAGGGGAGGGACACATCAGTCCAAACTGTGCGATGTCGTCCAAAGCATGTTATAATTGTGGAAGAAAATGCCACTTAGCCCTATTTTATCGTTCACCGAAGACAAGTTCAGCCAGGATGGAGGCACCAAAGGCCATCCCAGAAAAGTCAAAGCCGGTAGTGCAAGGGAGAGCGTTTGTTGTGACCTCCTAGAAAGCAAGGAACCCAAATGAGGTCATCACGGGTAAGCTTATCATAAACTCTAGCGAAGTCTATATTTTAATTGATACCGGTTCTACCCATTCTTTTATATCTCCTACTTGCGCTCAACGATTAAATTTGACTCCGGAGAAATTAGACTTTGACTTATCTGTGGAAACTCCGTTGGGAGAAACTTTTATTACATCCACTGTTTATAATTCTTATTTGGTTCAAATCGGTACCCTCACATTACCCGTCGTTCTTATTTCATTGAAAATACTTGCACTTGATGTGATTCTAGGGATTGATTGGTTAACTACTCATCATGCAAAAATTGATTACTTTAGTAAGGTTGTTAGCTTTCATATTCCTAACCAACCTATTATGCGAATTCAAGTAACCAAACCATTAAAATCAATCACTGTCATCTCAAGCCATAAAGCTATTCGTTTATTGAAAAATGGATGTCAAGCTTTCTTAGCTCATGTCACGGTTCTAAACAAAAATACGTCAGTTTTGAATGATATTTCTATTGTTAATGAATTTTCTGACGTATTCCTTGAAGAACTTCCTGGCCTACCCCCAGAGCGTGAAATTGAATTTTGTATCGACCTTGAACCCGGTACAAAACCCATTTCCAAAGCCCCATATCGAATGGCTCCTATTGAACTTCAGGAGTTAAAGACCCAACTGCAAGAATTGTTAAACATTGGCTTTATTCATCCTAGTACTTCTCCTTGGGGTGCTCCTGTGTTATTCGTGAAGAAGAAAGATGGGAGTATGCGACTTTGTATTGATTATCGGAAGTTGAATCATGTCACCATCAAAAATAGGTACCCATTGCCACGTATTGATGACCTGTTTGACCAGTTGCAAGGAGCCAAATTCTTTTCAAAGATTGATCTTCGTCCTGGATATCACCAGTTGAAGATGAGAACCGATGACATTCCAAAGACAGCTCACATTACCCGTCGTTCTTATTTCATTGAAAATACTTGCACTTGATGTGATTCTAGGGATTGATTGGTTAACTACTCATCATGCAAAAATTGATTACTTTCGTAAGGTTGTTAGCTTTCATATTCCTAACCAACCTATTATGCGAATTCAAGCAACCAAACCATTAAAATCAATCACTGTCATCTCAAGCCATAAAGCTATTCGTTTATTGAAAAATGGATGTCAAGCTTTCTTAGCTCATGTCACAGTTCTAAACAAAAATACGTCGCTTTTGAATGATATTTCTATTGTTAATGAATTTTCGACGTATTCCTTGAAGAACTTCGGCCTACCCCCGAGGCGTGAAATTGAATTTTGTATCGACCTTGAACCGGTACAAAACCCATTTCCAAAGCCCCATATCGAATGGCTCTATTGAACTTCGAGGAGTTAAAGACCCAACTGCAAGAATTGTTAAACATTGGCTTTATTCATCCTAGTACTTCTCCTTGGGGTGCTCTGTGTTATTCGTGAAGAAGAAAGATGGGAGTATGCGACTTTTGTATTGATTATCGGAAGTTGAATCATGTCACCATCAAAAATAGGTACCCATTACCCACGTATTGATGACTGTTTGACCCGATTGCAAGGAGCCAAATTCTTTTCAAATATTGATCTTAAATCCCGGATATCACCGGTTGAAGATGAGAACCGATGACATTCCAAAGCGACTTTCGTAAACTCGATGCGGGCATTATAAATTCCTAGTCATGTCTTTTGGATTGACTAATGCTCCCCGCCGCCTTCATGGATATGATGAACCAAAGTATTCAATGAATATTTGGATCACTTTGTGGTCGTCTTTATTGATGACATCCTCATATGTTCCAAAACCTGTGAAGATCATGAGCAACATTTGAGGCTGATACTCCAAAAGCTTCGTGAATATAAGCTTTATGCCAAGTTGAAGAAATGCGAGTTCTGGCTTGAGGAAGTGGCATTCCTTGGGCACGTGGTATCAAGTCATGGAATATCTGTTGACCCAACAAATATTGAAGCTATTCAAAGCTGGGAGAAACCTAAATCAGTGACCGAAGTACGTAGCTTTCTCGGTTTAGCTGGTTATTATCGGAGATTCATGGAAGGATTTTCTCGAATCGCTACTCCACTAACTCAGCTAACTCGGAAATATACAAAGTTCGGTTGGAGCGAGGAATGTGAGAAGAGTTTTCATGAACTCAAGAGGAGACTCATTTCAGAACCTGTTCTGACAATACCATCTGGTTCGGAGGGATTTGTCATCTACAATGATGCTTCGGGCAAAGGGTTAGGATGTGTTCTCATGTAACATGGGAAAGTCATAGCCTATGCCTCACGACAACTCAAAGAATATGAGAGGAATTATCCTACTCATGATCTAGAGTTGGCAGCTGTTGTCTTCGCACTAAATATTTGGAGGCATTACTTGTATGGGGAGAAAGTGGAGATCTTTACGGATCATAAAAGCCTCAAATATTTCTTCACTCAAAAGGAATTCAACACACGACGATGACGTTGGCTTGAATCTGTTGAAAGATTATGATCATACCATCCAATACCATCCTAGAAAAGCGAACGTGGTAGCTGACGCATTGAGTAGAAGATCATATGCGGGTACGAGTGAAATATTGTCAACGCAAAGGCCCATTTTATATGACTTGCAAAGGATGGAGATAGAGATAAAGACTCCAGGGACCCACGTGATGATGGCGAATATATCTGAGTAGAAACGGACTTTAATTGATAAAATTAAAGTCGCTCAAGTTCTGATCCGTCGGCGTCGTATGAGGAAGAAAGTGCAAGAAGGTGCTATGTCGGAAGCAAGAATCGATGATGAAGGAATACTTCGAGTCAACCCCAGACTTTGTGTTCCTAAGGATCCCGAGTTAAAGTATAAAATCATGATGGAGGCGCACAACACACCGTTTGTAATCCATCCTAGGAGTACCAAAATGTATCGTGATCTTTGTCATACATTTTGGTGGAGCAATATGAAGATAGAGATAGCACTGTTTATCTCAAGGTGTCTAACTTGTCAACGAGTCAAGGCGGAGCATCAAGTACCAAAAGGTCTATTGCAACCACTTGAAATTCCAAAGTGGAAGTGGGAGCACATTACCATGGATTTTGTTACTGGTCTTCCCAAGGTTTCTCAATACATTGATGCAATTTGGGTCATTGTTGATAGATTGACCAAATCAGCTCATTTCTTACCAATACGAGAAACTTATACACTTGAACGTCTATCTCGTATGTACATAAACGAGGTTGTAAGATTGCATGGTATGCTAGTATCCATAGTTTCGGATCGAGACCCAAGATTCACTTCACGATTTTGGGTTAGTTTTCAAAAAGCTATGGGCATGGATTTACGATTTAGTTCGGCATATCATCCTCAAACGGACAGAAAATCAGAGAGGACTATTCAAACTCTGGAAGATATATTAAGACTCTGTGTCCTTGACTTCAAGGGAAGTTGAGACAAGTTCTTACCATTGGTGGAGTTTTCCTACAACAACAGTTATCAAGCAAGTATTGGCATGGCCCCATTCGAAGCGTCGTATGGAAGAAAGTGTCGTTCTCCAGTATGCTGGGATGAGGTGGGTGAAGCAACGTTGTTGGGACCGGAGTTGGTACGTATGACTACGAAAAAGATTCAAACGATCCAACAACATATAAAAACCTCACAAGATCGATAAAAGAGTTATGCTGATCTTCATCGAAAGGACGTGGAATTTGATATAGGAGATCATGTGTTATTACGAGTTGCTCCGTGGAAAGGAGTTACGAGATTTTGAAAGAAAGGAAAGCTCGATCCTCGATTCATTGGCCCATTTTTAATCCTCGATCGAGTAGGAACTGTGGCTTATAGACTCGCTTTACCGCCAAGTATGTCTCATGTTCATAATGTTTTTCACATATCCATGTTACATAAATATGTGGAAGACCCGAACCACATTATTGAGTTAGAACCAGACGAAATAGCAGAAGCTTTAACGTATGAAGAGGTTCCTGTTCAAATCTTGGATAAGAAGAAACATATTCTACGCTCCAAGGTTATACCTCAAGTCAAAGTTTTGTGGAGAAACCACGATGTTGAGGAAATGACACAGGAGTTAGAATCGAAATGAAGTCAAGGTATCCTTACCTCTTCGATATACCAGGTACGTACCCTAATTTTGAGGGCGAAATTTCTTAAGAAGGGGAGGTTGTAAGACCCCAACTTTTTTAATAAAGATGAATTTTCTATAAATATTATTATTGAATATTATGGAGTGAAATTGAAATAATGTTATAGTTGTGGGTAATATTTATAAATTTTACAAAGTACGCAAGTTGTTATATAATATTCGATTGGTCGGGGAATATTCATTTTAACAGGGAATATTCGTACAACGGCACAATCATTGGTGGAACCCACAACGGAATTATTGTCGGATTGAGAAAACGATAAAAATAATTTATGAAAATAACGACGGAAGTTTTACAGTTAAAACTGTTGAACTACTCGGTAGTAAAAGTACAGTAATACACGTGGTTGCATAGTAGCACACGGTATTGATTATTGATGCTTACGTGAGAAGTCACTAAGTTTTGTTCAATTATTGCTATAGTATTATAAATATTGGCGTATTATTCGGACCCCCGCTTACCCATTTTTTTTTCAAAATAATGTGAGATATGTATATGATATATATATATATATATATATATATATATATATATATATATATATATGTTGAAAAGGACATGTTTTGGTGGGGGGTGGGGGAATACCACGGGTGGTAAGACAAAGAAAGAAGGGAATTGAAATGGTAGGATTAGATATATATATATATATATATATATATATGTGTGTGTGTGTGTGTGTGTGTGTGTGTGTATGTGTGTGTGTGTGTGATGAAAAGTCTTGGGTGGGGGGAATGGATGAAATGGTGGGAGGGAGTTTTGTTAGTATTATTATAAATGTATATATAATAGGTAGCATTTGTCGAGGAAAGAAAAAGGAATCACGAAGTGTGTATTAGTGAGCTAGCTATGTGTGTGATATATATATATATATATATATATATATATATATAATATTTTTATTTAAAAGTTTTGTTTTATTATATAATTATAAATAGAATATATTATATTTTATTTAAAATTTTTTGCTTTAAATATGGACCGTCAGGTTAAAGTAAATCAATATGGACCGTTCATGAGTTATTTACTATGCACTCCATTTTTCTATAAATATAAGCTCATTCCTTCATTATTTCTTACGAATTCACTGAAACTCTAGAGAGATAAACTATAGAGAGAAAGAAGAAAGTATTCTGCTACTTCACTACTTATATATCCAGTACTCTTCTTCTTAAGGTAGGGAATATTATTTGTTGTACTCGTAAGGGGTGTTATTCTTTTGTATTAATGAAGAGAACTTATGTTATTCCATTCTTTATTATTCTGTTAGAATAACCTGTATACGCGGGCTACCCTATACTTGGTGACATTCTTCTATTATTTCGTCTTTATTATTCTATTGGAATATCCATGCATGCATTTTACGCTTGGGACTGATTCCGTCTTTATTATTACGTTGGAATATCCCGTCTGCATGCGTTTTCATGGGACACGATTCTCATCCTTATTAGTGTTACGTTGGAATAACTTTTGTCATGGCAATCGCATGCATGGTGATTTATGTTGTTATTCCATTCTTTATTATTTTGTTGGAACATCTTGTCGGTGCAAATTTCGCCTGACCTAGTTCCGTTATTATTATTCTATTGGAATAACCTGTCTATGCAAAGTACCGCATGCATGGTGATTTCTTTTGTTATTCCATTCCTTATTATACTCAGTTGGTTAAAGTTTTGACTTCTATACTCTATGAAATTAGTGGAATATTCTTGATATTTGCGCTTCATCTAGTATCTTTTCATGGAAATATTCTTCTGAGCATTCTTGAATTTTACTGCACAAAGCAGTATCATGTTGACAATTTGGACGTTATTCGTTCCTGAATAAATTAATTCTTGAACTTGTTTTATTGAATTCCTATATCATTGTCATCATCCTCATATTTATATTTTTTTGAAAGTCATCTGTGGCCTGTAATGCATAGATGGACTTGGTATGATTATGACCAGGGATTATTCGGTATAATCATGACCGTAATGTTACAAATGATGTGGTAAAAGTCCTCATTGGCTCGTAGTGCATTGATGGACAATTGTTGGCATGATCATGACCATTGATGAATACACGAATGTCCTTGGCCCGTAGTGCATGGATAATTTGTGGTCGTGATACTAAAGAATATCATTAGCCGTAGTGCAGGGGTGATTCGGTGATGTGAATTATTTATTAAGCTGAGTCCCAGCGATAAAAGTGACGAAAAAGCTTTTCAATCATAAAAGATAGTAGATTTTATTCTCTACTTGACTCTTTTAATGGATTGCTTGTTCCGCTGCAGTTAAACTTGATGTTGTTATATTTTACCAGTTTAACACTGTTGAAGGCTAATGATAATTTATTCTGCATTATCTTAGTCATAATATTTCTTACTGTGCTAGTTAAGCTCACCCTTTCTTTCACTTTGTTCTCTTGTGAAATGAGAACGTGTCGGGATTTAGTCGGGGAGCGGAGTGATGGTGGGATGATAGTATTATCTAGTAGTCCTCACTATATTACATTAAATAGTGTGACAATAAATGTAATGAGGACTTATTTTGAGAGTGGATATTATACAGAAAGCGGTGATTTGTATATAAACTCACAGCTCTCTTGTTGTATAATTAAGATTGTATTTATATTCTGTACCATATATTTGGCGACTCAGAATAGGTGATGTATACCTATTTTGGGGGCGTCACAGGTTCAACGCTGTATGTGGCAAAAAGGGTGTAGGAATGTTTTGGTTGTTTTGGTTTTTGTTTTTGTAATGAGAATGGTGTAGAAATGTTTTTGTTGTTTTTATTTTATTGCGACTGGACCATATAAAATATTATTGCCTACGTACTCCCATGTATCAAGGAGATTAGGTCGGCGTAGTTTGCCCCATGTTCAGGATGATTTGCAGCCAATGAAAAGTTTGATCCCATGTTCAGGACAAACTGCGGGTGAGAAAGTTTAATCCCATGTACAGGATAAATTGCGGGTGTGAAAAATTTTATCCCTAGTGGGGTAAAACTGCAAGTGTGAAAGGTTCAATCCCTAGTGGGATAACTGTAGTTGAGTAAGGGTTCAAAACCAAATGGAGAAAAAAGGATCTAGCGATCCGAAACTAGGCTGCTGGTTAGAAAATGTGTTTGTCCCTAATGGGGCAGATGAGTGTGAAGAGAAGTTGTATGTAGTGAAGGGTTAAAAACCTGAAATGACTGGGGATCTGATGATCCAAAACCAGGATGTTTGCTTGATGGTGACCTCAGACATAGTACTGTTTCACGGTGTCTGAGTTGATAAGTTGTGGAAATTCATCGCCGTCCATTTCCTGTAATCTGAGAGTGCCTCCTATCAATACCTCCTTGACAATAAACGGGCCTTCCCGGTTAGGGGCGAATTTTCCCTTATACTGATCTTGGTTGCCAATGATCTTCAAAACCAAGTCATGTTATTTAAACTGTCGTAGCTGGACTTTTTTGTTGTTGGACTTGGCGATCCTTTGTTGAAATAACTGACTGTGGAAGATAGGAGCGGCACGCCTTTCGTCTATTAGAGACAATTAGTGATACTTATCTCATACCCATTGGTCTTCATCCAGTTGAGCGTCTATCAACACTCTAAGGGATTTCATTTCCACTTCCATGGGGAGCACTGCTTCCATCCCATAGGTTAATGTGTAGGGGGTTGCCCCAGTGGAAGTGCTCATTGATGTTCTGTAGGCTAACAAAGTAACAGGCAATAAGTCAGGCCATCCTTTATGGTTGGCGGACATCTTTTGCATGATCTTCTTGATGTTTTTGTTAGCCGCTTCAAAAGCACCATTCATCTTTGGACGGTAGATGATGGAGTTGAGATGTTTGATGTGGAATTCACTGCATAACTCCTCCATCATTTTATTGTTGAGGTTCTTTGCATTGTCTGACACAATTACCTCTGGTTTTCTATATCGACAAATGACATTATTTCTGATGAAAGCAATGATGACTTCTTTGGTAACCTTGGGGAAGGAGGCTGCTTCTACCCACTTAGTGAAGTAGTCGATCATGGGGAAGATAAACCGATGCCCATTACTGGCTTTGGGCTCGATGGGCCCGATCACGTCCATTCCCCACATTGAGAAGGGCCAAGGTGAACTCATATTGTGGAGCTCCCGTGGAGGGGTGTGGATAACATTCCCATGAATTTGGCACTGATAACATCTCTTGGCGTGATCATCACAGTCAGCTTTGAGAGAGAGGCAATAATGTCTTGTTCTAAGGATCTTCTTAACAAGTAGAGGGCCGCTCATGTATGGGCCACATACTCCATCATGGATCTCATCTATGTTCCTCTAAGCTTGGTCCTTGTCCAGACATCTGAGGAGACCTAATCATGCATCTCTTTTGTAGAGTGCATCTCCGCTCAGGTAGAACTTCATAGCCAGTCGATGAATCTGCCTTCTTTCAGTCAGGCTCGCCTCAGCGGGTGTAGATCCATCTTGTAAGTACTCTTTGATATGTTGATACCAAGGGTGCTGGATGGGAGGTAGTGTTAGGTTTGTAATATTCATGAACGCAATCAAATTGCATAAAATAAGCGGAAGCGTGAAAAATCAGAGTTTAAAATTTTAAAAACCATATACACGTATCACCCTTTTTGCACAATTATTAATTAAACGAAAATATGAAGGACAAGAATCATACCCTTGAAGATCCGAGCTTCCTCAGGTACAAGTTCACCTCCAAATCTTTTTCGCGTTCAACTTGAATCCACCGGGTTTGGTTCCTTCCTTTGATCAATGTTAGCCACCCAAGTGTTTGGCCTCTAGAGGTGATCCACCAAGAAAGAATAAAGATTCAAGAAGATGGGTATTTGGCAAAACCTTAATTTTCTATCTCTCATAGAAATGGAGCGTACTCTCCCAACTATTGGAATTATGTATGTTGTCAAAAAGCCAACAACAACTCTAACCCCTTCACCCATAATAAGACTCCTCATATTTATAGATGTAGGAAACCCTCCTTAACAATTAAGGAATTGGGTTTTATTTTAATTAATTAAATTTCTTTAATTAATTAAGCTCCCTAATCTTATTAGAGATAATTAATTAACTCTTTTAATTAATTAGCCTCCTAATCTAATTAGGATATATGAGAGTACTTTTATTAATTAATTCCCAAACTCCTTTAGGAATTAAATAATAATAATAGTAATAATAATAATAAGACTCCTCTTATTAATTTATATTTAATATTTCCAAAATATTAAATATTAAGCTATTTAATTTATTCTATCACCATAGATTAAATTAAATATACTTAACTTATTATTACGATTATGCCATTAACTTCTTAAATAATTATTCTTCCTTTTTATGGTGTGACCATTTAGGTTCTCCATATTAAACCGGTTGTGAATAAATCAATTAGAACAATTCTAATCTTATTTAAATAAATAAATTAAAATATTAATTTATTTAAATAAATAATATTTATTCTACAATAGGGATAAGCCTCCCTAGCGATCAACGACTTTCCAGATAATATAGATTTCAACATTAATCATAAAAGAACCTTTGAATAAATAGTTACCATACAATTCAATCCTTCCACCATACAATGTCCCAATTAAATATAAGACATGGAATTACTGTCAAGTCTTATTTTATTTAATTATAAGTATTTCGACTCTTAAATGCACAACACCAAATAATGCAAATTAGAAACTCCTTTCTAATTTTATTCTGCCTTGGCCAAGGACTACTGGGTTATCATTTATCGAATCACATTGAACATTTCTCTTATTTTACTAGAAGTGGTAGATTCTTTATTGATCATACATTATCTCCATGTACGACTTATTATACCCAAGCATACCCTTTGATATACCCTAAGGGTCTTAAAGAATAAGTTAAAGTATAAATCATTTTACACACGATACTATGATGATCTCAAGTCCAAGGATCACTTGTACTACTATCACTACAGGAATTCCTATTGACAGACAAGTAAAACTCCATTAGGTATTCCTTAGCGAGCCACGTTCAGTGAACTTATTCTCTAATAAGCACCTACATACTTGCTTTAGTGTCTCCACATAAATGATCATGAGATCAATCATCCTCATCCAATGAGCAAGCAACGTATGTACCAATCTATCCGGATTCACTAATCCCCAATTTAGTAATCCAACGATTGGGAACTATTTTAGTTTTAAGCTTTCTAAGAATTTAGATCTCATTAGAATGATCATCATCATTATTCTAAAAGCATTGCTTAAAACTATGGGTTTGTCACATATTATAAAATAACATCATGTAGATAATTAAAAGCCTTTAATAAATTAATACTTTTTATTAATAAATGAATATGATTGTTACAAAGTATATGCTTTATCATCAAACATTATTGGCTTGTGTGCATAGTACTTTCAGGTAGCTCATCTGATACTTCTCCAATGTAATTCCCATAGGCTAATGCCTTTTGTTGGTCAAATGTGAGGGTTGGCATGTCTTCCTTGTCATGTATGTTGATCAAGGAGGCCAAGGTTTCTATCGCATCCACAAAATCATTCCTTTTCTGAGGATTGTGGAGGATGGATATTTCTTCAAACTCCGAAGTCATTTGTAGAACCTACCGATGGTAAGGCAGCAAGTGTAGACCTTTGGTGTGATAGATTCCTGTGGTTTATCTGATTACCAACTCGGAATCTCCAAAGACAGTTAACTGTCTGATGCCCATTGATTGGGCAAGTTTTAGCCCCATGATACAGCCTTCATACTCAGGTGTGTTGTTGGTGTTGGCAAACTACAATTTGACGGCGAAGGGATGTTGCTCCCCCGTAACGGATACCAGAACTGCTCCAGCCCAGAACCTTCCATGTTTACAGCTCCATCAAAATACATCTTCCATGATTGGCGTGTATATCGTACTGATGGTGTTGCTGAATTGCCATTACCCCTTCATCGGGGAAGTATGTTTCCAAGGGTTTGAAGTCCCCTTAAGGTGCGGCGGCCAGTTGATCCGCAATTCCTTGACCCTTAATAGACTTCTGGACAGTCGGTAGTTCAGCATGGGTTTAATGAACACGTACTTGAGAGGATCCACGCGGGATATGAGATCGGTTGTGTGACCATGGAGGTAATGTTGTAACCTCATAGAAGCCCATGCTAAAGCATAATAAGTCTTCTCAATCAGAGTGTACTTGTGTTCACTGTTGCTGAATCTTTTGTTGAGGTAGCAGATAGCTCGTTCTTGGCCTCTATCGTCTTTCTGTCCCAGCATGCAGCCCATGGCATTGTCACTTATGGACAGGTACATGAACAGGGGAACATAATCCCTATGTGGTACCAAAATAGGAGCTTTGACTAGCTGATCTTTGATTGTAAAGAAGGCCTTCTGGCATTCATCATTCCATTTCATAGAGGAGTTCTTCCTTAACAAATTGAAGATAGGCTCACAGGTTACTGTGAGTTGAGAAATGAACCTGCTAATGAAGTTGATTCTTCCCAAAACTCCCCGTATTTGCTTCTCTGTCTGAGGACTGGGCATTTCCGTAATGGCCTAGATTTTGGTGGGATCTAGCTCAATCCCCTTATGGCTGACTAGGAATCCTAGAAACTTGCCTGATTTAACGCCAAAGGCGCACTTGGCTGGATTCAACTTCAAGTTGTACTTACGCAACCTGTTGAAGAGCTTTCTGAGATGATCTAGGTGGTCTTCCTCCTTCCGGGATTTGACGATGATGTCATCCACATAGATCTCTATCTCCTTGTGCATTAAATCATGGAAAAGAGCCATCATGGCTCCCTGGTAGGTAGCTCCGGCATTGATGAGGCCGAAAAACAATCCTCTTCAGCAACTATGATTTGATGGTACCCAGTAAAGCAATCAGCAAAGGAGTACATGTCGTATTGAGCAGTATTGTCAATGAGAATGTATACATCACCTATTCTGAGTCGCCAGATACATGGTACAGAAACCAAATACAACTTAATAATACAACTGTCGTGTACAATACGACAAAACATAATCTGTGAGTTTGAATACAAATATTGTCTACTAGAGAGTATACAAAATCAAAAGGAGTCCTCATTACAATTATTATCACATTATTTCATAGAATAGTGAGAACTACTAATGCACCATCTAGGACCATCACTCTGGTTCCCCAGGCTCGATTGCGACTATATTCTCATTTCAAGAGAAGAAAGTGAAAGAAAGGGTGAGCTCAACTAGCCCAAGAAGAAATATTATGACTAAGATAATGCGAATAAATTATCCTTAGCCTTAAGCAAAGTGTTAAAGCGATACAATATAACAAACATCAAGTTTAACTACAGAGGAACAAGTAATCCATTAAAAGAGTCAAGTAAAGAATAAAATCTACTATCTTTTATGATTTAAAAGGTTTTTCATCACATTTATCATTTGGGACTCGACAATAAATAATCCACATCATCGAATCACCCCTGCACTACGGCCAAGGATATTCTTTAGTATCACGACCACAATTATCCATGCACTACGGGCCAAGAATATTTGTGTATTCATTAATGGTCATGATCATGCCAACAACTGTCCATCAATGCACTACGGGCCAATGAAGACTTTTACCACATAATTTGTAAAATTACGGTCATGATTACACCGAATAATCCCTGGTCATAATCATACCAAGTCCAT
Organism: Panax quinquefolius; assembly: GCA_020205615.1. Classification (NCBI taxonomy): domain Eukaryota; kingdom Viridiplantae; phylum Streptophyta; class Magnoliopsida; order Apiales; family Araliaceae; genus Panax; species Panax quinquefolius. Next base: position 84,316,967 of record CM035162.1, read on the forward strand.
CTATGCACTACAGGCCACAGATGACTTTCAAAAATATAAACATGAGAATGATGACAATGATATAAGAATTCAATAAAACAAGTTGAAGAATTAATTTATACAGGAACTAATAATGTACAATTTGTCAACATGATACTGCTTTGTAGAGTAAAATTCAAGAATGCTCAGAAAAATATTTCCATGAAAAGATCTTTGGATGAAGCGCAAATATCGAGGATATTCCACAAATTTCATGGAGTATAGAAGTCAAAACTTTAGCTTAACCGAGAATAATAAAGAATGGAATAACAAAAGAAATCACCATGCATGCGGTACTTCGCATAGGCGAGTTATTCAACGAGAATACTAAATAACGGAACGGTCGGTGAAATTCACACCAAGCGGGATGTTCCAATGAGAATAATAAAGAATGGAATAACAATGAAATCACCATGCATGCGGTACTTGGCGTAGACAAAGTTATTCCAAGCGAGAATACTAATAAGGACGAAATTGGGTCCCGGCGTAAAAGCGCATGCAGCGAGGATATTCCAAATGAATAATAATAATAAAAGCGGAACCGGTCCGGCGTAAAAACGCATGCACAGGACATTCCAACGAGTAATAATAAAGGCGGAATCAGTCCGGCGTAAAAGCGTCTGAGCGAGGATATTCCAAACAAAATAATAAAGATGGAATAATAGAATAATGTCACCACGTATAGGGTAGCTCGCGTAATAGGTTATTCCAACAGAATAATAAAGAATGGAATAACATAAGTTCTCTTCATGAATACAAAATAATAACACCCTTTACGAGTACAACAAATAATATTCCCTACGAGTACAATAAATAATACTCCCTACGAGTACAACAAATAATATTCCCTACCTTAAGAAGAAGAGTACTGGATATATAAGTAGTGAAGTAGTAGAATACTTTTCTTATTTCTCTCTATAGTTTATCTCTCTAGAATTTCAGTGAATTCGTAAGAAAATAATGAAGGAATGAGCTTCTATTTATAGAAAAATGGACTGCATAGTAACTAACTCATGAACGGTCCAGATTAATTTACTTTAATCTGACGGACCATATTTAAAGCAAAATCTTTTAAATAAAATATAATATATTCTATCTATAATCAAATAAAACGAATAACTTTATAAAAGATTTTACTATGCAAATACTATGCAGACAGTATGAAAACACTATGCATAATAAAATATAATATATTCTAATTATTGTCTAATAAAATAGATAACTTTATAAAAGTATTATGTTTTTATATAAAAGATTTTACTATGCAAAATACTATGCAGACCTTATGCATAATTGAATATAATATATTCTATTTATAGAATAACTTTATAAAAGTATTACATTTTATATAAAAATATTTTACGTATTATTACATTAATAAAACCAACAAAAGCGAGTGACTTATCACGTAAGCATCAATACTTAATACTGAGTGTACTCTTATGCAACCACGCGTATTATTGTACTTTAACAAGGGTGTTTCAACGATTAACAGTAAAACTTCCGTAGTTATTTTCGTAAAAATATTTTTATCGTTTTCTCAATCAAATAATAATTACATTTGTGGGGTCCACCAATGATTGTCTTGGTTATGCGAATATTCCTATTAAAACGAATATTCTCCGACCAATCGAATATTATATAACAACTTACGTTCTTTGCAAAATTTATAAATATTACCCACAACTATAACATTATATCAATTTCACTCCATAATATTCAAAAATAAAATTTATAGAAAATCCATCTTTATTCAAAAAGTTGGGATTTTACAATCTCCCCTTCTTATGAAATTTCGCCCTCGAAATTAGGGTACGGATACCTTGATTTCATTTCAGATTCTAACTCCCAAGTCATTTCCTCAACATCGTGGTTTCTCCACAAAACTTTGACTTGAGGTATAACCTTGGTGCGTAGAATATGTTCCTTCTTATCCAAGATTTGAACAGGAACCTCTTCATACGTCAAATCTTCCGCTATTTCATCTAGTTCTAACTCAATAATGTGGTTCGGGTCTTCCACATATTTACGTAGCATGGATATGTGAAAAATGTTATGAACATGAGACATACTTGGCAGTAAAGCGAGTCTATAGGCCACAGTTCCTACTCGATCGAGGATTAAAATGGGTAGATGAATCGAGGATTGAGCTTTCCTCTCTTTCCAAATCTCGTAACTCCTTTCCAAGGAGCAACACGTAACAACACATGATCTCCTATATCGAATTCCATATCCTTTCGATGAAGATCAGCATAACTCTTTTATCGATCTTGTGAGGTTTCTATACGTTCTTGCGGATCGTTTGAATCTTTTCGTAGTCATACGTACCAACTCTGGTCCCAACAACGTTGTTTCTCCCACTTCATCCCGATATCTTTGGAGAGCGACACTTTCTTCCATACTGGCGCTTGAATGGAGCCATGCCAATACTTGCTTGATAAGCTGTTGTTGTTGTAGGAAAACTCCACCAATGGTAAGAACTTGTCCCAACTTCCCTTGAAATGAAGGACACATGAGTCTTAATAGATCTTCAAGAGTTTGAATAGTCTCTCCATTGTCAGTCATCATCGAGGATGATATGCTTGACTAAATCGTAAATCTGTGCCCATAGCTTTACGCAAACTAACCCAAAATCGTGAAGTGAATCTTGGGTCTCGATCAGAAACTATAGCTACTGGCATACCATGCAGTCTTATAATCTCATTTATGTACATACGAGTAAGACGTTCAAGTGTATAAGTTTCTCGTATCGGTAAGAAATGAGCAGACTTGGTCAATCTATCAACAATGACCCAAATCGCATCTATACCTTGAGAAACCTTAGGAAGACCTGTAACGAAATCCATGGTAATGTGCTCCCACTTCCATTCTGAAATTTCAAGTGGTTGCAATGGACCTTTTGTATAACGCCCCCAAAATAGGTCCATTTCATCCAACCCATTCTGAGTCGCCAAATATATGATACGAAAAACAACTACAACTTTATTACAACAATTGTCGTGCAAAATACAACAACACATATGCTGTGAGTTTGGATACAAATATATACCAAGCAGTATGGCGTCACAATGACACCTTACATAAAGGTATAGTCAAAAACTGTTTTAGAAATTAGAATCTTTGGGAAGTGCTCAAGGAAACCTTCGTACATGGGAGGCCATGCTTTTAGGTTATGGTAGATATCATATGGCCATGCAGAATTATCCTTGGTTGACCCAATAGACCCCAAAGAAAAAGCGAGAAGATTACTATCATATTCTTCCCAATGGTGAGTCTTTTCTTGACATATCATTATCTCCCTGTCTCTAATTGGGTATTATACTCCAAACAAACACCAAGATTATATAGGTAGTGCTTGTAAATATACTCGCAAGTGGATGTGCACAACCTTGTCTTATGATAACACGAGTTTGTATGTCATTAGACATCTTGTATATGATAGTGGCAAAACACCCTTCCAAAGTTAAATTCACCTCACCCTCAACATCTATAGACCACCACTCTATTCCTCGCTATCCCCCCGCTCGAACCGGCTACACTTTTATTACACGAAGGAATTGTGAAACAAAAAGGGTGAGCACAACTAGCTCGATAAAGAATATTATGACTAAAGATAAATAAATTATCAATAGTCTTCATCGATAATAAATCGGAGATTTAGAACATATGGTAGATGATAAAACTTTTCAACCATAGTTGCGGTGAACGAAGCGATCCATTAGAAGAGTCGAATAGACCATAAAATCTATTATCTTCTCCATGTTAAAAGTCCACCAACAATGTTTTATCCTGTAACATCAATCAACAATTCACATCCACAATCACGTGTATAACTTCATAATCGTAATTGTAGTTCTAAATTCCTTTCCTCATCCAAGACAAAGAAAATTTTCATCACTTGTCTTTACGAAACATCAAAGATCATGGTTATACCAAATCACAGTTCATGTTCATAATCATACTAATAAATTCATCTTTGCACGGCGGCCAAAGATATTCATTAATGATTCATCTTTACACTACAAAGCTAAAGATATTCATCAACAAAGTCATCTTTGCATTACGAGCCAAAGATATTCATCAATAATTCATCTTTGCACTACAAAGCTAAAGATATTCAACAATAGTTCATCTTTGCATTACGAAAGCAAAAGATATTCATCAATAATTTATCTTTGCACTACTGCTAAGATATTCATCAACAAGTCATCTTTTGCACTTTCTGAGCCAAAGATATTCATATATCAAAGAAATACATAATCATTTCGGAAGTTATATAACAATAATTATAACCGTGTTGATCAATTCACCTTTGCACTTAAGCTAAAAATATTCAATTGTAAATTCAATGGTCATGATCATACCCGGTCAACAATTCAACTTTTGCATTCTTGGCCAAAGAGAACCTATGGTCACGATCATACCAATAATCTACCCATCTTTACACTCAAGTCAAAGAGAAATATCATCATTAGGGTTATAAGAATGTTATATAAAAACAATATAATCAAAACATGGTTTTAATTTCAAGAGTAAGATTCATAAATCAGCGATAATTTGGTGGAGAAGAAACCGATTTGTCGTGAATAGTACCCGTATTAATTCGCACATATGTATAGTATCGTGCATAAGTAACCTCTCGAGCGAAAAGATAAAGTTTCATAATAAAATTCATATCCATATTTATAACACCTTAATCCAAATGTTATAAATCACTTAGAAATCTCATAATCTAATATTATTAATATTATAATAATATTTTAATCATTTCTTAAACTTATAAATAATTTAATCCAATTATTTACACTTTAATAATTAATGCATTTAATCATCTAAAAATGCCAAACTCATAAGATTTCATCATCATTAACCAAAACCCTCATAAAAATCTGCATATATCTCATATATGATTTCTCAAGCCAATAAATCATATTTTCCAATTTTCTTACTTCACATAACATATTTAATTCATTTATTCATAACTAGAACATTTTCATGAAAATACCAAATCAGTTCCAAAAATATTTCTTTTTAAGGATTTAGCATAACATAGTCCCATATTGAACATATATTTTCTCGAAAATTTTAAAATTCACTTACTATTTTTCATATGGCCAAAACACCATCGAATATTTAAACATTTATCATAAATTATACTTTTATCCAAAAATTCTGAAATTAATACGGTATCTTGATATTATATAGATGTACTCCCAATAAAAATTTCATCAATTTTGGAGTTAATCACAAGGAGTTATAAATAGTTACTTTTAAAATAGTCTTTTCTCATAAAATCCATAACTCCTAATCTATACATCCAAAAATCACCATTTTGGACACAATCTAAAACTGATCAAAATATCATTTCAAATTTTTCCAGAATTTTTGAAGGTTCAGAAAAATTTGAAACTAAAAACATAATAACCCTTAAAATCCCTTACTATCCCTTACCTCAAAAAAAAGATTGCCGATTGGAATAACTTATTTGAACGAACTTTTACACCGTATAGCAATACTCAAAGTATACTCAAAATACTCACAAGAATAAAGCTCGATAATATAGAGAGAAAACTTGGGTTTCGGTGTGATTTTCAATTCTAACCTAAGCACCCTATTTATAGGAAAATACTTAGAACACCAAATCGGAAAATTTAATAAAATATTAATATATATTATTTTTATTCCAAAGCACACTTATTTTGCTTCAAAACCTCAAAACCACCAAACAGCCCACCTCACAAGACTTGCACAAAAAACGTTTTTGTTATTTAAATTATTTTAAACTTCCAAAAATCAATTATTTTTGAGCTTGAACTTCAATAATTCATAATAAATAGCCCTTTTATCAAAAAAATTGAATCTCATGATTTTTATAGGAAATTCAATTTCTACAACTTTGCGGAAGAAAGTTTTTCCAAATTCCAAGCAGAAATTGAAGAAATCCACAAAGCAGACGATTTTACGATACTATAATCAAATTTCGATCAAGAAATGGGGTCCATTGAAACATGTTTAACATGTTTTAAACATTTATTGTAACAAAAATATTCTTCCTCCTCATATACTCATATATATCCACATTCACTTTGTAAAAATATCACCATTATTATATTATTAAAATAATATATTTAAATGAATTATTTTATCGAGAAAAAGATAAAATATTAATTTTCAACAATTGTCACTTTTAAAATTTTCTCCATCTATATCCACATAAAATAAATATTTTCTCATCATAAAAATCAATAATTAATTATTCACAAATAATATTACATAATCACAATATTAACAACGAGGCGGTTCCGAGGAAAGGGGCTTTCTAATAAGAATTTCTCCTTCTTGGCGCCATGATTAGGTGACCAAACCTCTCCTAGACAGAACTTTCTAGGCATTGCCAATAATGTTATCCAATAATATTATTCAGATAATATGAATTATTGCTCCGATAATGGAAAATACTGTGCCGTGACAATTATTGAAACAACAATAATAAAAAATATCAACGTAGCAATTATTGAATCAATAAAATAAAATATTGAACAGTAATTACTGTAACAATTATTGAGTAATGCCTTCTTACGAAATAAAATTATCATGCTTCATGAATAGTACTCGTGAATAGTAACTCGTGAATAGTAACTCATGAATAGTAACTCATGAATAGTAATTAAAAAAAAATTGAATACTTTTATTTCATAAAATTCGGGGTCTTACATTTTGGTACTTGATGCTCTGCCTTGACTCATTGACACGTTAGACACCTTGAGATGAATAGCGATATCTCTCTCTTCATATTGCCCCACCAAAATGTATGTCGAAGATCATGATACATTTTGGTACTCCCAGGATGGATTGCAAACGGTGTGTTGTGCGCCTCCATCATGATTTTATAATTTAAATCAGAGTCGTTAGGAACACAAAGTCTAGAGTTGACTCGAAGTATTCCTTCTTCATCGATTCTTGCTTCTGGCATAGCACCTTCTTGTACTTTCTTCCTCATACGCATCGGCTCCGTGTGCGTAGCTTCGAGCGCTTTTAACTTTATCAATTAAAGTCGGTTCTACTCGTATATTCGCCATCATCACATGGGTCCCTGGAGTCTTTAACTCTATCTCCATCCTTTCCAAGTTACACAAAATGGGCCTTTGTGTTGACAATATCGTACTCGTATTTGCATATGATCTTCTACTCAATGCGTCAGCTACCACGTTCGCTTTTCCAGGATGGTATTGGATGGTATGATCATAATCTTTCAACAGTTCAAGCCAATGTCGTTGTCGCATGTTGACTTCCTTTTGAGTGAAGAAATATTTAAGGCTTTTATGATCCGTAAATATCTCCACCTTCTCCCCATACAAGTAATGCCTCCAAATTTTAAGTGCGAAGACAACAGCTGCTAACTCTAGGTCATGAGTAAGACAATTCCTCTCATATTCTTTGAGTTGTCATGAGGCATAGGCTATGACTTTTCCATGTTGTATGAGAACACATCCTAACCCTTTGCCCGAAGCATCACTGTAGATGACAAAATCCTCTCGAACCGGATGGTATTGTCGAGCAGTCTTTGAAATGAGTCTCCTCTTGAGTTCTTGAAAACTCTTCTCACATTCCTCGCTCCAACCGAACTTTGTATCTTTTCGAGTCAGCTGAGTTAGTGGAGTAGCGATTTGAGAAAACCCTTCTACGAATCTCCGATAATAACCAGCTAAGCCGAGAAAGCTACGTACTTCGGTCACTGATTTAGGTTGCTCCCAGCTTTGAATAGCTTCAATCTTTGCTGGGTCAACAGATATTCCATGACTTGATACCACGTGCCCAAGGAATGCTACTTCCTCAAGCCAGAACTCGCATTTCTTCAACTTGGCATAAAGCTTGTATTCACGAAGCTTTTGGAGTATCAGCCTCAAGTGTTGTTCATGATCTTCACGGCTTTTGGAATAAATAAGGATGTCATCAATAAAGACGACCACAAAGTGATCCAAATATTCCTTGAATACTCGGTTCATCATATCCATGAAGGCGGCGGGGAGCATTAGTCAATCCAAAGGACATGACTAGGAATTCATAATGCCCGTACCAAGTTAAAAGCCGTCTTTGGAATGTCATCGGTTCTAATCTTCAATTGGTGATATCAGGAACGAAGATCGATCTTTGAAAAGAATTTGGCTCCTTGCTGGTTGGTCAAACAGGTCATCAATACGTGGAAATGGGTACCTATTTTTGATGGTGAGATGATTCAACTCCCGATAATTAATACAAAGTCGCATACTCCCATCTTTCTTTTTCACGAATAGAACAGGAGCACCCCAAGGAGAAGTACTAGGGACGAATAAAGCCAATGTCTAACAATTCCTGCGGTTGAGTCTTTAACTCACGAAGTTCAATAGGAGCCATTCAATATGGGGCTTTGGAAATGGGTTTTGTCTTTGAGTTCAAGGTCGATACAAAATTTAATTTCACGCTCTGGGGTAGGCGGGGAAGTTCTTGAGGGGAATACGTCGGAAATTCATTAACAATAGAAATATCATTCAATACTGACGTATTTTTGTTTAGATCTGTGACGTGGGCTAAGAAAGCTTGACATCCATTTTTCAATAAATGTATAGCTTTATGGCTTGAGATGACCGTGATTGATTTTAATGATTTGGTCGCTTGAATTTGCATAATAGGTTGATTAGGAATATGAAAGCTAACAACCTTACGAAAATAATCAATTTTAGCATGATGAGTAGTTAACCAATCAATCCCTAGAATCACATCAAATGCAAGTATTTTTAATGAAATAAGATCGACAGGTAATGTGAGGGTACCGATTTGAACCAAATAAGACTTATAAACAGTGGATATAATGAAGGTTTCTCCCGACGGAGTTTCTACAGATAAGTCAAAGTCTAATTTCTCCAGAGTCGAATTTAATCGTTGAGCGTAAGTAGGAGAAATAAAAGAATGGGTAGAACCGGTATCAAATAAGGTATAGACTTCACTAGAGTTTATGATAAGTTTACCCGTGATGACCTCATTCGGATTCCTTGCTTTCTGGGAGGTCACGACAAATGCTCTCCCTTGCACCACACGACTTTGACTTTTTAGGGGGATGACCTTTGGTGCCTCCATCTAAAGTTGAACTTGTCTTTGGTGAGCGACAAAATCGGGCTAGGTGACCTTCTCTTCCATAATTATAACACGCTTTGGATGGCATCGCGCAGTTTGGACTGATATGTCCCTCCCCTCCACATTTGAAGCATATGATAGGTGGTCGTTCTCCTTCCTTAAACACGGTTGCTGGTGCTGATGTCTTTTCATCATTGTTGAATCTCCTTTTCTTGAAATGTCCATTATAACTGTCTTGGTCATGATTACCACCGAAGTGGTTACCATTTCTGGCATGTTGATTCCCTCCACGTTTGTTGTCACCGATTCACGATGGTGATACCCTTTGGTATTTTCATCTCGCCGATTCGCTTTCTCTTGGTTGCGTTGACTCATTATCGCGCTCCAATAACTGAGCCCTATTTACAACATCTGAGTACAAACACAGTTTATGAGAAATAAGATATTGACGTATCTTTGGTTTCAAACCTCTTAAAAACATTCGCGTCATTCGCACCTCATTATCGACCAAATGGGATGCAAACCAGGATAACTCCACAAATTTAGCCTCGTATTACGACACGGTCATATTGTTTTGTTCCAATTTGATAAACTCCACCTCTTTCATGTGATGAATACTCTCGGGAAAGTACTTGTCGTTGAATAGCTCTTGGAACTTTTCCCAAGACATCTTGAGTCGACGAGTCGGGTGAACGCTTTTCTGATTCCCACCGATGTCGCCTCTTTCACGCTTAACATGAAGGTGGCGAAGGGGACCTTTGCTCCTCGGAGCATCCCAAGACATCAAATATCTTGGTGATCTGCTTTATCCATGCTTCCGCCTTAAGTGGTTTTGGCTCTCCAATAAACTCCGGTGGTCCCAGCTCCTTGAACTGTTTAGCGGTGACCGTCTGAGAGTTTCCAGTGTTTCCACCTACATTTTGGACAGGAGCCGCTCTCGCCTGATGTTGCATGAATTGCATAAAGCCTCTAAACAATCCATCATTCATCATTTGGTCAGTGTTGTTGTTTGCATGAGGATTGTCGCCTTCCTGATGCACATTCTCTTGATTATTGATATGTGGAGACTTAACTGTCTCTTGTGCTCCATTGCTATTCTCAACATTCTCGGATGTCATTTTCAGATACTGCCACAAAACAAAGGTTAATTAACATATAACATATTATCCCTATACTTTGACCGACCAATTAAATACCAAATAAACTTAGGTAGGTCATACTACTTGAAAAGAATTCCCCATCTCTCCCTCCTAGTTCTAGTCTCACATCTTAGCAGGATCATATCCCTAAGCTTTGATATTAATTGTGACGCCCCCAAAATAGGTATACATCACCTATACGAGTCGCATGGATACATGATACGAAACCAAATACAACTTAATAATACAACTGTCGTGTACAATACGACAAAACATAAACTGTGAGTTTGAATACAAATATTGTCTAATAGAGAGTATACAAACTCAAAAAGAGTCCTCATTACAATTATTATCACACTATTTCACAGAATATTGAGGACTACTAATGCACCAGCTAGGACCATCACTCCATTCCCCGACTCGTTCCAGCTATATTCTCATTTCCTGAAGAGAACAGTGAAAGAAAGGGTGAGCTCAACTAGCCCAAGAAGAAATATTATGACTAAGATAATGCAGAATAAATTATCCTTAGCCTTAAATGATGTTAAAGCGATACAATATAACAAACATTAAGTTTAAGCTGCTGGTGAACAAGTAATCCATTAAAAGAGTCAAGTAAAGAATAAAATCTACTATCTTTTATGATTAAAAGGTTTTCATCAATTTTATTGTTGGGACTAAATTTTAATAAATAATCCACATCATCGAATCACCCCCGCACTATGGCCAAGGATATTCTTTAGTATCACGACCACAATTATCCATGCACTCTGGGACAAGAATATTTGTGTATTCATTAATGGTCATGATCATGCCAACAACTGTCCATCAATGCACTACGGGCCAATGAAGACTTTTACCACATAATTTGTAACATTACGGTCATGATTACATCGAATAATCCCTGGTCATAATCATACCAAGTCCATCTATGCACTACAGGCCAAAGATGACTTTCAAAAATATAAACATGAGGATGATGACAATGATATAAGAATTCAATAAAACAAGTTCAAGAATTAATTTATTTAGGAACTACTAATGTACAAATTGTCAACATGATACTGCTTTGTAGAGTAAAATTCAAGAATGCTCAGAAAAATATTTCCATGAAAAGATACTGGATGAAGCGCAAATATCAAGGATATTCCACAAATTTCATGGAGTATAGAAGTCAAAACTTTAACCAACTGAGTATAATAAAGAATGGAATAACAAAAGAAATCACCACGCATGCGATTGCCAGACATAGACAAAGTTATTCAACAGAATACTAAATAACGAAACCAAAGTCAAAGTAAATTTTGCAACCGACAAGATGTTCCAACAGAATAATAAAGAATGAAATAACAACAGAAATCACCATGTATGCGGTACTTCGCATAGACAGGTTATTCCAATAGAATACTAATAAGGACGGAATCAGGTCCGGCGTAAAATGCACAGACAGGATATTCTAACAGAATAATAATAAAGATGAAACCAGGTCTGGTGTAAAATGCACAAACATGATATTCCAACAGAATAATAAAGACGGAATCAGGTCCGGCGTAAAACGCATAGACAGGATATTCCAACAAAATAATAAAGAGGGAATAATAGAAGAATGTCACCAAGTATAGGGTAGCCCGTGTATACAGGTTATTCCAACAGAATAATAAAGAATGGAATAACATAAATTCTCTTCATGAATACAAAAGAATAACACCCCTTACGAGTACAACAAATAATATTCCTTACGAGTACAACAAATAATATTCCCTACGAGTACAACAAATAATATTCCCTACCTTAAGAAGAAGAGTACTGGATATATGAGTAGTGAAGTAGTAGAATATTTTTCTTCTTTCTCTCTATAGTTTATCTCTCTAGAGTTTCAGTGAATTCGTAAGAAAATAATGAAGGAATGAGCTTCTATTTATAGAAAAATGGACTGCATAGTAACTAACTCATGAACGGTCCAGATTGATTTACTTTAATCTGACGGTCCATATTTAAAGCAAAATCTTTTAAATAAAATATAATATATTCTATTTATAATCTAATAAAATGAATAACTTTATAAAAGATTTTACTATGCAAACCTTATCACGAGCATTATGCAAACACTTATGCATAATAAAATATAATATATTCTAATTATTGTCTAATAAAATAGATAACTTTATAAAAATATTCTATTTTATATAAAAGATTTTACTATGCAAAATATTATGCAGAATACTTTATGCAACACTATGCATAATAGAATATAATATATTATATTTATATAATAACTTTATAAAAGTATTACATTTAATATAAAATATTTTACGTATTATTACATTAATAATACCAACAAAACTGAGTGCCTTATCACGTAAGCATCAACAATTAATACAAAGGTGTGCTACTATGCAACCACGCCAGACATATTCTTGTACTTTTAACACCGGTGTTTCAACAGATTAACAGTAAAACTTCCGTCGTTATTTTCATAAAGTATTTTTGTCGTTTTCTCAATCAAATAATAATTCCGTTAATAGGTCCACCAATGATTGTGCCGTTATGCGAATATTCCTGTTAAAGCGAATATTCCCAACCAATCGAATATTATATAACAACTTGCGTACTTTGCAAAATTTATAAATATTACCCAAAACTATAACATTATATCAATTTCACTCCATAATATTCAAAAATAATATTTATAGAAAATTCATCTTTATTCAAAAAGTTGGGGTTTTACAACAGGAAAGCTATCTTTAAGGCAAGCTTTATTCAGATCCCGGTAATCCACCCAAACTCGCACCTTTCCTCCTAGTTTAGGTACGGGGACTATGTTTGATAGCCATTCAGGGTATGTGGACACCATAATGATGCCTGCTTGAAATTATTTCACATTTTCTTCTTTAACCTTTAAACTCCACTCAGGTTTTAATCGCCTGAGCTTCTGCCTGACTGGCTTAAATCCCTCTTTGATGGGGAGGCGATGAATGACAATGTCAGTGGACAAACCCACCATATCTTCATGAGACCATGCAAACACATCCTTGAATTGGGTTAATAGTATAATAATGTCATTCCTTTGGTTTGGAGTGAAGTATGTACCAATCTGGATTAGCTTAGGGCTTTCTAAGGTTCCGAGATTGAACGAAGTGGTTTGATCAAGGTTGGGTTTAGGTTTGTCTTCGACCCATTCTTTGATCTCCCGAGGTATCCCAATGTCCTCTTGTGACAACCCGAGAATTTGGATATTTATAAAATATTAAAATATTGAATTAAGGTTAAATAATAAACTTAGACAAAAAATAAGTGAATGGATTTGAGATTTCCGAGAAGGAATTTTATGAATTTAAAATTTATGTGATGAATTATTCAAGACTAAGGATATAAGTGTTTATGTTCTGTGTATATGGTTATATATGTGTACAGTATGTTGTTAAGGGTCAAGGGTTAACCAGATAATCTATATCAGTGGCCAACCCTAATATTATATTAAGAACGTCAACGTTCAGTTAGAAAATTCTTACAATTTATAAGAAACCCTACAACCGGTTTTGGAAACCCTAATTTCAGTTCCAGAAATTCAAAACCCTAATTTCAGTTTCGGGAATTTGAAACCCTAATTTGGGAATGCGGATGTTAGTATAAAGTTTAACGTTATTAATTATAACCTAATTAGGGAAAACCCTAATGACTTACTGGAAACCCTAAAAATTAGAAAACCTGATTATTAGAAAACCTAATTTTGATTTTTGAAACCCTAATTTACAATTAGGGACCTAATTGCTAATTTAGCAAATTTTTATTTGGAAATATTAATCCTAATTAGCAAGATTGGATTATGATTAGGAAATTTTAATATAATTATCGAATCCTAATTATAATTAAGAAATATTAATTTTCTATTTTTAAAAATCAAAATTTGGAAATCTTTGGAATTAAATTTCAAAGATTTTAGGGTTAAATCCTAAACCCTAAGGGTCAAATCCTAAACCTTAAGGGTTAAACCCTAAGGATTTGGACCATTTACATGAATGCCATTAAATTTGTGTGCAAAATGACCTTAATGCCCTTATTGCATTATTTAACATAACTTGTAAATCTTGCCAAGATCTTGAGTTAGTGACCAACTCTATCTACCATGTGCCTTAAATCACAGCATTTCAGTCATCTAGATCAGCCAAGTGCATTGTATCATCAAAATATATAAATTACAAGGAGAGAGAAAACTTCACTTTATTTTTCATTTTTGCCAAGCCATCCTCTCTCTCTCTAAAATTCGGGAATGAGGGTGAAAGGGAGTGAAAAGCTAAGCTTATTAGCTTTCCAATAACAGATCATGAAGATCAGAATCTAATTCGTGGCTCAAAAAGGTATAAAAACCCTAAACCTAGAAATCATATGATCTGAGGTTATATGTGACGCCCCCAAATCCGGGTATCTTCCAACCCGACAGATGGTGCTACACGGTGCTACAGTTCACACAAACATTCAATTGAAATACCTCAAAAGAACGAATATGTCTTATATATATTCAAAATAATATTAACACTCTCCCAGGTTCTTTATAACCGTTACATTTGTCTTTGTCATAAGATAGAATATTATCATTACAAAACTTATACTATTACATAGGTAATCTACGAGTTCGCCTTAGCCTTTCCTTTATCCTTGCCGGATCCGTCGGTCCGTTCGATCTTACTTGCATTTATATGGTTCAAGCAAGAGTGAGCCTAACTAGCTCAGCAAGTACAACAATTCTAGTAAAATAGTATGTTTGAAACATAGGAACCGTACATCTTCAATAACTGAACAATAGTTACGAAGTACTATCGATAATTCAAAATAGCACTTCTTTTAATTCAAAACGTTTTACAATAACAATATTTAGTAAAACATCAATTCTGGTCCAAGACCATGAGCATTTCATAAGTACTTTGAAAAGGACATCCCGGCACTAAGTCCATAAGTCCGGCATAGCTTACGAGCACGTCCAGGTGATCAGCCTATAGTACTCCATGTTAATCAACACTACATTCATTAAATGTGTGTATGTTTAAGTTGTGGCAACCTCACGTGCCTGTTGTTTGACGACAAAATAGTTTAGCATACTCAGTCTCCTTTTGAAAACCACAACACTATTAGTTTGGTAAATCATTGTCAATACTTGATAGGTTATCAGAATTTCAACATATCATAAGTCTAGCCGAAAGAATTGGCTTTGACTTCATCAGACATTAACTCATGCATAAGAATACATGAATCACAAAGCTTGTCCAGATTGAACTGGAACAAGGGTTAGAATACTTGCCTTTAGCGTCTGCTACACTTTATAACACGTGCACATTAGGTCTTTAAGGTCTCTACTGTAGATGATAACATCACATAGCACATTAGGTCATGAATAAACATACATGTTTCCTAAAGAATCTTACCCTTCTTCTCAATCTAATTACGTATTAGATTTGTTATTATTGATTCTGGCTTTTCGTTATGTCATTCTTACGTTTAAATGCAATTGACTTTCTTTAACCCTAAGTGATCATACTTAAGGCTTAAATATGACTTAACAATGTTAGATTAAGATACTTAGTTAAATGTTCATCAATTACTATTCATGCTCCACATAAAAACCTTCTTTATTATTTAGATCTTAAGGATGGTATTTGCTTATTTGATTGTTCCTTCGTTATCTTTGCGATGCGTATGCAATGCACTTATGGTAGAGAACCCGGACTCGTACATGGTATGAGTCCCTTCAATTATGGGTCACATTGTGGCGTGACTCTCTAGGAGTTGAAGGCCATTTAGGCGCTGCGGCGCGGGACATTTTGCTTGGAGTCACGCTGCAGCGTGGACTCTGTGCAACAGACAATTTTGAAAGATTTTTCAACTTATGAGATTCCCAGACTCGTAACTTCTTCGTTATAAGTCCGAATTGGCTCGTTCAAGAGCCTACGGTTCACAAATCACATACTCTATGTGGTTATGCAAGAATTTTATATATTTGACTTTGTTAGCTAAAAATTCACCTATTAGTTCATTTTTAACGAAAACGATAAACGTTCGTGAACATTCAACGCTCGTTTCTCCGTTCTAAGTCAGAATCTGGTCATTTTTGAGTCCACAACTCTATAATGCCAAATAAGACTTGTCTCCATCAACAACTAGCGTTTCCAAACTCAAACACAAAATCCGACTTCCATTCCGAGAATTTCACGAATTAGACGATTATCGTCCAATTGTGTGAATTCCGGCAAAACTTCATTACTAACAATTTGTTCATCATTCCAAATGGATTCATTTCATTAACTAGACATCTCAACCTACATACTACAACAACTTATCTTTAAATTAGGTTATGGCTTATTTCTTATAAGTTCATAACTTAACAAATTCTTTAATACAAGATTTCATTTCCTTATGACTTATTATTGATTTAAGTCCTTTAAGAAACATTCTTGCATATTATGAATCATACTAAATTCTTAAAGTAATCATATGACAAGTCTATAATTGTTCTTCATGAGTTCATAACTTATTTAGGTTTAAGTTATTTATTCATGACTTATTAGGCTTAAGTCCTTTGATTATTCAATTCTTATATGTTCTTAGCATACATGATCATCACTTCTCTATCAAGCTATCATAGTAGAGATAGAAGAATATAGAACAAGAGTCTTACCCTTGATGAACTAGTTCTTCTCCTTCTTGAAACAAATATGGAAGTTTGTCTTAAAAGTGCTTATTCTCTCTAACCAATAAGTTGCTTTGTAAGGAAGTTGTTGGGTGAAATTTGAACAAGCTAAATTATGAAATCTAACTTGCTATTTATAGAGCATCCAAGGTTAGGGTAAAAGGGTCATTAAAACCTCCACCTTCATAAGTAACCTCCTTACTATTCTATTCTTAATGCCTAAGTAAACTTGCTCCCTACATAAATTGCTTGGCCACCACATTAAATCCTTGGTCACCAATTCACCCATGGGTTGCCCCATGGATCCTACCTTACCCATTGGATCATGACTTGGGCTTAAGTTATAAATTATTCAACTTATCTTTGGGCTTGCATTAATTTAGTTTGGGCTTTATATTAACCATTCATTGGGCTAATCATTCTTACAACTTGGCTTATCATTCTTACAACTTGGGCTTGCCCCTAAAAACTTAGTAGACTTTCAACACATACAAGATTCCACAAGTTTTTATCATTAGACTTTAATTCTTAACGTTCTTAATATTAAGTTCGCATGCAAAATATTATGTTTTCCATAATTGAATTATTATTGCATAATCCATTATAACTTTATATTATAACGTTACGTATTTCTCGGAAGTTCAAAAATAATTCCCGAGCGGAAAACGGTGAATAGTGTTTTTCAGAAAATTTCTCAGAAAGCTTTTATTTTAGTCTTGGAAATTCAAACACTTTAATTCCTTCACGTAGTTAAAATACTACGATGATCCGACGTTTCTAGGTTATAAAACGACATACATCTTATTCACACGTAATAATAATAAATAATATTATTTTATTCATTATTTAATTCTTTCAAGTATTTTACTAAGGATCCGAATTTTTCGGTCGTTACATTATATGTTGTAATTTGTTGGCTAGATATGTGTTATAGGGTATCATTTAATGATTTTGGTGGCTATATAGTGAATCCATATCATCTAGATACTCGAATTTAAAGATTTCAAACATCTAGAAAAATTAAAAAATATGGCCTGATAGCCATATGTCAGGGTCCATAGATCTTTCTGTGTTAGGCTTTAGTCGTGTTTTATATTGTAAATGGGTTCTTTGTCATGTGCACTATGATCTAAAACTAGAAACATGACCAGATCATGAATATGTTGAGAGATCTGACGATCGAACTACGTTGACCCGATACGAACTCGGGTTTACGGGTAACCCGAAACCCGTAAATTCTCGATGTGACCACTTTTGATGCGTTAGATCTTACTGTTGCTTCACATTTGGGTCAATTTATTGTTTTGATCTTGTAAACTAGTATAAGAACTACACATTCTAGCCCTTAGATTAACCAGATCTTGTATAGACACAAAGTTGTAGCCGGTCAAACTAGCGTTGACCACCAGCGTATGAAGAAATCTGGAAAACCCAGATTTCTCAAGAACATATTTCTGACAAGATTTTGACCGACCTAGATCTTACTGTTATGAAGTTTCTAAGTTGATCTGATGATTTGTTGTTGTTCCTTGACACGAGAACTACACTATTGAACCATTAAAACATAAAAACCAAGCCTGGAACACAAAGATTTAAAGGCTCAAGGTAGGGACCCTGCACTGTTCTTCATTTAT
The DNA here is from genome assembly GCA_020205615.1 of Panax quinquefolius. Classification (NCBI taxonomy): domain Eukaryota; kingdom Viridiplantae; phylum Streptophyta; class Magnoliopsida; order Apiales; family Araliaceae; genus Panax; species Panax quinquefolius. The sequence goes on from CM035162.1 coordinate 84,335,551, forward strand.
GGGTAACCCAAAAAATGAAGAACAAGCCTAACATAATTTTAAGAGGCCTATATCTTTCTGTTATGATGTAGGATTTCCCTGAAACTTGATTCTAGTTGTAGTGCTACACTTATACTAAAATCTTAATACAAATTATCAGCCCAGAAGCAACAAGAACCTAGATCTATAACTAGTCAAATTAGCTACCTTGCTCTCTGTCGATGAGTTTCTAAGCAGCTCAAGAACAGGCCAAGAACACCTATAGCGACACTTATGTTATAAGGCCATTTATTAGTTATTAATTTCTGAAAATTATTTATTTTAATTAATAAATTGAAATAAATGGTTTTTAATTATTAAAATTACAAAATAAATTCCTAAAGATTATTTTAAAATCTAAAAATTAGTTTTTAATTATATTGAGTATATTTCATAAATATTTAATATTTTTGGAATATAAATGGTATTTAATTTATTTAATTAAAGTATTAAATAAATTATTTATAAATGATTTTATATCATGAAAAATCATGAAAATTATATTATGGTATAAGAAAATATTTAAAGTTATTTTCGGTGACTTTTAATATTTTGTGATGAATTTCATTAATTAATTAATATTAATGATAATTAATTTATTTAATAAATATATTAAATAAATTATGAAAAATAGAATTAATGTTTTATAAATCATATAAAATGATTTAAGTGTTATAAAAATATTTTAAGTTATAAAATATAACTTTTGATATTTTGTCATAAAAATATTAATATTTTAATATTAATAGCAATTACGGATAATGAATTTAAGCTGTTTAAAAATTATATAAAGGTGATTTTAAAGTATTAAAAATACTTTGTGATATTATAAATATTTTATAATATTATGACATGTATTTCATTAATATTTGATAATAAATAAATATTAATGATAAAGGAATTATGTGGTATTTAATTCATATAAATATGTTTTTAATGATTGAAAATACACGATAAATGATAATAATTATTTAAAAATTATTACAAGCTTACGAAAAATATTTTGACTGTTAATAAATTATCTTAGACAATGGTTAAGTGTTTAGACAAAGTTTAATTGAACTTAAACTCGATATTTATCCGACTAGACCGTCGGGATGTTAGAATTGTACCGAACTCGACTCAGACTATCAAAGTTTCACTTGAGGTTAGGTTTTATGTGTTGTATAGATTGATAGGGTTATGTGATAATGTGTTTAGGTTATTTTAAATACTGTGATGATATTTTTCTAATTTGTATATCGATATTATTTATATATTAGGTTCAGACAAAGCTTATTAAATTGCGTAACGGTAATCAACGGTTCAGACAAGTTTTTCTTAACTCGACCTCGAGTTGTATTATTCAATTATACTTGTGGTTAATCATTTATGATTGCCATGTCTAAGAATTATTAAATTGCACCCTGTACGTATGACATGTATTCATTAGGTATGAAAGGCTGATCACCTTCATTACCATTCAGTCCAGATATATTTGTTCATGTTAAATGCTTGTTCAGTCAGAAAATTTGTTCATGCTAATTCACAACTATATTGTTGAATTATAGCCAGCGTATTATTCAAATTCTTTCAATCATGATATATCCTTAATTTATTGAACTTAAACTTCCTGGGCAAACTTATTGCTCACCTTTACTATATCATGATAAACATTGCAGATAAGGCAAATACGTTCGAATACAGGAAATGATAAAGCCAAGTTCAGCTTGGGATAATATGTGCAGTTAGAAATGTAATAGTAATGTATGATAATATTGTTATATGTTAGAGAGGTTATAAATTGTGTATAAGTTAAGGTTACTCCACCTTGGGGAAATAGTGTGTACAGTTTATTGTATAAACAATATATGTTTATATCTTCCGCAATAGTTGTAGAATGATTATACCAGATCCGTGGTGATTTGGGACCCGGATTTGGAGCTCTCACAGTTGGTATCAAAGCTGTAGGTTATGAACCTTAGGTAGGAATACATGAGACTAATAACCGCAGTGATTAGGATAAGAACTAACTCCAATAGAGTTAGGTCAGTCGGTAAGATTCAAAGACGAATCTCGACGGGGTATAAGATACGGAGTTCCCTAACTCTGATAATAAAATTGAACAGTAGTGATGAATAGATAGAGTCTAAAAGACTAAATGTACAGTGATAGAAGATGGAAAAACAAAACGATCCTAGTATAGAAATGAATCGTAATATATCGATGAGATCACCCCGTGATCTGATAAAGTTATAGTATGGAGAAGGATCAAGTGAATGATTGAAAAGTTTACAGCAAGATTGTTGTGTGTCTATGAATGGGTAAGAATTCTGGAAAGGATTATGAATACGAGTTGAATGAAATTCGCATTGAGAACTCATATCAATTGAGGACTCATATCAGCAGCTGAGTTGTATGATTCCTTGTATGGGTGGGGAATTTGTACTTTGTATAAAAACCACTTAGTTTCTGGCACTAATAATCATTGAAATGTTTGTGTCATGCTATTTGTTATATACATGTTAAAAGGGTGATTCCTTTCTCATGTGTATAACAGATAGATAGGTTATAGATAGAGAATATCAGGTTAAGTACGAGTTCTTAAAACTCATACTTATGGTACGTTCGTGACTCATGATTATATGAAATGTTTATGAACCCCTCAGCGAATGGACGCCAAAGGTCTGACTAGGACAAGTTTTGAAACTCATATAGTTGTGGAAAGTTTCTGAACTCATGAGTGTGGTTTGACGAACTGGGTAGAACTATGTATAAACGAAATATTGAGGATAATAGGAACAAATAGATTGATTAAGCAATTGATCATTAGTGGAGACATTAGGTTTTCTAAATCTCCTAGCTATATTAGATTTCAAAAAAAAATTGACATCATGTTAAATACGCACTATGTGCCTTTTTGAAAATAAATTTTTATTCTCCAATCTGGGTGACCATTGTGTTAGAGTGGACTTCGGGCCACCGACACAATCGTTACCTGTTGAGGTAATAAAACTAATTTGAAATGAATTTTTGAATGGTTTAAAGAATAGTATATGCTACTTATTTCAGCTAGATGATAATGATTTGAAATATCAAAATATATTTTATTTATCACTTATGTATCATGTAACCTGGTGCAGAGATGATAAAAAGTTGATGGAGTTGTAAATGCAGGAATACTTAGTGTGAATTCGATCTAAAAATTATTGTTTCACTATTTTATGATGTGTTATGACAAAGTCATACAATGACGGCATCCTCAAACGGACTGTTAATACAGTACGGCATCATGACGTCATTTTCAAACTATTTTAAAATTTTAATTTGTCAACGGCATTTGGCTACACACATTTGTAATTCGATTGAAGTTGATTATTGATATGAGTCTAAGCTATTTGATTCGGCTAGACCAACATTTATGAAAATTCTAGGCGTTCTTTGAAATTTTCCTGAACCAAATTATTTTGGTGCGGAATCCGATAAGACTGAGATAAAAAAATTTGTGCCTATGGCAGTGACGAGAAACAGATTCGACCAGCAGTACTTAATAAGTACAGGGCATACCGGGCTAATTACCCACTATAAAGTAAGTTATGGACGGTTTCTTGGATGAACTTCCATAAAACCTTTGTGAAAATGACAGACAATAGTCTGTGTAACTCCTCAGCACAATTTCAAAATTTGAACTCTTGTAAGGAATGTATTGGGTAGCATGTGAGGATGAGAAGGAATGGTGTATGGTGTAAGGTGTAAGGTGTAAGGTGTAAGGTAAATTTCGGGGACAACCCAAGAATTTGGATATTTATTGTGAGACCCCAGATTTTATCAATAAAAATTTAAATTTTGTCAAAATAATTTTTTAATATTATGGTGTGAATTTAAGATAATATTATAGTTGTGGGTAATATTTATAAATTTTGCAAAGTATGCAAGTGGTTATATTATATTCGATTGGTCGGGGAATATTGGGTTTAGCAGGGAATATTCGTACAACTACTCAATCATTGGTGGACCCCACAATGTAATTATCGGATTTGATCGAGAAAACGACAAAAATATTTTATTAAAATAATGACGGAAGTTTTACCATTGATCATTGTTGAACTACTCGGTAGTAAAAGTACGATGAATAATGTGTGGTTGCATAGTAGCACACCGGTATTGATTATTGATGCTTATGTGAGAAGTCACTCGGTTTGATTCCATTATTGTCGATTAATAATATGAATTATTATAGCGATAATGACGTTTTGTTTTATTCAGTATTATTAACGTAATAAAGCGAGAAAAATCTTTTATATAAAAATGAATACTTTATTAAAGTTATTCTATAAATAGAATATATTATATTTTATTATGCATAGTGTTGCATAGTGTTTTGCATAGTGTTTTGCATAGTATTGCATAGTGTTTGCATAGTAAAATATTTTTATATAAATAGAATATATGATATTTTATTTAAAAGATTTTGCTTTAAATATGGACCGTCAGATTAAAGTAAATCAATCTGAACCGTTCATGGATTAATTACTATGCATTCTATTTTCCTATAAATAGAAGCTCATTCCTTCATTATTTTCTTACGAATTCACTGAAACTCTAGAGAGAGAAATTATAGAGAGAAAGAAGAAGAGTATTCTGGTACTTCACTACTTTGATATCCAGTGTCTTTTACGGTAAGGGATATTATTTGTTGTACCCGTAAGGGGTGTTATTCTTTCTTCTTGAAGAGAACTTCTGTTATTCCATTCACTATTATTCTGTTGGAATAACCTGTAAAAGTGGTATACCCTATACATAACCTGTATATGCGGCATATCCTATACTTGGTGAAATCCTTATGTTATTCCATTCTTATTTATTCTGTTGGAATAACCTGTATACGCGGTTTACCCTATACTTGGTGATCTTCTTCTGTTATTCCATTCTTTATTATTCTGTTGGAATATCCTGTCTGTGTGTTTTACACCGGACCTGGTTCCATTGTTTATTATTCCGCACTTATTATTCTGTTGAAATATCCTGTCTGTGTGTTTTACACCGGACCTGGTTCCATTGTTTATTATTCAAGCATTTATTATTCTCGTTGGATCATCCCGCCGCTTGTGAATTTCACGACTTTGGTTCCGTTATTATTATTACATTGGAATAACCTATCTATATCTAAGCACCGCACGTACGGTGATTTCTTTTGTTATTCCATTCTTTATTATACCCAGTTGGTTAAAACTTTGACTTCTATACTCCATGAAATTAGTAGAATATCCTTGATATTTGCGTTTCATCCAGTATCTTTTCATGGAAATATTCTTCTGATCATTCTTGAATTTTACTCTACAAAGCAGTATCATGTTGACAGTTTGGATGTTATTATTTCCTTAATAACTTAATTCTTGAACTTGTTTTATTGAATTATTATGTCATTGTCATCATCCTCATGTTTTATTATGTTATCTTTGGCTTACGCGTGCATAGATGAACTTAGTATGATTATGACCGAGGATCATTCTAGATAATCATGACTTGATATAAATGATGTGACAAAAGTCCTCGTTGGTCTGTAATGCGTTGATGGATAGTTTTGGTATGATTATGACTGTGGGTGATTCGGTATAGTCATGACCATTGATAATTTGATGAAAATCCTTGACCAGTAGTATGCAGGGATGATTAGATGTGGTGGTTTATTTATTGTTGAGTCTCAAATGATAAAAATTGATGAAAACTTTTAAAACCTAAAAGATAGTAGACTTTATTCTCTACTTGACTCTTTTAATGGATTGCTTATTCACCGCAGATTAAACCGGTTGTCTATTGTATTTTATCGGTTTATCACTATTGAAGGCTAATGATAATTTATTCTCGCATTATCTTAGTCATAATATTTCTACTTAAGGGCTAGTTGAGCTCACCCTTTTTTTCACCGTTTCTCTTCGTGAAATGAGAACATAATTTGGGACAGTCGGGAACGAAGTAATGGTCCAGAGGATAGCATTAGTAGTCCTCACTATTCGTGATATAGTGTGATAATAGTTGTAATGAGGACTCCTTTTGAGTTTGTATAATATCTAGTAGACAATATTTGTATTCAAACTCACGGTTTATGTCGTATTGTATACCTACGCTTATATTAGTAAGTTGTATTTGAATTTATGTACCATGTAAGTGGCGACCCAAGATGGGTGACGTATACCTAATTTTGGGGGCGCCACGGTTGGTATCGAGCTATAAGTAAAGAGCCCCGAGCCTCATTTGGTGACTTCTGTTGATGGGGATGCACCGAAGCCGGACTCTCCGTAGGGGACGCCGCTTCGGTGGTGGCAAACCGATAGGTATCAATGTGAGAGTCTTGACACACAAGTTGGTGTCCGAGTTACATTTGGTATCGAGCTATAAGTAAAGAGCCCCGAGCCTCTCTGGTGACTTCTGTTGATGGGGATGCACCGCCGGACTCTCCGTGGGGGACGCTTGCTTCTGCATGTGTGGCAAACCGATAGTATCAATGTGAGGTCTTGACACAAGTTGGTGTCGAGTTACTGATTGGTATCGAGCTTAGGGATATGATCCACCGCTAAGATGCGAGATAAGAACTAGGAGGGAGAGACGGAAATTCCTTCGCTAGTATGACCTACCTAAGTTTATTTGTTATTTAATTGGTCGGTCGAGTATAGGGATAATATTTGATATATTAATTAACCCTTATGTTGTGGCGGTGTTTGGAAATGGCAAATTTGAAAATATTCACAATGGAGTGAATGTGACCGTTGTGACACCTTTAATCACTAATCAAAGTTAATGCAAAGGTCGACGAGGAACAAATTAGAGATATCCACGTAGTGAATGAAGAACTAATTGTTGCACTTTTAGGAGCTAGTTGCTGGAGAGGTAGCGGTGAGAGTGAGGAAGAAGAGGAAGAAGAGGAACCCGATGAGAATTGGTTAGAAGAAATTTATGATCAAAATTTAGAATTACAAAATCGTGTTCGTGAGCTAGAAGAACAAAGTTGAAGAACAAGCAAACGGTCGTGGAACAAAGGGATACAACAATTCAAAATTGGGTTACCCGATATGTGATGCTCGAACAAAATCACGCTTTGGCAGGGTGTAAGTTATTAAAGTTGGAATCTGAGAATTTAAAAATCAAAGATCAGCTAAAAGAAGAAACAACTGAATGAAGGAGAATAGGCGATGCATGGGTAAAAGCTGCACAATGCGTTGATAGTGTAGAAAAAGACGTCCGATCCAATAAAGCCAAAATAGATGAAATGGACTTTGCTTTTTGGACAGCAATTGGGAGAACCCAACATCGAATTCGGAATTACCCCGTGCATAGCGGTCAACCCGAATTCGATATGGATCGGAGAATAATGATTCAAATCATGGATCAGGAATGTGAAGAAGCACTTAAGGGTGGAATGTACCCTATAGTAAAGTCAAACTCGATAATTTAAGCGAGAGCGTTTGTCGAGAAACCCGAACGAAGTTATTACGGGTAAGTTAATTATAAATTAATGCGAAGTCTATACTTTATTCAATACAAGTTCTACCCACTCTTTTATTTCACCTAGTTGTGTTCAACGCGTTTGAATTTGACTCAAGAAGTTAAACTTTGACTTATTGGTTGAAACTTCGTTAGTAGGAGCCTTCGTTACCGCTACTATTTTTAAATCTTGTTTAATTCAAATAAACACTTTCATGTTACCTGTCGATCTTATCTCTTTGAAAATACTTGCCTTTGAGGTAATTTTTGAAAACGATTGATTAACTACTCATTATTCTTTTTGTAAGGTTGTTAGCTTTCATATTCCTAACCAACCTGTTATACGAATTCAAAGTAACCAAATCCTAAAGTTAATCACTATGATATCAAGCCATAAGTAAAGAGCCCCGAACCTTTCGTTGTCGACTTCCTTGTGTGGAATGCACCGAAGCCAGACTTTCTGTAGGCGACATCGTGAATGAAGATGGCAAGTTTATAGGTATCATTGTGAGGTGCTATCTAGGTTAAGGGATAGAAGTCACAGTTGGTATCAATGTGACGTACTATCCAAGTCTTGGATGAGAGTCACAGTTTTGAATGATATTTCTATTATTAATAAATTTCCTGACGTATTCTTGAAAACTTCTTAGCCTACTTAGAGCGTGAAATCGAATTTTGTATTGACCCCAGTACAAAACCCATTTCTTAAACCCTCAAATATTTCTTCAACTAAAATGAACAGTTTACGTGGTTTATGATGAAAGTCATAATAAAAGCATTGGACTAATGAAAATCATGGGTATTCGTGGTATTAGTAAGTGTTATTATGATTTATGTTGGTTATTATGTGAAAACATGAAAGTTTCTTAGAAATCACAAAGAGTTGAAAATCAGATTTTGGTGAAAAACGTAACATGAAATTCAATTGACCATATCTCCTATTATATTTTGAATTTTTGAGTGTGGTCAAGTCCTAGAGTTAGATCTATGAGTTACCTAACTAATCCAAGTGGAATTACTGGAAAAGGTGTTGTATATTTTTGTGTGGACTGATTTTAGCAAAGGAGGCCAAAGCTGTAAATTTCGAAAATGCTACTGTCCAGAAACTTTAAGGGGCTGTTTCGGCCACTTAAATTATGAGAAAAATTCTGGCCTTTTGGGACATGAAAGTATATGGTATAAAGTACCTTCTGTCCAAAAATGAGCTCATTCTGACTTAAAATGAGCAAGTTATGACTATTTCAATATTTAGGTTTTTTCGACGAAAAATGCTATAACCGGAGTTCTAAAACTTTGATGACCATGAAATTTAAACTAGAAGCTCACGTTAACATGTGTAAGGTCCTGCCAAGATTTGGGAATTTTTGGAGTTAAACTTGAGGTAGCTAATTTCTTAAGGAATTAATTAGAAATTGATTTTTGAAAAATAGTAAATGAATTTTAAAAATTCCGAGAAAAATATATTTTCATCATGGGACTATATTATGCTAAATCCCAGAAAAGAAATATTTTTGGGACTGATTTGGTATTTTTCATGAAAATAGTTTAGTTACGAACATATGAGTTAAATATGTTATGTGAAGTAACAAAGTTGAAAATAGGATTTTATGGCTAGAGAATCCTATATAGAGTATATGCATATTTTTTGAGAGATTTGATAATTGGTGATGATATCTTATGAGTATGGCATTTTGAATGATTAAATGCATTATATGGTAAAGCGTAAACAATTAAGATAAATTGTTTATAAATTTAAGAAGTGATTAAAATATTGTTATAATATTAATGATATTAGATTATGAAATTATTAAGTGATTGATAACATGGGGATATTCTTGAATCCTCGGATAAATTATATTATAAATGTTTAATATTTATCCTTTATCTCATTTGATTGATTCTTTATATCATTATCCTCATGCTTATATTATGTTGAAAGTCATCGTATTCTGAAGTGCATAGATGGACTTGGTATGATTATGACCGAGGATTGTTCGGTATAATCATAACTAGTAATTTAAAACACAATTATCTTTGTCAGTAGTGCATGGATAATTTGTGGTCGTGATACTAATGAATACACAATTATCTTTGGTAGTAGTGCATGGATAATATGTGGTCGTGATACTAATGAATACACAATTATCTTTGGTAGTAGTGCATGGATAATTTGTGGTCGTGATACTAATGAATACACGATTATCTTTGGTAGTAGTGCATGGATAATTTGTGGTCGTGATACTAATGAATACACGATTATCTTTGGTAGTAGTGCATGGATAATTTGTGGTCGTGATACTAATGAATACACGATTATCTTTGGTCAGTAGTGCATGGATAATTTGTGGTCGTGATACTAATGAATACACGATTATCTTTGGTCAGTAGTGCATGGATAATTTGTGGTCGTGATATTAATGAATACACGATTATCTTTGGCCGCATCGCATGGATAATTCGTGGTCGTGATACTAATGAATATATCCTGGCTCACGTAGTGCGTGGATGATTCGATGATATGAATTAATTATTGAAATGAGTCTCAAAGAATGAAATATTAATTCATGGATGTGGTAAAAGTCATCTTTGGCTATAGTGCATTGATAGACTTGGTTTTATTATGACCAAGCATTATTCGGTATAATCATGACCGTAATTGGAAACACGAATATCCTCGGCGCGGTGCATGGATAATTCGTGGTCGTGATACTATTAAGTCGCTGCGTCTCAAAGATTATTGGTTTTCTGATTGTATATCTTTGGCTCAGAGTGCAAAGATGAATTGATATCTTTAATGGGATTGCGAAGATGAATTTAATATTTTTAACGATAAAGGTATTCAAGGTATCCTCACCTCTTATCATACCAGTATCGCATTCTAATTTCGAGGGCTTAAATTCCATAAGGAGGGGAGATTGTGAGACCCCAGATTTTATCAATAAAGATTTAAATTTTGTCAAAATAATTTTTAATATTATGGTGTGAATTTAAGATAATATTATAGTTGTGGGTAGTATTTATAAATTTTGCCAAGTATGCAAGTGGTTATATTATATTCGATTGGTCTGGGAATATTCGGTTTGAAGAGGGAATATTCGTGACAACTACTCAATCATTGGTGGACCCCCTAATGTAATTATATTGTCGGATTGAGAAAACGACAAAAATATTTTATTGAAATAATGACGGAAGTTTTCTGGTTGATCTTGTTGAACTACTCGGTAGTAAAAGTACGATGAATACGTGTGGTTGCATAGTAGCACACCGGTATTGATTATTGATGCTTATGTGAGAAGTCACTCGGTTTGATTCCATTATTGTCGATTAATAATATGAATTATTATAGCGATAATGACGTTTTGTTTTATTCGTATTATTAACGTAATAAAAGCGAAACATCTTTTATATAAAATGTAATACTTTATTAAAGTTATTCTATAAATAGAATATATTATATTTTATTATGCATAGTGTTGCATAGTGTTTTTTTGCATAGTGTTTTTCATAGTATTGCATAGTGTTTGCATAGTAAAATATTTTTATATAAATAGAATATATGATATTTTATTTAAAAGATTTTGCTTTAAATATGGACCGTCGATTAAAGTAAATCAATACGGACCGTTTCATGGATTAATTACTATGCATTCTATTTTCCTATAAATAGAAGCTCATTCCTTCATTATTTTCATTTAATTCACCAAAACTAGAGAGAGAAATTAGAGAGAAAGAAGAAGAGTATTACGGTACTTCACTACTTTGATATCCGGTGTCTTTTTTACGGTAAGGGATATTATTTGTTGTACCCGTAAGTGGTGTTATTCTTTCTTCTTGAAGAGAACTTCATTATTCCATTCACTATTATTACATTGGAATAACTTGTAAAAAAGTGGTATACCCTATACATAACCTCGTATATCTGGCGATATCCTATACTTGGTGAAATCCTTATGTTATTCCATTCTTATTTATTCTCATTGGAATAACTCAGATACTGTGATTTACCCTATACTTGGTGATCTTCTTCGTTATTCCATTCTTTATTATTTCATTGGAATATCACGCCTCGTGTGTTTTTACACGGACACTGGTTCCATTGTTTATTATTCCGCACTTATTATTCTCGTTGAAATATCCACATGCGTGTGTTTTACACCGGACTCGGTTCCATTGTTTATTATTCAAAGCATTTATTATTCGTTGGATCATCACGCTTTGTGAATTTCACCGACTGGTTCCGTTATTATTATTCATTGGAATAACCTATCTATGCAAATCTACCGCACGCGTGGTGATTTCTTTTGTTATTCCATTCTTTATTATACCCGGTTAGTTAAAACTTTGACTTTATACTCCATGAAATTAGTAGAATATCCTTGATATTTGCGTTTCATCCAAAGATCTTTTCATGGAAATATTCTTCCGATCATTCTTGAATTTTACTCTACAAAGCAAAGATCATGTTGATGATTTGATGTTATTAGTTCCTTAATAACTTAATTCTTGAACTTGTTTTATTGAATTATTATGTCATTGTCATCATCCTCATGTTATATTATGTTATCTTTGGCTTACGTGCATAGATGAACTTAGTATGATTATGACCAGGATCATTTAAGTATAATCATGACTTGATATAAATGATGTGACAAAAGTCCTCAATGGCTGTAATGCAAATGATGGATAGTTTTTGGTATGATTATGACCGAGGGGTGATTCGGTATAGTCATGACCATTGATAATTTAATGAAAATCCTTGACCGTGGTGATACGAGGATGATTAGATGTGGTGGTTTATTTATTAAGCTAAGTCTCAAATGATAAAAATTGATGAAAACTTTTAAAACCTAAAAGATAGTAGACTTTATTCTCTACTTAACTCTTTTAATGGATTGCTTATTCACTGCAGCTTAAACTGGTTGGCTATTGTATTTTATCGCTTAACAACTGTTGAAGGCTAATGATAATTTATTACGCATTATCTTAGTCATAATATTTCTTCTTACCGCTAGTTGAGCTCACCTTTTTTTTCACCGTTTCTCTTGTGAAATGAGAACATATTTGAGACGAGTCGGGAACGAAGTAATGGTCCGAGAGGATAGCATTAGTAGTCCTCACTATTCGTGATATAGTGTGATAATAGTTGTAATGAGGACTCCTTTTGAGTTTGTATAATATCTAGTAGACAATATTTGTATTCAAACTCACGGTTTATGTCGTATTGCATACGCAGCAGCTTATATTAGTAAGTTGTATTTGAATTTATGTACCATGTAAGTGGCGACCCAAGATGGGTGACGCATACCTAATTTTGGGGGCGTCACATTTATAAAATATTAAAATATTGAATTAAGGTTAAATAATAAACCTAGATAGAAAATAAGTGAATGGATTTGAGATTTCCAAGAAGGAATTCTATGAATTTAAAATTTCTGTGATGAATTATTCAGGATTTAGGATATAAGTGTTTATGTTCTGTGTATATGGTTATTTATGTGTACAGTATGCGGTTAAGGGTCAAGGGTTGACAAGATAATCTACATCAGTGGCCAGCCCTAATATTATATTAATAACGTCAACGTTCAATTAGAAAATTCTTACGATTTATAAGAAACCCTTGAAACGGTTCTGGAAATCCTAATTTCAGTTCCGAGAATTCGAAACCCTAATTTTAGTTTTGGGGATTTGAAACCCTAATTTGGGAATACGGATGTTAGTATAAGGTTTAACGTTATTAATTATAACCTAATTAGGGAAAAACCTAATGATTTACTGAAAACCCTAATAATTAGAAAACCTAATTATTAGAAACCCTAATTTTGATTTTTGAAACCCTAATTTACAATTAGGGACCTAATTGCTAATTTAGCAAATTTTTATTAGGAAATATTAATCCTAATTAGCAAGATTGGATTATGATTAGGAAATTTTAATATAATTATCGAATCCTAATTATAATTAAGAAATATTAATTTTCTATTTTTAAAAATCAAAATTTGGAAATCTTAGGAATTAAATTTCATAGATTTTAAGGTTAAACCATAAACCCTAAGGGTCAAACCCTAAGGGTTTGGACCATTTACATGAATGCCATTAAATTTGTGTGCAAAATGACCTTAATTGCATTATTTAACATAACTTGCAAATCTTGCCAAGATCTTGAGTTAATGACCAACTCTATCTACTATGTGCCTTAAATCACAGCATTTCAGTCATCTAGATCAGCCAAGTGCATTGTATCATCAAAATATATAAATTAAAAGGAGAGAGAAAACTTCACTTTATTTTTCATTTTTGCCAAGCCATCCTCTCTCTCTCTAAAAGTCAGAAATGAGGGTGAAAGGGAATGAAAAGCTAAGCTCATATCATCTCTTAGCTTTCCAATAATAGATCATGAAGATCAGAATCTAGATCATGGCTCAAAAAGGTATAAAAACCTTAAACCTAGAAATCTTATGATCTAAGGTTATATGTTGTGATTTGTTTGCTAGATATGTGTTATAGGGTGTCATTTAATTATCTGGGTGGCTATATAGTGAATCCATAACATCTAGATGCTCGAATTTAAAGATTTCAAAAATCTGGAAAAATTGAAAAATATGGCTTGACAGCCATATGTCAGGGCCCATAGATATTTCTGTGTTAGGCTTTAGTCGTGTTTTATGTTATAAATAGGTTCTTTGTCATGTGCACTATGATCTAAAACTAGAAACATGACCAGATCATGAATATGTTGAGAGATACTGAAAATAATTTGCATTGATCAATTGACGAACTCGGGTTTCGGGTAACCCGTAAACCCGTAAATTCTGACGACCACTTTTGATGCTTTAGATCTTACTATTGCTTTACATTTGGGTCAATTTATTGTTTTGATCTTGTATACTAGTATAAGGACTACACATTCCAGCCCTTAGATTAACCAGATCTTGTATAGACACAAAGTTGTAGCCGGTCAAACTAGCGTTGACCACCAGCGTATGAAGATATCTGGAAAACCCAGATTTCTCAAGAACATATTTCTGACAAGATTTTGACCAGCCTAAATCTTACTGTTATGAAGTTTCTAAGTTGATCTGATGATTTTTTGTTGTTCCTTGACACGAGAACTACACTATTGAACCATTAAAACATAAAAACCAAGCCTGGAACACAAAGATTTAAAGGCTCAAGGTAGGGACCCTGCATTGTTCTTCATTTCTGGGTAACCCAGAAAATGAAGAACAGGCCTGACATAATTTTAAGAGGCCTATATATTTCTGTTATGATGTAGGATTGCCATGAAACTTGATTCTAGTTGTAGTGCTACACTTATACTACAATCTTAATTCAAATTATCAGCCTAGAAGCAACAAGAACCTAGATCTATTACTGGTCAAACTTGCTACCTTGCTCTCTGTCGATGAGTTTCTGGACATCTCAAGAACATGCCAAGAACACCTATAGCGACACAGATACATGAAATAGTCTGGTTTGTAAAGACGCAACACAGATACGTGAAATACGTTATGTATTCGTTCCAAGTCTGGAGGTAATGCTATCATATAAGCTACCTCGCCTACCCGTTTTAACACTTCAAAAGGTCCTATAAACCTGGGACTTAATTTCCCCTTCTTTCCAAAGCGTATCTTTCCTTTCCAGGGAGATACCTTTAGAAATACGTACGAGCCTACCTCAAACTCCTTATTTTCTCGATGTAAGTCGGCATACTTCTTCTGCCTGTCTTGAGCTGCTACGAGACGCATCCTTATTAACTTCACTATATTCGATGTTTGCTTTACCAATTCTGGTCCTAGCATTCGGCGTTTTCCCACATCATCCCAACACAACAGTGTTCGGCACTTCCTTCCATATAAAGCTTCATAAGATGGCATACCTATGCTTGCATGATAACTATTGTTATACGCAAACTCTACTAATAGTAGATGATCATCCCAACTACCCTTGAAATCCATGACGCAAGATCTCAATATATCTTCTAACGTCTGAATTGTCCTATCGCTCTGTCCATCAGTTTGCGGATGATATGTCGTACTCAACTTTAACTGCATCCCCAACTGCTCTTGCAGACTTCTACAAAAGTTCGACGTGAATCGTGGGTTACGATCTGACACAATCGAAACTGGTACTCCATGTCTGGAAATAACTTCCTTAACATAAAGTTTAGCGAACTGATCTTCCATCATTATTGAATTTCATCATTAGTTTTTAATTATTTTGAGTATATTTCATAAATATTTAATATTTTTGGAATATAAATGGTATTTAAGTTATTTAATTATAATATTAAATAAATTATTTATAAATGATTTTAATACATGAAAAATCATGAAAAATTATATTATGGTATAAGAAAATATTTAAAGTTATTTTCGGTGACTTTTAATATTTTGTGATGAATTTCATTAATTAATTAATATTAATGATAATTAATTTATTTAATAAATATATTAAATAAATTATGAAAAATAGAATTAATGTTTTATAAATCATATAAAATGATTTAAGTGTTATAAAATATTTGAAGTTATAAAATATAACTTTTGATATTTTATCATGAAAATATTAATATTTTAATATTAATAGCAATTCTAGGATAATGAATTTAACTGTTTAAAAATCATATAAAGGTGATTTTAAAGTATTAAAATACTTTGTGATATTATAAATATATTATAATATTATGACACGTATTTCATTAATATTTGATAATAAATAAATATTAATGATAAAGGAATTATATGGTATTTAATTCTTAAAAATACGTTTTTAATGATTGAAAATTTACGATAAATGATAATAATTATTTAAAAATTATTACGAGCTTACGAAGAATATTTTGACTGTTAATAAATTATCTTAGACAATGGTTAAGTGTTTAGATGGAGTTTAATTGAAGTTAAACTCAATATTTATCAGACTAGACCGTCGGGATATTAGAATGGTACCGAACTCGACTCAGACTGTCAAAGTTTCACTTGAGGTTAGGTTTTATGTGTTGTATAGATTGATAGGGTTATGTGATAATGTGTTTAGGTTATTTTAAATACTGTGATGATATTTTTCTAATTTGTATATCGATATTATTTATATATTAGGTTCAGACAAAGCTTATTAAATTGCGAATTCAGAATCAAATCTGTTCAGTAAGTTTTTCTTAACTCGACCTCGAGTTGTATTATTCAATTATACTTGTGGTTAATCATTTATGATTGCCATGTCTAAGAATTATTAAATTGCACCCTGTGCGTATGACATGTATTCATTAGGTATGAAAGGCTGATCACCTTCATTACAATTCGGTCCAGATATATTTGTTCATGTTAAATGCTTGTTCAGTTAGAAAATTTGTTCATGCTAATTCACAACTATATTGTTGAATTATAGCCAGCCTATTTTTCAAATTATTTCAATCACGATATATCCTTAATTTATTGAACTTAAACTTGTTGGGAAAACTTATTGCTCACCCTTGCTATATCATGATAAACATTGCAGATAAGGCGAATACGTTCGGATACAGGAAAGGATAAAGCCAAGTTTAGCTTGGGATAATATGTGCAGCTAGAAATGCAATAGTAATGTATGATAATAATGTTATATGTTAGACAGGTTATAAATTGTGTATAAGTTAAGGTTACTCGACCTTGGGGAAATAGTGTGTAAAATTTATTGTATAAACAATATATGTTTATATCTTCCGCAATAGTTGTAGAATGGTTGTACCAGATCCGTGGTGATTTGGGACCCGGATTTGGAGCTCTCACCCCTCTTGTATTTCCATTAAGGCTGAGTCCAACTTTTCATCAAAGTTACAATCCTTGTGGAGAAAAGGAACCTTATAAGAAAGTATAGGCACATCTAAATTTAGAGTCCTAAAACAAAATATGCTTTCACTTAATATATATGAAACTGTTCAATCATACAAAGTGTTAGCATGTACTGACAAAACAACTGCTAATACTATACAGAAAAGTAAGCAATTATGATTATCTACAGAGCAGAAGAAGTTTCTGCCCGTTTTACCCTTGTCAACCAATGAAAGGAGTGTTGCTCCAATTGTCAAGGGTGAAGTCATGATTGACTGCAGTGATGGAGGGGTTGTCATCGACCTCCTTCTCCCGAATGATGACCATTACGTCTGGGCAATCATCGTCTGGGGTGTATCTATTTGTATGTTCATCATGGACAATGATGCGTATGTTTGACATCATTCTGACGATGTCTCCTTTACATCTCCGTTCCTCTTCTTCCA
This sequence comes from Panax quinquefolius, assembly GCA_020205615.1. Taxonomy (NCBI): domain Eukaryota; kingdom Viridiplantae; phylum Streptophyta; class Magnoliopsida; order Apiales; family Araliaceae; genus Panax; species Panax quinquefolius. Next base: position 84,353,285 of record CM035162.1, read on the forward strand.
CTTCGGGATTTGGAACCAAGACTTCTTTCCCCTTTACCGGTATTGGTTTAGGAAATAACATAGCCATTACATGGGCAGGCACCTTTATCGGAGACCGTGCAGGTTCAGGAATTGTAGGTGGAGATAATCATTGTGTGGCTGAAGCTGAAGGAATCTGTTTGTGCTTATTAGAATTCATGTGACTAGAACTGGTAGTATAGCCTAGTCCGGCTGTCCCTGTTTGACTGGGAACTTGAATGGGGCGCTTGATGCCCTGATTGTCTTTGCCCAACCATTGTCCATGTTGATAACCCAATGACATTATTTCTTGAGTGGCCGACATTACTTTGGCAAAAATATGGGGTATGAGAGGTGGCGCCCCAACAGGAAGGTAGTGAGTGTTGCTCACCTCCAGGGCATGAAAACTGACCGGTTCAACTTCTGAATTGAAGCTGATGAGTGGTATGTCACCTTGTGCAGGACATTCCGGCTCAGCATCGACAGTGACTAGGATATTGTTGATAATGTATATAAGTTGCTGATGAAGGGTGGAGGGGACTGCCCCGGCCATATGAATCCATGGTCTTCCCAAGATCAGGTTGTATCCTGTACCTATTTTGAGCACGTGGAAAGATATGCAGAATGTATGTGGACCTATCTCCACTGGCAGTTCAATCTCTCCGACAGAGTTTCGTTGGGATCAATCGAAAGCTTTAATAATCGTATGGCTACTTCGGATCTGATTGAGATTGATGTGCATCTTCACCAGAGTAGCATAAGGACATATATTCATAGACGAACCTCCATCTATCAAGACTCCTCCCACCATATATCCAAAGGACAAAACCGCAATGTGCAACGGCTTGCAATGACCGGTCCCTTCGAGAGGTATATCATCATCAGTAAAAGATATCACATTGTTGTTAAAGATGTGATCCACCAGATGCTGGAATTTCTCAACATCTATTGACTTAGGCAGTTGGGCTTCTTCCAAAACCCTAAGTAATACCTTCCTGTGATCTTCAGATGAGAAAACCAAGTCCAATATATAAATTTGATGTGGAGTTTCTTTTAAGCTTAAAACCACCTTGGCTTCATTATGGCCCATAGTACGGAGAAATTCTTCCACCTTTTCCATGGGAATCTTCCCCTTTGACTTGATGGTAGGCTTCATCACCCGTTGAAGAAGATGATGGATTATCTTTCGACAATCGCAGCGAATATATGAGATGTGGATCCTTCAAATTTCAATAATTCCATGGAACTTTCTATAGGCTGACAACAGGATACTGTGGTCTGTATGGCAAGATAATTGGCTCTAGCGCGGCCACTTTCAAAGGATTGTCAATACCTTTGAGCTGAACGGGTTGGATTGTATGTGAGGGTGTAGTTGTATCTGCCTCAGAACATATGACTGCTACGACTTCCTTCCACTTTGTAGGAAATACGTCCCCACTCTAATACCACATCAGCATCGTCTGCCATTTGTAGGACACTGTTGTCGATTAAATTCTGAATAAGGTGGCGGAGTGCCCAGCATTCTTCTGTGATGTTACCGTGAGATTGGGAGTGATACTGGCACACTCCATTGAAATCAAATCGTCTTGAACGCGGGCTGACTAGAGGTAGCAGAGTTATAATTCTTTCTTCATGTATCAACATCAGCAGTATTTCTTCCATCGGTTGACCTAGGTATGTAAATTCCCTTTTGTTGGAAAAATCCCGATGGGCTTTAGCATTTGCTCTTTTGGTAATTTTATCCACCACTGTTACCTTTTCTGGAGTATGCGGTGGAGTGTTAGTAACAAGAGGAAGGAGACTGGCATACTCCTGACTAAATAATTGGCGTGTGACCTGGTGCTGATGGACAACTAGTTCTACCAATTGGTTAAGTTGCTCACATAGAGCATTCATTTTTTGTTCCATTGTAAATTGGAACTTTGCATAGTCCCACTTATCAGCATTATCCTTGCTGGTCTGGGAAGATCCACCATTAAAATTGGAACTATGTCCACTACTCCAATTAATCATATTGACCTCCTCTTCTTTGTGTTGAGAAAGAGGGTTGTCTTGCACATGGGGTTGATCGGGTTTGGTGACCACGATCTCACCACTGTCTATTAAATCCTGGATCTTATGTTTCAAGGCCCAGCAATCTTGAGTATCATGTCCAGGAGCCCCGGTATGATAAGCACACTTTCGAGTAGCATTGAAACCTCTCCCATTCGGGTTGGCTGGTGGAAGAAGATGCGTAATTTTCTTCTGAGTGGTCAGAAGATTGAGAATGTTCTCGAGTGAGTCCCCTAAGGGTGTGAACACTCGAAGGAATTTGACTTACCCAACCTTAGGCAATGGAGGGTTTGAAGACTGTGCTTGAAAGGGAGTGTAATTTCTCCTTTGGATAGGCATATTCTGACTGCCCTTTTGACCTTGTAGTATCAAGGAAACATCATCCTCTTTCTTTTTATGGACCTTCCAGGGGTTGTTTCCATAATTTCTAGACTGGATGTGATCAGCAACAGCTTTAAGGGCAGCTAGGTCTTGAATCTTTCCTGACTTCAATCCCATCTCAACCATCTCCCCATGTTTAATCATTTTAGAGAATGGTTTGCCAATACCAGCAAAGACTCTCTCATAGAAAGGAGCTTCTTGTATGTCTATGAAGGTCATCACCATCTCTGACTCATTCATAGAGGGCACAACTTGAGCAGCAAGGCGCCTCCACCTTTGAGCATATTCTCTAAAAGATTCATGGGTTTGTTTCCTGACTTTAGTAATTTGGTACCGGTCAGGGGCCATTTGAGACTGGAAGCTGTACTGAGTGAGGAAGGCATGAGCTAGCTCTTCCTAACTATGGATCCTTGAGTTGTCTAATCTGGTATACCACGAACGGGCTTCTCTAGTCAGACTTTTCTTGTGACGCCCCCAAAATAGGTATACATCACCCATTCTGAGTCACCAAATACATGGTACGGAAACAAATATAACTTCAGTAATACAATTGTCGTGCAAAATACGACAACACATATACTGTGAGTTTGAATACAAATATTGTCTAATATACAGTATACAAACTCAAAAGGAGTCCTCATTACAATTATTCATACACTATTTTATAAAATAGTGAGGACTACTAAAACAACTATCTTGAATCATCACTCCATACCCCTATTTAGTTCTCGCTAAAATTTCTCCTCCCGAGAAGAATAATGGAACAAAAAGGAAAAGGGTGAGCTCAACTAGCCCAGTAAAGAATATTATGACTAAGATAATATACAACAAATTAACATTAGTCTTCAACAGGGAAGAATATGATAAAATATAATAGACAATAAGTTTTAGATTAACAATTGCAGCGGAAAAAGCAATCCATTAGAAGAGTCAAGTAGAGAAAGAATTCTACTATCTTTTAAGATTTAAAAATCCATCATCAATATTTTATCACTGTAACATCAATCAATATACATCTTGAATCAAATATTCATCTTTGCACCATGTGCCAAAGATATTCATTCAGATCACCACTGGTCATGTTGGTCATGTTCATCTCAACACTGTAATCATTCATCTTTGCACTATGGGCCAAAGATATTCATTAGGTAATCATTCATCTTTGCACTACAGGCCAAAGATATTCAGTAATATCATTATTTAGGACTGAGGATGATGAAAAATATCTTAAATAAAACGAATCCAGTGAGATAAAATATCAAAGATTAGGGATTCGTACTTTAGTTTATCCAAGTTCAAAAATACTCCATAATAACCAATTGTGAATCAGAATTCAAAAATAAAGATCAAAACATGGATACAATCAAAGATAGTAACCATAATAGACATCTTGGACAAAAAGGAGAAAATTTCATTTTTCGGTGAATAGTATTGTATTCGTGAATAGTGCCGTATATGTGAATAGTGTCGTATACGTGAATAGTAACCCCAACACAAAAAGGAAGAAATTCCACAATAAAATCCAAACCAATATTTCGGTATAATGATATTGAAAAAATAACATCATTAGAAAGAAAATAGCATCCCTTACCTCAAAATATCAAGATTTCGACGATGGAATATAAGATAAGGTCAAGGAAACTTGCACTGATGAATGAAAACTCACAAAGTATCTAAATACTCATAAAATACGCTCGATAATATAGAGAGAGAAAAAAAGAGAAAACTTGTTTCTGGTGTGATTTTCAATTCTATCTAAGCACCCTATTTATAGGAAAATACTTAGAACGCCATAGCAGACTAACCTGCTACCTGATAGCTTTACCTGCTACTATTCAAGCCCACCACTTTTGAAAATAAATTCCAGCACATTTCATTACTCACCAACCAAAAGTGGGGCCCACCATATTTTTAATAAAAATATTTTATTTTCTTAAACTTCAACAATTCATAATAAATAGCCCTTTTATCAGAAAAATTCGAATCTCGTGTGCTTTCCATAGGAAATTTAATTCTCTACAACTTTGTAAGTCTAAGTTTTTTCAAATTCCAAACGAAAAATGACCGAAATCCACATACGAACAATTTTCAAAACTTCCATTCCGACAAAATACTTATAAAACACCTCAGCATTAATTCCTTCATTTATAACCACATAAAATAAATATATCCATCATTTATATCCACATAAAATAAATATATCCATCATATAAATCAATAACTAATTATTCACAAATAATATTATAGAATCACAATTATGACAACCAAAGTCGCTCCTGTGAAAGAGGGGCTTTCCGATAAGGATTTCTCCTTATCATGCCGCAATTAGGTGACCAAACCCATTTCCTAGATGTAACTTCCTTAGACAATGCCAATAATGCTATCTAATAATATTATTCAAATAATATGAATTATTGATCTGATAATGGAGATACTGTGCAAAGGACAATTATCAAACAACAATAATATAAAATATCAACGCAAGCAATTATTGAACCAATAAAATAAAATATTGAATAAAGAATTATCGTAATAATTATCGAGTAGTGACTTTCACGTAAGAATCAATAATTTCAAAAATATTATGCAATACCGCAAAGCATCGCGCTACTGTGCAACCACGCTTATTACTGTATTTTAACCACCGGGTATTCCAACAGTGTTAACGGTAACCATTACGCCGTTATTTATAAAATCTCAAACTTATCATTTTCTTCATCAGACAATTATCCGTTATGGGGCCCACAAATGGTTGTCCCGTCGTACGAATATTCCCCGACAGAAAGAATATTCCACGACCAAACGAATATTCCCTGACAAAATGAATACTTTATAACCACTTGCTTATTTTGCAAAATTTGCACATTTCACCCATAACCAAAGTATTATGTCAAATTAACACTTTATTATTCAAAATAATAAATAGAGGAAATTTGATTTTATTCATTAAAAAGTTGGGGTCTTACAACCTTGCCTTCTTATGAAATTTCGTCCTCAAAATTGATGTACGTACCTGGTATTTCGAAAAGGTGAGGATACCTCGCTTTCATTTCTGATTCTAACTCACAGGACATTTCTTCAATAACATGGTTTCTCCAGAAAACCTTAAATTGTGGTATAACCTTGGTGCGTATGACATGCTCTTTCCTATCTAAGATCTTAACAGGTACCTCCTCGTACGTTAAATCTTCGGCTATCTCATCAGGTTCTAACTCAATAATGTGGTTCGGGTCTTTCCCATATTTACGAAGCATAGATATGTGAAAAACATTATGAACACGAGACATGCTTGAAGGTAATGCGAGTCTATAGGCAACATTTCCTATTCGGTCAAGAATCTCAAATGGATCAATAAATCTTGGATTGAGCTTTCCTCTCTTCCCAAATCTTGTAACTCCCTTCTATGAAGCAATACGTAACAACACATTATCCCCAATATTAAATTCTACGTCCTTTCGATGAAGATCCTCATAACTCTTTTGTCGATCCTGTGCCATTTGTATACGTTGTTGAATCATTTAGATCTTTTTTGTAGTTATGCGTACCAATTCTGGTCCCAATAATGTTGCTTCTCCCACCTCATCCTAGCATACTGGAGAGCGAAACTTTCGTCCATACAATGCTTCAAATGGAGCCATGCCTATACTTGCCTGATAACTGTTGTTGTAGGAGAATTCCACCAATGGTAGGTACTTATCCCAACTCCTTTTGAAATCTAGGACACAGAGTCTTAATAGATCTTCAAGATTTTGAATAGTCCTCTCTGATTGTCCGCCCGTTTGAGGATGGTATGCCAAACCAATCAGAATTGCGCTCATAGCTTTTTTGCAAGCTAACCCAAAATCATGAAGTGAATCTTGGATCACGATCCGAAACTATGGATACTGGCATGCCATACAATCTCATAATCTCATTTACGTACATACTAGCAAGACGTTCAAGGGAATAAGTCTCCCGTATAGGCAAGAAATGGGCAAATTTGGTTAATCTATCAACAATAACTCAAATCGCATCTATGCCTTGAGAAACCTTGGGAAGACCCGTAACAAAATCCATAGTAATGTGTTCCCACTTCCATTTCAGAATCTCAAGTGGTTGCAATGGACCCTTTGGCACTTGATGCTCTGCCTTTACACGTTGACAAGTTAAACGCCTCGAGTTAAACTCCGCGATCTCTCTCTTCATATTGTTCTACCAAAATGTATGTCGAAGATCATGATACATTTTAGTACTCCCAAGATGGATTGCAAACGGTGTGTTGTGTGCCTCTATCATGATTCTATGCTTCAAGTCAGAATCGTTAGGAACACAAAGTCTGGAGTTGACTTGAACTATTCCTTCTTCATCAATTCTTGCTTCTGGAATAGCACCTTCTTGCACTTTCTTCTTCATACGATCACTCCATATTCGTAGCTCGAGCAACTTTTAACTTTATCGATTAAAGCTCTCGGTTCTACTCGTATATTTGATATCATCACGTGGGTACTTGGAGCCTTTACCTCTATCTCCATCCTTTGCAAGTCATACAAAATGGACCTTTATTTTAACAACATTGCACTCATACCCGCATGTGATCTTCTACTCAATGCGTCAACTACCACGTTTGCTTTTCTAGGATGATATTGGATGGTGTGATCGTAATCTTTCAACAGCTTGAGCCAACATCGTTGCCGCATGTTGAGTTCCTTTTGGGTGAAGAAATATTTGAGGCTTTTATGATCTGTATAGATCTCCACTTTCTCCCCATACAGGTAGTGTCTCCAGATCTTTAATGCGAAAACGACTGCTACCAACTCCAAATCATGATTAGGATAATTCCTCTCATATTCTTTGAGTTGTCGTGAGGCATAGGCTATGACTTTCCCATGTTGCATGAGAACACATCCTAACCATTTGCCTTAAGCATCGCTATAGATAACAAATCCATCCGAACCAGATGGTATTGTCAGAACAGTTGCCGAAATGAGTCTCCTCTTGAGCTCTTGAAAACTCTTCTCACAATCCTCACTCCAACCGAATTTTGTATCTTTAAGAGTCAGCTGAGTTAATGGAGTAGCAATTCGAGAAAATCCTTCCACGAATCTCCGATAATAACCAGCTAAGCCCAGAAAGCTACGTACTTTGGTCACCGACTTCGGTTGCTCCCAACTTTATATTGCTTCAATTTTTGTCGGGTCAATAGATACTCCATGTTTTGACACCACGTGCCCAAGGAATGCTACTTCCTCAAGCCAGAACTCGCATTTCTTCAGCTTGGCATATAGCTTGTTATCACGAAGCCTTTGTAGTACTATCTTCAAATGGTGATCATGATCTTTACGGCTTTTGGAATAGATAAGGATGTCATCAATAAAGACAACAACGAACTGATCCAAATATTCTTTGAACACACGGTTCATCATATTCATGAAAGTAGCAGGAGCATTAGTCAATCCAAAAGACATGACTAAGAATTCATAATGCCCGCATCGGGAGTTTCAAGGCGTCTTTTGAATATCCTCGCTTTTAATCTTCATTGATGATATCCGTAATCTAAGATCGATCTTTGAAAAGAATTGTGCTCCTTGCAACTGGTCGAACAAGTCATCAATGCGAGGTAGCGGATACCTATTCTTAATGGTGACATGGTTCAATTCTCGGTAGTCAATACAAAGTCGCAAACTCCCGTCTTTCTTCTTTACGAATAACACAGGAGCACCCTAAGGAGATATACTAGGACGAATGAAACCGATGTCCAACAACTCCTGTAGTTGGACCTTTAACTCCTGAAGTTCAATAGGAGCCATTCGATGTGGGGTTTTAGAAATGGGCTTTGTACCATGTTCAAGATCAATAAAGAATTCAACTTCACGTTATGGGGGTAGACTGGGAAGTTCTTCAGGAAATACGTCAGGAAATTCACTAACAACAGAAATATTATTCAAATCTGACGTGTTTTTGTTCAAGTCCGTGACATGGGCTAAGAAAGCTTAACATCCGTTTTTCAATAAATGAATAGCTTTATGGCTTGATATGACAGTGATTGACTTTAATGGTTTGGTTGTTTGAATTCGCATAATAGGTTGGTTAGGAATATGAAAACTAACAACCTTATTTAAAACAATCAATTTTAAGATGATGCGTGGTTAACCAATCAATCCTTAAAATCATATCAAATGCAAGAATTTTCAATGAAATAAGATCGGCAGGTAATGTTATGGTTCCAACTTGAATCAAGCAAGATTTATAAACAGTAGATGTAATGAAAGTTTCTCCTAACGGAGTTTCAACAGATAAGACAAGGTCTAATTTTTCCAGAGTCAAGTTTAAACATTGAGCACAAGTCGGAGAGATAAAAGAATGGGTAGAACCGGTATCTAATAAGGTATAAACTTCGCAAAAGTTTATGATCAGCTTACCCGTGATCACCTCATTCGGGTTTCTCGCGTTTTGGCCAGTCACAACAAACGCCCTCCCTTGAACCACCGACTTTTTTTTGTTCGTAATCGCCTTTGGTGTCGCCGTCCCAGCTAGACTTGTCTTAGCTACCGGACAAAACCAAGCTATATGACCGTCTTTTCCCCAACTGAAACACACCTTGGAAGGCTGTGAACAGTTTGGACTTATGTGTCCCTCCTCTCCGCATCTATAGCATCTAACTGGCGATCGTTCTCCTCCCCTAGAATTTGTTGTTAGTGCTGGTGCTGCTGCTGATGTCTTCCCGTCATTTTTGAATCTCCTCTTTCTGAAATTTCCACTTGACTCACCTCTCCTATTATCATGGCCACGATTACCACCCGAGTGGTTACCGCTTTTGTCTCAGATTCTTTCCTCCCCACCGGTTATCATCGCCGATGATCATTGCCACACCAGATGACTCGATTGTGGTCCCTCGGTTGGGCATACTCATTATCAAGCTATAATAATTGAGCCCTGTTGACAACATCTGAATATAAAAAAAATTTATGAGAGATAAGATATTGTCGAATCTCGGGTTTTAGACCTCTCAGAAACATCCTCATCATTCGTTCCTCATTCTCGACCAAATGGGGTGCAAACCTGGATAACTCTGTAAACTTTGCCTCGCACGGGACACCACATGTTGTTTTGTTCGGTCACCGATAAACTCCACCTCCTTCATACGATTTAATACTTTCGTGAAAGTATTTGTCATTAAAACGATTCTCAAATGTTTCCCAAGACATTTTGAGTGTGGCAGTCAAGTACGCTTCACGTGATTCCCACCAAGAATCGCCTCACCATGAACATAAAGGTGGCGAATGGAACCTTCTGTTCCTCCGTGCATCCCAAGACATTGAATATCTTGGTAATTTATTTGACCCACATTTTTGCCTTAATCGGATCCAGCTTTCTCGCAAATTCTGGTGATCCCAACTCCTTGAACTGCTTGGCTGTGACAACCCGCGCATTACTATCATTTCCACCCGTATTTTGTGCACGAGTCTCCCTCGTCTAATTTTGCATGAACTACAAAAAGCTTCTAAACATCCCATCATTCATCATTTGTTCGGTAGTGTTGTTTACAGGAGGAATATTGCCTTCATGTTGCACGTTCCCCTGGGTGGTGATTAAAGGTGTCTCCACGGTCTGATTCACTTCATTGTTAATATTTGCAGCTGCCATTCTCAAATACAACCACAAAACAAGGGTTAATTAAATGTCACATATTATCCATATACTCTGACCGACCAAATAAATACCAAATAAACTTAGTGGATTTTATATACACGAATCGATATTCATTTCAAGTTTAATTTCGTAGTTATTTTCATGTTTTGTGTTCGTTTTTACTCGTTTCATGATATTTTATGTGTAGGGTGGTCATGGATGCAATTGGTATGGAAAGGCGGTCCTTTTGGAGCGAAACTTAAAAAAAATTAGAGCCTTGGAATTTTGAAGTCATAGGTGGCCAATGGCTGGCCAGAATGACCTTGTATTTTCACCCGTAGGAATGGGGTCCTGCTTTCAAAGAACTTTCTGTTGTTTGGTTTCAACTTCTGTTGGGGCTCGGTTTTGTGGGTTTTGGCTGGTGCGTTTGGACTCTAATAAAAGGATCATCCTACAGAACAGAGGAGAGCTTGCTTTTACGTAGAAAAAACAACGATCATACAACACAAAGGCAAGAATTGAAGAGCGATTTGAAGGATTGAAGAGGGAACGAGTAATTTTCAGAGATTATCACGACGGTTATGAATCAAGGCTACGTAAAGGGGTTTTCTTTATTCTTCTTCTCCTTAGTTTTATTTGTAATTGGGATGATGTTTTCAACAAATTATTCAGTTTTTAATTCATTCGTTATGAACTAATTTATTTATTAGACTTGTGATGGATCTTTGGGCGTAACGATGATTTTATAACTTTGATTTCCAATTCAATAAGATATTTTCAGTTTATCTATGTTAATTTGTGCATGAATTTATGAATTGCCTGATCAATAGTTCTTTGTGGATTTGAAAGGAATCGAGAGAGGAGATTCGAATCTAGACCTAGTTAATATAGCATGTGTCATGAATTTTGTCGATAGCAGATTTGTGATTGTTAAGTTAAGCGTAGATACGCTTGATATCGCATGTAATCGTGAGAGAGCTTAAACTTCAACCTTTTTTATTACAGTTCACATAGAGATATAGTGAGTTGGTTAATTTAGGTGTTTAACGGATTTCTATCTTAATTGTGGATTGATGTTAATATGGTATTAGTGCATCGAGAGGTGGCTTTTACTACGTTTGTGTTCTTGATTAATAAACTGGAATATTGAATTGAGTTGGAATAAAGGTTTGAAAATCAGAGTGAAGCTCAGGGTGAAATCATAAGTCTAATTCTCCTATTATTGTTTGAAATTCCCGATTTCGTTATTGGTGATTGTTTTGTGATAGTTTAATTATTTATTAATTTAGTTTTTTTTATAATTTAAAACCATTGAATTGATTAGTTTAATAAAATTAGGGTTAATACAAAATTAATACTTGTGAAGTTAAGATTTTTGATATTTTGTCCTCGTGGGAACGATACTCTATTCACTACTATATATATTACTTGTTGACCACGTGCACTTGCGTGTTTTTAAGCGTATTGATTTTCACCAATGTAATTTCTGCTCTCCCTCCTAGTTCTTGTCTCATCATCGGTCGGGGATCATATCCCTAAGCTTTGATACTAACTGTGACGCCCCCAAAATAGGTATACATCACCCATCTTGAGTTGCCAAATACATAGTATGTAATTTAAATACAAACTTTTTTTATACAAAGACGACAAAAAGTAGTGAGAGTTTCAAAACAGACATCGTGATGCCCCAAAATAGGTATACATCACCCATTTCGAAGTCGCCAAATACATGTATGCGGAAACAAAAACAACTTCAGTAATACAATTGTCGTGCAAAATACGACAACATATATACTGTGAGTTTGAATACAAATATTGTCTAATAGATAGTATACAAACTCAAAAGGAGTTCTCATTACAATTATTGATACACTATTTTACAAAAATCAATTTGATGTTTAATATGCCGTCGTTTGATCACAAAAATCAAATTGAATATCTAATTTTGGAACGAAGGGAGTATGTTCTATTTGTCCAAAGTCGTGAAACCAAAGTACATGTGAAGCACAATAATATAACCACAAAGCATAAGAAAATTAACGAATCTCTCCAAAACTAACTCTGAGATGTACTTAATCCATCTGCAAATCAACAAAATAGTTGCTAGACAATATTCCTTTCTTCATATTCCATTCAAGAAGGGGAATCGGTGAAACATAATTTAGCTTGTGATTTGTCATCTTCATCCATTCAATATTTTGTTATTCTACTTCTCTGAGAACACGTCAGAATAAGAGCAACACTGCAACTCAAGCTGATCAAACCATTTAGGCAAAGCCCTGAGTAACAACTCAACTTCAGTAAACGAACTACTACGTGGCAGTGCAGCAGATTCACAATCTCTTTCGGTTCTCAAATGTCAAAACATGCAACCTTTATTGTCAAAATTATCTACAATGCAGTTTCACAAAGCAAAAACAAAAATATAAGGTTCCTTATCTATCGCATGTAACTTATCATCGGTTATGCTTCTAGTAGGAAGATGTTTTAAAGCAATAAATATCAAAGAGAGGAAGATCCGAAGACCACATGTGTATGGAAGATTAAAAACAAGGACCATATACATACATCTTCTCAGTGTATATACTAGACCATTTCCATTAGATCAGCGGTTTTTGGAAGAATATTCTTTTTACAGAATGTCCATTGTTTTGGTTCACAAGTCTTTATAGCTTACTTACCTTACAAAAAAAATTTGGTTTTTTTTTGCTTTAGGGAAAGCCAGTGCTCATTTGAGCTTTCTTGACTGATTAATTCGATAATTACATAGACTTACAATTTTTAATTAAACACAAACACAAACTACCAAAAAACTCCAAAGAAAAAATTAGTTAAACAAACATGCAAGGCCATTATACTAGACATCACAAGAATTAACAAAACTAGAAATTATCTCAAATATAATTTTTTTTAGCAGAAAATAGAATAAAAGATGCGACATACTTCTCCAGGAAATGCTTTGCATAGTGCCTTGATAGTAGAGTTTTGTTCCCAAGTACTCTCACTAGAAGAAATATCAGGATGAATAACTCTATTAACGGAACTGAAAGTTACATTGTCGGCACCGCCACAATTCACCATGAGGCGGCCATTTGGCATTAATTTCTGATTCAGTTTTAACCAAGTTTCAAACTGTCCAAGATAGTCAAAGCACAAGAATTACACAAATGTTCATATTAAGAGTGGTAATAATGCCATGTACTTGTATTGTAGAATGTTAAACTACCAAGGTATTTAAAATTAGTTTTTACTCTACAGGTAATTGCTACATCCAACTTAAAAGTGGTAAATGTGGAGTGGCAAATTGTCAACTTGAAGTCTTGAACACTTATTTGAGCCGGTGACACTAGTACACCTGCTAGGGTACTTGGTGGATTGACTGAAAATGTGGTACCAAGAGTAGCTAGAACCACACAAAATTGGCAGGAAAAACTCTCAAGTTACTCACTCTCAAAACCTCGGAGAAACAAGCAAAAAATTTCAATACAATTTTCTTTTTTTGTGTGTGTGTTGGGGGAATAACACTCTAACTAAATAAACTCCTTTCATGGCTTCATCCGAATTTAAGTGATAGGTTTGCATTGGCATGTTTCAGCATGGATTCTAAGACATGTCGAAAAGACATATATACTTATAATTGTTTGTAGGGACAAAAGAGAGCCAGGAGAATCTAAAGAATAACAAAAGCAGGCTCTAATACAAGATCACAGTATCTCACAAAAACTCCACAAAAGGTATAAGTTAAAAATCTAAGCAGGCTCTCATTGTCACTATAAGTAGAACTATTAGAATTAAGCAACTGAAAGCAAAGATAATCAAAAACTAGTACACTGAACATTTTAAGATTTCTGTAATCAATGTCTAAGATGACACTAAACCATAGGTTAACAGACATAAGAGAACAATATTGTTTAAGTCCACTGTAAAGACATGATATTGACAACCTTTATTTGAATTGAGATACTACAATTATGCTAAAGAGAAAATTATTATATTCCCTTCATGGCTTTATCCGAATTTAAGTGAGAGGTTTTCTTTGGCGTGTTTCGGCATGGATTCTAAGGCATGTCGAAAAGATATATACGTACAATTTTTGTAGGGACAAAAGAGAGCTAGGAGCACCTAAAGAATAACAAAATCAGACTCTAATACAAGATCATACAAAAAGTCCACAAATGATATAAGTTAAATATCTATGCAGGCTCTCATTGTCACTACAAATACAACTATTAGAATTTAGCAACTCAAAGCAAAGATAATCAAAATAATAATTCACTAAACATTTTAAGACTTCCGTAATCAATGTATAAGATGAAACGAAACCATGGCTTAACAAACAAAGAGAACAATTAAAATAATAGTGAAAATGGTTCAAGTCCACAGTAAATACATGATAACTATTTTTAAAATAATTATTTATTTTAAAATATTAAATATAATTATTATTTTAAAATATTAATAATATTTATTTTATTTTAAAATATTAATAATATTTATTTTATTTTAAAATATTAAAATTTGGGGTTGGGTCAAACTGGGTCAGGTTAGGTCAAAATTTGGTCAAAATGAGTCGGGTTGAACTCAAATCGGGTAGGAGGAACGGAAACGCTAGAAAACCAACTTTAAGGACCTAACTGACGAAAAATGAACTTTAGGGACGATTTTGAAAGTGAGTGACAACTTGGAAGGACAAAAGTGTCATTCAGCCTTTTATAAGTGCAGTGTTCAAGTGGCTCAAGCCCCATGACATTATTTAATTATCATTAAAAAATACTTTGACAGAATGTATATTTTGTGTAAGTGATGAAGATAAATACCTCTTTCAATTGTGGCAAGACTTTTCCATCAGAGAACAAGTCAATGACAATAGCTGAAAAGTTGGGTACTAACATAAGTAAAAGCAAAATGCATAAAAACATGCCAAAGACGTCCGTTAGTATAATGCTTCATTAATTCAGCAGTATATTATGAAAAGGAAAAGATTATTTTAATGATATATTTAAGCTAACTGAAAAATGCAGACAAAAGAAAATCATATAGGGAAAATATTCATAATGCTTGTATAGAAGGAAGGAGAGAAAAAACATGTATTCCATTTAGAAATGACTTGCTGAGAATTTTTTTGTACATATAATATAGGAAAACTTGTGAAATTCTGCGTGTGAACAGCAGAAATGTTACAAGAGATATTTACCAGCATATCCTCCAGGAACAGTGCTTGATGCAGCAAGTGCATCACCAACACGAACATGAAGGACTCCACCATGTTGAGTATGCTTCTCAAGATCCAACAGCCCAAGATATTCTCTTGCTCTATCGATCAACTGAAGCATATGGAAAAGTCATTCCATATATTAGTTAACTGGTTAACACCCCTGAGGCAACTTAATATGTAGTTGAGCTCAACCACATCACCTTTCTGAATTTGAAGAGTTACAGAGAAAAGTTTAACGAAAAAACGTAACTTCGGTAAAGTAGGAGAATGTTTGATTCCTTGTATAAGTCCTGAAATCCAATATATATTTACAGTGGACCAGTAAGCACATTGATGTTCAATTTGTGCCACAAAACATTTGTACCTTGCGCAGAAAAAGTATGAGTGGAAGCGTTCTCCAACTTGTTTGGTTAAAGGTTTGGAAATAGAATCTTAGATTCACGGTTAATGCAGTAATAAAAGATGGAGGATGTCAACCTTACAGTGCAGTAAGTTTTTGTGGCATAAGTCTCAACATTTTGTAGATTGAGTACGTCCTTGACATTTATATGCACAAAATATAGAAAAGTTGAGTATATATAAGCAAAGTAATTTACACTGATAATATATGACCTCTTAAAAGTTTGTACCGTCCAAAATTTTCTATCTCTATGTTGAAGAAGAAAGAACTATATCCAAAAGAAAGCAAATCTAGATAGGTACAAATGTTATTAAAGTAATTTCTTCTTGAGAAACTGTTGGAACAAAAAATATTTAGTAGAGAATTACGGGTTAAGTTTATTACAATTTCATCAATCTCCCAGCCTTCAAGCTGCAATGAAGGCCATAGATCAACCATCATATGAGCTGCTGTTCCTCCACCCTGAGAATTTCGTCCATTTCTTCCTTTAGTTGCTCAACTACATTTTCATTTAGTTCACAAGATAGATAGAAATATACCAATAGATAAGGCCAAATGGCAGCAAAAATATCTTATTACCAAGCCAAAAATTGCAATGGGACCATTTGTCACAATAGCTGGTAAGCTAGCGAACTCATCCTGTAAAATGAATTAGATTTAGAATCTCCAAAAACTAGAAGAAAGTCTTAATTTTGTCATCTGTGTGTGTGTGTGTGTGTATATATATATATATATATATATATATATATATATATATGTAATTGATAGAGAAAAAATATATCCACAAAAACCAAATGGGGTGAATCCAGGTACAAGCATTGTATGCAAAATGCATAAGGGAAATAAAAGTCACACATATGCCAACCAACATGCATAAACCCAACACTATATGACAGAGCCTCCTTAGTCCGTAAACATCTACTTACATTAGGCTCCCGAAGAAAATTCACCCAAAAAAAAAGTCATGATAGTGATAGGAAACCCCTCGAGAAGAAAAATAAAAATAACAGACTAAGGCATTAAAATTGGTTATGTACCAAAAGCCTCTCCTTATCTTCAAAACATTATCTGTTCTGCTCCTTCCAAATCGTCTACCAAATGCAGTGAGGAACAAGATCACGTCTCCTTCATTCCTTCCTTAATTTCACACCTCGTCAAGCCTCAACCCTCCCAATGCTCTTCCATGGAAATGTCCTCTCCCCATTCCCACAAAGGACCCAATAGTATGATTTAACTGTGAACCATCCACTACCATGCTCCATCGTTTCACCTCCACAAACAAATACAATAGAGCAATAAAGCATCCACATATGATTTAACTGTGTTTTTTCCCTCTACTTTTATATACAAAGACAGAAACCAAAGAGAGTAGTAATTTAATTGACCACCCACAATAAAATTCTTCAACCCCGCCCCCTCCACCCCTCCTTTTGTAAACTTAGCGTGCCTGACATTAATGGCCAATATAAGCAATTTAATTCAATACATTTACATTCGAACACGGAAACAAATGAAATAAGAAAATGAAAACAAACAAAAATAAAATGATATGGTATGGTATTCAAGTATTGTCAGGATAGTAGTAGGACCGTGACATTTAAGAGATACATACAAAGATAGATCTAAAATGAGCTTGCAGAGCAAAGAAGTTCTGTTATTATACAGAACTTTGACATACCCAATAAGAACCAGTCCAATTCCCTCCCTTGTTAAAGATACTGTGAACATTATCTGTACAAGGAAAAATAAAATATATAAAGGAACTCAATAAAAATGATATAACCCAGAAAATGTAATATAGAACTGAACTGCAAAAGTAACTTTATTCATGAGCTTAGAAAGAATTTATGTTCTTATGGCAACAAAGTGGAATAGAATGTAAATACTGGTATAATATAAATCCCACCAACTAGATAATCTAAAAGATCATCTAGTCAAGCTTGGAGGGTGGTCATGGCAATATCCTTGCTGGCTAGGTAAGCATGGAACTAGGAAGAAATTAAATTTGCTTCATAGCTTTTTTAAGGGGTCTTTTCTTGATAAGATTGTTGATTATGGCAAGAACGAAATCAAAGAAACATTCACCAAAAGCAAATGAATTTAGCAGCCAAGCTTTCAAATAATAATAGGTTACTGCAAGTTAAAAAAAATATTCTTTTAGCAGTCTGTAGTAAGTAGAATTTTGAGTAGTTTTGGCTACTAAATAAAGTGTATGGTTTTCTTGACCTTATAAACTACAAATATTGCCCCAAAAAAAAAAAAAAAAAAAAAAAAAAAAAAAAAACAGATTCTTAAGAGACTAGCAGGAAATGCAGATCAAAAGATAGTTACATAGGTTCTATTTTTTAATTCAAAAGGTTGGTTACAATTGTGTTAGCTAGGGTTACAATTGTGTTAGCTAGGGCTTGTTGTGTTATTAGATTAGGAATATCCAATTGTAGCTAAACACTAATATTATATAGTTAAGTGTTGAACACTCATTGTAGTCTTTCATAGTTTAATCAAGAACCCATTTGCTTCTATCTGTCACGATCTGAGCTCAAAACTACCGAATCATTAAGGCAGGAAAGAGCTTGTGACTCAATCATGGAAGTATAACAGCAAGGAAATGGATTCGAAGTATCCAAATAACCAGTCATGCAAGGATAATGAACTGACA
The DNA here is from genome assembly GCA_020205615.1 of Panax quinquefolius. Classification (NCBI taxonomy): domain Eukaryota; kingdom Viridiplantae; phylum Streptophyta; class Magnoliopsida; order Apiales; family Araliaceae; genus Panax; species Panax quinquefolius. Next base: position 84,371,597 of record CM035162.1, read on the forward strand.
TTGAACAAGATGAAAGAAAAATAACAATAATGGAAATGATAAAGGAAAAGAAGGAAATAGGAAAATTGATATTTCATTTGATTGATAATCTCCCTCTGCAGATTACAAGGATATATATAAGATAATATTCTAACAAACTACATATCCTACTTGAACATAAACCTCACAATTGAAGTAAATTACATTACCCCGCCACTACTAACTATCGTAATATTCTCTCAGTCCCTTAAAAAAGCCTTGCCCTCAAGGTCGATTTTTGTAACCATCACCTAGCTTGCTATCATGTAAGATTTCAAAGATTGTAGGATATATACAACCAAAGAATTACTAAGCAATTTAGACATTTCCACCTAAAAGCGGATAGAGCAAAGAGAAGCCACCCCTGCAATAATTGCAAAACCACACACAAGATGAAATATCATCATTTCCAGAGTTTCAAAAAATCAGGTCTGCATAACATGTTTCATCAAGGCCTTTCGCATCAAATCCTTATTATTAGACTTCATGGTTGCACCAAGTTTATGTAACATACGCCACAGGTTATCATTATGTTTATTCATGCAAGTGTTGATGATCTGCTTGATGGGTTCATAACAAAATTGAGCAAAACCACGCTTGTATGTAACACTACCAATACTCTTGCTAGCCCACTTCTTGGTAGCAGGATTAAGGAAATTTCCACCCCAAGGTCCTTCCATCATATTAGACACATCAACACCAAACTTGGAAGCATACATTTTTGCAAAGTTGGTTAGAGTAAAAACCCAACCATGTAACCCAGCATGCCTTAACACTATAGACAATGCATTATAGGTTCCTTGCATCCTGAACTTTTGCTAACTCGGCCGTCTCTTCTGCTTTCCAATGGTAGTCCAAACTAATTACATCACTATCCCCACAACTTCTAGATGTATAAATTTCAGGTTCCCCGTACATTCCCAGAACATAGTTCTTCAAGTTAGCCATCCCATCTTCGCTATTTGTGGAATGGTCACTAAACAATTCGGCATTGTTTGTCTTATTTTGGGAGTCTTCATAGATACCAAGTTTGAGGTTCTTTATGAAATCCTCGTAGAATTTGCTGCAATATTTCTTGTTCTCTTCAGTAGTATTTACCTCTTCTTCCCCTTTTAGGTTGTCTTTTTCTACCACCTTGGACAAGCAACTGCCAATTTCTGAAAGTTCTCTGTTTAGAACTATAGCATTTTTATCAAAAGAATTTTCATCATCCTTATGATTCTCAATCTCAGGGACCACACGATTCTGCAATACTTTAATGCAAAGACTAGAGTATATCAATGTCGTCCTAGTATTCAACACTGCTTGAGCACCAAAAGTAAACTGTCGCAGAAGTTTTGGGTTTAAATAATTCAGTTTTGCATCATCGAAACTCTCGTTAATGTCGCTAGCAATGGATATGAACTTCTGTGAATCTTCTTCTGAACCCAAGTGCAGAAGATGCAGCTTCTCAAATTCAAAGAAATCACTCAGCAAAGAGTCGCCTGGGTCTTTGAGTACGTCTTTAAATGGCTTAAACTTCAAGACCTTAAGTTGCTTCATCTGATGATAAATAATACCTCCTCTCCCATACGGGCCAAAATTTAAAGTATCCCCATCCTTAAACTTCAGCCTTTTATCATCTCTATTATCCTCAACACTCGATATGATGAGGATATGTAAGAGTAAATGAACCACTAAACACATGAGTTGTCGTAGAACATCCCTTGTATCCTGTATAGTAGATTCCACAGTCAACCAAGTCCTTCTCATTAATTCCATTAAAATCATTTCCACGCATAGAAGCCATTTCACATTCGCTGAACTAACATTTCTTCTGGATTCTTTATCAAGCAATTTAGGCTCATTTTCAAAGATCCCACCGTGAATATGGAAATGAAATAGAGTATTATGTATGTATACTTTATACCCCAATCCATACTCGATCGTATGGCGTTGAACTTGCAAGCTTTGACTAATACCAATTGCAACATCAATTTCTATAGTGTTGAATCCACATAAACTATAGTAATCTAGAAATTTTATCCCACAAGATCTCACGCTGCACTTACTATTGTTGAAGCCATATTGAAAAATATTGATTAGAATACGAGGATTGGACCATAAAAATTTAACCCATTTAGGTAGATCTCCAGGGTCAAAGCCAAAGTTTAAGCCATTATTTAGCCTATAATTCTAAAAATCAAAATCACACCTCAAAGCTTGGTGAAGATTAACATACTCCACCATTGTTTCTAAAAAGTTGAATTCGCAGTTGATTTTTGAACGGACTCCCTCATCCTCCACAAATTTCTCTCGAAGGTTTTTTTGTTCTATATTTTTGACTGGTTCAAGCATTCTAGCAAACAAGTTGTGCACAACTTGAGAAGGCTCATTCCCCACAGACTTTGATTTACTAACCTTCACCATTTATGTTTCAGACCTTTCAACAAACAACTGGTGCTCACATGCAAACTTTGTGACGCCCCCAAATCCGGGTATCTTCCAACCCGACATATGGTGCTCTACAGTGCTACAGTTCACACAAACATTCAATTGAAATACCTCAAAAGAACGAATATGTCTTATATATATTCCAAAATAATACTACCATTCCCCAGGTTCTTTATAACCGTTACATTTGTTCTCGTCATAATATCAAATATTATCATTACAAACCTATACTATTACATAATAGATAATCTACAAGTTCGCCTTAGCCTTTCTTTTATCTTTGCCGAATCCTTCGGTCCGTTCGGTCTAAGCTGCATTCATATAGTTCAAGCAAGAGTGAGCATAACAAGCTCAGCAAGTACAACAATTTCTTTTAAACAACATGCTTGGAACATAGGAATCGTATATCTTCAATAACTAGATAATAGTTACGAAGTACTATCAATAATTCAAAATAGCATTTCTTTTCCTTCAAAATGTTTTACAATAACAATATTCAGTAAAACATCAATTCTAGTCCCAGACCATGAGCATTTCATAATTTCTTTGAAAAGGATAACCCGGCACGAAGTCCGTAAGTCCGGCATAGCTTACAAACACTTCTAGGTGATCAGCCTATAGTACTCTATGTTGATCAACATTACATCCTTTAAACGTATGTACGTTTAAGTTTTGGCAACCTCACGTGCCCATCGAATAATCGATGAAAAATACATTTGTTTATTCATACTCAGGCTTACCTTGAATCCGTACCAAACAATTGGCATAGGATTGCGTTAACAATTCTATAATGAAAAACTTGTAATAAAATCAATCAACTCTTCAAGATTAGTCTAGCCGAGGTAAAACTGGCATCGACCCTTTTGTAAAACAATTCATGCATCTCATAACATGAATCACTGAAAAACCTGGCTAACACGAAAGTTAGACAAGTGATAAGAAATACTTGCCTTCAGTGTCTGCTACAGTATAATTACTTTTCCTTTTGAGTCTTTACGGTCTCTACAACACATAACCACATAACATACCACATTAGGTCATGAATGAACATACATGGTTTCTAATGAATCTTACCCTTCTTCTCAATCTAATCATGTATTAGATTTGTTATTATGGTTCGGCCATTGAATTAAAGTTTACATCGTTCTTACCAACTTCTTTCTCTTCTATAACTTAACTGAAATTATTTCATTAATACAACTCGTTTCGAGTTAATCATCCTTCCTCACGGTTTACCAATGTCCTTACGTTATTAATCAAACTCGATCGTCATTGGTGAAATACCAACGTTTAATACCATTCACGGTTTACTTAATTACCCTTCACATTCTTCATTCAATTTATTCTTTCTTTCAACCCCTAGTGTATTACTTAAGGTTATACATCCTAAATGATGTTACATTAAGTTGATTAAGAATTAAATTCACTCTTCATATGCTTCTCCTTTACTTTACATTCAAAAACCTTTCTTTTCTATCTACATTCTAGTGTCACTGCCATACGCCACTTTCCCTCTCTACGCCAAGATCGCAAATACGAGTCATCAATTCCTAAAACTCGGCCTTGCATCTGCAATTGCCATGCCTAGTGCATTTAACAAACTCATGACGTGAGACTCCAGTAGTTTACATCCATTTTTGTTGTGGTGCTTACATTTTTGCTCGATCGATATTGCATGGCCAAAGATTTCAAAGACCCTAGAAAAAATTTTGATGATTAACTTTTCATGTGAGATTCCCGGGCTCGTAACTTCTTCGTTATAAGTCCGAATTGGCTCATTCAAGAGCCTACGGTTCACAAATTACATACTCTACGTGTTCATGCAAGAATTTTATCTATTTGACTTCGTTAACTAAAAATTCACCTATTAGTCCATTTTTCACGAAAACGATAAACGTTCGTGAACGTTCAACGCTCGTTTCTTTGTTCTAAGTCGGAATTCGGTCATTCTCGAATCCGCAACTCTATAATGCCAAATAAGACTTGTCTCCATCAAAAATCAACGTTTCCGATTTCAATATCAAAATCCGACCTCTAATCCGAGAATTTTACGAATTCGATGATTATCGTTCAATCGTGAGAATTCTGGCATAACTTCGTTACTTATGGTTTGTTCTTTGTTTCAAATGGATTCTTTCCGTCATACTAACATCTTAACATACGCATATCATTAACTTATATTCATAATAAGTTCTTACTTGTTCTTTGTGAGTTTGTAACTCATAAAAGTATAAACTACTTATGATTTCTTTTCTCATGACTTATGATGATCTTAATCTTTTAACCACCATTCTCATATCTCCTTATCATACCATCTTATTAAAGTAAACATATAAGAAGTTCATATAGGTTCCTCATGAATTCATAACTTATTTAGGTTTGAATTACTTATTCATGACTTACACGGCTTAAGTCCATTGATTTATTCATTCTCTTCATTTCTTAGCATACATAATCTACCACTACCCACTTCTCCAACGAATTAAGAGAAAGAGCATCATGGTTCAAGATTGCTTACCCTTGAATATCACTTGGTTAATCTTTTATCTTCTTCTTGCTTCTTGAAATAACAAAGTCTAACTTTCTAGCTTTTCTAGCTTTTTCTCTCAAGCAAATAAGCTTTTAAAATGTTGGATGAAATACAACAACCCACAAATGAGCTATCTCTCCTTCTATATATAGGAAATCCTAATTGAGGGCATAATGGTCAACAAGCCATTGCACCTCCTTACTATTCCTATCTTAGCCATCAAGTTTACTTGATCACCACATTATTTGCTTAGCCACTAAGTTAACTTGCCTAGCACATAGCTTATCATTTACTTGCTCATCACATTAATTACTTGTTCACCACAACACTTAGCCACTAAGTTACTTGCTTATCACTTTGGATCACCCATGGGTTGCCCCATGGTTCATGCTTACCCATTGGATACTTACTTTGGGCTTTACATTTAATTAGCTTAACTAACTTAACTTATATTTTTGGGCTTGCATTTAACAAACACATGGGCTTGTTCATTAATTCACTTTGGACCTTAACCATTTCTATACTTGGGCTTGTATAATTCATAACAAATCCTACAAGTCCAATCCATTTGCTTAAAGCCTTATAACGTACAATTTACATATTAATCTCGTATTCCACCTCGTATACTTATTCATATACGACATACTATTATTCATATCTACTCGTATAATAGCTCGTATCATACTCGTATTTATTACCTCGTATAATACCTACGTATTATACGATCATCGCTTTAATTCATTATACGCATCTAAATTCCTTCTCAAAAATCACTTTCCCTAACCGTTAGATTTTAAGTCCGCAGGCGAAAAACTGTGTTTGCCATAACTGAAATATTATTGGATATTCCATCTCACCTCGATATTCTATCGTTACGTATTTCTCAGAAGTTCAAAAATAATTCCCGAGCAGAAATGCATGAATAGTGTTTTTCAGAAAGTTTCCCAAAAAGTTTCTCGGAAAGTTTTTATTTTCGTCTTGGAAATTCAAACACTTTAATTCTACCACGTAGCCGAAATACTACGACGTTCCGATATGTCTAGGTCATAGAACGACCTTCAAATAGCTTTCTCCCATAAATAATCATTTAAATTCATTTAATCCACATAATCAAATAAAAATTTAATTCTCCTAAAATCCGATTTTTCTGGAGCGTTACAAACTTTCTAGATAGTTCGATAACAAAGTCTTCCCAACAGTCTGGAGTACATGTATCTAAAAACTTTCCTTCAACGTACTGATAGTACCATTCTAGTGCTTCTCCTTCAAAATCCTGGATTACATATTCAATCATATCTACTTCAATCATAGGATTCACTTTGAAAAATTCTTCACAGCCCTGAATAAATCCATAAGGAGCACTGCCGGAGAAAGGAACACTATAATCGTACTCCACTCAATTGGTCACATGAATGAGTGCTCCATGGCAAATCATGTACCTTACTAGTTGCAGTATCACTTTGAGGCATTTCATCGAACACTTTAGCCTCACAAGATGAATTAGTGGATTTAATTGGAATTTTGAAATGGGTGGACTTAGGAATTGTTGGTTTAGTAGTGGTTTGAATTTGAGCAATTTGAGATGCTGAAATTAATTGTTGAAGTGACAGAGACGAAGAAACCAAGTGATTTTCAGATATTTTCGTAACAGAGGTACGAACAACTTGGTGAGATGAATTGAAGATGTAAGGTGAAGTGGTTGGTTGATTTCCAGGTAACATAAAGTAATTAGGTTCAGGCCATGTGTGATTATAGATTGGAAGTGGTGATGTAGTCATAGGAGCAAAAGTTGGTGGTAAATAAGTAGAGAGAGAACTAGTATTTTAGATATGGAAGTGCTGAATTGAAAGGTTAGATGCACAGATTACCACTGATGAATTATATTCCCTTTCCCATGGTCGGAAGTTGCCGAGGAATAGCTGCTTTGATACCACTTTGTCACGATCTGAGATCAAAACTACCGAATCATCAAGGCAGGAAAGAGCTTGTGACTCAGTCATGGAAGTATGCAAGGAAATGGATTCGAAGTATCCAAATAACCAGTCATGCAAGGATAATGAACTGACATTAAACAAGTTGAAAGAAAAATAACAATAATGCAAATGATTAAGGAAAAGAAGGAAATAGGAAATAGGAAAATTGATATTTCATTTGATTGATAATCTCCCTCTGCAGATTACAAGGATATATATAAGATAATATTCTAACAAACCACATATCCTACTTGAACATAAACCTCACAATTGAAGTAAATTACGCCCCTGTCACTACTAACTATTGTGACACTATCACTTTCTTTCTTTTGGTCAGAAATCAACCAACAGAGACTCAATCAAGCAATGTCCCTTCTCTGACCACCCATGCATAAGCATCATTTCAATCAACCTTAATCTCCCCAACAACAGATAGAATCTACTGCTATACTTCTCTCCAAAAATTCCAATAAAAACCTCCATTAAAAACTTGGAAAGTTCCCTAGATTGTAACACATATTTATATAATCCCCGTAAAACCCATAACAATAATACCTTGCTCCACAAAAAGAGTTCCATTTTGACATTTGAAGTTAATTAACAAAATTTTAAAAATCAAAAATAGTACAAATTCATTTAGTTTCAGTAGTTAATTCAATCTTATTATTGTAAACTAAATAGTACTGAAATTTGTTACTTTCAAAAATACATGAGTAGCATCAATTTTATTATTTTAAGATTTTGTATTAAGTGCATAAAAAGTCAAAATGAGACTCCTTTAATCAAATGGGATAATAATTATGGGGCTGATTATGACATATTCTCAATAAGTATTTATGGTGAATAAAATTACTATTATTTAGTGACATGTCATAATCCTAACATCACTAGCTCCTTTGTACTATGTGTTATTCTGTAAATATAGTAACATTTAATATATATAATAACAAAGTTAAGCAAATTAGATTTAGAAAACAAAATGCATTGTACTTACTTGTAAAAAGAAGTCGGATTCTGAAAATATAAAACAGATAAATCTGAGTCCTTTGAATTCACAAAGTCTCCTTAAAGAAAATTTATTCCCTCACTGGTGCTAAAAGATTGTTGAATAATTGTTTCCCAAGATAAAACGGATTTATAATTCTTAATTAGTAACACTTCAAAATTAAGAATTTTGCGAACGTAAATTCTATGTTCTGTACTTGAACCTTACAGTGATGATTAATGATGAGATGAATGAAGGAACGATATTATGCAAACTGCAGAACAGGAATGCAAACTGGAAAAATAGATGAGGGAACAAGGAAAAACATATACTGCATAATGAGAAAAATGAATGAAAGAATGCGCTCCCGGATAGATTATTTATAGAATAATTCAGTGGCATATCAGACGGGATATGACCGTTGGCGCGCAACCGTTCGTCAAAATGACGTAGTATCGTGACAATAAATTAAACAAAATCAAAACGATGTAGTATAATGATAAACAAATTTTGTCCAAAAAATTATATATATCCCGACCCGCCCGCCCGACCGGCGGCAGCGCGCGTGTGGGTTCGAACCAAGTCTTAGCTAGGTCCTCTCCCTTCCACAAAATTGGGGTGCCCTTTGGGGCCCTTCCCATTGAGCAAACATCCCATATATAAATTCTTCATTTTTCCCTTCACATTCCCATGTGGTACTATGCAATTTACAACATTTCAAGTATGTGACTTTGGAGTCAATTTTCTCATTCAATTCTTAATGGATTTGAACAAATAAGTATACCACATTATATTCCTTGCGGAGGAGAACGTATTGGTGCATAGACCCGACATTTTCGGAGTGTGGGTCTCACATTAAATTGAGCCTCAAAATACTCTAATATTTAATTTTTCAAACCCATTTCCAACACTGTGTGCATCAAATTTAAACTCTCATTTATTCAAAGGAAAAAAACAAATAAATGAATAATAAATTAAATTAGAAAAACTAAAATCTTACAAGTAGAATCAAGAAGCAGCATTCTTGATTCTAGTGTGTCCACGATTACAATATCATTGTAGCTACTTTTAACCGCAGTCACCACTTGAAATTCCACTTCATCCATGTTGCTTTCTACTTGAGATGAACTCAAAGCTTTTAATACTTTGTGGTTTTTTGGATTTTCAAGAGAATAATTACTAGGTAGTAAAGGGTAGTAAAGGTTGGAGGATAGAAGACAGAAACAGAGGTGGTATAAGAATTCCCAAAAATCATGGTACTTTGTGAAATTGTAGCCAAAATCCCAAATCTGTGGCAAGGAATGGAGGGAACAAAGTTAAGTAGCTAAGTAGGGTGTTTTAGTCTTTTACAACTGCATTATTCAGAGCAGTATTGTCATTTTCTAATTACTTACGTTAGAATTCAGGCATTAGGCATGAGGAGATAGGGGTGAGCATGGTGCGGTTTGAAGTCCAAACCGCACCCGAAACCGCTTAGGTACGGTTTGAAAAATTCAAAACCGTACACGAAACCGTTTGTGATTGGTGTGGTGCGGTGCGGTTTTAAAGTGTGAGGTACGGTTTTAAGGTGCGGTTTCGGTTCCAAAACCAATTAAAACAACAAAAAAGTTTTAAGTCTTCAATAAAATTTAACATAGAACTTACATCGAGCAATTAACTTAGTGACAGAGTCGGCAATGAGAATTATATCAAGCATAGAATCAAAGTTTCTTCTGCCAAACATGTCAAATTCATCATCAAATCATAGAACAGTGAGACACGTAAAATAGTTTTAATTTATAATAAAGGAGTGATGTTTTAAAACTAAAACATACGCTATATAAAATAACGGAGACCGTATAACCGATAACAAGCAAAAAGGTTTATTTAGTTCCCCAAAAATTAAAAGTATATACTGGAGATAGAATAAAATTTTATCTTATATATTGCAGGGAGGACTTATAGAATATAATCTTAATTATACCTAATTTGAAAAATAATTTATTAGACTATTACTATTATAACATTGACATTAACCAATGCATCAAGTGCTCGAACTAACGAATTTGGCCCCTCGGCTATAAGCCCCTCCAATAACGCATCAAACAAATTCAAAATTTCAAAACTCAATTGCTTAATTTTTGACTCCATAACCTCTAACCATTTTTCTTTCAATTGGTGAAAAAATGACAATGCAAGACTGAGGTTTTCTGTATGCGTGTTCAAGTGAAAACTAACTTTAGAATTTACATACAAACACATGGTGCGGTTTCGGTATTATGCGTACGATTTTGGCTAGTAACCAAACTGGAACCGTAAATTTGGTTATTCAACCCACCTAAAACCGCCACATACGCCAGAACCATTGCTGTGATTTTAATTGGTGCAGTTTGTTCGATTTTTGGTGCGGTTTCGGTTCCAATTTGGTTACTTGCTCAGCCCTATAAGGAGGGGTATGTGCAAACACATGCTAGCACATGACCTCACCCCTCTCAACGGATAACGTGAGGGTATATGTATGGTATCTGATACATATTTTGGGAATGAAAAATAAATAAATAAAATATTTTCTCAACTTTTCTATTCTCCTCTTCTCGCTTTATAATTGCCTCTCTTAAAATTTTAGTGTTTATCTTCTTTTTCTCCAAACTCTCTCTTAATTTTTCTCCAAACTCTTGTTCTACTTCTTTAATCCTTATAATTGGTATAAGAGCCTTTGAACCTGCACCTATGACCACCAACAACTAACGATTGAGTAACCTAGAGTCACATGTTCATAAGCAAACCAATGTCATACAACAGCTGCAAACACAATTACTAGAGTTAGTCGCTACACTACAACAGGGGTTCAATACAAATTTGGAGCAGATGATGAAGAATTTTGAGGCCTTCTTTATCCTACAAGTGCAACAAAAGGATCCCAACCAACTAGGTACTTCAGGTTCTCTATCGGGATCCATTTTAGGACATTATGAGCCCCTTTCGAAGCTAGATAAGCCTGGTAGCATTTTTAAAACTATTAAGATTGAATTTCCAAAGTTTGGTGGGGAAAACCATATGTCATGGATCAGGAAATGTAATAAACTCTTTTTCCATCATGTAGTTCCTAAATCTCAGAAAGTATATTTGAGTACTTTAAGTTTGGAAGGGGGGCTGAGTCATGGTAATCAGGATTTGTGCAGGAAGAGTAAGAGCTGGCAAGGGAAAGGTTGATAGAAGAAATTATTGTCAGGTTTATCCCAGAGGCTAGTGATAATCTTATAGGAGAGTTGAAAAAAATTGCAACAAATTGTGTCAGTTGATGATTACAGGAAGAAGTTTGAGGAATTGAGGGGTTGGGCCTTAGCCAGGAATCCCACCCTTAATGAAGACTTTTTTATGGATTGTTTCATGGGGGGATTGAAATTAGAAATCTAGTTGGGAGTTCAGGAGCTCAAGCCAAAAAACCTTAAAGAGATGATTAGGTTGTCAAGGGTGGAGGAGGCCAAATTAGAGGCTTAGCTCAAAAGGAGTAGAATGGTGACTAAGCCCACTACGAGTTCATTTTCCCTTAAACTTGTACTCATGCCACACAAAAAACTTGTAATAATTAGTGGTGATACTGTGAGGTCACTACCTATAAGGGGACTCACTAGAGAACAAATCAATGAGAAAAGAAGAAAATGATTATGTTTCTCATGTGATGTGCCCTTTGTGCAGGGCCATATCTATAAGAAACCTCAGCTATTCATGATGTTACCCTCACATAGCCCAGAACTTGAAAAAGCTAAATACTGTGATAAAGCAGGAAAAAGAGGAATGTCAGGGGAATGTGAGGATCATAAAGCCCAAATCACCCTATATGCCCTCTCAGGCTATAGCACTAATAACAATGTCAGGCTTTTGGGAATGTCAAAGGAGAAGTTTTATGAGAATATTGGTGGATAGGGGCAGTACTAATAGCTTCCTCGATCTCAGGCGGCTTAGAGAATTAAAGCTACATTAAGGAAAACCAACTTCATTTTTGTGACTATTGCAGATGAATTCAATATTTCTAGCCATCATCATTGCCCAAAATTATCTTAGTCCATAAAGGAGAAGAATTTCATACATATTTTAGAATACTACCATTGTGAGGCATTGATGCAGTATTGGGAGTACAATGGTTAAAGCTCTTTAACCCAGTCACTTTTGACTTCAACAATTTGGAGCTGACACTAGCAAAGGAAAGAAAAACTATTGTACTGCAAGGTGAATCTGGTCAAGTGGCCCCAACTATCCAACTTATGGATTATGGTGAGTTCAAGAAGGTGTTAAACTATGCAACTCATGGGTATTTTGGCTATCTGTTTGGAATGTACCGAAGAGAAGAAGAAAACATATTAGAAAAGAGGGATCATGGCAGCAGTAGTGAAGAACATGTCACTGATCCCATGCACTGGAAAATGTTCTTAGATGGAAAATTTGCTACAAGACTTTTCTGTGGCTTTTCAAGAGCCAAAAGGATCGTCTCCACCTAGAACCCAGGATCATCACATAAAATTAAACGAGGGTAGCTAGCCGGTGAATCTCAGGCCTTACAGATATCCTTATGTTTAGAAGGAAAAGATAGAGAAACTTATAAAGGAAATGTTACAGAATGGCATAATTCAACCTAGCAATAGTCCCTATGCATTTCCAGTCCTCTTAGTTAAGAAGCATGATGGAACATGAAGAATGTGCATAGATTATAGAGCACTGAACAACATGACAGTTAAAGACAAATTTCCCATTCGAACCATTAATGAACTGCTTGATGAATTGCATGGCTCTAATTGGTACTCCAAATTGGATCTGAGATTAGAGTCAACAAGGACGATAAACCAAAAACATCCTTCTGAACTCATATTGACAACTTCGAGTTCTTAGTGATGCCTTCTGGGCTCACTAATGTGTTAGGTTTGTAATATTCATGAACATACAATCAAATTGCATATGTTACCGAAAACGTGGTAAAATCAAAATTTAAAATTTCACAAACCATATACCCGGATCATCCTTTATGCGCAATTATTAATTAAACGAAAGAGACAAAGTTATAAAATTATACCCTCTTAGATCAAAGCTTCCTCGAGTACAAGTTTAACTACAAATCCTTCGTGTTCTCCTTGAATTCCACCGATTAGATTCCTTCTTTTGATCAATGCAAGCCACTCCAAGTGTTTGGCCTCTAGAGGTGTTCCACTAAGAAATAATATCTATTCAAGAAGATGGGTGTATGACAAAACCCTAGTTTTTATTTCTATAGAAATTATAAGTACTTGATAGACTCCACGAGACATTTGTGTGAGGTGGTCGTTGCCCGGATCATTTTTAGCATAGTTGTTGGGTGAATTGCTTGCAACACCTTAACCCCTCGTCTATATTGAGACGGTAATCTTAGTACAATTGCTCACATTTAGAGATCTGCGTTGAATGGACACCAACGATACCTTGACCCCTTGCTTATATTGAAGTGGTTATCTCGGTACAATCGACGCTTGATGCGGTAGAAGACGTCAAACATAACAATGCATTACTGTATGATAAGTCGGGTTTGAATCTCACAGAAAACTATGAACAATTCAAGAGTTCTCAAAGAACCAAAGGAGAATAATCTCACAAGTTTTATTTATCAAAAGTGGTCTATCTATTACATCAGATATGTAGTCTATTTATAATAATGAAAGGAATACTAATTCTATAAGAATCAAAACCCTAAATCCTATAAGGAATAAGAATACATTAGGAAACAAAATCTTAGCTTACAAATCAACATAGAAATAAAATCTTATCTAATATAACTCCTAGATACATTAGAAATCTAAAATATACTGAAAAATAGCTAATTTAGAAAGTAAATTCGCGTCTAAATCTGTTAAAACACGCAAAAACTCAAACTGAAAATCGACACACCCATCGGGGCTTTATTGGGTAGAGAGGAACGCGCTGGGGCGGCATTGGGCAGAGACAAGCCTGTCAGGGCAGGCTTTCATGCCTTGAAAACCCATTAGGGCGGGTATGGTTTTCCTGTTGCGACATTCTTCGGTAAAATGACCATATCTTTCTCGTCTGAACTCTAATTGAGGTGATTTAAGAGGCTCCTGAAAGAGAACGAATAGCTCTACAACTTTTATTCTTTGAGGATTAAAAGATTCTGGTGTGATTGAGGTCGAAATCGAGCTGAAAGTGGCTAATATGTATTTGGCAAGCTGAAAATGCCAATCTTTGATCTCGATTGCATGATGAACGCATTGCCTTAACGCTTGAACCCTTCTTCTTTGTTTCATGCATTCCAACCTTGTGTTGTCGCGTGATAGATTGTAAGCTCTTATCCATGCAACGTACACGACACCAATTGACTTGAACTCCAATGTAAGCATCCTTGGGTTGAATTCAGTCCAACCACTCACAATCATTCGTTGAACCCTTGGAACTCTAGTTGATTCATTTTTATTTGATGCGAGTCTAGTCAAGATGTTATCATTCCCCTCCTCTTGAAAAGGATTTGTCCTCAAATCTAGCATCCACTCTCCTTGAAAATGAGTTATCCACAAACTTGTCCCTACATAAAAACAAACTAAGTTAGTATCATCAATATAACATTCCCAAATTTGGGTCCCTTGAACCTCGGATTTGGTGCATCACGATACATCATCTTCATACATATTCTATTACTAACTCGGAATATATAAACATACATTGTTTATTTCAAATGATTTTGATAAGTAAGTTTTATACATACTTATTGGCTATCTACTTGTTAGAACTATAGCTTAATCTCAAGTGTTGTAGTTACTTTTTATGAGTTTTATCTCCATTTTGTAGTTTGCATGGCGGAAATTCTTTTGTTAGCATCGTGGATGGAAATGGCATGGAAACGGCGTGTGTGCGAGCTTGTGGTGGAGTGAAGATGGAACTGTCATATGAAAGTGAGCATGGCAAGTGGAAGTGAAAAGAAGAAGAAGCTTGAAGCTAGTAGCAGCAGCTAAAAGGACCAAAAGTGCACCAGCAAAGGACTTGCAAACATCGTGCGAGAAAAAACAGCCAAGAAACAATGCAGCTTGCTTCCCTTTATTGAGCTTGGACACTGCGGCGCCCGTGCTGGAGGAAATCTTAGTTAGAGGGAGTTAAGCGGTACCGCACCTCATTTTGCTTACGAGGTGGCGTGGCCGCGCCAGAGAAATCTTGACCAGTGTTGACTTTTCATTAAAAATTTTGTTTACGTGTTTTTCTTTAAAGGGTGTAATTGGATGTAATAGACGAAGGCTTTTTCGTTATTTTTTTTACTATTCTAGGGTTTTACAGAGACACAGAGAGTTCATAGCTTTCACTTCTACTTTTTGGGCTTCTCTCTTGCCTCTTTGTTAGATTTTCATAATTAGGGTTTTGATTTGGTTGATTTGGGAATATTGATTCAGCTTTGAAGGTTTTCATTGGACAAAGAAATCTCATATTTTCACTTTGTAATCTCTTGGTTCTCTTTGTTTTTATATTATAATCTCATGCTTGAACAGATTCCCTTAATGGTTATTGCTTCAGTGATGAACTAATCTCTATTATGGGATTTTAATGGACCTTTTTATTTAGTTCAGCTTTATATGCCTCTTTGTTGGATGTGATTGATTATGCATAGATTGCCTAATATGGTTGTTTTAATTATTTAGATGCTTGATCACCATCTACCGGATTAATTTTTATGAACTTGGAAAATCAACTACAAATTCAGATTTAGCCATATTAGCATGTGTTCATGATTTTTACATGTGATAGATTTCATGATTCGTAATTCGGATAGACATATACCGTATTACCGCGTGTAGTCAATTGAGAGGACTTGTGCTTAAATCCATATTAATCTTAAGTCACATAGAAATATAGTGGTTTAGGTAATATTGGATGTTCACATATATTTTATCGTTTGTGGATTGTATGTGATATGATCATGGTATATGTTGCCACCTTTCTAGTCTAATAAAAAGGACTCTAACTTATGCAAGTATACATGGGTCAACAAGTAGTACAGAGTAAGAAAAATATCGATCCACGGAGAAAGGTGTTAAATCTAAATTATCATGCAACAACTATATCACTATTTTTATATGCTTAAACGATCAACTCACAATTAAATTTAATTATAAGTTAATTTATGAAATAAAAATTATAATTACTAAGGTGATGTAATCAAATTGGAGAAGAATGGGATTCTAATTTCATTTAATGTTTCATCTAAATTGCAATCCTCATAACATGTTTGATTATTTATCATGGAAAGCTAGTCAAGAGCACAAAAGTAGAGCATAACAATTTTTCAATGAACTATGTCTAATTTACACAAAATCCACAATCGATAGAATTCATGTAAGCATCAGTATTACCAAAATCACTATATGTCTATGTGAAATTACAACAATAATGAATTAAAATGCAGGCTCTTTTCATGACTATAAACGGTGGACTGGTATATGTGTAACACCCCGAACCCGATATAGGCCCGAAGTGCTACATGCCGCAAGCCCATAGGCCCGCAAGGCAACAATATTAATAACGCGCAGCCCAAAAAAAAACAACTTAACAATAATCTTAACTTAAAACCCAACAATAAATATATTTTAAATCAATCCAAATGAAATACTAATAAATACCACATTCAAATAATGGAGACGCAGCTACTCGAAACTATGAGTTTTATCAAAATTCATCAACAAAAGAAAACATCTAAAACTAAACTCCAGCTATTCCAAGCGTATCAAATAAAGGCTCAGCTTTCAACGATGGGACCTGCAAAAATATGTAAGGGGGTGAGCGATGAAGCCCAACAAGTAGAAATCCTCTCTATCTAGCCGAATCAAGTACAATTTGCAAAATACTTTTTTGAAATAACATTTTGTTCAATAACAATAGTACAAAAGCTTTCAAAACTAAAACAATTCAAAAATGATTTCAATGTATATCATATATCTTTTAATCCACAGCCTTAGCGACTAAGGTTGCAATAGCCCTGTAACACGGCCCAAAAGTTTGATAACGTTATGATACGCACCCTACTAAGGTATCTATAAAAATGCACGCGCCCGAAGAATCATCTAAAAGGTGTAAATGTTTAAGAGGTCCTATATTAGCTCCGGAACTAAACGTAATCAATAACAAGTTCTATACATAGTCAGACTAAGGATTTCAAAATCTGTTCTCAATATTATCGATAATATAAACGATACTTTTTCACAATTCAAAATCATATAATCTTATTCACAGTTCAAAAATAAATACTTGATCCGAATTTTGAAATAAAAGAACATAACAATTTAATTTAAATGGAAGCCTTAAATAAAAGATAACGAATTTTGAAACTGTACATTTAGGCATCTGAATAATTAATAAGACATACTTAAAAGTAACGATAATCTTAAAAACACTAAATAGTTCAGAAAACCACTTACCTCGATATTGCAAAACACAAAATTAAAAACAAACAAATCCTAAATATAAAATTAAGACAAATAGAATTATTAGAATACAATATTATAACACAATCATACTCTTTATTGAATATTATGCACATAAATCTTAAGTTTTAAATAAATTAAGTAGTTAATTATTATAAAAATTGATTACAAAATTAACCATATATATGTAAGGCAAATATAATCTCATAATAAAAAATAAGGGTTTAAGTTTTACCTTATTGAAATTTCTTTTTTTTCTTCTTCACTGTTCTGCAGTACTCCAAAGCCAAATAAATTTTTACGCTCTTCTCTCTCTCTAGTTGTTTAAATATATGTAATTCCTTTGCAAATAGGTTACTAGGTAAAAGAGTCCTTTTTAAAATTAAGAATTTGTTAAACTTGAATGACTTTTCTTATCCTTATAGGTTTTAGATATGTATAAATAATTATTAGTTACACTTTTATTATCTAATTATATTATTTTATTATCTTTTATCTTTTATCTTTTTTTGAAAAACCGGGTATTACATTCTACCCACCTTAAAAGAATTTGGTCCTCCAAATTCCCAAATTACAATTCCAAAGAAAACACGAATATCACATAATCAAGAAATTCATTATCTAATTACTAAATCCAATTAATAAAAGAGTTTCATACCTTAATTTTGGTTGCCTGAAAGCTGAAACACACGTCCTCGATTTGGTCCTAGGCTTGCCAATGTTATTTCTTCCTCTTTTTCATCTCTTTTTGGTGGAGGGTTCTTGGGGCATTGTACAATCCTATGACCGAAATCTCCACAATGAAAACACGCTCCTGTATTCCAACGACATTCCTTATCTAGGTGGTTTCTACCACACCTCGAACACTTTAGTTTGTTCTCTTGATTCCATTGGTTTCCTCTAAACTTAGTGGTTTGCGTATTCAACTTCTTTCAGAGGTCCTCCATGGTTGGGACTCTTCACTTGGGATGGTTCGTCCCTCTTATTGTTCTTCCCTTTCTCCATTTCTGCTAAGCCTTTCTCGATCACTAACGCCTTATTGAGCACCGCATCATATGTGGGCAGCTCAAAAGACGCCACACCATGTCTTATGTCGACCCGTAATCCATCCTCCAACCTTCGCGCTTTCGCCGCCTCATCTGCCACCAAGGTTGGTGCATACTTGGCAAGCTTCGCGAATTCGGCTTCATATTGAGCAACTGTCTTGCTCCCTTGTTCAAGCCTAATAAATTCTATCTCCTTTTGTGCCTGGATTGTTCTAGGAAAGTATTTGTTAGTAAATGCCTCCTTGAACATGGTCCATGTGTAGGGTTCAAGACTCCCTTCATGATTTCTTTTCTCCATAAGCCACCAATCATACGCCCCACCCTGAAGCTGGTAAACTGCCAACATCACCTTATTAGCCTCACTACTCCCTAGCAAATCAAACGCCTTCTCCATTTCTTGAATCCACTTCTCAACTATGGAAGGGTCCGTAGCCCCTTCAAATATTGGCGGATACAATCGCTTGAATTCCGCTACTATGCCACGTTGTCCAGGTTGTTGGTTCTGGACTAGCTGAGCTAAAGTAGTAGCCAGCTGAGTCAGACCATTAGCGCCAAAATTAGTGTTAGTAGGGTTGCTTCTTCTAGGCGGCATTTTCCCTACAAAAAGAAATCCCCACTCAACAACACTGTACAAAACTAATAACGAATAAAATAAAATACCCAATTAGCCTCGAGTACCAAACGTCAAACAAAACATAGATTTCTTACCTTATTCTCTATTTAATTTTAAAATCATCAAATTTAGTCAATACTCTTACCCACAGCTAACTCCCAAAATCACTCCCCAGGAAATATATAGGTTTTTCAACCTAACACATTGCGAGGGGCCACTGCTTTGATACCACCTCTGTAACACCCCGAACCCGATATAGGCCCGAAGTGCTACATGCCGCAAGCCTATAGGCCCGCAAGGCAACAATATCAATAACGTGCAGCCCAAAAAAAAACAACTTAACAATAATCTTAACTTAAAACCCAACAATAAATATA
Source organism: Panax quinquefolius (assembly GCA_020205615.1). Classification (NCBI taxonomy): domain Eukaryota; kingdom Viridiplantae; phylum Streptophyta; class Magnoliopsida; order Apiales; family Araliaceae; genus Panax; species Panax quinquefolius. The sequence continues at coordinate 84,390,994 of CM035162.1, forward strand.
TTTTAAATCAATCCAAATGAAATACTAATAAATACCACATTCAAATAATGGAGGCGTAGCTACTCGAAACTAAGAGTTTTATCAAAATTCATCAACAGAAGAAAATATCTAAAACTAAACTCCAGCTATTCCAAGCGTATCAAATAAAGGCTCAACTTTCAACGATGGGACCTGCAAAAATCTATAAGGGGGTGAGCGATGAAGCCCATCAAGTAGCAATCCTCTCTATCTAACCGAATTAAGTACAATTTGCAAAATACTTTTTCAAAATAACTTTTTGTTCAATAACAATAGTACAAAAGCTTTCAAACTAAAACAATTCAAAAATGATTTCAATGTATATCATATATCTTTTAATCCACAGCCTTAGCGACTAAGGTTACAATAGCCCTATAACACGGCCCAAAAGTTTGATAATGTTATGATACGCACCCTACTAAGGTATCGATAAAAACGCACGCTCCCCGAAGGGCGTCTAAAAGGTGTGCGCCTTAGTAGGTCCTATATTAGCTCCGAAACTAAACGTAATCAATAACGAATTCTATACATAGTCAGACTGAGGATTTCAAAATCTGTTCTCAATATTATCGATAATATAAACGATACTTTTTAACAATTCAAAATCATATAATCTCATTCACAGTTCTAAAATAAAATACTTGATCCGAATTTTGAAATAAAAGAACATAACAATTTAATTTAAATGGAAGCCTTAAATAAAAGATAACGAATTTTGAAACTGTACATTTAGGCATCCGAATAATTAATAAGACATACTTAAAAGTAACGATAATCTTAAAAATAATAAATAGTTCAGAAAACCACTTACCTCGATATTGCAAAACACGAAATTAAAAAAGAACAAATCCTAAATATAAAATTAAGACAAATAGAATTATTAGAATACAATATTATAACACAATCATACTCTTTATTCGAATATTATGCATATATGTGACAACCCCAAAATAGGTATAATCCATCCAACCTATTCTGAGTCGCCAAATACATGGTACAGAAAAGAACTACAACTTTATTACAACAATTGTCGTGCAAAATACAACAACACATATTTTGTGAGTTTTGATATAAATATATACCAACTGTGACTCTCATCCCAACCTTGGATAGCACGTCACAATGGCACCTTACATAAAGGTACAGTGAAAAACTGTTTTAGAAAATAAAACCTTTGGAAAGTGCTCAAGGAAACCTTCGTACATAGGAGGCCATGCGTCTAGGTTATTATAGATATCATATGTCCACAGAATTATCCTTGGTTGACTCAATAGACCCCAAAGAAAAACGAGAAGATTACAATCATATTCTCTCCAATGGTGAGTCTTCTCTTGACATATCATTATCTCCACTGTCTCTAATTGAGAATTATACTTCAACCAAACACCAAGATTATATAGGTAGTGCTCGTAGATATACTCAGCAAGTGGATGTGCACAACCCTGTCTTTTGATGACACGAGGTTGTATGTCATTAGACATCTTGTATGATAGTGGCAAAACACCCTTCCAATGTTGGATTCACCTCGTCCTATTTGATTCACCAAATATAACTACTAAATGATGTATAAAATACAACACACTTTTCTATACTGTTTAGGAAGAACTCCACAGCTAGAGACCACCGTTCTATTCCCTTGTTACCCCCGCACGACCCAGCTACACTCTTATTACCTGAAAGTAATTGTGAAGCAAAAGGGTGAGCTCAACTAGCCCAGTAAAGAATATCATGACTAAAGATAAATAAATTATCAATAGCCTTCATCAATAATAAATCAGAGATTTAGAACATATGGTAGATGATAAAAAATTTCAACCATAGTTGCAGTGGAACGAACAATCCATTAGAAGAGTCAAATAGACTATAAAGTCTATTATCTTCTCCATGTTAAAAATCCACCAACAATGTTTTATACCTGTAACATCAATCAACAGTTCTGGTCCACAATCATGTGAATAACTCATAATCATAATTGTAGTTCTAAATTCCTCTTCTCATCCAAGACGAAGATAATTTTCATCACATGTCTTTACATGAAACATCAAAGATCATGGTTATACCAAATCACAGTTCCTGTTCATAATCATACTAATAAATTCATCTTCGCACTATGGGCCAAAGATATTCATTAGGAGTTCATCTTTGCGCTACATGCCAAAGATATTCAACAACAGGTCATCTTTGCACTACATGCCAAAGATATTCAACAATAGGTCATCTTTGCACTACAGGCCAAAGATATTCAACAACATGTCATCTTTGCACTATAGGCCAAATATATTAATATCCCAAAGAAATATATAATCATTTCAGAATTTATATAACCAATAATTATAACCACGTTGATCAATTCACCTTTGCACTTAAGCTAAAGATATTCAATTATAAATTCAATGGTCATGATCATACTAGTCAACAATTCAACTTTGCACTACTGGCCAAAGAGAACCCATAGTCACGATCATACCAATAATCTACCCATCTTTACACTCAAGTCAAAGAGAAATATCATCATTAGGGTTATAAAAATGTTATATATAATAATAAAAACAATATAATCAACATATAGATTTAATCTCAAGAGTAAGATTCATAAATCAATGATAATTTGGTCAGAAAAAGAAACCAAGTTTGTCGTGAATAGTAATCCCGACATGAAAAAGGTAGAAATTCCACAATAAAATCCATACCAATATTTCAGTATAATGATATTGAAAGAATAACATTTCTTAAACTTATAAATAACTTATTTTAATTGTTTACACTTTATTAATTAATGCATTTAATCATCGTAAAATGCCAAACTCATAAGATTTCATCACCAATAACCAAAACCCTCATCAAAAATCTGCATATACCTTATATAGGATTCTCAAGCCATAAAATCCTATTTTCCAATTTTCTTACTTCAAATAACATATTTAATTCATTTACTCATAACTAGTCCATTTTCATGAAAAATACCAAATCAGTTCCAAAAATATTTCATTTCTGGGATTTAGCAAAATATAGTCCCATATTGAACATATATTTTCTCGTAATTTTTAAAATTTATTGTAACATTCCAAAAGTAGCATTTTTTAATGTAAGTTATAAATATGATTCATCAAGATTTATATAAATATTTAATTAGAGAGATGAGTTTATGAATATCGAATGATTTTCAATTTTTAAATTGATGTAAGTTATAAATTTATTGATTTATTAAAATTTTATTTATTTGAATAAATAATTAATGATTGATTTAGTTAATTATTTATTTGCTAAATAATTAATTTGATTAGTTAATTATTTATTTGTTAAATAGTTAATGGTTATGGAAAGTTATGTGATTAAGTAATTTATTTAATAAATTGTTATTTCATAAAGAGTGACAAATAACTATGTTATAAAGAGTTATTAAAATAAATTAAAGTAATTTTAATTTAGTTTTACCCAAACAAAGCTTAAGGATATAAACTATTTTATTTTAAAGGGATTTGCCAAACAAAGCCCTATGGCTTTTGGATTTTTGAAATTTAAATTGTTTATAAAATAAACTAAATAATATATATATATATATATATATATATATTTATAAATGGTACGTTATATATTTTTATAACTGATGTTATTATTGATTAGGCTTATTATGGCCATGTCTGTTTTATGTTACGCGTATTGGATATCAGTTGAGTTACGTGGTTAGTAGTCTAAATTATTACTGAGAAAAGAAAGAAGGGCTAGAGAGAGTTTTGAGAAAAAGATAGAAGTTCAGAGTTTGAGAGAGAACGTGATTTTCAAAGCAAGTCCGTTAACAAAGATTCGTAAGCAAGCAAAAAGGTGGGTTTTCTCTTAATTTATTATATATATATATATATATATATATTTGTATATTTTCATTGATGCCTAATGTCTCTGTGTTCTTCAACTTTACGTGTATAAGATTTTTACAAAACTCTCTGTAAAACTATGTTTGTATAATTGGTTAGAGAAGCATGTATGTGTACAATTGCAATTGTTATCACTAGCATGTGTATATATATATATATATATATATATATATATATATATATATATATATAATATATATATAGGAAGAAATTGATTTGTTATGCTAAATATATATATAAAGGAAGAAATGATTATATCATATAATATATATATATATACTAATATATGTTTTGTAGAAATATCAAAAGTTATGTATGCTAACCGAGGAATTGAACTATACATGTTAATTTGTTATATGTTGGTATACTTGTATTTCAAAGGAATCAAATTTGGTTGATAATAAAGTGAAAATTTCGCTCATCGTATTTTTTAGATATCAACAATGGAGTTTTTGAAGTTTTAACCAAATATTATTTTAGTGATTTAAGTCTTTTAAATTTGTTGTTCAATTGTTGGAAATTGGTATATGGATAATTGTTAGAAATTATGTGTAGTTTATATTAGTTATACATGTTGTTTGGGAAGTAATTGTTGTTACAAATTTAAGACAAGAGCTTTTTGATTTATTCTTCATTTTGGTTCTCAGTGAGTTTCGACGCCTCAAACGTCAAAATTCACGCCCAATACCAAATTTCGAGCCCCAACGCCAAATTTAGGCCCAAGTTCGCGCTAAAAATAGGCTGGAAGTTTGCGCCTAACGTTGGAATTCGCGCCCGGCGGCCACATCGTCTCGCTACTTCATACCGAAAAGTGGGTCTGGGACGGACAGTTTTGACCTCCTGTAGTAAAACGGCCATAACTTTCTCATACGAACTCCGATTGAGTTGATTCAAGATGATCCGGAACGAGGACGAATAGACCTACAACTTTCATGCTTTAAGTGTTTTAATTTGAGGTCTGTAACAGTAGTCAAAATGGCCATCTTTAGGACTGTTGTGTATTTGGAGCCAATCGAAGGCGCTTGGATGCACGTAATGCAAAGCAAACCTTTGGGTATTAGTATAACTTAATGATAACATGTTGGACATTTAATAGGATGTGTATCAAGTTGTTAATGTGTATGTGGTGCAATGACATGATCACTTAAGTAGTTGTAATAAAGCTAAAAAGTAATGTTCATGAAAAGATGTGATGTTGTTTAAACTTAAACTTAGTTAGTAGCTATACTAAGAGTAATAAAGTAACTCATAAAGGTAATGTTAGTGTAACTAATGTGTATTGTCAATACATATGGTATGTGTAGGACTTGGGGTGAACATGAATAGTAATTGTTTAACCTACGCACGAGGCAAGTTCTCTAACTCTACTTTTATAATTGTGCAAGTTTCTAAACCTATCTTTTTACATTAAGCAAGTTCTCTAACTCCATACTCTCGTTGAGTTAGTTTGTTGTGTTTAAGCAAGTTTTCTAATTCTAAAGCTTCGTTATGCAAATTTCTTATGCTATACTTTATCGAGTAAAGTATTTCCATTAAGCAAACTTCATTGTATCCAGTTATTCACGATGATACAAGTTTCCCATCTCCACACTTTCGTTGAGATAGTTATTATGATTATGCAAGTTTTCTTAACTCTAAACTTGTTATATTAGCATGCAAGTACTTTTAGTTTATCGTTCAAGTTATTATTTGTTCAGGTATGCTTGATATTAAATTCTAAGATGTAACCTTAGCTTAATGTTATTCAAAGAAAGGTATGATGTGTTATTCAATAGTTATGCTATTAGATTATCCCTAAAGCATGAACTTAGAACAAAATATTTATTCAGTTATGATTATTCAATAACATAGTGTTATTATCTTTCATTCAACTAATCCTTAGTTGATGTCCGTTGAATTCCAAATTACCTTGAAGTGTATCCAAACCAAACTATCTTTGGGGTGGACTTGTACTCAAAATATCGAGATGAACAACCCTATTTATAGGGTTACACTTAGTTTTGTACTTTCATTTGAAATGTTTGTATACAATACATGTACGAAGGGTTGATCCCCTAAGTACCTTAAAGTCATTATGGTATGATTACGTAAAAGTTTATGTTGAAAGATTACTTATAATCGTGGACAAGGTTCGTGGTCATTAGACCCTCAAAGTGAATGTTAAGATGTTAATAGGACTTATTATTTAGTTCTATTGAGCCCCCGAATGGGCAAGGAATGTTTAAGATGTTAATAGAACCTATTGTTCGCTTCTATTGAGCCCCGAATGGGCAAGAGAATGTAAAAGTTATTCATTGTTATTTCAAGTGAGCCTTGTTTGCTCACTCTTGCCTCAGTAAAATCCTTACAACTAAAGATGGAAAGGGTGACGTACCTAGCACCAAAGAAAAGAAAAGGAAAGATGAACAAGCATCAAGACTTGTAATAGTTTTGATAGTTTTATTATCGACTTTGGTTTAAAGAATGTAATGAAGTTTATTTAAATTTTCCGCATTAATGATTGTTTGTAAAGGTTAGATAACCCGGGAGATTTTATTTTATGTAATTCTGTATGTAAGGTGTTTATTATTCAATTTTATTTATGATTGGGTAGTTATAAATGAATGTTTTGATTACGTGAACACCAAATCTTCGAGGTAATGAAGTACCGAGATTTGGGGTGTCACAAGTTGGTATCAAAGCTTTAGGTTATGAACCTTAGGTGGGGAAAAGCCTTAGGAAGTAACCTTTGAAAAGATAGTGGAGATAACTCTTATCGAAGTTTTAAGGAAGAAGTAATAAAACACTTATGTGCTTATGTGTTTATAACTTATGTGCTCATGAAAGTGTCGAGTAGAATGATTAATAACTAAAACTTTAAAATTTTGTTGTCGGGATGACTAATGTCTGAGAATCCAACAAAGTTAGGGAGGAGGGACCTCAAATGCCTATAGAGGAGGAGCCTCGCGACATTCAGTGTTGTTTTGGGAACAACTATCGCCACGGAGTCACTTCTGCTGGTCACAAAGTGGTTCAAGATGAGGATGATGATGTGGAGACGGATGAGGAGGATCCCGTGGAGTCGCCACATGAGAGGATGAGGATAACGAGGACGAGGAGGAAGAGACTCCACTAACCTCGATGGTCGTCAGATGTATGATGAAGTCTACGACCGTAACGTGGAACTTCGTGACACAGTTGAGGAGTTGCAGGAGATAGTAGTCGAACAACAATCGCAATGACACGTAAGGACGACAACATCCGTGGATCGAGATGAACGCCTAACTAATGTTCAAGAGAAGCCGATGCGCATCAAGGAGAGAAGGAACAACTCGATCGAGATGGTCGTGGAATCAAGAAAAGCTAAATGAAGAAGCTACCAAGAGGGCGTAGAGTCAAGACGATACGAGGAAGCTTATCAACGAACCGGAAGAGCAGTAAAGGGACGACAAGCAAAGAGGATGAAGATGGAAGAGATGGATAAAGTATTCAATACCGTGATCAATCGAGCTCAAGATCGGGTCCGGGTTATCCAATTCAGTTCGAGACTCGCCATCATACGTGTTAGATCGCCAACCATGTTCCGTGTTATGGAAGAAGAGCGTCAAAAGGCTACCGAGTATCTTAATAGATCATCGTAGGAAATGTGTCTATTTTGCAAGTAATAAGTGTTAAATAATGTAATCCCTCAGTGTTAATTAACCATGGGATATGAGAATGATGATGTTGTCTCTGTAACTTTTGTAGTTCAGAAAGGAATGTAAATAGCAATGATGCTATTATTTTTATGTTTTCAAAGAGATGATGAATAAATAAAAGCTATTATTTTATTCAAAAGTGTTATGTGGTTATTTTTTTATGGAGGCAAGATAATTAGAAAATACTTAAAGAAGTTGGGTAATAGTCTAATAGATGTTTTTTTTTAACAGAAAATGCTCCCTGACGTGAACCACCCCGCAGAGAACCAATGCGAGAACTAACAATAACGATGTTGAGGATAATTCGCCCAACAACTAGTGACATTACTAATGAGAGCGCTGCAGTAATCAACCTCAAAACCAAGGCACAACGCTTAAGGAGTTTAAGGCGGTTTGACCACCGAATTCCGTGGGTCAACGAATCCTACGAGGCACGCACTGGATTATGGAGATTGAGAAGATATTTGAAGTTGCTAGGGTAGTGGATGAACAGAAGACTGCTTTTGCAACATTTATGTTGAAAACAGAAGTTAGTTATTGGTGGCAAGCCAATAAAACCCAGGAAGTACCAGGAGTGATGACTTGGGATAGGTTTAAGGAGTTATTCTTCGAGACCTACTTCCTAGAGAGTTCGAAGAGTCAGTTAGAGGTTCAGCTTTTTGAATCAAGCAGTGGAGCGATGATTTGTGTTCGAGTATGCCGTGAAATTCAACGAATTGGCGAGGTTTGCGCCATATCAAGTCAGCACAGACGAGCGTAAGGCAAAGAGGTTCAACAGGACCAAGCCCGGTCAGACAAAAGAGGGTTTCCTGTTCCAATTGAAGACATTTGCAAAGAATGATGGAGAAGGTCAGTATCACCAAGGTGGAGGCGAGGCAAAGTGACAAAATTCAATCAAGAGCGTAAGAAGAAGAAGAATGAGGTGGAAGTGAAGAATGGAATGAGGCAATGGAAATGGAAATGCAACAACAACAACAACAACAACAACAACTTGAAGAGGAAGTGGAACGAAAATGGGGTACCGGAAACAAAGCAGAGTAACCAACAATTTAGGAAGTTTGAAGCATGTGCTACATGCGGAGGTTTCATAAGGGTGTGTGCTTGATGGGGAAACGTGCATGTTTCAACTGTGGGTGTGGAGGGTCACATCGCCTCAAATTGCACCCAACCCAAGAAGAATGTCTGTTTCACATGTGGATCCAAGGATCATTTTGCTCGTGAATGCCCCGTAAGAAGGTCTGAGAAACAAAGAAGAAGTAAGGGAGGCAAGAATGGAGGTACTTTGGGCCATCTTTGGACCTACAACGTCAAACAAACCCCAGTACTCCGTAACTTTCAACACGATCTGCAAGATGTCAGGCAATCAAAAGATGTGGTGTCGTATTATCCCAATCAACGATATTAATGCTTATGTATTATTTGATTCGGGTGCTACTTTGTTCTTTTATATATGATGAATTTGCTAAGAGGTTAGAATTGCTTAGAGAAGAACTCAATTTCCCTTTGAACATAGAAATTATGAATAGGAGGTGATTCTGTTAGGTTTGTATACAAGAACCGTAGAGTGAACATTAAAGGAATATCCCGATGGTAGATTTAATTCGATTAGACTTTGGGAATTTGATGTAATTTTGGGAATGGATTGGTTGCTCAAATATGGAGCAAAGAATTGATTGTCACAAGAAGTGTGTAAACCTTACGACCCAAAGGTAGTTTTCCATGGTAGCAAATCGCCTAGATAAATGAAATGTCCGACGATTATGCAAAGCCAAGAAGTTGTTGAAGTCAAGGTCGTGGGTTATTTAGCTTATATAGTCGATACACGTAAGAAGGGTGTAAAACCGGAGGAGATACCAAAGTGGTTAGAGAATTCAGAGATGTATTTTCGAAGATTTGCCAGACTTCCACCGACCGAGAGAGATTGAGTTCAGAATCGATTTAGCGCCAGAACTCGCACCGATATCGAAGGCCCCGCATGTAATGGCTCCAGAGAAATGAAGGAACTAATGGTGAAACCGCAAGAACCGCCGGACAAGAAGTATATTCAACCAAGCGCGATCACCGTGGGGAGCCAGAGTATTATTTTTGTGAAGAAGAAGGACGGATCAATGCGTCTTTGCATTGATTATAGGGAGTTAAACAAGGTCACTATTAAGAATAGGTATCCGCTACCTAGAATAGATGACTTGTTTGATCGGTTGAAGGTGCTAAATATTTTTCAAAAATAGATTTGAGAAGTGGGTATCACCAATTGAAGGTAAGAAAGGAGGATATACCTAGAACAACATTCGTAACTCCCTGACGGACATTACGAAGTTTTCGGTGATGTCTTTTGGTTTAACAAATGCCCCCCGCCGCTGCTCATGGATTTGATGAATGTGGTATTTAAACCATTCTTAGACAAGTTCGTAGTAGTGTTTATCGATTTACATTCGTGTATTCCAAAACTCAAGAAGAACACGTGGAACATTTACGCCCGACATGGAGACACTAAGAAAGGAAAAGTTGTACGCGAAATTTCTAAGTGTGAATTTTGGCTCGATCGTACAATTTTTGGGTCATGTGATCGACAAAGATGGGATTTCAAAGAGATCCATCAAAAGTGGAAGTCAGAATCAATTGGGAACAACCAAGGACACCTTCTTGAGGTGAGGAGTTTCTTGGGAATGGCCGGTTATTATAGAAGATTTATACAAGATTTTTCCAAGATAGCCATTCCGCTAACAAATTTGACACGGAAAGTCGTGGAAATTTGCTTCGACGGAGAAGTGTGAAGAGAGCTTCCAAGATTTGAAGAAGAAGCTAAGTATGGCACTGTGTTAACCCTCACGGATAATACAGAAATTTTGTGGTGTATAGTGATGCCTCACACAAAGGATTGGGTTGTGTTTCTTATGCAAAACGGCAAAGTTATTGCCTATGCATCAAGACAATCAAGGATTATGAGAAAGGTTATCCGACTCATGATTTAGAATTGGTCGCAGTGGTATTTGCTCTCAAGATATGGAGACACTATCTCAGATGGAGAGAAATGTGAGATCTACATGCACCACAAAAGTCTCAAGTATATTTTCACTCGTAGAAGATCTGAAATACGCTACGAGAAGATGGATGGAATTGATAAAAGATTACGATTGTGAGATCTTTTATCATCCGTGCAAAGTTTAATGTGGTTGCAGATGCTTTTAAGCAGAAAGGTCGGGAGAAATTGATGCCGATAACAACTCAGAGGAGCTCATTTCAAAGAATGACAAAGTTAGAGCTGGAAATCAAATTTCCACAAGAACTCAATGAACGACTATTTCGAAGAAGGTGTCCAACTTTCGGACAAGGTGAAAAACGCCGCCATAAGATGAAGAATGTGGAAAGATAAAAGAGAATATGGGTGATGGTAGCGATATAAAATACAAGGTCGATATCAAGGATTACTACAGACGAGGAAGAATCTGGGTTCCAAAGAACACAGAATCGAAAGATAAATCTCGATCAAGCTCATAGCTCAAGATATTCGATTCATCCAGGAAGCACGAAGATGTATCAAGATTTACGCCGACATTTTTGGTGGCCGAATATGAAAAGGGATGTTGCAGAATGCGTGGCTAAATGTTTGACATGTCAAAGAGTAAAAGCTAAACATCAAAGACCCAAATGGATTACTTCAACCGCTGAAATACCGAAATGGAAATGGGAACACATCACGATGGATTTTGTGGTGGGTCTTCCAACTACTCAGAGAGGATGCGATGCAATTTGGGTGATAGTGGACAGACTGACGAAATCAGCGCACTTTTTACCAATAAAGATTAGGTTCAATCATGATTAGTTGGCAGGATTGTACATCAAAGAGATTGTTTCGAGACATGGAGTGCCAGTGTCAATTGTATCCGATAGAGACCCACGATTCACTTCAAATTTCTGGAAGAGACTACAAGAATGCATGGGAACTCAATTGCGAATGAGTACGACTTATCATCCACAAACAGATGGCCAAAGCGAACGAACGATCCAGACATTGGAAGATATGCTGAGAGCATGCATCATGGATTTCAAAGGAAGCTGGGAAGAACAATTACCGTTGGTGGAATTCTCCTACAATAATAGTTATCACGCGAAGATCGCAGATGCCACCACGGTAAGCGTTATACTACTGCAGAAAGTGCGTAACCCCATCGTGGCCGGGATGAAGTTGGTGAACGCCAACCGCTAGGACCGTAACTAGTGCAACAAACCACCGAGGTTATCAAACTCATCAGACAAGATTGGTAGCAACCAAGACCGATGAAGAAGAAGTATGCCGATCAACACAGTGAAAGATCGCATTTGACGTAGAAGCTATGATTCCTAAAAGTTTCTCCTCGAAGGGGAAAATTCATTTTGTGAAGAAGGGAAAACTAAGCCCGAGGTTTATGGACCTTTCAAGTGTCTTGAAAAGTTGGAGAGGTAGCTTACGAGGTAGCTCTACTCTCCAGAGTTGGAAAACATTCATAATGTTTTTCATATTTCGGTGTTACGACCATATAAACCCGATTACAATCACGTGATCGAGTATGAATCGTTGTAGTTCGAGAAAGATTTGTCTTATGAAGAGGTTCCTATCTAGATAGTCGACAGGAAAGAACAAGTGCTCAGGAATAAAGTGATACCTTCTGTGAAGGTGATATGGAGAAACCACAATGTCAAGAAGCAACGGGAACTCAAGAGAAAATGATGAAAGAGTACCGAAGTTATTTGTTTAATCTGTGTCTTCGATTCTCGGGGATGTAATCTTTATAAGTAGGGAAGAATGTAATGAATGTGTTGTTTGAGTTGTGATTGGGGGGATGTAATCCTTATAAGAGGGAATGATGTAACATTCCATATTTTTTAAATGTAAGTTATAAATATTTATTGATTTATATAAATATTTATTGGATGTGTTTATTATTGAATAAGTAATTGTTTAAATTGATTGAGTTGATTTAGTTAATTATTTATTTGCTAAATAATTAATGTGATTAGTTAATTATTTATTTGTTAAATAGTTAATGTGTTATGTGGATCGAAAGTTATGTGATTAAGTAATTTATTTAATAAATTGTTATTTCATAAAGAGTGACAAATAACTATGTTATAAAGAGTTATTAAAATAAATTAAAGTAATTTTAATTTAGTTTTACCCAAACAAAGCTTAAGGATATAAACTATTTTATTTTAAAGGATTTGCCAAACAAAGCCCTATGGCTTTTGGATTTTTGAAATTTAAATTGTTTATAAAATAAACTAAATAATATATATATATATATATATATATATTTATAAATGGTACGTTATATATTTTTATAACTCGATGTTATTATTGATTAGGCTTATTATGGCTATGTCCGCTTTTATGTTACGCGTATTGATATCACTGAAAGTTACGTGGTTAGTAGTCTAAATTATTACCGAGAAAAGAAAGAAGGGCTAGAGAGAGTTTTGAGAAAAGATAGAAGTTCGTGAGTTTGAGAGAGAACGTGATTTTCAAAGCAAGTCCGTTAACAAAGATTCGTAAAGCAAGCAAAAGGTGGGTTTCTCTAACCTTAATTTATGTATATATATATATATTTGTGGTTTCATGATGCCTAATGTCTCTCGTGTTCTTCAACTTTACTGTGTATAAGATTTTTACAAAACTCTCGTGAAAACTATGTTCAGTATAATTGGTTAGAGAAGCATGTATGTGTATAATTGTAATTGTTATCACTAGTATGTGTATCATATATATATATATATATATATATATATATATATATATATATATATATATATGACTGTATGCTAATTATAGGCTAAAGGAAGAAATTGATTTGTTCAAAGGAAGTATATATATACTAATATATGTTTTGTAGAAATATCAAAAGTTATGTATGCTAACCGAGGAATTGAACTATACATGTTAATTTGTTATATGTTGGTATACTTGTATTTCAAAGGAATCAAATTTGGTTGATAATGTTGAAAATTTTGTTCACTCGTATTTTTTAGATATCAACAATGGAGTTTTGAAGTTTTAACCAAATATTATTTTTAGTGATTTAAGTCTTTTAAATTTGTTGTTCAATTGTTGGAAATTGGTATATGGATAATTGTTAGCAATTATGTGTAGTTTATATTAGTTATACATGTTGTTTGGGGTGAATTGTTGTTACAAATTTAAGACAAGAGCTTTTGGCTCGTTTCTTCGCTTTTGTTCTTCGAGTTTGACGCCCAAACGCACAAAATTCACGCCCAAATGCCAAATTTCATGCTCAAAACGCCAAAAGTTCATAGCACCAAGTTACGCCAAAAATAGGCCTGAAGTTCACGCCCAAACATTGGAATTCGCATACCGACACATCTGTCTTCGCGCCCAAATACCGAAAAGTGGTCCGGGATGGATAGTTTTGACCTCCCGTAGTAAAAACGCCATAACTTTCTCATACAAACTCTCGATTGAGTTGATTCAAGATGATCCGAACGAGGACTAATAGACCTACAACTTTCATGCTTTAAGTTTTTAATTTGAGGTCTGTAACAGTAGTCAAAATGGCCATCTTTAGGACTATTGTGTATTTGGAGCCAATCGGAGGGCGTCTTGGATGCATTTAATGCAAGTGCAACCCTTTGGGTATTAGTATAACTTAATGATAACATGTTGGACATGTAATAGGATGTTGTATCAAGTTGTTAATGTGCATGTGGGTAAATGACATGATCACTTAAATAGTTGTAATAAAGCTAAAAAGTAATGTTCATTAAAAGATGTGATGTTGTTTAAACTTAAACTTAGTTAGTAGCTATACTAAGAGTAATAAAGTAACTCATAAAGGTAATGTTAGTGTAACTAATGTGTATTGTCAATACATATGGTATGTGTAGGACTTGGGGTGAACGTGAATAGTAATTGTTTAACCTACGCACGAGGCAAGTTCTCTAACTCTACTTTTATAATTGTGCAAGTTTCTAAACCTATCTTTTACATTAAGCAAGTTCTCTAACTCCATACTCTCGCTGAGTTAGTTTGTTGTGTTTAAGCAAGTTTTCTAATTCTAAAGCTTCGTTATGCAAATTTCTTATGCTATACTTTATCGAGTAAAGTATTTCCATTAAGCAACTTCATTGTATCCAGTTATTCATGATGATACAAGTTTCCCATCTCCACACTTTCGTTGAGATAGTTATTATGATTATGCAAGTTTTCTTAACTCTAAACTTGTTATATTAGCATGCAAGTACCTTTAGTTTATCGTTCAAGTTATTATTTGTTGTGCATGCTTGATATTAAATTCTAAGATGTAACCTTAGCTTAATGTTATTCAAAGCAAGGTATGATGTGTTATTCAATAGTTATGCTATTAGATTATCCCTAAAGCATGAACTTAGAACGAAATATTTATTTAGTTATGATTATTCAATAACATAGTGTTATTATCTTTCATTCAACTAATCCTTAATTGATATTCGTTGAATTCTAAATTACCTTGAAGTGTATCTAAACTAAACTATCTTTGGGGCGGATTTGTACTCAAAATACTGAGATGAACAACCCTATTTATAGGGGTTACGCTTAGTTTTGTACTTTATTTGAAATGTTTGTATACAATACATGTAATGAAGGGTTGATCCCCTAAGTACCTTAAAGTCATTATGGTATTATGATCGTAAAAGTTTAAGTTGAAAGATTACTTATAACTCGTGGACAAGGTTCGTGGTCATTAGACCCTCAAAGTGAATGTTAAGATGTTAATAAGACTTATTATTTAGTTCTATTGAGCCCTCGAATGGGCAAGGAATGTTTAAGATGTTAATAGAACCTATTGTTCGGGCTTCTATTGAGCCCCCGAATGGGCAAGAGAATGTAAAAGTTATTCATTATTATTTCAAGTGAGCTTTGTTTGCTCACTCTTGCCTCGTAAAATCCTTACAAACTAAAGATGAAAAGGGTGATTTACCTAGCACCAAAGAAAGGAAAGGGAAAGATGAACAAGCATCAAGACTTGTAATAGTTTTGATAGTTTTATTATCGACTTTCGTTTAAAGAATGTAATGAAGTTTATTTAAATTTTCCGCATGAATGATTGTTTGTAAAGGTTAGATAACCCGGGAGATTTTATTTTATGTAATTCCTCGTATAAGCAAGGTATTATTATTATTCAATTTTATTTATGAACACCAAATTTGAGGTAATGGTAGATTTTATAAATGAATGTTTTGATTACGTGAACACCAAATCTTGAGGTAATGAATTTTCTACCAAAAGATTTATGGGGTAATCACAATCACAATGATCCAACTACGATTAAAAATTATAACTCACACAATAAAGTCGTAAGAATAATCGATTTGATCTTTTAATACCTCCAATCGGATAAAATAATCGATAAAATACCTCAACATTAATTCCTTCATTTATAACCACATAAATAAATCCATCATTTATATCCACATCAAATAAATATTTTATTATCATATAAATCAATAATTAATTATTCACAAATAATATTACGTAATCACAATAATGACAACCAGCGGTTCTCAGAAAGAGGGGCTTTCAATAAGGATTTCTCCTTATCAAAAGCAATTAGGTGACCAAACCTCTCCTTTACAGAACTTTCTAGACATTGCCAATAATGCTATCAAATAATATTATTCAAATAATATGAATTATTGATCTGATAATGGAAAATACTGTGCAATGACAATTATTGAAACAACAATAATATAAACTATCAACGCAACAATTATTGAATCAATAAAATAAAATATTGAACAGTAACTACTGTAACAATTATTGAGTAGTGCCTTCTTACGTTAGAATCAATAATTCAAAAAGACTGTGCAATACCGTGTGCTACTGTGCAACCACGCGTATTACTATATTTTAACCACCAGGTAATCCAACAGTGTTAACGGTAACCATTACGCTGTTATTTATAAAAACTCAAATTTGTCATTTTCTTCATTCAACAGTTATTCTGTTATGGGACCCACAAATGACTGCGCCATCGTACGGATATTCCCGACAAAAAGAATATTCCACGACCAAACGAATATTCCCCGACAAAAGGAATATTTTATAACCACTTGCTTATTTAAAATATTTACATATATCACCCTTAACTTTAATCTTTTATCAATTTAACCATTTACTACTTTTATTTCATAAAATTCAGGGTCTTACAATCTCCCCTCCTTATGAAATTTCGTCCCCGAAATTTACGTACCTGGTATTTCAAAGAGTTGAGAATACCTTGCTTCCATCTTCACTGTCCTCATGATTTCTCCATTGCTCATCTCCTGTATTTCAGATATCATTCTAGAATACAGCTTCAAAACAAGGGTTAATTGAACAAATTAACATATCACATAATATCCCGATATTATGACTGACCAACAAATAAGCTTAGAAAGGACACACTAGCGAAGGATTTACTCATCTCTCCCCTCCTAGTTCTATTCCCCGATCTCCGCCAGAGACCACATCCCTAAGCTCTAATACCAACTGTGACAACCCCAAAATAGGTATAATCCATCCAACCTATTCTGAGTCGCCAAATACATGGTACAGAAAATAACTACAACTTTATTACAACAATTGTCGTGCAAAATAAAACAACACATATGTTGTGAGTTTTGATACAAATATATACCAACTGTGACTCTCATCCCAACCTTGGATAGCACGTCACAATGGCACCATACATAAAGGTACAGTCAAAAACTGTTTTAGAAAATAAAACCTTTGGAAAGTGCTCAAGGAAACCTTCGTACATGGGAGGCCATGCGTCTAGGTTATTATAGATATCATATGTCCACAGAATTATCCTTGGTTGACCCAATAGACCCCAAAGAAAAACAAGAAGATTACTATCATATTCTCTCCAATGGTGAGTCTTCTCTTGACATATCATTATCTCCACTGTCTCTAATTGAGAATTATACTTCAACCAAACACCAAGATTATATAGGTAGTGCTCGTAGATATACTCAGCAAGTGGATGTGCACAACCCTGTCTTATGATGACACGAGGTTGTATGTCATTAGAAATCTTGTATGATAGTGGCAAAACCCCCTTCCAACGTTGGGTTCGCCTCACCCTATTTGAGTCACCAAATATAACTACTAAATGATGTTTAAAATACAACACACTTTTCTATACTATTTAGGAAGAACTCCACAGCTAGAGACCACCGTTCTATTCCCTTGTTACCCCCGCTCGACCCAACTACACTCTTATTACCTGAAAGTAATTGTGAAGCAAAAGGGTGAGCTCAACTTGCCCAGTAAAGAATATCATGACTAAAGATAAATAAATTATCAATAGCCTTCATCAATAATAAATCAGAGATTTAGAACATATGGTAGATGATAAAAAAATTCAACCATAGTTGCAGCGGAACGAGCAATCCATTAGAAGAGTCGAATAGACTATAAAGTCTATTATCTTCTCCATGTTAAAAATCCACCAACAATGTTTTATCCCTGTAACATCAATCAACAGTTCTGGTCCACAATCATGTGAATAACTCATAATCATAATTGTAGTTCTAAATTCCTCTTCTCATCCAAGACGGAGATAATTTTCATCACATGTCTTTACCTGAAACATCAAAGATCATGGTTATACCAAATCACAGTTCTTGTTCATAATCATACTAATAAATTCATCTTTGCACTACGGGCCAAAGATATTCATTAGCAGTTCATCTTTGCGCTACATGCCAAAGATATTCAACAACAGGTCATCTTTGCACTACATGCCAAAGATATTCAACAACATGTCATCTTTGCACTACAGGCCAAAGATATTAATATCCCAAAGAAAGATATAATCATTTCAGAATTTATATAACCAATAATTATAACCACGTTGATCAATTCACCTTTGCACTTAAGCTAAAGATATTCAATTATAAATTCAATGGTCATGATCATACCAGTCAACAATTCAACTTTTCACTACTGGCCAAAGAGAACCCATAGTCACGATCATACCAATAATCTACCCATCTTTACACTCATGTCAAAGAGAAATATCATCATTAGGGTTATAAAAATTTTATACATAATAATAAAAACAATATAATCAACATATAGATTTAATCTCAAGAGTAAGATTCATAAATCAACGATAATTTGGTCAGAAAAAAAAACCAAGTTTGTTGTGAATAGTACATGTGAATAGTAACCCCGACATGAAAAAGGTAGAAATTCCACAATAAAATCCATACCAATATTTCAGTATAATGATATTGAAAGAATAACATTTCATAAACTTATAAATATTTTATTTTAATTGTTTACACTTTATTAATTAATGCATTTAATCATCTTAAAATGCCAAACTCATAAGATTTCATCACCAATAACCAAAACCCTCATCAAAAATCTGTATATACCTTATATAGGATTCTCAAGCCATAAAATCCTATTTTCCAATTTCTTACTTCAAATAACATATTTAATTCATTTACTCATAACTAGTCCATTTTCATGAAAAATACCAAATCAAATCCCAAAATATTTCATTTCTAGGATTTAATGTAATATAGTCCCATATTATATAATTTTTAAAATTTATTTACTATTTTTTCATATGGCCAAACAAAGATAATATTTAGATATTTATCATAATTTACTTTTATCAAAAAATTCTGAAATTTATAGAGTATACTTTTGTTATATACATGTACTCCCAATAAAAATTTCACCAATTTTAGAGTTAACCACAAAGAGTTATAAGGGTTTACTATTCTTTTCCCATAAAATTCATAACTCCTAATCTATACATCTAAAATCGCCATTGACACAATTTTTGGACAAAATCTATTTCAAATTTTCATCAAATTATCGATTGAGTTTGGATAAAAACTACAACTTTATACCAATGCAAAATACAACAACACATCTTCGTGAGTTTGGATACAATATATATATCCCATGCCACTCTCGACCTCGATAAAGACGTCACAATGACACCTTACATAAATGTATAGTCAAAAACTATTTTAGAAATTAGAATCTTTGGGAAGTGCTCAAGGAAACCTTCGTATATGGGAGGCCATGCTTCTAGGTTATGATAGATATCATATGGCCACGTAATTATCCTCGTCAATCTAATAGACCCCAAAGAAAAACGAGAAGATTACTATCATATTCTTCCCAATGGTGAGTCTTCTTCGACTTATCATTATCTCCACTGCCTCAAATTGAGAATTATACTTCAAACAAACACCAAGATTATATAGGTAGTGCTTGTAAATATACTCAAAGAAGTGGATGAGCACAACCTCATCTTTTATGATGACACGAGGTCAGATGTCATTAGACATCTTCAGATGATAGTGGCAAAACACCCTTCCAACGTTGGGTTCGCTTTCTCCCTATATGATTCACCAAATATAACTACTAAAAGATGTATACAAGACACTTGTCTATACTATTTAGGAGAACTCCACGCCTAGAGACCACCGTTTCTATTCTCTTGTTACCCGCGTCAATTCCAACTACACTTTTATTACCCGAAAGGAATTGTGAAGCAAAAAAGGGTGAGCACAACTAGCTCAAGAAAGAATATCATGACTAAAGATAATTAAATTATCAATAGCCTTCATCAATAACAAATCGTAGATTTAGAACATATGGTAGATGATAAAATTTCAACCATAGTTGCAGTTTGAACGAAAGCAATCCATTAGAAGAGTCAAATAGATAAATATAGTCTATTATCTTCTCCATGTTAAAAGTCCACCAACAATGTTTTATCCCCTCAGAACATCAATCAACAGCAGATTCTTTTCACAATTATATGAATATCTCATAATCATAATTGTGATTCTAAATTTCTCTTCGCATCTGTGATTTAATATAATTTTCATCACATGTCTTTACTCAAACATCAAAGATCATGGTTATACCAAATCACAGTTTTTGTTCATAATCATACTAATAAATTCATCTTTGCACTACGGGCCAAAGATATTCATCCACAGTTCATCTTCGCACCATCGCCAAAGATATTCAACAAAGTCATCTTTGCACTACGGGCCAAAGATATTCATTAATATTCATCTTCAGACCATCGCCAAAGATATTCATCAACAATTCATCTTTGCACTACAGCCAAAGATATTCTCTCAACAGCACTCATATTTTCAACAGCTCATATTTCATTACAAGCCAAATATATTAATATCTCAAAGAAATATATAATCATTTCGTAATTTATATAAACAATAATTATAACCATGTTGATCAATTCACCTTTGCACTTAAGCTAAAGATATTCAATTATAAATTCAATGGTCATGATCATACCAACCACAATTCAACTTTTCACCATCGCCAAAGAGAACCTTAGTCATGATCATACCAATAATCTACTCATCTTTACACTCCAGTGAAAGAGAATTTCAACATCAGGGTTATAAAAATATTATATATGATAATAAAATCAATATAATCAATATATAGTTTTAATCTCCAGAGTAATATTCATAAATCAACTATAATTTGGTTAGAAAAAGAAACCAATTTTGTAGTGAATAGTACCCGTGAATAGTAACTCGTGAATAGTAACTCGTGAATAGTAACTCATGAATAGTAACCCTGACACAAAAAGGTAGAAATTCCACAATAAAATCCATACCAATATTTTGATATAATGATATTGAAAGAATAACATTTCTTAAACTTATAAATAATTTATTTTAATTGTTTACACTTTACTAAATAATGCATTTAATCATCATAAAATGCCAAACTTATAAGATTTCATCACCAATAACCAAACCCTCATCAAAAATCTGATATACCACATATATGATTCTCAAGCCATAAAATCATATTTTCCAATTTTCTTCCTTCACATAACATATTTAACTCATTTATTCATAACTAGTCCATTTTCATGAAAAATACCAAATCAGCCCAAAAATATTTTTTTTCGGGATTTAGCGTAATATAGTCCCATATTAAACATATATTTTTCTTAGAATTTTTAAAATTCATTTACTATTTTTCATATGGCCAAAACCGCTGAATATTTAGACATTTATCATAAATTGTACTTTTATCCAAATATTTCAAATTCAGAGTACACTAATATTATATAGATGTACTCCCAACAAAATTTCATCAATTTTTGAGTTAAACCATAAGGAGTTATAAGTTTGTTACTTTTAAAATATTCTTTTCTCATAAAATTCATAACTCTTAATCTATACATCCAAAAATCACCATTTTTGGACACAATCAATAAAACTCATCAACATATCATTTCAAATTTTTCCGAAATTTTTCTCAAGGTCAAGAAGTACGAACTGAAAAACATAATAACCCTTAAAATCCTTTACCTCAAAAGAGCAAAGATTTCGATCGAATATCTGATGAAAAACCCAAGGAAACTTCTACTAAATAGCAACTCTCAAAGTATCTAAATACTCTCAAAATATGCTTGATAATATAGAGAGAAAGAAAACTTATTTCGTGTGATTTTCAATTCTAACTTAGCCTCTATTTATAGGAAAATTTTAGCAGACTTGACCGCAACCTAATGGCTTTTACCTCGCTACTATTCCACCCACCACATTTAAAATAAAATTCAGCACATTTCTTCACCAACCACAAGTGGGGCCCACTCAATTCTAGAATTTTCCACCAAAATGCTAAATTTGGATATTTCAACAATTTTTCAACCATTCACCTCTTAAAATTCATAACAAATCATACGTCATTTTTTATCGGCTCAAAATTTGTGGACATATACTCAACTTATATATGTATAACATATCCAAAAATTACAACGATCGATCAACGGTCGGATTAAAAATTATATGTCACGCAATATATCTCAAAAACACTGGTTTAATTTTTAATACCTTCATTCCGACAAAAATACTGATAAAATACCTCAACATTAATTCCTTCATTTATAACCACATAAATAAATCCATCATTTATATCCACATCAAATAAATATTTCCTTATCATATAAATTAATAATTAATTATTCACAAATAATATTACAGAATCACAATTATGACAACAAAGCCGCTCCTCAGAAAGAGGGGCTTTCCAATAAGAATTTCTCCTCATCGGGCGCCAAGCAATTAGGTGACCAAACCTCTCCTCGATGTAACTTTCTAGACATTGCCAATAATGCTATCTAATAATATTATTCAAATAATATGAATTATTGATCCGATAATGAGAAATATTGTGCAGTTGATAATTATCAAACAACAATAATAAAAAATATCAACGCAACAATTATTGAATCAATAAAATAAAATATTGAACAAGAATTATCAGAATAATTATTGAGTAGTGCCTTCTTCTTATGTAAGGATCAATAATTCAAAAATACCCGTAAAACCGCAAAGCATCGCGGCAAACACGCCAGACATCGTATTTTAACCACCGTGTATTCCAACAAATAAGTTAATTGAAGAACGATTACGCTGCTATTTATAAAAACTTAATTTTGTCATTTTCTTCATCCGACAGCTTATTATTCATTATGGGGCCCACAAATGGGTTGCGCCGTCGCATTTAATATTTCCTATGTAAAGAATATTCCACCACCAAACGAATAATATTCCCCACAACAATGAATATTTTATAACCACTTGTTTATTTTTAAAAAAAAATTCATATATCACCCTTAACTTTAACTTTTATCAATTTAACCATTTCTTGAATAGTAATTATAAGAAAAATTGAATACTTTTATTTCATAAAATTGGGGTCTTACAATCTCCCTCCTTATGAAATTTCGTCCCCCAAATTTACGCATTCGGTATTTTCAAAAGTTGAGAATACCTTGCTTCCATTTCAGATTCTATCTCCCTGGCCATCATGATTTCTCCATTGTTCATCTCCGTGATAACTTCATTTGGGTTCCTCATTTGTTGGGAAGTCATGACAACCGCCATCCCTCGAACTACCCGCTTTTGACTTTGTCTGGGCAAAGATTTGGCTTCATCACTACCATTGGAATATATTTTTCTATAGACATATTCCTCCTCAACCGCCTCGTCAGACTTCGTTTCATGATCTCGAATCATCAATCTTCGATCCATATCAAATTCAGTTGACCGCCATGTATGTGGTAATTCAAAACTCGATGTCGGGTTCTCCCAATTGCTTTCCAAAAAGAGAAATTCATGTCATCTATTTTAGCCTTCTTAGATCGGACATCTCTTTCCACAATATCCACGTGTCGTGTGGCTTTTACCCATGCATCACTCATTCTTACTGCTCAGCTTTTTTTTCTTCTTTCAAATTTCCAGATTCCATCTTTATCATCTTATACTCGCCAAAGAATGCTTCGCTCAAGCATCACATATCGAGTAACACAAGCTTGAATTGTTCAGATCCTTTTGTTCCACGATCACCGTCGTTCTTCAAATTTACGCTTCTTCTAACTCATGAATACGATTTTGAAATTCTATATTTTGATCATATAATACCTCTAATAAACTCTCCTCGTACCTCTTCTTCTTCCTTCTTCCTCACTCTTGTTACTCTCATGACTATCTCGGTGCAACTATCAATTCTTCACTCACCACATGGATATCTCTAATTCCTTCTTCGTCTCGACATCACATTATCATGGTTAGTGATTAGAGGTATCCCCCCACTGGTCTCATTCACTCCATTGTTAACATTCTCAAAGCAGCCCATTCTCAAATATCGCCATAAAACAAGGGTTAATTAAACAAATTAATATATCACATAATATCCCGATATTATGACCGACCAACAAATAAGCTTAGGTAGGACACACTAGCGAAGGATTTACTCATCTCTCCCTCCTAGTTATATTCCCCGATCTCAACCAGAGATCATATCCTAAGCTCGATACCAAATGTGACAACCCCAAAATAGGTCCATTCCATCCAACCCATTCGAGTCGCCAAATACATGGTACGTAAAATAACTACAACTTTATTACAACAATTGTCGTGCAAAATACAACAACACATATATCGTGAGTTTGGATACAAATATATATACCAACCATGACTCTCATCCCAACCTCGATAACACGTCACAATGACACCTTACATAAATGTATAGTCAAAACTGCTTTTAGAAATTAGAATCTTTGGGAAGTGCTCAAGGAAACCCTTCGTATATGGGAGGCCATGCTTCTAGGTTATGATAGATATCATATGGCCACGTAATTATCCTTGGTCAATCTAATAGACCCCAAAGAAAAACGAGAAGATTACTATCATATTCTTCCCAATGGTGAGTCTTTCTCGACTTATCATTATCTCCACGCCTCAAATTGAGAATTATACTTCAAACAAACACCAAGATTATATAGGTAGTGCTCAGAATATACTCAAAGAAGTGGATGAGCACAACCCTTTCTTATGATGACACGAGGTTATATGTCATTAGACATCTTGTATGATAGTGGCAAAACACCCTTCCAACGTTGGGTTCGCCTCTCCCTATATGATTCACCAAATATAACTACTAAAAGATGTATACAACACACTTGTCTATACTATTTAGGAGAACTCCACGCCTAGAGACCACCGCTCTATTCCCTTGTTACCCCCGCCAACCCCAATTTACACACTTTTATTACCCGAAAGGAATTGTGAAGCAAAAGGGTGAGCACAACTAGCTCAAGAAAGAATATCATGACTAAAGATAATTAAATTATCAATAGCCTTCATCAATAACAAATCGTAGATTTAGAATATATGGTAGATGATAAAATTTCAACCATAGTTGCAAATTTGAACGAAGCAATCCATTAGAAGAGTCAAATAGATAATAAAGTCTATTATCTTCTCCATGTTAAAAGTCCACCAACAATGTTTTATCCTCGTAACATCAATCAACAGCCTTTCCACAATTATATGAATATCTCATAATCATAATTGTGATTCTAAATTCTCTTCGCACTCTGTGATTTAATATAATTTTCATCACATGTCTTTACCGAAACATCAAAGATCATGGTTATACCAAATCACAGCTTCTGCTCATAATCATATTAATAAATTCATCTTTGCACTACGGGCCAAAGATATTCATCCACGCTCATCTTCGCACCATCGCCAAAGATATTCAACAACAAGTCATCTTTGCACTACGGCCAAAGATATTCATTAACAGATTCATCTTTGCACCATCGCCAAAGATATTCATCAACAATTCATCTTTGCACCACAGCCACAGCCAAAGATATTCCTCAAGCCAAATTATATTTCAACAGTTCACTACAAGCCAAATATATTAATATCTCAAAGAAATATATAATCATTTCGTAATTTATATAAACAATAATTATAACCATGTTGATCAATTCACCTTTGCACTTAAGCTAAAGATATTCAATTATAAATTCAATGGTCATGATCATACCAACCACAATTCAACTTTTTCACTATCGCCAAAGAGAACCCTTATTCATGATCATACCAATAATCTACTCATCTTTACACTCCAAAGTGAAAGAGAATTTCAACATCGTGGTTATAAAAATATTATATATGATAATAAAATCAATATAATCAATATATAGTTTTAATCTCCAAGAGTAATATTCATAAATCAACTATAATTTGTTAGAAAAAGAAACCAATTTTGTAGTGAATAGTACCCGTGAATAAGTAACTTCGTGAATAAGTAACTCATGAATAGTAATTCATGAATAGTAACTCATGAATATTAACCCCGACACAAAAAGGTAGAAATTCCACAATAAAATCCATACCAATATTTCAAAGATAATGATATTGAAAGAATAACATTTCTTAAACTTATAAACAATTTATTTTAATTGTTTACACTTTACTAAATAATGCATTTAATCATCATAAAATGCCAAACTTATAAGATTTCATCACCAATAACCAAAACCCTCATCAAAAATCAGATATACCATATATATGATTCTCAAGCCATAAAATCATATTTTCCAATTTTCTTCCTTCACATAACATATTTAACTCATTTATTCATAACTAGTCCATTTTCATGAAAATACCAAATCAGTTCTAAAAATATTTTTTTCGGGATTTAGCGTAATATAGTCCCATATCGAATATATATTTTTCTTAGAATTTTTAAAATTTATTTACTATTTTTCATATGGCCAAAACCAATTTAATATTTAGACATTTATCATAAATTGTACTTTTATCCAAAATTCAAATTCACATAGTACATCGATATTATATAGATGTACTCCCAATAAAAATTTTATCAATTTTGGAGTTAACCATAAGGAGTTATAAGTTGTTACTTTTAAAATAGTCTTTTCTCATAAAATTCATAACTCTTAATCTATACATCCAAAAATCACCATTTTTGGACACAATCAATAAAACTCATCAACATATCATTTCAAATTTTTCCAGAATTTTTTCAAGGTCAAGAAGTACGAACTGAAAAAACATAATAACCCTTAAAATCCCTTACCTCAAAAGAGCAGATTTCGACTCGAATATCTGATGAAAAACCAAGGAAACTTCTACTAAATAGCAACTCTCAAAGTATCTAAATACTCTCAAAAATATGCTTGATAATATAGAGAGAAAGAAAACTTGTTTTCGTGTGATTTTCAATTCTAACTTAGCCCTCTATTTATAGGAAAATTTTAGCAGACTTGACAAGAAACCCGATGGCTTTACTCTCGCTACTATTTCCACCCACCACATTTGAAATAAAATTCAGCACATTTCTTCACCAACCACAAGTGGGGCCCACTCAATTCTAGAATTTTCCCACAAAATGCTAAATTCGGATATTTCAATAATTTTCAACCATTCACCTCTTAAAATTCATAACAAATCATACGCTCATTTTTAACGGCTCAAAATTTGTGGACATATACTCAACTTATATATGTATAACATATCCAAAAATTACAACGATCCAACTGGGCGGATTAAAATTATATATGTCACTTAATATATCTCAAAAAACACTAGTTTAATTTTTAATACCTTCATTCCTACAAAAAAATATCGATAAAATACCTCAACATTAATTCCTTCATTTATAACCACATAAATAAATCCATCATTTATATCCACATCAAATAAATATTTCCTTATCATATAAATCAATAATTAATTATTCACAAATAATATTACGTAATCACAATTATGACAACCAAAGCCGTTCCAAGAAAGAGGGGCTTTCCAATAAGAATTTCTCTCATCGGGCGCCGCAATTAGGTGACCAAACCTCTCTCGATGTAACTTTCTAGACATTGCCAATAATGCTATCTAATAATATTATTCAAATAATATGAATTATTGATCCGATAATGAGAAATATTGTGCAAAGTTGATAATTATTAAAACAACAATAATATAAAATATCAACGCAACAATTATTGAATCAATAAAATAAAATATTGAATAAAGAATTATCGTAACAATTATTGAGTAGTGCCTTCTTATGTAAGGATCAATAATTCAAAAATACGTGTAAAACCGTGTGTTATCGTGCAAACACGCCAGACATCGTATTTTAACCACCGGGTATTCCAACAGTGTTAACGGTAACGATTACGCCGTTATTTATAAAAACTTAATTTTGTCATTTTTTTCATCCGATAGTTATTCATTATGGGGCCCTACAATGGTCGCTACCGTCGCATTTAATATTCCCTACGTAAAGAATATTCCACCACCAAAAGAATATTCCCCGACAACAATGAATAATTTATAACAACTTGTGTATTTTGAAAAAAAAATTCATATATCACCCTTAACTTTAACTTTTATCAATTTAACCATTTATTGAATAGTAATTATAAGAAAAATTGAATACTTTTATTTCATATCCCCTCCTTATGAAATTTGGTCCCCGAAATTTACGTACCTGGTATTTCAAAAAGTTGAGAATACCTTGCTTCCATTTCAGATTCTATCTCCCCGGTCATCATGATTTCTCCATTGCTCATCTCCCGTGATAACTTCATTTGGGTTCCTCATTTGTTGGGAAGTCATGACAACCGCCATCCCTCGAACTACCCGGCTTTGACTTGTCTGGGGCAGCATTTGGCGTCATCACTACCGTTGGAATATATTTTTCTATAGGACATATTCCTCCCTCAACTGCCTCGTCGTACTCCTGTTTCATGATCTAAATCATTAATCTTTGATCCATATCGAATTCAGGTTGACCGCTATGTACAGGGTAATTCAAAACTCGATGTTGGGTTCTCCCAATTACTTTCCAAAAAGAGAAATTCATGTCATCTATTTTAGCCTTCTTAGATCGGACATCTCTTTCCACAATATCCACGTGTCGTGTGGCTTTTACCCATGCATCATTCATTCTTACTGCTCAGCTTTTTTCTTTTTTCAATTTCAGATTCCATCTTTATCATCTTATACTCGCCAAAGAATGCTTCGCTCAAGCATCACATATCGGTAACACAAGCTTGAATTGTTCAGATCCTTTTGTTCCACGACCATCATCGTCGTTCTTTCAGCCTACTCTTCTAACTCATGAATACGATTTTGAAATTCTACATTTTGATCATATAATACCTCTAATAAACTATCCTCAGGTACCTCTTCTTCCTCTTCTTCCTCACTCTCATTTGTTACCTCTCATGACTATCTAAGGTGTAACTATCAAATCTTCACTCACCACATGGATATCTCTAATTCCTTCTTCATTCGACATCACATTATCATGGTTAGTGATTAGAGGTATCCCCACGGTCTCATTCACTCCATTGTTAACATTCTCGCAGACCATTCTCAAACATCGCCATAAAACAAGGGTTAATTAAACAAATTAATATATCACATAATATCCCGATATTATGACCGACCAATAAATAAGCTTAGGTAGACACACACACTAGCAAGGATTTACTCATCTCTCCCTCCTAGTTATATTTCCCGATCTCCGCCAGAGATCATATCCCTAAGCTCGATACCAAATGTCACAACCCCAAAATAGGTCCATTCCATCCAACCCCATTCGGGTCACCAAATACATGGTAATGTAAAATAACTACAACTTTATTACAACAATTGTAAAATAACTAAAATACAACAAACAAAATACACATATATAATCGTGAGTTTGGATACAAATATATATACCAACCGTGACTCTCATCCCAACCTTGGATAACACGTCACAATGACACCTTACATAAATGTATAGTCAAAAACTGTTTTAGAAATTAGAATCTTTGGGAAGTGCTCAAGGAAACCTTCGTACATGGGAAGTCATGCTTCTAGGTTATGATAGATATCATATGGCCAAAGAATTATCCTTGGTTCAATCTAATAGAGACCCCAAAGAAAAACGAGAAGATTACTATCATATTCTTCCCAATGGTGAGTCTTCTTCGACTTATCATTATCTCCAATCGCCTCAAATTGAAAATTATACTTCAAACAAACACCAAGATTATATAGGTAGTGTTCGTAAATATACTCAGCAAGTGGATGAGCACAACCCTTTCTTATGATGACACGGGGTTGTATGTCATTAGACATCTTGTATGATAGTGGCAAAACACCCTTCCAATGTTGGGTTCGCCTCTCCCTATATGATTCACCAAATATAACTACTAAAAGATGTATACAACACACTTGTCTATACTTTTTAGGAGAACTCCACGACTAGAGACCACTGATTCTATTCCCTTGTTACCCCGGGCTCGACCCGGCCTACACTTTTATTACTTGAAAGGAATTGTGAAGCAAAAGGGTGGGCACAACTAGCTCAGTAAAGAATATCATGACTAAAGATAATTCAATTATCAATAGCCTTCATCAATAACAAATCAAAAATTTATAACATATGGTAGTTGATAAAAATTTCAACCATAGTTGCAGCGGAACGAGCAATCCATTAGAAGAGTTAAATAGACAATACAGTCTATTATCTTCTCCATGTTAAAAGTCCACCAATAATGTTTTTTCCCTGTAACATCAATCAACAGTTCCTTTCCACAATTATATGAATATCTCATAATCATAATTGTGATTCTAAATTCCTCTTCGTCCCCAGGACGAATATAATTTTCATCACATGTCTTTACCTGAAACATCAAAGATCATGGTTATACCAAATCACAGTTTCTATTCATAATCATACTAATAAATTCATCTTTACACTATGGGCCAAAGATATTCATCCACAGTACATCTTCGCACCACTGGCCAAAGATATTCAACAACATGTTATCTTTGCACTATGGGCCAAAGATATTCATTAACAGTTCATCTTTGCACTACTGGCCAAAGATATTCATCAACAGTTCATCTTTGCACTACAGGCCAAAGAAATTCCTCAACAGT
Organism: Panax quinquefolius; assembly: GCA_020205615.1. Lineage (NCBI taxonomy): Eukaryota > Viridiplantae > Streptophyta > Magnoliopsida > Apiales > Araliaceae > Panax > Panax quinquefolius. The sequence continues at coordinate 84,421,871 of CM035162.1, forward strand.
TCATATTTGCACTACAAGCCAAATATATTAATATCTCAAAGAAATATATAATCATTTCAGAATTTATATATACAATAATTATAACCATGTTGATCAATTCACCTTTGCACTTAAGCTAAAGATATTCAATTATAAATTCAATGGTCATGATCATACCAGTCATAATTCAACTTTTCACTACTGGCCAAAGAGAACCTTAGTCATGATCATACCAATAATCTACTCATCTTTACACTCCAGTGAAAGGGAATTTCAACATCAGGGTTATAAAAATATTATATATGATAATAAAATCAATATAATCAATATATAGTTTTAATCTCCAGAGTAATATTCATAAATCAACTATAATTTGGTTAGAAAAAGAAACCAATTTTGTAGTGAATAGTACCCGTGAATAGTAACTTCGTGAATAGTAACTCATGAATAGTAACTCGATACAAAAAAGGTAGAAATTTCACAATAAAATCTATACCAATATTTCGGTATAATGATATTGAAAGAATAACATTTCTTAAACTTATAAACAATTTATTTTAATTGTTTACACTTTACTAAATAATGCATTTAATCATCATAAAATGCCAAACTTATAAGATTTCATCACCAATAACCAAAACCCTCATCAAAAATCTGCATATACCACATATATGATTCTCAAACCATAAAATCATATTTTCTAATTTTCTTCCTTCACATAACATATTTAACTCATTTATTCATAACTAGTCCATTTTCATGAAAAATACCAAATCAGTTCCAAAAATATTTCTTTTCTGGGATTTAGCAGAATATAGTCCCATATTAAACATATATTTTCCTTAGAATTTTTAAATTTCATTTACTATTTTTCATATGGCCAAAACCGCCGAATATTTAGACATTTATGAGACATACTTGGCGGTAAGGAGAGCCTATAAGCCACAGTTCCTACTCAACCGAGGATTTCAAATGGCCCAATGAATCGAGGATTGAGCTTTCCTCTCTTTCCAAATCTTGTAACTCATTTCCATGGACCAACACGTAACAATACATGATCACCTATATTGAATTCCACGTCCTTTCGATGAAGATCAACACAACTCTTTTGTCGATCTTGTGAGGATTTTATACGTTGTCTGTAAGACCCCAACTTTTATAAATAAAGATGAATTTTCTATAAATATCATTTTTGAATATTATGGAGTAAATTTGATATAATGTTATAGTTGTGGGTAATATTTATAAATTTTGCAAAGTACGCAAGTTGTTATATAATATTCGATTGGTCGGGGAATATTCGTTTTAACAGAGAATATTCGTACAACGGCACAATCATTGGTGGACCCCATAACGGAATTATTGTCGGATTGAGAAAACGATAAAAATACTTTATGAAAATAACGGCGGAAGTTTTACTGTTAGCTGTTGAAACACCCGGTGTTAAAAGTACAAGATGTCTGGCGTGGTTGCATAGTAGCACACAAGTATTGATTATTGATGCTTACGTGAGAAGTCACTTTCGGTTTTATTCAATTATTATTGCTACGATAATTGCCGCATAGTATCTCACGTTATTTGATTCAATTATTGTCAATATTTTATATATTATTAAATCAATAATTGAGACGACAAAGTTATTAATATTATTATTTGCAATATTAACGATGTCTAGAAGTTACATCGAGGAGAGGTTTGGTCACCTAATTAAGGCATGATAGGAGAAATCCTTATTGGAAAGCCCCTCTTTCCTGGAAACGACCTGGTCGATTAATATTGTGAATTATAATAAAGGTGATAAATGTTGTTAAAATTATTAAGGTGATTTTTATGAAGTTTTGCTTATTTTATGGACCCCCCATTTATCCATTTTTCAAAATAATCGGTAGAAATTTATTCTTTATAATAAGGGTGCAGTACAAGAAATCACACAAAAAATGATGTTAAAATTTGTCACATAAAATTTATTTTTCGTCACTAAAACATTTGGTGACGATTGTTAATCGTCACAGAGACCATCACCGTATGAGCGTGGTATTAGGTATATTTGACACTATTTGATGTCGCCACTAAATGTTTAAACTTATGGTGACGATCTACATCATTGCCACTATAATTAATTACTTTTAGTGACGTTAATAGCGTCACTATTTGAATGAAACTTTCGTCACTCTATATTATGTTTCGTCATCAAAACTCGGTGCATTAAATGACGAAAATCTTTTTTCGTCATTAAATGATATTGTTTTAGTGACGAAAATATATTACTCTATTTAAATCATCTAATTTTAATGACGACAATATTGTCATATTTATGATTATTCTTTCGTCATGTTATTGTGTTTATCGTCACCAAAAATAAGAACATAAATGACGACAGAACAATTCGTCACCTAATAATATATTTAACATGACAATTATGTCATTGTTATTTCATATTTTAAATAATATTACAAAATAATTTGTCACCAAAAAGTTACTTTTTGGGACACATTTTTCAATGTCACTAACTGAATACTTACGGTGACAATACATCTCGTCACAGAAAGTTATTAATAGTGACAAAATTAGTTGTTGTGACTAACGTAATATATAATAGTGACAATAATATAAATTCTAAAAAGTAAATATTATTCGTCATTAAATTTTAATTTTCATTGACCAAATATTATTTATCAATAAATGATTACAAATTGTGATGATATGGTGATCATATTAAGTTGTTTGACATTCTAAATGTATTATTATATTAACAATTTTCAATAAAAAAAATATAATACATTTAGCCTAACACATCACATCCACGCACAACACATCCATTAGCCCAATGAAGATATCACCGATTAAGGCACCATCGTGAAAGAAAGCCCCAAGCCTCAATTCAACCGTCTTTTCCGATTACGATGCATGCGATAAGATTTTCCTTGATGACTTATAGTGGCAATTGAGCATTTTCCACTCCTTCCCGAAACTTCATTTCTACTCATCTCCATTGCAAGTCTCCGTATTCTTTGGATACAACTCTTTCAAGCGCCGATCGTGAACAAACATTGATGTTGTTGTCTCGTGCTTTGTGATATGTCCGGAGGGGAAACTCGTGTCATACCAAAATCAATATACCAAAGCCAAGACCAAGCGGTGAAAGCTACTTCCCCAAACTTCCTCCCGCAAACATATAAAATTAAGGCCTTTATCCGTAAGATAATATGACTTGCGGTTTACCTGATGTGGAGAGTTGATGTTTAGAGTTTGATGGCTCCAAAATTACACATACATGTATTGAATCCTCTTATGTTAGAGAAAAAGAAGTTAATAGTATACCTTTTATCGCTACCTCTCCTGGGTTCCGGATATTGCAAAATGGTTTTGAATCACGCAAAACGATCCACAGCCTGACAAAATTATATCACAACGCAAAAATATTCTCATTCATTAAACTTCTATTTAAAAATAACAATAAAAGTATAAGTGTATAACACATCATCAACAAGTTGCAAAATTCTTGTAAAGGATAAAGGCACCCCTTTATATTTGTAGTGTTCATCGAGTTTATGGTTTTTTGGTTAATCTAACATTGCGCTTATCAGGACAGATGAATAAAGGTATAGAGAAAGTTGAGTAACGATAATACCTTGGCGAGATTTCCAAGAGATGCCAGGGGTAGGAAATATGATGGATATAGCGGTGTAGTGAGATCAAATATGCTACACAAAGGGTACCAACTTTTACGACTTGATCAATATTTGTTCAAATGACATAATAAATTCCAAACAAAAAGTATGTACCTGCCTGCGCTACCTATGAAGTCTCAGATACATGCACCAATTGTTTTGGATCATCATCAAAAGATTGCCAAACCGTCCACACCGGAAAAATCGCAAAGGTTACTTTCAACATTCAACAACACCTTCTCCCTTTTCTTTAGCTTAATAAACAATTGCAGACCAATGAATAGGTGTCCAACTGCACCAATCCCATCTTTTGACACCCATCTGTAGAAGTCAATAACCAGTTTTTCTATACAGCAAAGGAATGCCTCTTAAATTTACAAATATATTCATTTCAAAGAAATATGACAATAAATTTATTTTCTTTTGTAACTTAAAGATACACCAAATTCATTGGCATAATCATATAAGTACATATATTACAACTGCAGTAAGGTATCAAAATGAAGTGCAGTTGCTCCAAAGAATGATGACAAATCACCTAATGGCAAAGAAATAAGTAGTAAGTAAGGCAATTCCGAAAAAGAGCCCACACCAACCGCCTCGCACCATCGGTGCACTTATTACAAAAATTACGAAATACGTGGAAATTTAAGACACTAAAAATGGAAAGCCATGAAAAGATAAAAAGTCTAGTCAGATATCATGCACTAAGCTTATGTCAATTGTAACTTCAATTAATTATAAACATATTACTCTAATTTTTTCTTAAAACCACAAAATTAATAAATAACACCTTTTCTCTTAATAAATATATTAATTAAGGACTGCAACACAAGGGCCTTTTCCCGAGGTTCATCCATATCAATCTTACTTTGCCCAAGGTTAACTTCGGAGTTCTGATTTGATCTGGTGCAGACATTAGTGCATCTCATCCCACACATAAACATAAATAAGGTTGAGAGAATTGAGATTTCAGGGACTCAACATTATGAACAAGAGTATTAATTTTGCTGAACAATTTTGGTGAATATTATACTATCTGGAAAACTTAAAGTATAGTTTACCGCATTATTGACAAAGATATTTTTCAAGATCAAAGGGAAAAAAGAAGAGGATTAGAAATGAATCTTCTTTAGATGACCTTGACAGATTTTCACTAATTTTGTCACTATAATTGGATCCCGTGCAGGTGCTAGTGTGGTTGGAGCATATGTCTTTAAAAAGTGATGATTAACATTAACAAATTTCTAAAAAGCTAAAACAAAGAAGTAATGGTCCATATTGGGCTCAATTATTCCTTGAGACACCTACTAAATACCTTGTCATCCTACCATAATTGTTTCATAGGGAAATGGATGAATAAATAAAGCAACCATTTTCAGGAAGTTTGGTGATTGAATTTCAACATCAGAAATCATGCCCCATATAACTCTTGCGAGATGGTCAAACATTTTTTGTATACAGAAAACAGTATCCCATCCAACATACAGCAGCCACACATCAAACCATAACAAAATGTGTCAATGCATGGAAAGTATTTATGTCAGCCAACAACAACAAAAATATTTAATGCTCATCTACCTATAAGGTATGTGTTGGTGGGTTGAAGTATCTCTATATTTCTTTGCAAGACCGAAGTCTATGATGTAAACCTGCATTAAAAGTAAAAGGAAACATGAGCCGTCACCACATTCTTGCTAGAAAAAAATTCTACTACTTAAACACATTTAGTAATAACCAAAAACCTGATTAGCACGCCGTCCTAAACCCATAAGAAAATTGTTAGGCTTAATATCTCGGTGTAGAAATGATTTAGAATGAAAAAATTCTACACGATTGATCTGCAACAAAAATCAAGATAGCATTAACAACAAAACTTAAAAGGTAAACAAATGCAACAATAATGTAGATTTAATATATATTAAAAGAGGATGTTTTGTCTTGACATTTTCCTGTGTTTACAAGATAAAATATCAGTATCATAACTTCTATAGCAACTGAGGAGGATTGATTGCTTCTATAGGAAAGGATTGATTGGTAAGCTCTAAACACAATGCAAAACCAGGCTAAAGAATTATATAGATAACATAATTAAAATGAAACTTAGATCATAAATAAAATGTAGGCATGTCAATGGATCACTTGATGCTACAATAATACTTATACTGATAAACTGTACCACGATTATTTTGCAGTCCAGAATGGTTCAAATAACTTGCACATCTTCTAATTCGAGATCAAATCACTTACCTAATTTAGTGAAGTAAAGTTTAGAAACAGCTAAGAACATTACCTAGTGAGCTCTGAAGCATATGCGTATGTTTCGAGTTCCTGGTTTGATCAAAAAAAAAAGAAACAATAAGGCAATAGTATTTAAAAGGCAGTGTGGCCTTTTAAATTACACACCGATATGCATGTACTCTGTACCAAGGTACTATGTTTAGTATGAGAAGATGTGACTAGAAATAAAAACAGATATCAAAATGTAAGTTGAAATTGAACAAAACCATGCATGTCCTGTACGTGATGCAATCTGTTGATCCCTCTTGGAGCAGGAATAAATTGCATAATTTGCAACCATGCCAGCTAAATTAACTTGGGCAATTGTCACTGAAGCAGGACGAAGTGACTCCCCTAAGACCGAAGCAATTGCAGGTGAGCTGATAGCTTCATTAGGGCTGCGAGAGATATGACCTACCCTTTTCTGTCAAGTAAAACATAAAAGCAGGTAATGCAAGATAAAAATATATATAAGCTAAGGCTCAAACAGTAATAATTTACGTATTAAAGAATATCCTCTTAAGATTTTCTTTCTTTCTTTCTTTCTTTTGATATTCATAGTGATGTGATGCAGTGTTATGAACACATTTTACCAGTACAACCTCCTCTTAAATGTACTTCACATCAAAAGAAAGGGTGTCACGCATTTAGATTTTACAGAAATATGACGAAGACATCCATTATTAATTGACTTTCACAAGTCCGGATATAGATACTCCACTTATAAGTGAAATTTGAATATACTACTGCAAATTCAGTATGGGTAAACTTGTATAGCTAAAGTTCCTTAACAAAGTTAAATTATTGAAATTCTATGTTATTAAACATTAAGAGGCACTTGAATCATTGAATTATACAGAGAGACTGATAGAGTATTTTAGGAAGATAATTATGTGATTTTCATACAAGTATTCAACATATTACACATATAGTTTTCAAACATCCGATAAATCCAAAAAGGTAATCTGGTACTGAGCGGTAACTGAAAGTACCATGCCAATAAGAAAAATAGTCTTTTCAATGGTACGGTATTTACAACTATGGTGTGAGAGAAAAAGATGATATTTTTTGCAAACCTGGGAATCAGTCATTCCAAAACACTTTGCAGTTAGGACAGCCAGTTGCTGCTCCCGTAATCTATGATGACAATTCATTTGGAATTGATGAATAGACTTACGGAATAAAATCTGCGTTGGATCTTGCAGGCAAGCCATATTTATTTTCAACATTCCAAGCCTGTAGCTGTGTGCGCCCAGAGTTTGAAACTATTGATTCCTGCTGGTTCTGCAGCTGTGGCTGCAATCCTTGAGAATGCCCAGTAATCATGGGTCCAGAATTGATACCCATGAATTGGCCTGGCACTATCTACTGGTTCTGCAGTTGTGTCTGTAATACTTGCAAATGCCCAACAATCATGGGTCCAGAATTGATACCCATGAATTTCCCTGGCACTAACTGCTAGTACTGATAACCTAAGTTGGTCTGCCTTTTAAATACTATTGGAAGAGTTTGCTCTTGATCAGAACAAATTTCGTCACCATCATTTGAAAAATTACTCTCATCCATTAAATCACTATTTTGTTTAATGTGTTCTGAAACAATATCCCAATAACTAAAATTTAAAATAATTATATATAAAATCTAAAACTGTTCATAATTTGGACCAAATAATACAAATCATTTATTCAAATGAGCCACATACAAGTAACTAAACTATTTATCAACTATTGGAGAACAAAAACAAGGAAAAAGAAAATTATTAAAGTAATTCTACTCAATTCCACCATATCCTACGAAATTAAAATGAACATGTGTCACATTTTGGAGTTTCTAGGGTTTGATCTGAAACAGAAACCAGCAAAAGCTTCCAATCAGCATTTCATGTTTCATATCAAGAAATTATTCACAATTGGAAGAGAATAAAACAATTAAAATGAAATCCGCCTTCAAATTCCAACGAATCCTCTTCATAAAGATCCTCATAGTCACTTCAATCAAAAACAAAATAAAAACTTCAATATACAAACGATTTATTTCAAGCAATCTAGGGTTCTGTTTCAGTAAAATAAAGAAAAAAACTATTCCTTTTAATGCCAAAATCTTCACTAGGAGGAAGGAAAATTGAGTCCCAATCGACGCTGGAGAGGTCAATTCCGAGGCTACCAGCTGTGGCTCGGATGTCCTCCATAGAAATTGTATCCACCATGATTGCAGAAAGGAGAGATTAAGAGACCAGATTTTGCTGGTCTTAATAGAGAAAAAAAGGGGGGTTTGATGCTGCTAGCTTCACAGAGCTCTTGGCTCTCTAGAGGGAGTGTGTGCTAAAATCTAGACAAATTTTTACTTCCGCATTTTTAGTTTCAAATTTTCAGTTCCGCATTTTTTCACCGTGTTTTTTTACACAGATAACGTTTTTTTTTTAAAAAAACGTTATTTATTTAAAATCAAAAATTATCCTTATAAATACATAACGTTTTTTGATATGTATCTACAATATTTTGTTAAAAACCGTTGTAAAAAAAACACCACAATATTTTTTTTATAAAAACATCATCTTTTAAGTGTGTATTTTTATGGTTTTGTACTAGTATATTGAACATTTGGACTATTACATTATCTTTTGTCAACACTATAAATGCATACATAACTTATAGACCAGCTTATGAATTTAAGTCACATGATACGCGAAATCACTGCTCTCATTTTTTTTCAAGAAAACTGAACCATTCTATGATGTCGATTCACTACACTTACTAATCAAATCTATGAAGTTGTTTCGTCAAAAATTTAAACCAAATAGTGATTTAGATTATCAAAATTGTACACAATCATCAACAACAATAGCAACCATCAACAACAATGAAATGAAATCATTTCAAAATCGTACTTGTTCAATTAGAACAACTACTAATCAATTCAAATCAAAATCTAGAAACATACCTAAAATGTCAAATAATTTCTGGCTTCAAATTGGGATTATTGAAAATTGATAATGGAGGTTATTGACTAAATGGAGGCTACCAATGATAAAAGGAAGACTGGTGACGTCGCTTGGATACAAGTTTGTTTGGAAATTTTTTTTGCCTCCATATAAAAAAGTGACGTCATTGCATATTTTGTCACTAAATATAAAGATTTATGATGAACCAGTTTTGTCACTTATCCACTCATTTAATTAGTGACGCACTATTATCTTGTCATTTAAAATTAGTATTTGTGACAATAAAAATTATCATAATTTATTAATTTTTCGTCTACAAAATTTGCCTCCAAAAATTCTTAAACTTTTTTGCCTCCAAATAAAATTATGAAGATATTACGTACTTTGTCACTAAATATAAGAATTTATGACGAACCATTTTTGTCACTTATTCACGCATCTAATTTGTGACACACTATTATCTCGTCATATAAAATTGGTATTTATGACAATACAAATTGTCATAAATTATTATTATTTTTGTCTTTAAAAAATTTCCCTCCAAAAGTTCTTAGAGAAATTTTGCCTCCAAATAAAATTGTGACGATATTACGTACTTTGTCACTAAATATAAGAATTTATGACGACCCATTTTCGTCACTTATCCACTCATCTAATTAGTGACAAACTATTATCTCGTCATATAAAATTGGTATTTATGACAATACAAATTGTCATAAATTATTATTTTTTCGTCTTTAAAAAATTTTCCTCCAAAATTTTGTCTCCAAATAAAATTGTGACGAATTTATATTTGGCGTCACTAAATGTGAACATTAGTGACGAAAGCATATTGTCACTAAATTTTACAAATAATTAATGACAAACTATTATGTTGTCATCGAAAGAAATATTTTGTGACAATAAATACTGTCATCAATTATTACAAAATGTCACTAAAAGGTTTCCCTCCAAAATTTTGGTACGAAATTCTACCTCTAAAATAACTTATGACGATTTTTTGTTTGTCGTCATCAAATGTGTAAATTAGTGACGATATAAATGATTAATAGTAATAAAAGTAAAAGTCGTCACAAAATCTAAAGTTTTAGTGACGATTATGAATTTCGTAATTATTAATTAACAAATTATGACAAAATTTTATGCGTGGCAAATTTTTTGTCATAAAATGTGTGATTTCTTGTAGTGGTGGGGGGCACATGTGGGGGCCACGAATGGAGTAAATGGATGAAATGAAAATGGGGTGGGGTGGGGTGGGGGGGGGGGAGGTAACGTAATTAGAAGGGAATTGATATTATCTGCGTTGACAATATCGCATTCGTACCCACATATGATCTTCTACTCAATGCGTAAGCTACCACGTTCACTTTTTCAGGATGGTATTAAATTGTATGATCGTAATCTTTCAACAACTCAAGCCAACGTAGTTGCCGCATGTTGAGTTCCTTTTGGGTGAAGAAATATTTGAGGCTTTTATGATCCGTATAGATCTCCACTTTCTCTCCATACAGGTAATGCCTCTAGATCTTTAGTGCGAAAATGACAGCTGTAACGCCTGAGAAAATCGGATCTTTAATGAATTACATTTTTATTTGATTATGTGGATTAAATGAATTTAATTGATTAATTATGTGAGTAAGATATTTAAAGGTCGTTCTATGACCTAGAATGTGTGGATGTGGTTAGTATTTTGGCTATGTGCTCGGATTAATTGTTTTGAATTACCAAAACAAAAATAAATGTTTTTCGAGAATTTTCCGTAAAAACAATATTCATCCGATTTCGCTCGGAGATTAGGTTTGAAATTCTGAAAAACGCATAATGATAGAATATGAAGATGTAATGGAATATCCAATAATATTTCAGTTATGGCAAACGAAGTTTTCGTCTGTGGACTTAAAACCTAAGGGTTGTTGAAAGTGATTTCTGTGAAGAAAGTGTAATGCGTATAATGATTAGGATTATCATACGTAGGATATACGAGTATGGTATGAATAATAGTACGACGTATAATACGAATATCGTATGAATTCTAATTAAACAAAAAGAATACGTGAGTTATACGTGTAGAATACGATTAATTCTTATTGGATTTTGAGTTAAGGACTTTGTATAATCCAATTGGACTTGGATTTGTATCAAGCACAATGAATTGTGTAAGAAAGCCTAAGTTAAGGCCCAAGGTTATATTTAATTAAGCCCGATCCAAGAAACTGAACCGCAGATCGAACAGGCGGGTCACGGGATGGGTAAAACCCTTGGGGCAACCCATGGGAAGACCCATGGGCATGTGGGTTAGCCACTTGGTCACCAAGTAAACTAATTACTTGTTTACTTGGTGGCTAAGTTGCTAAGGAGGTGGGGAATATTAAGGAGGTGGCCCATTGACAATTTTGCCCTCCATTTGAGTTACCTATAAATAAGGAGCTTGGTTAGTTCATTTGGTAGTTTTGCAAATATCAGCTATCATATATTGAGAGAGAGAAAGAGCTAGGAACAAGTAATCAAGCTACTTCCAAGCAAACCATATACGTTTAATCAAGAACGCGACGAATGAAAAAGGTAATATTTCGTAAACGTTAGTCTTCGACCTTTTTTCAATTTCTTTCTCGTAGAGATTCGTAGATTGGTGGAACATGTCTATTGAGGAGGAATAAGGATGGCTATTAATGATGAAAACATTGATAAGTCATGATTAAATAGAAATCATAAGGGTTTACGTAAATTAAAACCGTGGAAATCATTGATTGATAACATGGTTGTTGATGGACAAATTGAAAACCATCCTAGTTAGGGAATGTGCATCTTGTTTGGTTAGGATGTAGATGATGAATCAATGGAGTGTTCCATTTGATTTGGCTTATAGAACACGAGTAACGAAGTTATGGCAAATTTTACAAAAATAGACGTTAAACGTCGAAAATGTAGAAATCTCAGATTAGTAGTCAAAAGTTGTCGTGTGACTTGGAAAATTTAGTTTTCAATGCCAACACGTGAGATAGGGTATTCAATAGTTTTGGACTCAACAATCGTCAAATTTCGACTTATAACGAAGAAAACGAGTATTAAACGCTCATAAACGATAAACAAACGCTCAGAAATGAATTAAAAGGTGAATTCCGAATTTATAAATTCGAAAATGTAAAATTCTTGAATGAACACCTATAGTATATAATTTGTGAGTTGTGGGCTTTTGAATGAGCCATTTCGGATTTAAAACGAATAAGTTATGAGGCCGTGAAGTTCATAGGAAAAACCAACTGTCAAAACCAACTGAAGTATAGGGGCGGCGCCGCAGTGCCAACCCAGTGTTAATGGTCGCATCGCTGCCCCAGCCCCGGGCCTTGTCTACTATTAGTTGGCGCCGCATCACCAAAGGTATACTAGGGACTGGCACCGCAACACCGGCAGTGGAAAATGGTTGACCAACTTATGTTTTGTAATTCCAATTGAATGTAAACTAATAGTAGGACATGAATGTACTTAATGAACATGATAAGGCTAACTTTAAACCACTTATAAAGTGATAACATTAAAAGGTTAAGTATGGTTTCACAGTGATTGAATGAAGAACGTAAGAGTGTAAATAAGTAAACCGTGAATAGGTGTTCGACGTTGGTATCTCACCAATGATGATCGAGTGGCGGTTAATAACGTAAGAACGTTAACAAGCCGTAATGAAGTATAGTAAGTCGAACTGACTTTATTAATGAAATAAATTCATGTAAGACATAGAAGAGAAAGAAGTTGGTTAAAAAACAATAAAGTTAGTTTTTTTGGTAGCTAATTCTGATTGTCTTTATGTGAATATATCATGTAGATCCTGTAAAGACTGAGAATTTTTGAATATTATATTCGAAGACGCTTGAAGGCAAGTTTTCTTAACGCTTGTCTAACCTCCGTGTTAGCCAAGTTTTATGTGATTCATGTTATGAAGTGCATGAATTGTTTTACGAGAGGGTCGATGCCAGTTTTAACTCGGCTAGACTATTCATAAGAGTTAGATTGATTTGTTTACAAGTCTTTCGATATAGAACTATTAACGCTATCCTATGCCAAGTATTTGGTACGGATGTAAAGGTAAGTTTGTCTAAGAACAAACAAATTTATTTTAATCGATTATTCGATGGGCACGCGAGGTTGCCAAAACTTAAACGTAAATACGTTTAACAGATGAGTGTTGATCAACATAGAGTACTATAGGCTGATCACCTAGACGTGCTCATAAGAAATGCTGGATGTACGACCTTAGTGCCGGGAAGTCCTTTTCATGTATGAAAACGAAAAGAGTATGTTCATGGTCTTTTGACCGGTTCAGAATTCCTAAAGCTATTATATATACTTTGGAATCATTGTTATGAAATGAGAAGTGTTAGTCTATGTTTCATAGTGCTTTCTGACTATTTGTTCAATTATGGAAGATAATCATATAATTCTCGATGTGGTATTTATATCATCCTTTGTTAGACTTGTTGAGCTAGTTATGCTCACTTCTTGCTTAAATTATATGATTGCAGCTAAAGCCGAACGAACTGAGAGTTCTAAGAGAGATAAAGGCAAAGCTAAGATGGATAGTTAATTATCCTACAATCGACTAGTGTATTTGTATGTAATATACTTATGATTAATGAAGAATGTATTCAATTTCTGAACATGGGAAAAGATTTATTTCTATTGTAATAAGAATATAGTAAATACAATCATTTTGTTGTTATTTCAATGGAATGACTGTATAAATTGTAGTACCGTGTAGCACCATCTGTCGGGTTGGAAGATACCCGAATTTGGGGGCGTCACAGGTTGGTATCAGAGCATTAGGTTATAAAACTTAAGGGGGGAAGAACCTTAGGCTAATAACCTCGTTAGGAAAGGAAAAGTCCAAAGGAAATAAACTCGAGATTTATTGAAGTCAAATGATTTAATAAGGTATTGAGGAAACTCAGTATTGAAAGATTTAAAAGATAGAAATTAACCCTAAATAAATTAAATGTGATTTGTGCTTATATTATTGTGTATTATGTACTAATCAACTTGTTATGTGTTATTGTAGATGTCGATCGATAGCTTGATGTATAAAGATATACACGTGGTGAGCAAAAAGTCCGTGAACAGAGTAGAGCCAGTACCTATGCCTGTAGCGGAAATACCATTAGTGATTCTAGAAGAATCAGAGTCAGATGAGTATTTTTCGGAGGAGGAATATTCCGAGGAGACTATGGGTTTGGCATCATATCTTAATATGATGATAGATGTGGAGGATGATATGGAGGTAACATCGGTTAATATGGTGATGCCTGCATTAGAGCCAACACCTATAGATACAATGAGGGCAATGTATCTCTCGGTGCTTGACCGCAATGTGCAACTGCATAATATTGTGCAGAACCAAAAGGAGGAGATCAGTGATCTCTGTGGAGCCAAGGAGTCTGCTGAATCAGACTTTGAGTTAGAGCACGATGAAAAGGTGCTCATGATAGATAAGGCTAGGGATTATAAGAACGAGGTCGTAGAACCGTATGAAGAGGCTGGTTGAGAAAGACCCGAGGAAAATAGCCACGGATGTCATATATTAATGATATGAGTCGCGATGAGGATTCAAATTTGAAAATAGCTTGTTATTTTATTGAGTCGGGACCGACTTGACATACTATAAGTCGGGATATTGTGTCGATTCTAGCAAATGAGAAACATGAGAATGCTATTAGGCAGTATTAGAAGTTGGAATGATAAATACTTTTGTATAGTGACGTAAAATCCTCTTTTGTTTAATTAAAGGGTAGTCTTTTTGTAAATCCCAATTTTTGTGAAAGTCAATCGTGGGATATAAATGTAATAGCTTTTGGCTATGGAAAGCAAATTGTAAATAGTTTCGACTATAAAGAAGCATATTAATATAATGAAGTTTTTATTGAATGTGCTTTGTTGTGTATGAGTTATTGTTCAGTTGTTCAGCAAATAATAACTTAGTAAGCAAATAAGTAATTATGAAACTTTATTTATTTAATCAGAAATGCCGCCAAGAAGAAGACAACGTAATCAGGAGGCGGAATCCCATAATGATAACCAGGGGGTCCGAATAACCCTATGCAAGAGTTCGTTAATTTATTAACTGCTGCATTTAATCAAATCGGGGGTAGAGCACCCGCGGGACCTAGGGTAGCCAGGACGACTTCCTTTAAGGAATTTAAAAGCGTAGGTCCGCCTGAGTTCAAAGAGACGACGGACCCAATAGAGGCCCAGACATGGGTAAAAGAAATAGAAAAGGCGTTTGTTATTACAAACGTAGTGTAGGCGCAAAACACTTCTTTTGCGACTTACATGATGAAGGGGAAGCCAACTACTGGTGGGAGGCTCACCAGGGTAGGGCTAGAACATATGTTGTTGCATGGGAATAGTTCAAGAAGGTATTCTTCGAGAACTACTTTCCTACTAGCATGCATGGTAGGATGGAGATTAAGTTCCTAGAACTTAAACAGGGGGATATGACGGTTCCCCAATATGCGGCCAAATTCAATGAATTGGTAAGGTTTGTTCCACACCAAGTGGACACGAAAGAGAGGAAGGCTCGTAGGTTTGAGCAGGGCCTGAAACTCTGGCTCTATAGTAGGATTTCGATTTTCCAAAGTGCTTCCTATGGGACCATTCTGGAAAAGGCGATTATAGCAGAGGGTGTTAGTGAGGTATTGACCCAATACCACCAAGAAAGAAAGAATAAAAGTAGGGGAGAGGGTGGAACCAAGGCAGAGGGTGCCAGCGGTAGTGGCAGTATGCCGAAGAGGAAGAGTTTTAACTCTGGGAATACTGGGGTGAAACAAGGGGATCCTAAACGTAGAATGGAGGCATGTAAGACATACGAAAAGACTCATCTGGGAGTTTGTCTGAAGGGGAAATTAGTTTGTTACAACTGTGAACAGGAAGGACACATATCACCCAACTGTCCTAATCCTAAGAAAAACCAGGTTTGTTTTGTTTGTGGGTCGATGAAACACATGGCAAGAAATTGCCCGAAGAAGGGATCTGAGGGTAGTAAGGGTTCTGGTAGTGGTAAGTTAGCCATTACTGGACCAACACCATCATTGGGTAGACCCTCAGCCCAAACTTATAATATGACTATCCAAGATGCGGTTGCATTAGGGGATGTAGTAGCAGGTATCATTCCAGTCAATGAAATAAATGCTTATGTGTTATTTGACTCGGGTGCTACTTGTTCTTTTATAGCATGTGGATTTGCTAAACAACTAGGATTAAACCCTGAAAAGGTAGAAATACCTTTAGACGTTAAGGTAGCAAATGATGAGATAATTCCCATTGAGCACATTCATAAGAATTGTTTTGTAGATATTAGAGGTAACAGATTATCGGTAGATCTTTTACAGATAAGGTTGAGAGAATTCGATGTAATTCTCGATATGGATTGGTTAATTAACCATAGAGCGATAATAGATTATCATAGAAAGAGTGTAAACCTAAGGCTTTCTAAGAAACTTGAGGTGGTGTTTTATGGTAATAAATCACCGGGACGCTCTTGTTGTCTAACCATGTCACAAGCTAGGAAGATGTTGAAAAAGGTGTGCAAGGGTTACCTGTGCCAAGTTATGGATACCCAAAGAGTGGGAGCATCATTGGAACAGATATCGGTGGTACAAGAATTCGTGGATGTATTTCCAGAGGAGTTACCTTGTATTCCGCCTGATAGGGAGGTCAAATTTGTGATTGATTTGTTGTCGGGTACGACACTAGTTTCAAAGGCACCATATAGGATGGCGCCAGTAGAGATGAAAGAGTTAATGGTTCAATTACAGGAACTGTTAGATTGGAAGTACATTCAACCGAGTGTGTCTCTATGGGGAGCGCCGGTATTGTTTGTAAAGAAAAAGGATGGGTCGTTACGACTTTGTATCGATTATCGAGAGTTGAACAAGTTAACGATTAAGAATAAATACCGTTGCCCAGGATCGATGATTTATTCGATCAGTTGAAAGGAGCAAATTTTTTTTCTAAGATAGATTTACGTATGGGGTATCATCAATTGAAAGTAAGGAAGGAGGATGTACCTAAGACGGCATTCAGAACTCATTATGGTCATTACGAGTTTCTGGTTATGTCATTTGGATTGACGAATGCGCCAGCCGCATTCATGGATATGATGAACAGAGTGTTCAAACAGTATTTGGACAAGTTCGTGGTAGTGTTCATTGATGATATTCTAGTCTATTCCAAGATGCCCGAAGATTATGCTGAACATTTAAGAATAGTGTTAGGAACACTATGGAGAGAGAAGTTGTATGCGAAATTCACTAAGTGTGAATTTTGGCTTGAACGAGTGTAGTTTTTAAGACATGTTATAGATAAAGATGGTATATCCATAGATCCTGCGAAGGTGGAAGCAGTGAATGAGTGGGAGTAACCGAAAATGCCAACCGAGGTTCGGAGTTTTCTAAGGTTAGCGGGATACTATAGAAGATTCATTCAGGATTTTTCTAAAATAGCTACTCCGTTGACGAATCTGACAAGGAATTCAATAAAGTATGTGTGGACAGAAAAATGTGAAAATAGTTTTTAAGAACTAAAGAGGAGGTTAAGTGAGGCACCTGTATTATCCTTACCAGATGATACAGGGAATTTTGTAGTTTATAGCGATGCTTCGCATAGGGGACTCTGTTGCGTGCTCATGCAGTATGGCAAGGTGATTGCGTATGCGTTATGCTAGTTAAAGGATTATGAGAAGGTTTATCCTACTCATAACCTAGAATTGGCAGTAGTAGTCTTTGCCTTAAAAATATGGAGACATTATTTATACGGGGAGAAGTATGAGTTATACACGGACCATAAAAGTCTGAAATATATCTTCACACAGAAGGAGTTGAATATGAGGCAGAGGAGGTGGTTAGAGTTGATAAAAGATTATGATTGTGATATCTTATATCATCTAGGGAAGGCAAACGTAGTAGCCGACGCGTTAAGTTAGAAGGGTAGGGAAAAGCTATCGATGTTAACGAGTCAGAATTAGTTGATAACTGAGATGGCAAGAATGGAGCTAGAAGTTAAGTTACCAAGTGAAACGGTGGAAATGTTATTTTTAATGGAAACTCAACCAATGATAGTGGAACGGGTTAAGGAAGTACAAATAGGTACTGAAGAATGCGAGCGAATGAAAAAGATAATGAAGGATGACGTGAAGACTAAGTATAACCTTGATAATGAAGGTTTACTTCGTTTTGAAGGAAGAATTTGGGTTCCAAATAATTTCGATTTAAAAGAAGAGATTATGTATGAGGCTCATAGTTCGAGGTACTCGATACATGCTGGTAGCACTAAGATGTATCAAGACCTTCGTCAGAACTTTTGGTGGCCAAACATGAAAAGGGAAATCGCAGAATACGTTAGTAAGTGCTTAACTTGTTAGAAAGTTAAGGCTGAACACCAACGACCAAGTGGGTTATTGCATTCACTAGAGATTCCAGAGTGGAAATGGTAGCATATCACCATGGACTTTGTTGTGGGACTTCCAATAATGAGAAAAGGATACGATTCTATTTAGGTGATAGTGGATCGATTAACCAAATTGGCTCACTTTCTTCCAATAGGAGTTAGGTATAACCTAGAGCAGTTAGCTAAGCTTTATGTCAAGGAAATTATTTCTAGACATGGGGTACCTATTTCGATTGTGTTCGATCGTGATTCACGATTCACGTCAAACTTTTGGAGGAGTTTGCAAGATCAAATGGGAACGCAGTTAAGATTGAGTACGGCGTATCATCCACAGACGGATGGATAAAGTGAACAGAAAATTCAAATGCTAGAAGATATGTTAAGATCTTGTGTTATGGATTTCAAGGGGAGTTGGGACGAACATTTGCCTTTGGTGGAATTCGCTTACAACAATAGTTTTCACGCTAGTATAGGCATGTCGCCTTACGAAGCGTTGTATGGAAGGAAGTGCAGAACACCACTTTACTGGGATGAAGTAGGTGAACGTCGAATGTTGGGACCAGAGATGGTACAACAAACGGCAGACATGATTAAGCTAATACGAACCCGATTGGTAGCGACTCAAGATAGACAAAGAAGTATGCAGATCCTCATCGAGAGAAGAGAGAGTTTGAAGTAGGTTCATTTGTCTTTCTGAAAGTATCACCATGGAAAGGGAATATACATTTTGGAAAGAAAGGAAAGCTAAGTCCAAGGTTTGTAGGACCTTTTGAAATTTTAAGAAGGATAGGAGAAGTAGCCTATGAAATGGCTTTACCTCCCGAGATGGAAAGAATACACAATGTGTTTCACGTGTCAGTGTTGCGTCTTTATAAACCCGAGTACAAGCACGTAATAGAGTATGAATCTATTCAAGTAGAAAAAGACTTAACGTATGAAGAACTTTCGATTCAGATTGTTGATAGGAAGGAACAAGTCTTAAGAAATAAAATAATACCTTCAGTAAATGTAATTTGGAGTAACCACGATGCCGAAGAAGCAACGTGGGAGCTCGAGAGTAAAATGAAGGAAAAGTTTCCTCATTTGTTTATATAATTATAGCGAGATTCTGGGGACAAAATCCTTATAAGGGAGGGAGAATGTAACGCCCGAGAAAATCGGATCTTTAATGAATTAAATTTTTATTTGATTATGTGGATTAAATGAATTTAATTGAATAATTACGTGAGTAAGATATTTGAAGGTCGTTCTATGACCAAGAATGTGGGGATGTGGTTAGTATTCTGGCTATGTGCTAGGATTAATTGTTTTGAATTACCAAAATGAAAATAAATGTTTTTTGAGAATTTTTCGTAAAAAGACTATTCATTCGATTTCGCTCGGAGATTAGGTTTGAAATTTTGAGAAACATGTAATGATAGAATATGAAGATGTAATGGAATATCCAATAATATTTCAGTTATGGCAAACAAAGTTTTCGCCTGCGGACTTAAAACCTAAGGGTTGGTGAAAGTGATTTTTGTGAAGAAAGTTTAATGCGTATAATGATTAGGATTATCATACGTAGGATATACAAGTATGGTATGAATAATAATACGACATATAATACGAATATCGTATGAATACTAAACAAAAAGAATACGTGAGTTATACGCGTAGAATACGATTAGTTCTTATTGGATTTTGAGTTAAGGACTTTGTATAATCCAATTGGACTTAGATTTGTATCAAGCCCAATGAATTGTGTAAGAAAGTCCAAGTTAAGGCCCAAGGTTATATTTAATTAAGCCTGATCCAAGAAACTAAACCGCGGATCGAATCGGCGGGTCACGGGATGGGTAAAACCCTTGGGGCAACCCATGGGAAGACCCATGGGCATTTGGGCCGACCACTTGGCCACCAAGTAAAGTGATTACTTGTTTACTTGGTGGCTAAGTTGCTAAGGAGGTGGGGAATAGTAAGGAGGTGGCCCATTGACAATTTTTCCCTCCATTTGAGTTTCCTATAAATAAGGAGCTTGGCTAGTTCATTTGGTAGTTTTGCAAAGATTAGCTATCATATATTGAGAGAGAGAAAGAGCTAGAAACAAGTAATCAAGCTACTTCCAAGCAAACCATATACGTTTAATCAAGAACGCGAAGAACGAAAAAGGTAATATTTTGTAAACGTTAGTCTTCGACCTTTTTTCTATTTCTTTTTCATAGAGAATCGTAGATTGGTGGAGCATGTCTATTGAGGATGAATAAGGATGGCTATTAATTATGAAAACATTGATAAGTCATGATCAAATAGAAATCAAAAGGGTTTACGTAAATTAAAACCGTGGAAATCATTGAATGATAACATGGTTGTTGATGGACAAATTGAAAACCATCCTAGTTAGGGAATGTACATCTTGCTTGGTTAGGATGTAGATGATGACTCAATGGAGTGTTCCATTTGATTTGGCTTATAGAACACGAGTAACGAAGTTATGGCTAATTTTACGAAAATAGACGTTAAACGTCGAAAACGTAGAAATCTCGGATTAGTAGTTAAAAGTTTCCATGTGACTTGGAAACTTCAATTTTCAATGCCAACACGTGAGATAGGGTATTCAAGAGTTGTAGACTCAAGAATCGTCGAATTCCGACTTATAACGAAGAAAACGAGTATTGAACGCTTATAAACGATAAACGAACACTCGGAAATGAACCAAAAGGTGAATTCTGAGTTAACAGATTCAAAAATGTAAAATTATTAAATGAACACCTAGAGTATGTAATTTGTGAGTTATGGGCTTTTGAATGAGCCAATTCGGATGTAAAACGAATAAGTTATGAGGCCGGGAAGTTCATTGGAAAAACCAACTGTCAAAACCAACGGTGAGTGGAAAGGTGGTGACCATGTAGTGACCCAACCCAATGTTAATGGCCACTCTATGAGGCAAATGACCTCTTTGAGTTTGCACTGGCCTTGACATAACTCGAGTTATTGTTAGTTGGCACCGCAGAGCCAAAGGTATACTAGGGACACTGGCGCCTGTAGTAAACTTGCGCCATGGCCTTAAGTGATGGAAAATGGTTGACCAACTTAGGTTTTGTAATTCCAATTGAATGTAAACTAATAGTAGGACATGAATGTACTTAATGTACATTATAAGGCTAACTTTAAACCACTTATAAACTGATAACATTAAAAGGTTAAGTATGGTTTCACAGTGATTGAATGAAGAACATAAGAGTGTAAATAAGTAAACCGTGAATAGGTGTTCGACGTTGGTATCTCACCAATGATGATCGAGTGGCGGTTAATAACGTAAGAACGTTAACAAGCTGTAATGAAGTATAGTAAGTCAAACTGACTTTATTAATGAAATAAATTGAAGTAAGACATAGAAGAGAAAGAAGTTGGTGAAAACAATAAAGTTAGATTGTTTGGTAGCTAATTACAGTGTGCTATGTGAATATATCATGTAGATCCTGTAAATACTGAGAATTGTTGAATATTATATTCGAAGATGCTTGAAGGCATGTTTTCTTAACGCTTGTCTAACCTCCGTGTTAGCCAAGTTTTCTATGATTCATGTTATGAAGTGCATGAATTGTTTTACGAAAGGGTCGATGTCAGTTTTAACTAGGCTGGACTATTCTTAAAAGTTAGATTGATTTGTTTACAAGTCTTTTAATATAGAACTGTTAACGCTATCCTATGCCAAGTATTTGGTACGGATGTAAAGGTAAGTCAGTCTAAGAACAAACAAATTTATTTTCATCGATTATTCGATGGGCACGCGAGGTTACCAAAACTTAAACGTAAATACGTTTAACGGATGAGTGTTGACCAACATAGAGTACTATAGGTTGATCACCTAGACGTGCTCGTAAGAAATGCCGGATGTACGACCTTAGTACCAGGATGTCCTATTCATGTATGAAAACGAAAAGAGTATGTTCAAGGTCTTTTGACCGGTTCAGAATTCCTAAAGCTATTATATATACTTTGGAATCATTGATATGAAATGAGAAGTGTTAGTCTATGTTTTATAGTGCTTTCTAACTATTTGTTCAGTTATGGAAGATAATCATATAATTCTCGATGTGGTATTTATATCATCCTTTGTTAGACTTGCTGAGCTAGTTTGCTCACTTCTTGCTTGAATTATATGATTGCAGTTAAAGCCGAACGAACTGAGAGTTCTAAGAGAGATAAAGGCAAAGCTAAGATGGATAGTTAATTATCCCGTAATGGACTAGTGTATTTGTATGTAATATACTTATAATTAATGAAGACTGTATTCAGTTTCTAAACCTGGGAAAGATTTATTTCTATTATAATAAGAATATAGTAAATACAGTCATTTTGTTGTATTTCAATGGAATGACTGTATAAATTGTAGTACCGTGTAGCACCATCTGTCGGGTTGGAAGATATCCGTATTTGGGGGCATCACAACAGCTTCCAACTCTAGATCATGAGTAGGATAATTCCTCTCATATTCTTTGAGTTGTCGTGAGTCATAGACTATGACTTTCCCATGTTGCATGAGAACACATCCTAATCCTCTACATGAAGCATCGCTGTAGATGACAATTCCCTCCGAAGCAAATGGTATCGTCAGAATAGGTGCTTAAATGAGTCTCCTCTTGAGTTCTTGAAAACTCTTCTCACATTCCTAGCTCCAACCGAATTTTGTATCTTTTCAAGTCAGCTGAGTTAATGGAGTAGTGATTCGAGAAAATCCTTCTACGAATCTTCGATAATAACCAACTAAGCCCAGAAAGCTACGTACTTCGGTCACTGAATTAGGTTTCTCCCAACTTTGAATTATTTCAATCTTTGCCGGGTCAACATATATTCCATGATTTGATATCACTTGCCCAAGGAATGCTACTTCCTCAATACAGAACTCGCATTTCTTCAACTTGGCATATAATTTGTTCTCACGAAGCTTTTGTAGTATTAGCCTCAAGTGTTGCTCATGATCTTCATGACTTTTTGAGTAAATGAGAATGTCATCAATAAAGACAACAACGAAATGATCCAAATATTCCTTGAATACTCGGTTCATCATATCCATGAAGGCAATAGGAGCATTAGTCAATCCAAAAGACATGACTAGGAATTCGTAATGCCCGTACCGAGTTCTAAAAGCAGTCTTTGGAATGTCATTAGTTTTAATCTTTAATTGATGGTATCCAGAACAAATATCGATCTTTAAAAAGAATTTGGCGCCTTGGAACTGGTCAAACAGGTCATCAATGCGAGGCAATAGGTACCTATTTTTGATGGTGACATGATTCAACTCCCGATAATCAATACAAAATCACATACTTCCATCTTTCTTCTTTACGAATAGAACAGGAGCACCCCAAGGAGACGTACTAGGACGAATGAAACCGATGTCTAACAATTCCTGCAGTTGGGTTTTTAACTCCTGAAGTGTAGTAGGAGCCATTAGATATGGGGCTTTGGAAATGGGTTTTGTACTGGGTTCAAGGTCGATACAAAACTCGATTTCACGCTCTGGGGGTAGGCCAGGAAGTTCAAATATAACGTATTTTTGTTTAAATCTATGACATGGACTAAGAAAGCTTGACATCCGTTTTTCAATAAACGAATAGCTTTATGGCTTGATATGATAGTGATTGACTTTAATGGTTTGGTTGCT
Source organism: Panax quinquefolius (assembly GCA_020205615.1). Taxonomy (NCBI): domain Eukaryota; kingdom Viridiplantae; phylum Streptophyta; class Magnoliopsida; order Apiales; family Araliaceae; genus Panax; species Panax quinquefolius. The sequence goes on from CM035162.1 coordinate 84,445,824, forward strand.
TGAATTCACATAATAGGTTGGTTAGGAATATGAAAGCTAACAACCTTACGAAAATAATTAATTTTTGCATAATGAGTAGTTAACCAATCAATCCCTAAAATCACATCGAATGCAAGTATTTTCAAAGAGATAAGATCGACAGGTAATGTGCGGTTACCGATTTGAATCAAACAAGACTTATAAATAGTGGATGTAATAAAGTTTTCCCCCAACGGAGTTTCAACCGATAAGTCAAAGTCTAATTTCTAAAGAGTCAAATTTAAACGTTGAGCGCAAGTAGGAGAAATAAAAGAATGGGTAGAACCGGTATCAATAAGGTATATACTTCGTAAGAGTTTATGATTAGTTTACTCGTGATGACTTTGTTCGGGTTCCTCGCTTTCTGGGAGGTCACGACAAACGCTCTCCCTTGAACTACCGGCTTTGACTTCTCTGGGACGGCCTTTGGTGCCTCCATCCCCGCTGGACTTGACTTTAATGCATGACAAAATTGGGCTAGGTGACCTTCTCTTCTGTAATTATAGCACGCTTTGGATTGATGCGTGTAGTTCGGATTGATGTGTCCCTCCCCTCCGCATTTGTAGCATACGATCGGTGATCGTTCTCCTTCTTTAACAACAGGTGCTGGTGCTGACGTCTTTCCATCATTATTGAATGTCCTCTTCTTGAAATTTCCACTCCTATTATCTTGGCCATGATTACCACCGAAGTGGTTACCATTTCTGGCATGTTGATTCCCTCCACGTTTGTTGTCACCGCTTCGATGACTGCTACCACTTGTATTATCGATTTGTCGGCTGCTCTCTCTTGGTTAGGTTGACTCATTATCGCGTTCCAATAACTGAGCCCTATTTACAACATCTTACAAACACAGTTTGTGAGAAATTAGGTATTGACGTATCTCGGGTTTCAAACCTCTTTGAAACATCCGCGTCATTCTCTCCTCATTATCAACCAAGTGGGACGCAAACTGGGACAACTCGGTAAACTTAGCTTCGTATTGCGACATGGTCATATTGTTTTACTCCAACTTGATGAACTCTACCTCTTTCATGTGATGAATACTTTCGGGAAAGTACTTATCGTTGAATAGTTCTTGGAACTTTTCCCAAGACATCTTCAGTGCGGCAGGCTGAGTACGCTTTACAGATTCCCACCAGTAATCTGCCTCTCCTCGCAATATGAAGATGGCATAGGGAACCTTTTGCTCCTCGGAGAATCCCAAGACATCAAATATCTTGGTGATCTACTTTATCCACGTCTCCGATTTAAGTAGTTTTCGCTCTCCCAAAAACTCTGGTGGTCCCAGCTCCTTGAACTTCTTAGCGGTGATCATCTGAGAGTTGCCAGTGTTTCCACCTATATTTTGAACAGGAGTATGTCGTTCTCGCTTGATGTTGCATGAATTGCATAAAGCCTCTGAACATCCCATCGTTCATCATTTGGTCGGTGTTGTTATTCACATGAGGATTGTTGCCTTCCTGATGCACATTATCCTGATTATTGATCTGTGGTGACTCCACGGTCTCCTGTGTTCCATTGCTTATCTCAACATTTTCAGATGCCATTTTCAAATACTGCCAAAAAATAAGGGATAACTGACATGCCACATATTTTCCCTATATTATGACCGACCAATTAAATAACAAATAATCTCAGGTAGGTCATACTAGCGAAGGAATTACCCGTCTCTCCCCTCCTAGTTCTAGTCTCACATCTCAGCCAGGGATCATATCCCTAAGCTTTGATACCAACTGTGACTCGCATCCCTTTACCTGGATAGCACCTCACAATGATACCTATCAACTTGCCACCGTTATTCACGGCGTACCCTGCGGAAAGTCTGGCTTCAGTGCATCCCAAGACTTGGAAGTCACCAAATAAATACTCGGGGCTCTTTACTATGGCTTTGATACCAACTGTGATGCCCCCAAAATAGGTATACATCACCCATCTTGGGTCGCCAAATAAATGGTACAGAATTCAAATACAAACTTAATTAATACAACTGTCGTGTAAAATACGACAAAACATAGCTGAGTTTTTACACGAATATTGTCTCATAGACAATATCCAAACTCAAATTCAATCCTCATTAAATTTATTATCACACAAAATAGTGAGGACTACTAAAACAACCATCTCGGACCATCACTCCATTCCCTGACTAGTCCCGGCTACGTTCTCATTTCCTGAACAGAACAATAAAAGCAAAAGGGTGAGTTCAACTAGCCCAGTAAGAAATATTATGACTATGATAATGCAGAATAAATTATCGTTAGCCTTCAACGGTGTTAAACTGATAAAATACAATAAACATCAAGTTTAACTGCAGCGGAACAAGTAATTCATTAGAAGAGTCAAATAGAGCATGATATCTACTATCTTCTATGATTTAAAAAGTTTATCATCAATTTTATCGTTGGGACTCAACTTAATAAATAAACCACATCATCGAATCAACCCCGCACTATGGGCCAAGGATATTCATTAGCATCACGTCCACGAATTATTCATGTACTACGGGCCAAGGATATTCGTGTAATCATCAATGGTCATGATCATGCCAACAACTGTCCATCAATGCACTACGGGCCAATGATAACTTTTATCATTTGTAACATTACATGTCATGATTATACCAAATTATCCCTGGTCATAATCATACCAATCAATAGTCCTTCTATGCACTACGACCAAAGATGACTTTCATCACAATATAAGAATGAGGATGATGACAATGATATAAGAATTCAATCAAACGAGATCAATGATAAATATTAAAGACTTTAAATTTATCCAGAGTTTAAAAATATCCAAATTGTCAACATGATACTGCTTTGTGGAGTAAAATTCAAGAATAATATTCATGTATCAAAAATAATCTTGGACAGAAAAGAAATCAATTTTTGTCGTGAATAGTACCCAGTGAATAATACTTCGAATAGTACCCCGTGAATAGTACCCCGACATGAAAAATGCCCCCGAATACCTGAGTAAAAATACCCGAGTGAATAGTACCCGAGTGAATAGTAACCCGTGAATAGTAACTCGGTATGAAAAGTACCCCGAATCTTCAGGTGAATAATATTAGAGTGAATAGTAACTGAGTGAAATAGTACCTCGTGAATAGTACCCCGGGTGAAAATATTCCCACATATTAAAGGATGAATACGAAAAATAGTATTCCTTATGAATACGAAAGAAATAACACCTCTTACCTTAGTAGAAGACTGGATACTGCAATAGTGAAGTAGCAGAATACTCTTCTTCTTGCTCTCTATAGTTTCTCTTGTGAGTCTTAGTGAATTTGTGAGAATGAAAGAAGAATTAAGCTTCTATATATAGGAGAATGGACTAAATAGTAACTGATTCATGAACGGTCAGTTTGATTTACTATTAAAACGGACGGTCCATATTAATTACTATTAAAACCACAACTGATGGTCCAGATTGATTTACTTTTAAAACCACCACCGACGGTCCAAATTGATTTGCTTTTAAAACCACCACCGACGGTCTAGATTGATTTATTTTTAAAACCGTCATCGATGGTCCAGATTGATTTACTATTAAAACCACCATCGACGGTCCAGATTGATTTACTATTAAAACCACCACCGACGGTCCATAAAATTAGTAAATCATCCTATGGAATACTAAGTCAAACTTACAACAAATGTCTCATAATAAATTCCTATATTTATATCAAAAATTGAATAAATATTTCTCACAAATCATTTATCTTTTATAAACATATTTTTAATATTTCAACAATTATTCATTATTAATATTATAACTCACAATATTTAACAACCAGATCATTCCCAGGAAAGAGGGGGCTTTCCGATAAGGATTTCTCTCTATTGGCGCGTAATTAGGTGACCAAACCTCTCCTCGATAGAACTTTCTAGGCATCGTCAATATTGCAAATAATAATATGAATAACTTTGTCGTCTCAATTATTGATTTAATAATATAAAATATTATGCAGACGATACTGTGACAATAATTGAATCAAATAACGTGAGATACTATGCAGCAATTACTGTAGCAATAATTGAGTAAACTGAGTGGCTTCTTACGTAAGCATCACTAATCAATACCTTGTGCTACTATGCAACCACTCGTATTACTGTATTTTTATCACCAGGTATTCCAGTAGTTAACGGTAAAACTTTCGCCGTTATTTTTATAAAAATATATTTCTGTTGTTTTCTAAATCTGACAATTATTCCGTTGTGGGGTACACCAATGATGTGGTCATCGTACGAATATTCCCTGACAAAAATAATATTCCCCGATCAATCGAATATTTTATATCAACTTGTTTACTTTGAAAAATTTATAAATATTACCCACAACTATAACATTATATCAAATCCACACCATAATATTCAAAAATATATTTCGAGAAAAAGTAATCTTTATTTATGAAAGTTGGGGCCTTACACCCTCCATTCTTGGATTATTCTTTGTTGTACTTGGCAATGTCCCTTGAAGCCTGTTGTTGAGCACACTAGCCATCTAACCCATCTGTGTCTCCAAATTTTTAATAGCCACTGCTTGGCTCTTGATCATTACCTCAATGTTTGCCATGTATTTCATCATCTCCTCCATCTATAACTTTTTCTCTTGCTGAGGTACATGTGGTGGTTGATGTTGTGGCTGCTATTGAAATCCTGGAGGATAGGGTGGTTTTGGTACATACTGCTGATGAGATGGTTGTGACTGAAACTGATGTTGTGGTTGAAACTGTTGACTTTGATTTTGGTTATTTGACCAACTGAATTTTGGATGATTGCGATTGTTTGGATTATAGGCATTCTGGAACTGATTCTGATTTTTCTGATAATTGCTCAAATATTTTACAGATTCTAAACTAATTGCACATTGGTCAGTTGAATGTGACCCTGCACATATCTCACATACAAATGCAACTGTCTTCACTTTACTTTCTGACAACGAATCAATCTTCTTTGTCATAGATGCCATCTGAGCTGATAACTGTGTAATAGCATCCACCTCTAACACTCCCGCAACTTTAGGTTGTGGCATCCTAGCCGTAGGATTTTGGAAATCATTTGCTAGCATAGTCTCAATGAGATTGTAAGCCTCTTCATAGCTCTTAGCCCATAAGGCTCCTCCTGGTGCAGCATCTACAATTGGCCTTGACTGCCATTGTGACGCCCCCAAATTCGGGTTCCCTAATCCTCAGGTTTGGTGCTCACGATCCATCATATATATCACATCTAACTACTCATTCATTAATGAAAAACATCATTCATAATATTCCTTAATACAACTAATAACAATATCCCAGGTTAACTAACCTTGACATAACTTACATACCCTTATATAACCAAAAGGTTTACATACATAATTACATAATAAAACATAACCATTAAAAGTTGACACTAACTACTCCTGAACCTTGCCTTTGCCTTTGTCCCCGTTAGAACCTTCTGCTACATCAGCAATAGCTGAAATGTTTTATTTAAGCAAGGTTGAGCAACGAGTTTGCCCAGCAAGTTAAAATATACAATAAATGATATATATATATCATGAATAGAAGAGTCTAGCTTCTATAGAACTTCAACAATAATCAAAAGATTTCAAAGTAGCTGAATAATAATACAATCTCAATAATAAAACCTTTTCCCCATTTCCTACTGAATAACATATCAGAGATGAAAGAGTAAAATTCTTTCAGAGATTCAATAATATTCAATTGAATAAGAAGAATTAACAATACTGCAACAATATTCAATAAAGTGGGATATACCCAGATTTCATGCTGAGTGATCACAAAAGGATCATGAACTAATAGAGGAATCATTTAGTTAATAAAACTAAATTTCCACAAGAATATAAATAAGTTATAAAAACTAAACTATACTCTTCTGCAAGTACACGGAGGCTACCAACTCCTTTGTACCCTATATTATGCATAATACTCAATAATATAGCGCATAGGTCGATTTACGAATTAAAATTTGTTCATCTCAGTCTTACATCACAAGTCCGTACCACAACAATATGGTTTGGATTACTTTCAAAGAAATACTATGATTTCAATAATTAATAACAATACTAATCTAGCCGAAACCAATGGCATAGATCTTCCAATAACAATTCAGTTCATAATTAATAGAACATTTCATACTTTAACAAATATTAGTCTTGCCAAAACAATTAGCTGAGACATGATTTATAAATAGTTCAAATAATAGAACAAGAATCAATTGCACTATGTGCGAATTACAACAATCATTATTGATGTGAATAACTATCAATAATTATTCACTACCATGCTTGAAAAATAGTAACTCAAGTTGAGTTAGGAAACTTTACGATTTGTTGACTCTTTGCTACCTTGATTTAAGTTAACTTCTTTTGTAATACCTATCATTAATAAGATTAGTCTTTTAATCAGCATATCATACTTTGTATCATAGTACAATTATTTTATCAATCAATTATCTAACACTAAAACACATAATTAAATATTAGATAACACCTTACAATATTAGTATTATTATCATCCTTTGCTAATTCTTTAATCTCTATATCATATACATTATGTTTTAACACTCTAATCTTATATATTATAAGTTCTTCTTTAATATCTCATAAGTCAAATACTAATCCAACAACCTGGATTTCAAATCCAACAATCCAAACTACAATCCAACAAACTGGATTCCAAATCCAACAACTAGATTGCAATCCAGCAAGCTGGATTCAACATATTTTCAATTCAGTAAACTTCTTTTCAATTCAGTAAGCTGGATTCATCCGATTTTTCAAGCCAGCAAGATGGATTCCATATCCTTTTCACGAAAGCACCAAATCAGCTTATTATTTTTCTATCCTTTGTCCAAACATATATACATATATTTCATACACAAAAAGTATTTTTCAATAATTTTCCAACTTCCTTTAGTATTTTTTTAAAAATCATTCTTAGTTAATTCCTTAAGAAATTAGCTACCTCGTGCTTAAATCCAAAACATCCCATCTCTTGACATAATCTTATACGTGTTAACATGAGCCTCCAGTTTAAATTTCATGGTCATCGGAGTTATAGAACTCCGGTTATAGCAATTTTCGTCCAAAAAACCCAAATATTGAATTGGACATAACTTGGTCATTTTAAATCGGAATGAGCTCATTTTTGGACACAACCTACTTTATCCCATATAGTTTCATCCTTCACAAGGCCGGATTTTATCTCATTAAATACGTGGTCGAAACAGCCCTTCCAATTTCTTCGCAGCAGCTTTTTAAGCATTTCCAGATTTTTCATCCTTTACTAAAATCACTCCACACGAAAATGTGTAAATCCTATTTAAGTGATTCCACTTGGATATATTAGAAAACCCAAAGATCTAACTCTAGGACTTGACCACACTCAAAAATTTGAAATATAATAGGAGATATGGTCATTTGAATTTCATGTTTCGTTTTCACAAAAATCTAATTTTCCACCCTTTGTGGTTTCTAAGAAAACTTCTATGTTCTCACATAATAACCAACATAACTCATCATACTACCTACTCATACTCCATATACCCATGAATCTACCATAATACATGATCTATTTCATCAATCAAGCATCAAACACAAAGTTAAACACCATCAAGGCTAATAAAAATTAGGTTCTATACATTTTGAAAAACCTAGTTTCTATCTCATACTTTAGATTTAACTTTTGATCCTCAAAAGGGTTAAATCTAAACATGAAACACTTATATACACCTAGATCTAAGGTTTTAAACCTAAAGATCAAAACTTCAAATTAAAAAAAAAATCAAATCAAACTAAAAAGGAAATTAGACTACATAAGTAGAAATTTGGTTATACCTTTGCTTGATTTTCTTTTTCCTTCTTTCTAAACTTTGATTATGAAGCAATATGGCTTGCAAAAACTCTACCTCTCTCCCTCTCTCTCTCTATATCCGAACTCCTAGACTTTCTCTCTCTCTTCTCTAGTCTCTCTCTTTCTTTCTTAGCTTTTGCTAGATAATAAGATGAAAAGAAAAAGATAAGACTTAGATTTTGGTTTGTTGGAAAAGTAAGTATAGATATATTTGGTATATCTATCCCTAATCTACTAACATATCTAACTCTTCTCTCTCCCACTCTATTACCAAGTGGTTGCTTGTAAGTTTAGATAAAGTGTTGGTCAAATGAAAATTGGACACTTGTTGGAAGTTGTCCACCTATTAAAGTAAGTAATCATTACATTCTTCCCCCCTTTCTCTCCTCTCTAAATTTCGGCCAAGTGGCCTTTCTATTGCCCAAAATTGTTTTCATTTTATGCTTTAATTAACTTACTAAATGTCTAACATGTCCCCTCCCACTTGGGCTAAAGGCTGGGCCACTCCTTTAATTCTTTGGGCTAGTAATTTTAATTCTATGGACTTGCAAATCAACATAGTTCTATACTTATTAATTTTATCCATTCCCCACTATTTAATTAGGGTTCCATTACACACATTAGCAAGTTAATTTCTTACTCATATATTTTTAATTTCATAACCCAATTAGACTTGCTATTCTTTAGGTTATAAGATTAATTAATTGAGATGCACCAAATAAATCTCTTAGGATTAGTATATATTTTTAAATACTATCATTCTCTTAAATTATAACACATTAGGTTATTTAATTATCATACCTAATATATGTATTAGGCTACAAAACTTTATTCTTCATCTCTTTACAAAATAAATGTATACACATTATATAATACATATTTACTCAATCACGTACATAACTCACATATGTCTAACATATTTCCCTAGTTTATTAACTTATTAGCCCAAATTGACTTAATAAGTTATAAACACATACATACTCATATCAATCATCAATTACTTAAGGATTGTAAATCTTTTTAATTTAATAATCAAGGCTAACATTCAAGCTATGTTAATTTCTTACATAAATTTCATTATTCTTCCTTGAGAATGATTAACTATACTTCTTAGTTAATAAATTAACTATCTAGCTTAATTATCATATAAACTTATATGATTCAAGTACTTTCTGTATTCTTTTTCTAAAAAAAAAAATTTATTCCAAAAATTTGAATTATGTGAAATTCTGGGTTCTCACATTCTCCCCTCCTTATAAGGATTCCGTCCTCGGAATCACCGCTTTCTTACTCTCTAATGTCCTTTAAAGTTGTATCATCAATTCATTTATATCAGCACAATATTAATTTGTGTTTCATATACTAATTTATGACCTGGGATCTATAAAAGAAAACCATTCACAGCTATATCTACCCAATATTTCTCGCGTAATTCATTTACTCAACTAAATCATTACCTGTCACCACCTCCCGGACAACTACAACATCTTATAATGTCATGTTGAACGCGTATGTTGTCGGTCTTTCCATTTGAAGCGAGTCCTTTGATCGCCGATGTTCCCTTCTTTGTTTCCTCTATTGTTGCTTCCTTTTTCTGCATTCTTCTTTGGGCGATTCTGAATTTGATGTTCTAGCAATCCACATGAAAAACAACCTGGTATCTTCTTTGGACTTGGACAATTTGGAGAGATGTGTCCCTCTTGTCCACAGTTAAAACACACTCCTTTTCCCTTCAAACATACTCCCGAATGCTTTTTACCGCAATTTGCACATGCCTCACCTTTCTTCCTATTATCTCCTGACTTGTCTCCAGATTCAGTATTGTCCTTCCACTTACGCTTATTAGAGTTACTTCCTCCACTGCTACCTCCTTCATTCGTCTTTTTCTTCTTCTCTCGATGATACCTCGACACAGCTTCACTTCCTCCTTCGGCGATGATTGCTTTTTGCAACAGAGCCGAAAATATCTTAATCTGCAACACAGCTACCTTGCTATATATCCTTGGCTTCAGTCCATTCTCAAACCTTGGCACTTTGCAGTACCTCGGTGTCCACGATGCGAGCAAATCTCGCTAGTTCGTTAAATTTTAAAAGATATTACGCAGAACCGACATATTCTCTACTTCAACTCCAAAAGTTTACTTCCATTCTTGCTTGCATACTTTACGAGAAATAATTTTGAAAAATAATTCCTTAAACCTTGTCCGAGTTACTACTTACATATCAGCTCTAGCTTTGTTTGTCTCCCACCAAGAATTCGCCTCACCCTTCATCAAATAGGTAGCAAAATCTGTCTTTTGCTCCTCCGCTACTCTAGCAATAACAAAAGCTTTCTCCATTTCCTTTACCCATGTCTGGGCTTCTATAGGGTCAGTGGTTCCCTTGAATTCCGACGGTCCTACGGCCTTAAAGTCTTTAAAGTTAGCCAATGGATTAGCTGGTCAATTTCCTGCTATCGGGGCTCTAGTTTGCATAGCTTGAGCTATCATGTCTGCAAAGTTTTGCATTGGATCAGCTTGATTTCCTTCATTATTCACAGATCGCTCCTCCCTTTGGTTATGATTTTGTCACCTTGGCGGCATTATCTGATGAAATAAATACTTACATTAATACTTTTTCTTTATGCAACATCTTATTAGTAGTATACAAAATTTTAAACTTAAACCAATTTTAGCTTTCTGGATTATCTAATTCAGCTTATTGAATTATCAAATTCATCAGATAATCATCTTAATAATTTAATTCTCAGAATTTAATTACTTATTCAAACACATAATCATATCATTGCATTTATATTTATGCAAATAGTACATAGTACATACAGCTACAAACGGTTAATATCCCTTTGTGACAAAAGTCGGGATTCATTACTACAACTTTACACAAAAAGTTGAGACATACAAAAGTTATTTTAATATTCATACCAAAGAGAATATTATACTCCCAAAATATTATACTCCTCACACTTAATCTTTCTTACGTCCACTTCCTTCACCTGTCTTCTTTTTAGGACAATTCTTAACCTTATGACACGTTCCACCACATGCAAAACATCCTCCTTTCTTTGGTTTAGGACAATTTGGTGATAGATGTCCTTCTTGACCACAATTGTAACACACATTCTTACCCCACATACATTCCCCCGAATGGTTCTTTCCACACTTGCCACATGCTTGTTTCTTCTTTGAATGCGAATTCTCTGAGTTGTTGTCACTGTCGTTGTTCTTTTTCCTTTTATTACCCTTCTTTTTTTCACTTACATCTTTAGATGATACATTACACTTAACCCTCATTCTATCGACTTGTGCCTTAAGATTATTTCGTTCTTCTGTCATCTCACGTAATGCACTTTCTGTCTTCCATAATTCCTCTAGGAGAAGTACTTTAGTCCTTAAATCTTGAACTTCCGCAGATGCTTGACCTTCTTTGATTGCTACTTTGCCTTCTTCCCCATCTTTGATCTTTATTTCTGGCTCCACCTTTGTGACGCCCCCAAAAATAGGTATACATCACCCATCTTGAGTCGCCAGATACATGGTGCATAATTCAAATATAACTTAATAATACAACTGTCATGTACAATACAAAAAAACATAAACTGTGAGTTTGAATACAAATATTGTCTACTAGAGAGTATACAAACTCAAAAGGATTCCTCATTACAATTATTATCACACTATTTCACATTCTCTGTTCCCCGACTAGTCCCAGCTACGTTCTCATTTCCTGAAGAAAACAGTGAAAGAAAGGGTGAGCTCAACTAGCCCAGTAAGAAATATTATGACTAAGACTGTGACGCCCCCAAAATTAGGTATACATCACCAATCTTGGGTCGTCAGATACATGGTGCAAAATTTAAATACAACTTACTACTACAACTGTCGTGTACAATACGACAAAACATAACTGTGAGTTTGAATACAATTATTGTCTACTAGAGATTATACAAACTCACAAGGAGTCCTCATTACAATTATTAACACACTATTTCACAGAATAGTGAGGACTACTAATGCTATCCTCTGGACTGTCACTCCGTTCCCCGACTAGTCCCTGCTATGTTCTCATTTCCTGAAGAGAACAGTGAAAGAAAGGGTGAGCACAACTAGCCCAGTAAGAAATATTATGACTAAGATAATGCAGAATAAATTATCGTTAGCCTTCAATGATGTTAAACCGATAAAATATAACAACATCAAGTTTAAGCTGCAAGTTGAACAAGAAATCCATTAAAAGAGTCAAGTAGAGAATAAAATCTACTATCTTTTATGATTTAAAAGGGTTTTCATGACTTTTATCGTTGGGACTCGATTTTAATAAATAATCCACATCATCGAATCACCCCACGCTACTACTGATGATGATATTCTTTAGTATCACGACCACAAATTATCCATGCACTACTGCCCAAGGACATTCATGTATTCATTAATGGTCATGATCATGCCAACAATCGTCCATCAATGCACTACGGGCCAATGATAACTTTTACCACATCATTTGTAACATTACGGTCATGATTACCTTTGAATAATCACAGTCATAATCATACCAAGTCCATCTATGCACTACACGCCACATATGACTTTCAACATAATATAAACATGAGGATGATGACAATGATATAAGAATTCAATAAAACAAGTTCAAGAATTAATTTATCCAGGAACTAATAATGTCCAAATTGTCAACATGATCTTGCTTTGTAGAGTAAAATTCAAGAATGATCGAAGAATATTTCCATGAAAAGATCTTTGGATGAAGCTTGCAAATATCAAGGATATTCTACTAATTTCATGGAGTATAGAAGTCAAAACTTTAACCAACTGAGTATAATAAAGAATGGAATAACAAAAGAAATCACCATGCATGCGGTACTTGGCATAGACAGGTTATTCCAACATAATAGTAATAACGGAACCAGGTCAGGCAAAATTTGCACCGACAGGATGTTCCAACAAAATAATAAAGACGGAACCAGGTCCGGTGTAAAACACACAAACAGGATGTTTCAACAAAATAATAATAAAGATGGAACCAGGTCCGATGTAAAACACACAGACAGGATGTTCCAACAGAATAATAATAAAGAAGGAACCAGGTCCGGTGTAAAACACATAGACAGGATGTTCCAACAGAATAATAATAAAGAGCGGAACCGAAGTAGGTGTAAAACACAAGCATGTGAAGTTCCAACAGAATAATAGAAGAATGTCACCAAGTATAGGGTAAACCGCGTATACAGGTTATTCCAACAGAATAATAAGCAATGGAATAACAACAGTTCTCTTCATGAATAAGAAAGATTAACACCCCTTACATTAGTAGGAGATTGAATACTGCAGTAGTGTAGTAACAGAATACTCTTCTTCTTTCTCTCTTATTCTCTCTATACTTTCTCTCTCTATAGCTTGAATGAATTCATGAAAAATAATGAAGCACTGGGCCTCTATTTATAAAAGATTTCTAGCTTAGCACTTGAAATGTGAAAAGGCAAGTGGCTTGACGACTGGTGATGTGAAAAGAAAAGTGGTTTGACGTCTGTAATGTGAAACACCAAGTGGTTGGACGCCTGTAATGTGAAATGACAATTGGTTCGACGCCTGTAATATGAAATGGCAAGTAATTACTATTGACAAAGGTAATTACTATTGATGAAGGTAATTACTATTGATGAAGAGACTCTTAGATGATGACATATGGCCCCCCCCCCCCCCCCATAAAATAACCAAACTTACCACAAACGTCTCATAATAGACTCTTTATATACATCAAGGATTGAATAAAAATTACCACAAATCATTTTATTTTTAATCAACACATATTTAATCTTTCAACAATTAATAATCATTTATAACTTATTGTCTCAATTATTGATTTAATAATATAACATATTATCTGATGATAATCTTGTGACAATAATTGAATCAATAATATAAGAGATATGATGCAACACCATCGTAGCAATAATTGAGTATAATTTGAGTGACTTCTCACGTAAGCATCAATAATCAATCTGGTGTACTACGCATCTGACGCAGCGTATATCTGTAATTTTACTCTTGGGTAGTTCAACGTTTTAAGCTGTAACACCTCCGTCGTTATTTTCATAAAGTATTTTTGTCATTTTCTCAATCCGACAATAATTTCATTGTGGGGTCCACCAATGATTGTGCCGTCATACGAATATTCCCCGACAAAAGAATATTCCCCGACCAAACGAATATTTTATAACAACTTGCTTACTTTGCAAAATTTATAAATATTACCCACAACTATAACATTTTATCAAATTTACTCCATAATATTCAAAAACAATATTTATAGAAAATTCATCTTTATTTATAAAAGTTGGGGTCTTACAAAGATAATGCAGAATAATTTATCGTTAGCCTTCAGCAGTGTTAAACTGATAAAATATAATAACTATCAAGTTTAACTGCAGCGGAACAAGCAATCCATTAGAAGAGTCAAGTAGAGAATAAAATATACTATCTTCTATGATTTAAAAGGTTTTTCATGACTTTTATCGCTGAGACTCAGCTTAATAAATAATCCACATCATCAAATCATCCCTGCACTACAGGCCAAGGATATTCATTATTATCACGACCATGAATTATCCATGCACTACGGCTAAAGATAATCATGTTTTCATCAATGGTCCTGATCATGCCATAAAACAATTCATCTTTGCACTACGGCCAAAGAGAATCCATAGCCATAATCATACCAAAAACTGTCCATCAATGCACTACGGGCCAATGAGGACTTTTTCCACATCATTTGTAACATTACGGTTATGATTATACCGAATAATCACTCGGTCATAATCATACCAAGTCCATCTATGCACTCTGTGCCATAGATGACTTTCAAAAAAAATAAACATGAGGATGATGACAATGATATAAGAATTCAATAAAACAAGTTCAAGAATTAATTTATCTTGGAACCGATAACGCCCAAATTGTCAACATGATCTTGCTTTTGTAGAGTAAAATTCAAGAATGCTCGGAAGAATATTTCCATGAAAAGATCTTTGGATGAAGCCTTAAAAAATCAAGGATATTCCATTAATTTCATGGAGTATAGAAGTCAAAACTTTAACCAACCGAGTATAATAAAGAATGGAATAACAAAAGAAATCACCATGCATGCGGTATTGCAGACAAAAGTTATTCCAATGTAATAATAATAACGGTATGTCAAAGTCGGGCAAAAATCACACCGATATGATGTTCCAAAGCGAATAATAAAGAATGGAATAACAATGAAATCACCATGCATGCGGTAGATTGCAGATGTATAGACATATTATTCAATGGAATAATAATTAACGGAACCAAAGTCGGTGAAAATCACAAGCGATGGATGTTCCAAATGAATAATAAAGAATGGAATAACAACGAGAAAACACCATGCATGCGGATTTGATGCAGATGAGTTATTCAATGAATACTAATAAAAAAGCGGAACCGGTCCCAGTAAAATGCATGAGATGAGGATATTCCAATGTAATAATAAAGAATAGAATAATGAGAAGAATTTCACCAAGTATAGGGTAGCTTGGCAGATATCTGAGTTATTCCAATGAGAATAATAAAGAATGGAATAACAGAAGTTCTCTTCATGAATAAGAAAGAAAGAATACCCCTTACGAGTACAACAAATAATATCCCCTACCTTAGAAAGAAGAGTACTGGATATAGAAGTAGTGAAGTTGTAGAACACTTTTCTTCTTTCTCTCTATAGTTTCTCTCTTTAGAGTTTCAGTGAATTCGTAAGAAATAATGAATAAATGAACTTCTATTTATAGAAAAATGGACTGCATAGTAACTAACTCATGAACGATCTAGATTGATTTACTTTAATCTGACGGTCCATATTTAAAGCAAAATCTTTAAATAAAAATATAATATATTCTATTTATAATCTAATAAAACGAATAACTTTATAAAAGATTTTACTATGCAAACACTATGCAGCACTTTATCTGCAAACACTATGCATAATAAAATATAATATATTCTAATTATTGTCTAATAAAATGAGATAACTTTATAAAAGTATTATGTTTTATATAAAAATTTTACTATGCAAAATACTATGCACGGGCACTATACAAACACTATGCATAATAAAATATAATATATTCTATTTATAGAATAACTTTATAAAAGTATTCTATTTTATATAAAAAGATTTTACTATGCAAAAAATACTATGTAGACACTATGCAACACTATGCATAATAGAATATAATATATATTCTATTTATAGAATAACTTTATAAAAGTATTACATTTTATTACATTAATAATACCAATAAAATAAAAGCGAGTGACTTATCACGTAAGCATCAATAATCAATACTGGTGTGCTACTTATGCAACCACAGCAGACATCGCATTACTTTAAACACCGGTGTTTCAACGAGTTAATGGTAAAACTTCCATAGTTATTTTCATAAAGAATTTTGTCATTTTTAATAATCAACAATAATTCCATTGTAGGGGTCCACCAATGATTTATTCGTCATGCGGATATTCCCGAAAAAAAAAGAATATTCTCCGACCAATCGAATATTATATAACAACTTGCGTACTTTGCAAAATTTGTAAATATTACCCACAACTATAACATTACATCAAATCAACACCATAATATAAAAAAAAATTATTTCTAGAAAATTAAATCTTTATTCATAAAATTTGGGGTCTCACAATCTCCCCTCCTTATGAAATTTCGCCCTCGAAATTTACGTACATACCTGGTATGTCGAAGAGGTGAAGATACCTTGACTTCATTTCAGATTCTAATTCTTGAGGTATAACCTTTGAGTGTTGAATACGATCCTTCTTATCTAAGATTTTAACACGTATCTCCTCAAACATTAAATCATCCGCTATCTCGTCCGGTTCTAAATTAATAATGTGGTTCGGGCCGTCCACATATTTACGTAACATCGATACGTTAAAAATGTTATGAACACGCGACATACTTGGCGGTAAAACGAGTTTATAAGCCACAGTTCCTACTCAATCGAGGATTTTAAATGGGCCAATTAAATCGAGGATTGAGTTTTCCTCTCTTCGTCGATTCTTGCTTCTAGAATAACGCCCTCTTGAACCTTCTTCTTCACATTCATCATCTCTGAGTATGTAGCTTGAGCAGCTTTAACTTTTTTGCTTAAATTCGATTCTAATCGTATATTCGTTATATTCACGTGGGTTAGTATATTCGCACTTGTAATCGCATACGATCTTCTACTCAACGCGTCAGCTACCATGTTCAATTTTTCTATGATGGTATTGCATGGTACGATCGTAATCTTTAACAACTCGAGCCAAAGTCTTTAGCGCATGTTACGTTCATTTTAGTTGAAGAAATATTTGAGGGTTTAAGAAATAGGTTTTGTACCGGGGTCAATACAAAATTCGATTTCATGCTCTAGGGGTAGGCTAAGAAGTCTTCAAGAATACGTCAGGAAATTTATTAACACTAGAAATATCATTCAAACTGTGACCCTCATCCAAGACTTGGATAGTACGTCACATTGATACCTATCAACTTGCCATCCTCATTCACGACATCGCCTACAGAAAGTCTGGCTTCGGTGTATTCCACACAAGAAAGTTAACAACGAAAGGATCTGGGCTCTTTACTTATGGCTTTATATGACAATGATTGACTTTAGTGGTTTGGTTGCTTGAATTCGCATAACAGGTTGGTTAGGAATATGAAAGCTAACAACCTTACAAAAAACATGATGGGTAGTTAACCAATCGATTCCTAAAATCGCATCAAAGGCAAGTATTTTCAAAGAGATAAGATTGGCACGTAACGTGAAAGTGTTAATTTGAATTAAACATGATTTATAAATATTGGAGGTAACGAAGGTTTCTACTATTGAAGTTTCAACCAATAAGTCAAAGTCTAATTTCTCCGAAGTCAAATTTAAACGTTGAGCGCAAGCAAAAGAGATAAAAGAATGGGTAGAAACGGTATCAAATAAGGTATAGACTTTGCAAGAATTTATAATTAACTAACCCGTGCTAACTTTGTTCGGGTTACTCACTTTTTTGAGAAGTCACGAAAAATGCTCTTCCTTAAACTACCGAATTTGACTTGTTCAGGACAGTCTTTGGTGTCATCAGTACCACTGGAATTGACTTTCACTATAGGGCATATTCCACCCTCAACTGCTTCGTCGTACTCCTGCTCCATGATCTCGAATCATTAACCTTGATCCATATCGAATTGGGGTTGACCGCAATGTATAGGGTAATTCAAAACTCGATGTTGGGTTCTCCCAATTGCTGTCGAAAAAGAGAAATACATATCATCTATTTTAGCTTTCTTGGATCGGACTTCTCTTTCCACAATATCAACGCGTCGTGTGGCTTTTACTCATGCATCTTTCATTCTCACTCGTTCAATTATTTCTTCTTTCAGCTGCTCCTTGACATTTGAATTCTTAGATTTCAGCTTTAATATTGTATACTCCGCCAAAGAGCGCTCCTGTTCAGCTATCGCACATCGGGTAATACAATTTTGAATTGTTACATTCCTTTGCTCCACGACCGCCTTCCGTTCTTTAGCCTGCTCTTCTAACTCATGAATACGATTTTGCAATTCTACATTTTAATCAATAAGTTCTTCTAATAAATCCTCCTTGTAAGACCCCAACTTTTATAAATAAAGATGAATTTTCTATAAATATTATTTTTGAATATTATGGAGTAAATTTGATATAATGTTATAGTTGTGGGTAATATTTATAAATTTTACAAAGTAAGCAAGTTGTTATAAAATATTCATTTGGTCAGGGAATATTCTTTTGTCGGGGAATATTCATACGACGGCACAATCATTGGTGGACCCCACAACGAAATTATTGTCGGATTGAGAAAATGACAAAAATACTTTATGAAAATAACGGCGGAGGTGTTACCGTTAAAACTGTTGAACTACCCGGT
This sequence comes from Panax quinquefolius, assembly GCA_020205615.1. Classification (NCBI taxonomy): domain Eukaryota; kingdom Viridiplantae; phylum Streptophyta; class Magnoliopsida; order Apiales; family Araliaceae; genus Panax; species Panax quinquefolius. Next base: position 84,464,688 of record CM035162.1, read on the forward strand.
AGTAAAAGTACAGTAATACGCGTGGTTGCATAGTAGCACACGGTATTAATTATTGATGCTTACGTAAGAAGTCACTCAGCTATACTCAATTATTGCTACAGTAATTGCTGTATCATATCTCTTATATTATTGTTTCAATTATTGTCACAGTATCATCTGTATAATATGTTATATAATTAAATCAATAATTGAGACGACAAGTTATAAATGATTAATAATTGTTGAAAGATTAAATATGTGTTGATTAAAAATAAAATGATTTGTGGTAATATTTATTCAATCCTTGATGTATATAAAGAGTCTATTATGAGACGTTTGTGGTAAGTTTGGTTATTTTATGGGGGGGCATATGTCATCATCTAAGAGTCTCTTCGTCCATTGTAATTACCTTCGTCAATAGTAATTACCTTCGTCAATAGTAATTACTTTCGTCAATAGTAATTACCTTTACCAGACGTCAAACCACTTGCCGTTTCATATTACAGGCGTCGAACCAATTGTCGTTTCACATTACAGGCGTCAAACCACTTGGTGTTTCACATTACAGGCGTCAAACCACTTTTCTTTTCACATCACCAGTCGTCAAGCCACTTGCCTTTTCACATTTCAAGTGCTAAGCTAGAAATCTTCTATAAATAGAGGCCTAGTGCTTCATTATTTTTCATGAATTCATTCAAGCTATAGAGAGAGAAAGTATAGAGAGAATAAGAGAGAAAGAAGAAGAGTATTACATTACTACACTACTCTGCATATTCAATCTCCTACTAATGTAAGGGGTGTTATTCTTTCTTATTCATGAAAGAAGAATTGTTATTCCATTGCTTATTATTACATTGGTATAACTTTTGTATCGTGGTTTACCTATACTTGGTGACATTCTTCTATTATTACATTTGGAACATCACATGCGTGTGTTTTTACACGGACTGGTTAAAATCTTTATTATTATTACTGTTGGAACATCACATACATGTGTTTTACACAGGACCTAGTTCCGTCTTTATTATTATACATTGGAACATCACATGCGTGTGTTTTACAGGACTGGTTAAAATCTTTATTATTCTGTTGGAACATCACGCCGATTGCAAATTTTGCACGACTTTGGTTCCGATTATTACTTTTATGTTGGAATAACCTATCTATCTGCAATACCGCATGCATGGTGATTTCTTTTGTTATTCCATTCTTTATTATACTCAGTTGGTTAAAGTTTTGACTTCTATACTCCATGAAATTAGTAGAATATCCTTGATATTTGCGCTTCATCCAGTATCTTTTCATGAAAATATTCTTCTGATCATTCTTGAATTTTACTCTACAAAGCAGTATCATATTTACAATTTGGACATTATTAGTTCCTGGATAAATTAATTCTTGAACTTGTTTTATTGAATTCTTATATCATTGTCATCATCCTCATGTTTATATTATGTTGAAAGTCATCTGTGGCCTGTAGTGCATAGATGGACTTGGTATGATTATGACCAGGGATTATTTGGTGTAATCATGACCGTAATGTTCCAAATGATGTGGTAAAAGTTATCATTGGCCCGTAGTGCATTGATGGACAGTCGTTGGCATGATCATGACCATTAATGAATACACGAATGTCCTTGGCTGTAGTGCATGGATAATTTGTGGTTGTGATACTAAAGAATATCCTTGGCCGTAGTGCAGGGGTGATTCGATGATGTGGATTATTTATTAAGCTGAGTCCCAGCGATAAAAGTCATGAAAAACCTTTTAAATCATAAAAGATAGTAGATTTTATTCTCTACTTGACTCTTTTAATGGATTGCTTGTTCTCTGCAGTTAAACTTGATGTTGTTATATTTTATCAGTTTAACACTGTTGAAGGGATAACTATAATTTATTCTGCATTATCTTAGTCATAATATTTTTCTTTTGGGTTAGTTGAGCTCACCTTTTCTTTCACTTTGTTCTCTTCATGAAATGAGAACATAGCAGGGACTAGTCGGAGAACGGAGTGACGGACCAGAGGATAGCATTAGTAGTCCCCACTATTCTGTGAAATAGTGTGTTAATAATTGTAATGAGGACTACTTTTGAGTTTGTATAATCTCTAGTAGACAATAATTGTATTCAAACTCACAGTTATGTTTTGTCGTATTGTACACGATAGTTGTATTAGTAAGTTGTATTTGAATTTCGTACCATGTATCTGACGACCCAAGATGGGTGATGTATACTTAATTTTGGGGGCGTCACAGTTGGTATCAAAGCTTAGGGATATGATCCCTCGCTAAGATGTGAGAATAGTACTAGGAGGGGAGTGACGGGGAATTCCTTCGCTAGTATGACCTACCTATGTTTATGTGGTATTTAATTGGTCGGTCAGAATTTAGGGATAAATGTTACATGTCAATTAACCTTTGTTTTGTGGCAGTATCTGAAAATGACATCCAAGAATGTTGAGAATTGCAATGGAGCACAGGCGACCGTTGATTCACCACATATCAATAATCAGGATAATGTGCATTAGGAAGGCGACAATCCTCATGCAAACAACAACACTGACCAAATGATGAATGATCAAATGTTCAGGGGCTTTATGCAATTAAAATACAATGACAATGAGAGCGGCTCCTGTCCAAAATGTAGATGGAAACACTGGAAACTCTCGGGCGGTCACCGCTAAACAGTTCAAGGAGCTGGGATCACTGGAGTTTAAGGGAGAGCCAAAACCACTTATGGCGGAAGCATGGATAAAGAAGATCACCAAGATATTTGATGTCTTGGGATGCTCCGAGGAGCAAAAGGTTCCCTTCACGCCATTATGTTCTTGCGGAGATGCAGATTCTTGGTGGTGGGAATCGGTAAAAGCGTACTCAACTCCGCCGTCTGAAGATGTCTTGGGAGAAGTTCCAAGAGCATTCAACGACAAATACTTTCCGAAAGTATTCGTCACATGAAGGAGGTGGAGTTTATCAAGTTGGAACAAAACAATATGACCGTGTCATGATACGAGGCTAAATTTGCGGAGTTATCCGGTTTGCGTCCCACTTGGTGGATAATGAAGAGAGAATGACATGGATGTTTTAAGAGGTTTGAAGCGGGAGATCGTCGACATCTTATTTTCATAAAAGCGTGTTTATATTAGGATGTTGTAAATAGGGCTCGATTAGTGGAAGCGCGATAACGAGTCAACTTAACTAAAAAAGCGGCGTGAATGACAAAAGGATAATACCGGTGAGAAGCGATTATTGAAGCGGTGACAACAAGCGTGGAGGGAATCAACGGGCGAAATGGTAACCACTTACCGGTGGTAATCGAGGGCTAAAACAATAAGAATGGACATTTCAAGAAGAGGAGATTCAACAATAATGGAAAGACGTCAGCACTAGCACCTATCGTTAAGGAAGGAGAACGACCACCTATCATATGTTTCAAATGCGGAGGGGAGGGGCACATCAGTCCAAACTGCGCGATGCCATCCAAAACATGTTATAATTGTGGAAGAGAAGGTCACTTAGCCCGATTTTGTCGTTCACCGAAGACAAATTCAGCTAGGATGGAGGCACCAAAGGTAGTCGAGAAAAAGTCAAAAGCCGGTAGTGCTGAGGGAGGCGTTTGTTGTGACCTCCCAGAAAGCAAGGAACCCGAATGAGGTCATCACGGGTAAGCTTATCATAAACTCTAACGAAATCTATACTTTATTTGATACCGATTCTACCCATTCTTTTATTTCTCCTATTTGCGCTCATCGATTAAATTTGACTCCGGAGAAATTAGACTTTGACTTATCTGTGGAAACTCCGTTGGGAGAAACCTTCATTACATCCACTGTTTATAAGTCTTGTTTGGTTCAAATCGGTACCCTCACACTACCTGTAGATCTTATTTCATTGAAAATACTTGCATTTGACGTGATTCTAGGGATTGATTGGTTAACTACTCATCATGCAAAAATTGATTGTTTCCGTAAGGTTGTTAGCTTTCATATTCCTAATCAACCTATTATGCGAATTTAAGAGACCAAACCATTAAAATCAATCACGCTCATCTCAAGCCATAAAGCTATTCATTTATTAAAAAACGGATGTCAAGCTTTCTTAGCTCGTATCATGATTTAAACAAAAATACATCAATTTTGAGCGATATTTCTATTGTTAATAAATTTCTGGACGTATTCCCAAAGAATTTCTGGCCTACCCCTGGCGTGAAATAGAATTTTGTATCGACCTTAAACCAGTACAAAACCCATTTCCAAAGCCCCATATCGAATGGCTCTATTGAACTTCGTGGAGTTAAAGACCCAATGCGAGGAATTGTTAGACATCGACTTTATTCGTCCTAGTACTTCTCCTTGGGGTGCTCTGTTCTATTCGTGAATAAGAAAGATGGGAGTATCGACTTTGTATTGATTATCGGGAGTTGAATCATGTCACCATCAAAAATAGGTATCCATTGCCGCGTATTGATGACTGTTTGACCGATTGCAAAGAGCCAAATTCTTTTCAAAGATTGATCTTCGTTACGGATATCACCAATTGAAGATTAGAACCAATGACATTCTAAAGGCGACTTTCGGACTCGATGCGGGCATTATGAATTCCTAGTCATGTCCTTTGGATTGACTAATGCTCCTCTTTGCCTTCATGGATATGATGAACAGAGTATTCAAGGAATATTTGGATCACTTTGTGGTCGTCTTTATTGATGACATCCTTATTTATTCAAAAGCGAAGTGGAGATCATGAGCAACACTTGAGGCTGACACTCCAAAAGCTTCGTGAATACAAGCTTTATGCCAAGTTGAAGAAATGCGAATTCTGGCTTGAGGAAGTAGCATTCCTTGGGCATGTAGTATCAAGTCATGGAATATCTGTTGACCCATCAAAGATTAAAGCAATTCAAAGCTGGGAGCAACCTAAATTAGTGACCGAAGTACGTAGCTTTCTCGGATTAGCTGGTTATTATCGGAGATTCGTGGAAGGATTTTCTCGAATTGCTACTCCATTAACTCAGCTGACACAGAAAGATACAAAGTTTGGTTGGAGCGAAGAATGTGAGAAGAGTTTTCAAGAACTCAAGAGGAGACTCATTTCAACACCTGTTCTGACAATACCATTTTGCTCGGAGGGATTTGTCATCTACAGTGATGCTTCGGGAAAAGGGTTGGGATGTGCTCTCATGCAACATGGGAAAGTCATAGCCTATGCCTCAAGATAACTCAAAGAATATGAGAGGAATTATCCTACTCATGATCTAGAGTTGGCAGCTGTTGTCTTTGCACTTAAAATTTGGAGGCATTACTTGTATGGGGAGAAGGTGGAGATCTTTTACGAACGTAAAAAGCCTCAAATATTTCTTTACTCAAAAGGAACTCAACATGCGACAACGACGTTGGCAGGCTGTTGAAAGATTATGATCATACCATCGATACCATCTGGAAAAGCGAGCGTGGTAGGCGGCGCATTGAGTAGAAGATCATATGCAAATCTGAGTGCGATATTGTCAAATATGAGGCCCATTTTGTGTGACTTGCAAAGGATGGAGATAGAGTTAAAGACTCGGGGACCCATGTGATGATGGCGAATATCTGAGTAGAACCAGACTTTAATCGATAAAGTTAAAATTCGCTTCAAATTACGAGACACTGAGGTGATGCGTATGAGGAAGAAAGTGCAAGAAGGTGCTATGCCGAAGCAAGAATCGATGAAGAAGGAATACTTGAGTCAACTCCGGACTTTTGTGTTCTAACGACCACGATTTAAAGTATAAAATCATGATGGGAGGCGCACAACACACACCGTTTGCAATCCATCACAGGAGTACCAAAATGTATCATGATATTCGTCATACATTTTGGTGGAGCAATATGAAGAGAGAGATAGCGTTGTTTATCTCAAGGTGTCTAACTTGTCAACGAGTTAAGCGAAGCATCAAGTACCAAAAGGTCCATTGCAACCACTTGAAATTCGAGAATGGAAGTGGGAGCACATTACCATGGATTTTCGTTCACGGTCTTCCTATGGTTTCTCAAGGCATAGATGCGATTTGGGTCATTGTTGATAGATTGACCAAGTCCGCTCATTTCTTACCGTCACGAGAAACTTATACACTTGAACGTCTTGCTCGTATGTACATAAGCGAGATTGTAAAGATCGCATGGTATGCGGTATCCATAGTTTACGATCGAGACCCAAGATTCACATCACGATTTTGGGTTAGTTTGCAAAAAAGCTATGGCACGCAGACTTACGATTTAGCTCGACATATCATCCTCAGACGGACGGACATTCAGAGAGGACTATTCAAACTCTTGAAGATCTATTAAGACTCTGTGTCCTTGATTTCAAGGGAAGTTGGGACAAGTTCTTACCATTGGTGGAGTTTTCCTACAACAAAAGTTATCAAGCAAGTATTGGCATGGCTCCATTCGAAGTGTTGTATGGAAGAAAGTGTCGTTCTCCAGTATGCTGGGATGAGGTGGGTGAAGCAACGTTGTTGGGACCGGAGTTGGTACGTATGACTACGAAAAAGATTCAAACGATCCGAAATGACGTATAAAAACCTCACAAGATCGATGAAAAGAGTTATCTTTGATCTTCATCGAAAGGGACGTGGAATTCGATATAGGAGATCATGTGTTGTTGCGTGTTGCTCCATGGAAAGGATTTACGAGATTTAGAAAAGAGGAAAACTCAATCCTCGATTCATCGGTCCATTTTAATCCTCGATCGAGTAGGAAGCGTGGCCTATAGACTCGCTTTCTGCTTAAGTATGTCTCGTGTTCATAACGTTTTCACATATCCATGTTATGTAAATATGTGAAAGACCCGAACCACATTATTGAGTTAGAACCGGATGAAATTGCGAAAGATTTGACGTATGATGAGTTTCCTGTTCAAATTTTGGATAAGAAGGAATATATTCTACGCTCCAAGGTTATACCTCAAGTCAAAGTTTTGTGGAGAAACCACGATGTTGAGGAAATGACTTGGGAGTTAGAATCGAAATGAAATCAAGGTATCCTTACCTCTTGACATACAGTGCACGTACCCTAATTTCGAGGGTGAAATTTCATAAGAAGGGAGGTTGTAAGACCCCAACTTTTATAAATAAAGATGAATTTTCTATAAATATTATTTTTGAATATTATGGAGTAAATTTGATATAATATTATAGTTGTGGGTAATATTTATAAATTTTGCAAAAGTAAGCAAGTTGTTATAAAATATTCGTTTGGTGGGGAATATTCTTTTTATCGGGGAATATTAAATGACGGCAAGACAATCATTAGTGGACCCCTACAACGGAATTATTGTCGGATTGAGAAAAAATGACAAAATACTTTATGAAAATAACGGCGGAGGAGGTGTTCTTAATTAAAGCTGTTGAACTACCCTTAGTAGTAAAAGTAAAGTAATGTCTGGCGTGGTTGCATAGTAGCATACTACAGTATTGATTATTGATGCTTACGTGAGAAGTCACTCATTTATACTCGATTATTACTACTGATAATTCTTTGCATCATATCTCTTATATTATTGATTTGATTATTGTCACGATTATCATCGTATAATATGTTATATTATTAAATCAATAATTGAGGCGATAAGTTATAAATGATTAATAATTGTTGAAAGATTAAATATGTGTTGATTAAAAATAAAATGATTTGTGGTAATATTTATTCAATCCTTGATGTATATAAAGAGTCTATTATGAGACATTTATGGTAAGTTTGGTTATTTTATGGGGGGGCCCATATGTCATCATCTAAGAGTCTCTTCGTCAATATTAATTACCTTCGTCAATAGTAATTACCTTCGACAATAGTAATTACCTTCGTCAATAGTAATTACCTTTACCAGACGTCAAACCACTTGTCGTTTCATATTACAGGCGTCGAACCAATTGTCGTTTCACATTACAGGCGTCAAACCACTTGGTGTTTCACATTACAGGTGTCAAACCACTTTTCTTTTCACATCACCAGTCGTCAAGCCACTTGCCTTTTCATATTTCAAGTGCTAAGCTAGAAATCTTCTATAAATAAAGGCCTAGTGCTTCATTACTTTTCACGAATTCATTCAAGCTATAGAGAGAGAAAGTATAGAGAGAATAAGAGAGAAAGAAGAAGAGTATTATGTTACTACACTACTGCAGTATTCAATCTCCTACTAATGTAAGGGGTGTTATTCTTTCTTATTCATGAAGAGGCTGTTGTTATTCGATTGCTTATTATTACATTGGTATAACTTTGTATCGTGGTTTACCCTATACTTGGTGACATTCTTCTATTATTACATTAGAACATCACATACATGTGTTTTACAGGGGACTGGTTCCATCTTTTTTATTATTACATTTGGAACATCCACATGCGTGTGTTTTACATTGTGTGTGTTTTACACGGACCTAGTTAAAATCTTTATTATTATTCTATTGGAACATCCTGTTTGTGTGTTTTACACAGGACCTGGTTCCGTCTTTATTATTGTGTTGGAACATCCTGTCGGTGCAAATTTTGCCTGACCTGGTTCCGTTATTACTATTATGTTGGAATAACTTTGTCTGTCACAAGTACGCATGCATGGTGATTTCTTTTGTTATTCCATTCTTTATTATACTCAGTTGGTTAAAGTTTTGACTTCTATACTCCATGAAATTAGTAGAATATCCTTGATATTTGCGCTTCATCCTGTATCTTTTCATGGAAATATTCTTCTGATCATTCTTGAATTTTACTCTACAAAGCAGTATCATGTTGACAATTTGGACTTTATTAGTTCCTGGATAAATTAATTCTTGAACTTGTTTTATTGAATTCTTATATCATTTTCATCATCCTCATGTTTATATTATGTTGAAAGTCATATGTGGCCTGTAGTGCATAGATGGACTTGGTATGATTATGACGAGGATTATTGATGTGTAATCATGATAGTAATGTTACAAATGATGTGGTAAAAGTTATCATTGGCCCGTAGTGCATTGATGGACAGTTGTTGGCATGATCATTACCATTAATGAATACATTAATGTCCTTGGTTGTAGTGCATGGATAATTTGTGGTTGTGATACTAAAGAATATCCTTGACCGTAGTGCATGGGTGATTCGATTATGTGGATTATTTATTAAGCTGAGTCCCAGCGATAAAAGTCATGAAAAACCTTTTAAATCATAAAAGATAGTAGATTTTATTCTCTACTTGACTCTTTTAATGGATTGCTTGTTCCGCTGCAGTTAAACTTGATGTTGTTATATTTTATCAGTTTAACATCATTGAAGAAAGCTAACGATAATTTATTACGCATTATCTTAGTCATAATATTTCTTACTGGGCTAGTTGAGCTCACCCTTTCTTTCACTGTTCTCTTCAGGAAATGAGAACATAGCAGGGACTAGTCGGGGAACGGAGTGATGGTCTAGAGGATACCATTAGTAGGCCTCACTATTCTGTGAAATAGTGTGTTAATAATTGTAATGAGGACTCCTTTTGAGTTTGTATAATCTCTAGTAGACAATAATTGTATTCAAACTCACAGTTATGTTTTGTCGTATTGTACATGACAGTTGTATTAGTAAGTTGTATTTGAATTTTGTACCATGTATTAACGACCCAAGATGGGTGATGTATACCTAATTTTGGGGGCGTCATAGTCTTAGTCATAATATTTCTTACTGGGCTAGTTGAGCTCACCCTTTCTTTCACTGTTTTCTTCAGGAAATGAGAACGTAGTTGGGACTAGTCGGGGAACAGAGTGATGGTCCTAGATGGTGCATTAATAATCCTCACTATTCTGTGAAATAGTGTGATAATAATTTATCGTTAGCCTTCAACAGTGTTAAACTGATAAAATATAATAAATATCAAGTTTAACTGCAGTGAAACAAGCAATCTATTAGAAGAGTCAAGTAGAGAATAAAATATACTATCTTCTATGATTTAAAAGGTTTTTCATGACTTTTATTGCTGAGACTTTGCTTAATAAATAATCCACATCATCAAATCATCCCTGCACTACAGGCCAAGGATATTCTTTAGTAACACGACCACGAATTATCCATGCACTACGGTTAAAGATAATCATGTTTTCATCAACGGGTCACGATCATGCCATAAAACAATTCATCTTTACACTATGGCAAAGAGAATCCATAGCCATAATCATACCAAAAGCGGTCCATCAATGCACTCACGGGCCAATGAGGACTTTTTCCACATCATTTGTAACATTACGGTTATGATTTTTGCGAATAATCACAGTGGTCATAATCATACCAAGTCCATCTATGCACACTCACGGGCCACAGATGACTTTCAAAAAATAAACATGAGGATGATGACAATGATATAAGAATTTAATAAAACAAGTTCAAGAATTAATTTATCTAGGAACCGATAACGTCCAAATTGTCAACATGATCTCGCTTTTGTAGAGTAAAATTCAAGAATGCTCGGAAGAATATTTCCATGAAAAGATATCGATGAGCGCAAAATATCAAGGATATTCCACTAATTTCATGGAGTATAGAAGTCAAAACTTTAACCAACCGAGTATAATAAATGAATGGAATAACAAAAGAAATCACCATGCATGCGTACTTCCAGAGCAGAAGTTATTCCAACAAAATAATAATAGCGGAACCGGTCAGTGTGAAAATCACAATCGAGCGTGATGTTCCAATAGAATAATAAAGAATGGAATAACAACGAAATCACCATGCATGCGGTACTTAGATAGACAAAGTTATTCAGCAGAATAATAATTAACGGAACCGGTTGGCGAAAATCACACCGACATGATGTTCCAACAAGAATAATAAAGAATGGAATAACAAAGAAATCACCGTGCATGCGGTGCCAGCATAAGCAAAGTTATTCAACAGAATACTAATAAAGACGGAACCAGTCCGGACGTTAAATGCATGAGAGCAGGATATTCCAGCAGAATAATAAAGAATGGAATAATGAAGAATTTCACCAAGTATAGGGTAGCTCACAGTATCTGAGTTATTCCAACAGAATAATAATGAATGGAATAACTGAAGTTCTCTTCATGAATAAGAAAGAAAGAATACCCCTTACGAGTACAACAAATAATATCCCCCACCTTAGAAAGAAGAATACTGGATATAGAAGTAGTGAAGTTGTAGAACACTTTTCTTCTTTCTCTCTATAGTTTCTCTACAGAGTTTGATTGAATTCGTAAGAAATAATGAAAGAATGAGCTTTATTTATAGAAAATGGATTTGCATAGTAACTAACTCATGAGCGGTCTAGATTGATTTACTTTAATCTGACGGTCCATATTTAAAGCAAAATCTTTTAAATAAAAATATAATATATTCTATTTATAATCTAATAAAACAAATAACTTTATAAAAGATTTTACTATGCAAACCTTATACAGCACCTTATCAAACACTATGCATAATAAAATATAATATATTCTAATTATTGTCTAATAAAGCAGATAACTTTATAAAAGTATTATGTTTTATATAAAAAGATTTTACTATGCAAAATACTATCACGAGATATTTATAAAACACTATGCATAATAAAATATAATATATTCTATTTATAGAATAACTTTATAAAAGTATTCTATTTTATATAAAAAGATTTTACTATAAAAACACTATGTAGACACAATGAAACACTATGCATAATAAAATATAATATATTCTATTTATAGAATAACTTTATAAAAATATTACATTTTATTACATTAATAATACCAATAAAACAAAACCGGTGACTTATCACGTAAGCATCAATAATCAATACTGGTGTGCTACTATGCAACCCACGTATTATTATTACTTTTAACACAGGGTGTTTCAGCAGTTAATGGTAAAACTTTCCGTTATTTTCATAAAGTATTTTTGTCGTTTTCTCAATCAAACAATAATTCCGTTGGGGTCCACCTAATGATTATGAAGTGCACGGATATTCCCAAACAAAAAAAGAATATTCCCCGACCAATCGAATATTATATAACAACTTGCGTACTTTGTAAAATTTGTAAATATTACCCACAACTATAACATTACATCAAATCAACACCGTAATATAAAAAATATTTATTTCGAGAAAATTAAATCTTTATTCATAAAATCTGGGGTCTCACAACCTTAGTTTCTTTGGAATATACTTCTTCCTCTTCATCCAGCTCCATCTCGGGGTACTCGTCATGATCGCTTGCTAGATTTACCGTAGGTTCATCTTTTAAAACTTCCTCAACTGGCTAACCCTGAGCTGGCACCTCGGCTAATGGCATTGGTGCAGCTGCTAACATTTCCGTAATCATTTTATCATCTCCTGACATCTTGTTACCAGTTTTAAATTACTTCATTAGTAAATCACTATCAAACATAATCCATAAACACTAAGTGTCCCCATATATTACTATTGATGAATTTTCCTAATCCATCACTTAGAACTCTAAACGAGTTTTCTCTATCCTGTTTATGGTTATATTCCTAAGGCTTTCCTCCCTACCTAAGGTTTATAACCTACAGCTTTGATACCAACTTGTGACGCCCCCAAATCTGGGTTCCCTAATCCCTGGGTTTGGTGCTCACGATCCATCATATATATCACATCTAACTACTCATTCAATAATGAAAAACATCATTCATAATATTCCTTAATACAACTTATAACAATATCCCAGGTTAACTAACCTTGACATAACTTACATACCCTTATATAACCAAAAGGTTTACATACATAATTACATAATAAAACATAACCATTAAAAGTTGACACTAACTACTCCTGAACCTTGCCTTTGCCTTTGTCCTGTTAGAACCTTTCTTTACATCATTGATACAATTTGAAATGTTTTATTTAAGCAAGGGTGAGAAACGAGTTTGCCCAGCAAGTTAAAATATACAATAAATGATATATATCATGAATAGAAGATGTGAGACCCCAGATTTTATCAATAAAGATTTAAATTTAGTCGAAATAATTTTTAATATTATAGTGTGAATTTGAGATAATATTATAGTTGTGGGTAGTATTTATAAATTTTGCAAAGTATGCAAGTGGTTATATTATATTCGATTGGTGGGGAATATTCGGTTTAGCGAGGGAATATTCGCACAACTACTCAATCATTGGTGGACCCCTAATGTAATTATTGTCGGATTGAGAAAACGACAAAAATATTTTATTGAAATAACAAATGGAAGTTTTCTAGTAGTTCTTGTTGAACTACTCGGTAGTAAAAATGCGATGAATACGTGTGGTTGCATAGTAGTAGCGCTGCGGTATTGATTATTGATGCTTATGTGAGAAGTCACTCGGTTTGATTCCATTATTGTCGATTAATAATATGAATTATTATAGCGATAATGACGTTTTGTTTTATTCGTATTATTAACGTAATAAAAGCGAAACATCTTTTTATATAAAATAGAATACTTTATTAAAGTTATTCTATAAATAGAATATATTATATTTTATTATGCATAGTGTTGCATAGTGTTTTGCATAGTATTGCATAGTAAAATGTTTTTATATAAATAGAATATATTATATTTTATTTAAAAGATTTTTCTTTAAATATGGACCGTCGATTAAAGTAAATCAATCTGGACCGTTCATGGATTAGTTACTATGCATTCCATTTTCCTATAAATAGAAACTCATTCCTTCATTATTTTCTTACGAATTCATTGAAACTCTAGAGAGAGAAATTATAGAGAGAAGCTATAGAGAGAAAGTTATAGAAAGAAGAAGAGTATTACGCTACTTCACTACTTCTATATTAGGTTCTTTTTTACGGTGAGGGTGTTATTCTTTCTTCTTGAAGAGAACTTACATTATTCCATTCATTATTATTTTGTTGGAATAACTGTAAAAGTGGTATACCCTATACATAACCTTTGTATATATGCGCATATCCTATACTTGGTGAAATCCTTATGTTATTCCATTCTTATTTATTACATTGGAATAACTCAGTATCTGTGATTTACCTATACTTGGTGACATTCTTCTATTATTACATTGGAACATCACATGCATGTGTTTTTACAGGACTGGTTCCGCTTTTTATTATTCATTGGAACATCACATGCGTGTGTTTTACACCGGACTGGTTAAAATCTTTATCATTCATTGGAATATCCTATCGTGTGTTTTACACCGGATCCAGTTCCATCTTTATTATTACATTGGAACATCACAGCGGTGTGAATTTCACGACACGTTCCGTTATTATTATTCTGTTGGAATAACTTTTGCTACATGCGGCACCGCATGCATGGTGATTTCTTTTGTTATTCCATTCTTTATTATACCCGGTTAGTTAAAACTTTGACTTCTATACTCCATGAAATTAGTAGAATATCCTTGATATTTGCGTTTCATCCAAAGATCTTTTCATGGAAATATTCTTACGATCATTCTTGAATTTTACTCACTTAGCAAAGATCATGTTGACAATTTGGACGTTAATAATTCATGGATTAAATAATTCTTGAACTTGTTTTATTGAATTATTATGTCATTGTCATCATCCTCATGTTATATTATGTTATCTTTGGCTTACGTGCATAGATGAACTTAGTATGATTATGACCAGGGATCATTCGGTATAATCATGACTTGATATAAATGATGTGACAAAAGTCCTCGGTGGCCTGTAATGCAGTGATGGATAGTTTTTGGTATGATTATGACCAGGGGTGATTCGGTATAGTCATGACCATTGATAATTTGATGAAAATCCTTGGCCAGTGGTACATGGATGATTAGATGTGGTGGTTTATTTATTAAGTCGAGTCTCTCGTGATAAAATTGATGAAAACCTTTTAAAACCTAAAAGATAGTAGACTTTATTCTCTACTTGACTCTTTTAATAGATTGTTTATTCCATTGCAGATTAAACCTGGTTGTCTATTGTATTTTATCGGTTTAACACTTGTTGAAGGCTAATGATAATTTATTTTGCATTATCTTAGTCATAATATTTCTTCTTTGGGCTAGTTGAGCTCACTTTTTCTTTTATTGTTCTCTTGTGAAATGAGAACATATTTAGACGAGTCGGGGAGCGAAGTAATGGTCGAGGAGAGGATAGCATTAGTAGTCCTCACTATTACGTGAAATAGTGTGATAATAGTTGTAATGAGGACTCCTTTTGAGTTTGTATAATATCTAGTAGACAATATTTGTATTCAAACTCACGATTTATGTCGTATTGCATACACGGCGGCAGCTTATATTAGTAAGTTGTATTTGAATTTATGTACCATGTAAGTGGCGACCCAAGATGGGTGACGTATACCTAATTTTGGGGGCGTCACAGAAGAGTCTAGCTTCTATAAAACTTCAACAATAATCAAAAGATTTCAAAGTAGCTGAATAATAATACAATCTCAATAGTAAAACCTTTTTTCCCATTTCCTACTGAATAACATATCAGAGATGAAAGAGTAAAATTCTTTCAAAGATTCAATAATATTCAATTGAATAAGAAGAATTAACAATACTGCAACAATATTCAATAAAGTGGGATATACCCAGATTTCATGCTGAGTGATCACAAAAGGATCATGAACTAATAGAGGAATCATAAATTTCCACAAGAATATAAATTAGTTATAAAAACTAAACTATACTCTTCTGCAAGTACCTGGAGCGGCCAACTCGTTTGTACCCTATATTATGCATAATACTCAATAATAGCGCATAGGTCGATTTACGACATTAAAATTTGTTCATCTCAGTCTTACATCACGAGTCCGTACCACAACGATATGGTTTGGATTACTTTCAAAGAAATACTATGATTTCAATAATTAATAACAATACTAATCTAGCCGAAACCAATGGCATAGATCTTCCAATAACAATTCAGTTCATAATTAATAGAACATTTCATGCTTTAACAAATATTAGTCTTGCCAAAACAATTTGCTGAGACATGATTTATAAATAGTTCAAATAATATAACAAGAATCAATTGCACTACGTACGAATTACAACGATCATTATAGATGTGAATAACTATCAATAATTATTCACTACCATGCTTGAAAAATAGTAACTCAAGTTGAGTTAGGAAACTTGTCTGATTTGTTGACTACTGCTACGCAATTTAAGTTAACTTCTTTTGTAATACCTATCATTAATAAGATTAGTCTTTTAATCAGCATATCATACTTTGTATCATAGTACAATTATTTTATCAATCAATTATCTAACACTAAAACACATAATTAAATATTAGATAACACCTTACAATATTAGTATTATTATCATCCTTTGCTAATTCTTTAATCTCTATATCATATACATTATGTTTTAACACTCTAATCTTATATATTATAAGTTCTTCTTTAATATCTCATAAGTCAAATACTAATCCAGCAACCTGGATTTCAAATCCAACAATCCAAACTACAATCCAACAAACTGGATTCCAAATCCAACAACTAGATTGCAATCCAGCAAGCTGGATTCAACATATTTTCAATTCAGTAAACTTCTTTTCAATTCAGTAAGCTGGATTCATCCGATTTTTCAAACCAGCAAGATGGATTCCATATCCTTTTCACGAAAACACCAAATCAGCTTATTATTTTTCTATCCTTTGTCCAAACATATATACATATATTTCATACACAAAAAGTATTTTTCAATAATTTTCCAACTTCCTTTAGTATTTTTTTAAAAATCATTCTTAGTTAATTCCTTAAGAAATTAGCTACCTCGTACTTAAATCCAAAACATCCCATCTCTTGACATAATCTTATACGTGTTAACATGAGCCTCCAGTTTAAATTTCGTGGCCATCGGAGTTATAGAACTCCGGTTATAGCAATTTTCGTCCAAAAAACCCAAATATTGAATTGGTCATAACTTGGTCATTTTAAGTCGGAATGAGCTCATTTTTGGACACAACCTATTTTATCCCATATATTTTTATCCCTCAAAAGGCCGGATTTTATCTCATTAAATAAGTGGCTGAAACTGCCCTTCCAATTTCTTCGCAGCAGCTTTTTAAGCATTTCCAGATTTTTCATCCTTTACTAAAATTATTCCACACGAAAATGTGTAAATCCTTTTTAAGTGATTCCAGTTGGATATATTCTGAAACCCAAATATCTAACTCTAGGACTTGACCACACTCAAAAATTTGAAATATAATAGGAGATATGGTCATTTGAATTTCATGTTTCGTTTTCACAAAAATCTGATTTTCCACCCTTTGTGGTTTATAAGAAAACTTCTATGTTCTCACATAATAACCAACATAACTCATCATACTACCTACTCATACTCCATATACCCATGAATCTACCATAATACATGATCTATTTCATCAATCAAGCATCAAACACAAAGTTAAACACCATCAAGGCTAATAAAAATTAGGTTCTCTACATTTAGAAAAACCTAGTTTCTATCTCATACTTTAGATTTAACTTTTGATCCTCAAAAGGGTTAAATCTAAACATGAAACACTTATATACACCTAGATCTAAGGTTTTAAACCTAAAGATCAAAACTTCAAATTAAAAAAAAAATCAAATCAAACTAAAAAGGAAATTAGACTACATAAGTAGAAATTTGGTTATACCTTTGCTTGATTTTCTTTTTCCTTCTTTCTAAACTTTGATTATGAAGCAATATGGCTTGCAAAAACTCTACCTCTCTCCCTCTCTCTCTCTATATCCGAACTCCTAGACTTTCTCTCTCTCTTCTCTAGTCTCTCTCTTTCTTTCTTAGCTTTTGCTAGATAATAAGATGAAAAGAAAAAGATAAGACTTAGATTTTGGTTTGTTGGAAAAGTAAGTATAGATATATTTGGTATATCTATCCCTAATCTACTAACATATCTAACTCTTCTCTCTCCCACTCTATTACCAAGTGGTTGCTTGTAAGTTTAGATAAAGTGTTGGTCAAATGAAAATTGGACACTTGTTGGAAGTTGTCCACCTATTAAAGTAAGTAATCATTACATTCTTCCCCCCTTTCTCTCCTCTCTAAATTTCGGCCAAGTGGCCTTTCTATTGCCCAAAATTGTTTTCATTTTATGCTTTAATTAACTTACTAAATGTCCAAAATGTCCCCTCCCACTTGGGCTAAAGGTTGGGCCACTCCTTTAATTCTTTGGGCTAGTAATTTTAATTCTATGGACTTGCAAATCAACATAGTTCTATACTTATTAATTTTATCCATTCCCCACTATTTAACTAGGGTTCCATTACACACATATCAATGACGCCCCAAAATAGGTATACATCACCCATTCCGAGTTGTCAATACATGGTATGTAAACAACTACAACTTTATTATTACAACAAGAAATCGTGAGTTTGAATACAAATATTATCTTCTAGACAATATCTATACTCAAATAAATCCTCATCACATTTATCGATACATTATTTTACAAAATGGTGAGGACTACTAAACAACTCTCTCTAGAACCTTCATTCCATACCCCCGACTGCACTCGCTATATTCTCGCCTCCCCGAGAAAAATGGAACAAAAAGGAAAAGGGTGAGCTCAACTAGCCCAAAGAAAGAATATTATGACTAAGATATTATACAACAAATTACCGTTAGTCTTCAACAGGAAAAATCTAATAGAATACAATAGACAACAAATTTTAAATCAATATTCATAATGAAATAATAATTCATTAGAAGAGTTAAGTAGAGAATGCAAACTACTATCTTCTATGTATGAATTTAAAAGTTCATCGCTCATCTTTTATCCTCGTAACATCAATCAATATATATATCCGAATCACATATTCATCTTTGCACTACAGCCAAAGATATTCATCATTGGTCATGTTCATCTAAACACCTATTCATCTTTGCACTATAGGCCAAAGATATTTTTTCAGAAATCATTCATCTTTGCACTATGTGTGCCAAAGATATTCCATAATATCATCATTTAAGATCAAGATGATGAAAAATATTTTTAAAGAAACGAATCCAAAGGAAACAAAATGACAAGGATTAAGGATTAAGGATTCGATTTTGTTTTATCCACGCCCAAAAAAATACCTCAAAAATAATCACAGTGGTGTAAAATTCAAGAATGATCAAAACATGGATACAATCAAAGCTAGTATCCGTAATAGATATTTTGGACTAAAAGGAAAATTTTCATTTTTCGATGAATAGTGTCGATTCGTGAATAGATCAGATACGTGAATAAGGAATACGTGAATAGTAATCTCAACACCAAAAGTTCCAAATTTGATAAAACTTCAGATCAATATTTCAACATAATGATATGAAGAAATAATATCATTACGAAAAAAAATAATATCCCTTACCTCGAAAGATCAAGATTTCTAATTAAAACACCTGATATAAAGCTATGACTTTGACTTGCATCAGATAGCAATACTCAAAGTATACTCAAAATACTCACAAGAATACGCCGATAATATAGAGAGAGAAAACTTCAGCTTCGGTGTGATTTTCAATTCTAACCCAAGACCCTATTTATAGGAAAATGCTTAGAACACCAACGCAGTAAAATTTAATAAATTAATAATATTATTTTTCAAATTTCCACGCCCACTAATTTGGTCCAAGACATCACCACCATGTGACAAAACATTAAAAACGTTTTTCTTAATTTAAATAATTAAAACTTCCAAAATCAATTATTTTGAGCTTCTAACTTCAATAATTCACAATAAATATCCCTTTTATCCGAAAATTCAAATCTCATGACTTTTTATAGGAAATTCAATTCTCTACAACTTTACGTAAGAAAGTTTTTCCAAATTCCAAAAGAAATTGACCAAATCCACAAACCAAGCGATTTTATTAAAGCTATAATCAAATTTCACCAATAAATGGGGTCCACCGACATGTTTAACATGTTTTAAACATTTATTGCAACAAAAATACCCTTCCTCCTCAGATACTCATATATCTCACATTCGTTGTAAAAATATCACCATTATTATATATTTAAAATATAATAATACATTTAAATGAATTATCTTATCGTAAAAGATAAAATTTCAATTTTCAACAATTGTCACATTAAAATTTTTCTCCATCTATATCCACATAAAATCAATATTTTCTTCATCATATGAATCAATAATTAATTATTCACAAATAATATTACGTAATCACAATATCGACAACTGTGCGCCTCCTGTGAAAGAGGGGCTTTCCAATAAAGATTTTCTCCTCATCGGGCGCGCAATTAGGTGACCAAACCTCTCCTTAGATGTAACTTTCTAGACATCGCCAATAATGTTATCTAATAATATTATTCAGATAATATGAATTATTGGTTCGATAATGAAAAATATCGTAATGACAATTATCAAACAACAAAGAATATAAAATATCAACGCAAAGAATTATTGAATCAATAAAATAAAATATCGAATAAAGAATTATCGTAACCATTATCGAGTAGTGCCTTCACGTAAGAATCAATAATTGGTGCAATACCGCGTGCTACCGTGTGTTTTAACCAATCGAGTATTTTAACAAGATTAACTGAATAAATAACTACGCTGTTATTTTTAAACAACTCATATTTGTCGCTTTTCTTCATCCAATCGCTTTCGTTATGGGGCCCACACATGGTCGTACTGTCATTGCATTTAATATTCCCCGACAAAGATTTAATATTCCACGACCAAACTAATATTCCCAAACAACAATGAATATTTTATAACCACTTGCTTATTTTGAAATATTTATGATTTTACCCCTAACTATCCACATTAATCAAATCAACCCTTACTATTTCAAAATAATAAATAGAGAAAATTAAATTTCATTAATAATAAGTTGGGGTCTTACAACCTCCCTCCTTATGAAATTTCGTCGCCCTCAAATCGACGACGACCGGGTGTTTCAAAAGGTGAGGATACTCGCTTTCATTTCCGCTTTCCAATTCCCTGTGTCATTTCCTCTATAAGCATGATTCCTCCACAAAACTTTAACTTGTGGTATGACCTTTCATGCAGTAGGACATGCTCCTTCCTATCCAAGATCTTGACAGTACCTCCTCACACGTTAAGTCTTCTGGCTATCTCGTCCGGTTCTAACTCTATAACGTGGTTCGGGTCTTTCACATATTTATTTAAGTACGATATATGTGAAACACATTATGAACACGAGACATACTCGGAGGTAACGCGAGTCTATAGGCTACATTTCCTATTCGGTCAAGAATTTGAAATGGACCAATAAATCGTGGATTGAGCTTTCCTCTCTTCCCAAATCTTGTAACTCCCTTCCATGGAGCAACTCGCAACAATACATGATCCCCTATACTAAATTCCACTTCCTTTCGATGAAGATCCGCATAACTCTTTTGTCGATCTTGTGCCATTTGTATACGTTGTCGAATCATTTGGATCTTTTCGGTAGTCATACGCATTTAACTCGGGTCCCAACAATGTTGCTTCACCCACCTCGTCCCCAACATACCGGAGAGCGACACTTTCGTCCCATATAATGCTTCAAATGGAGCCACACCTATACTTGCTCGATAACTGTTGTTGTAGGAGAATTCCACCAATGGTAAATACTTATCCCAACCGCCCTTGAAGTCTAGGGACAGTAGTCTTAATAAATCTTCAAGAGTTTGAATAGTCCTTTCGATTGTCCGTCTGCTTTGAGGATGGTATGTCGAACTAAATCGCAAACTGCGCCCATAGCTTTTTTTGCAAGCTAACCCAAAATCTTGAAGTGAATCTTGGGTCACGATCCAAACTATGGATACCGGCATGCCATGCAACCTCACAATCTCATTCACGCATATACTAGCAAGACGCTCAAGGAATAAGTCTCCAGATCGGCAAGAAATGAGCAGACTTGGTTAATCTATCAACAATAACCCAAATAAAGATTGATGCCTTGAGAAACCGTAGGAAGACCCGTAACTAAATCCATGGTAATGTGTTCCCACTTCCATTTCGGAATCTCAAGTGGTTGCAACGGACCCTTAGGTACTAGATGTCCGCCTTTACACGCTGACAAGTTAAACACATCGAGATAAACTTTGCAATCTCTCTCTTCATATTGTTCCACCAAAATGTATGTCAAGATCACGATACATTTTAGTACTTCCGTGATGGATTGCAAATGGTGTATTGTGTGCCTCCATCATAATCTTGTACTTCAAATCGTAGTCGTTATGGACACAAAGTCTAGAGTGGACTCAAGTATTCCTTCTTCATCAATTCTCGCCCTAATAGCTCCTTCTTGATTTTCTTCTTCATACGCATCACTCCCGGCCTGGTGGCTCGAGCAACCTTAACTTTTCTATTAAAGTTGACTCTATGCAGATACTTGACATCATCGCACTCATTCCCCAAGATATGATCTTCTACTCAATGCGTCGCCTACCACGCTCGCTTTTCCGTGATGGTATTGAATAGTGTGGTCGTAGTCTTTCAATAGCTCGAGCCAACGTCGCCGCCAGATGTTGAGTTCTTTTGAGTGAAGAAATATTTAAGGCTTTTATGGTCCGAATATATCTCCACTTTCTCCCCATATAGATAGTGCCTCCATATCTTTAGCCAAAACGATCGGGCCGCTAACTCTAGATCATGAGTAGGATAATTCCTCTCATACTCTTTAAGTTGTCGCGAGGCATAGGCTATGACTTTCCCACGCTGCATGAGAACACATCCTAACCCTTTGCTCAAGCATCATCAGAGATAACAAATCCATCCGAACCAGATGGTATTGTTAGAACAAAAGCCAAAATAAGTCTCCTCTTAAGCTCTTGGAAACTCTTCTCGATTCTTCGCTCCAAACGAATTTTGTATCCTTTCGAAAGTTAGCCGAGTTAATGGAGTAGCGATTCGAGAAAACCCTTCCACGAATCTCCGATAATAACCATTAAGCCCAAAAGCTACGATTTTGGCCACCGACTTTCGGTTGCTCCTAACTTTCAGATTGCTTCAATCTTCGCCGTCCACGGATACTCCATGTTTCGACACCACATGCCCAAGGAATGCTACTTCCTCAAGCCGTAACTCGCATTTCTTCAATTTGGCATATAGTTTGTTTTCACGAAGCCTTTCGAGTACCAAACTTAAATGGTGCTCATGATCTTCACGACTTTTGGAATATATGAGGATGTCATCAATAAAAACAACAACGAATCGATCCAAATATTCCTTGAATACTCTGGTTCATCATATCCATGAAAGTCGTAGGAGCATTAGTTAGTCCGAAAGACATGACTAAGAATTCATAATGCCCATACCGAAGTTTCAAGGCGCTTTGAATATCCTCGCCTAATCTTCATTGATGATATCCGTAATCTAAGATCAATTTTTGAAAAGAATTGTGCCCCTGCAATCGGTCAAACAAGTCATCAATACGAGGTAGAGGATACCTATTCTCGAGGTGTGACATGATTCAATTCCCGATAGTCAATACAAAGTCGCATACTCCCGCTTCTTTCTTCTTTACTTAATAAAACAGAGCACCCCAAGGAGATGTACTAGGACGAATGAAACCGATGTCCAACAATTCTCGTAGTTGGACCTTTAACTCTCAAGTTCAATAGGAGCCATTCGATATGGGGTTTTAGAAATGGGCTTTGTACAGTTCAAGATCAATAAAGAATTCAACTTCACGCTCGGGGTAGACCGGAAGTTCTTCTAGAAATACGCCAGAAAGTCAATAACAACAGAATATTATTCAAATTTGACATGTCTTTATTCAAATCCATAACATGGGCTAAGAAAGCTTGACATCCGCTTTTCAATAAACGAATAGCTTTATGATTAGATATGATGTTGATTGATTTTAATGGTTTAGTTGCTTTGAATTGCATAAATAGTTGATTAGGAATATGAAAACTAACAACCTTATTTAAAACAATCAATTTTGGCATGATGAGTAGTTAACCAATCAATCCCTAAAATCACATCAAAAGCAAGTATCTTTAAAGAGATAAGGTCAACGTGTAAGGTGATGGTGCCAACTTGAATCAAACAAGATTTATAAACAGTGGATGTGATGAAAGTTTCTCCTAACGGAGTTTCCACAGATAGGTCAAAGTCTAATTTCTCCTGAGTCAAGTTTAAACGTTGAGCACATGCAGAGAGATAAATGAATGGGTAAAGACCAGATCAAGTAAGGTATAAACTTCGCAAGAATTTATAAATAGCTTACCCGTGATCACCTCGCTTGGGTTCCTCGATTTTGACCAAACCACAACAAACGCTTCTTCCCTAATCGTTGACTTTGACTTTTTCGGGGGATCTTTTGAGTCACCGTCCCTCATGAACTAGGTTTCGTTATGCGTAATCTCGAAGCGATATGTCCTTCCTTTCCACAACTATAGCATACCTTGAATCTGTTGTGGGCGTTTTGACCGATATGTCCCTCTTTTCCGTGATTTGTAGTATATGACCGGTGGTCGTTCTCTCCCTTAGAACCGCTTGTCACGCCAAGACCGCCATCTTCACATGGTCGTTGTTAAATCTCTCTTTAAAATCTCCTCCCCGACTCGCTTCTTCTATTTTCATGGCCATGATTACCACCAGAGTGGTTACCATTTTTGTCCGTCTCTGCTTTTCTCCATTTGGTTATCATTATTCATTGATCGCTATCTCCGTACGATCCTCGTTATGGTCCCCGGTTGAACATACTCGTTATCTCGCTTCTAACAATTGAGCCCCGTTAACAACATCCGAATAGAGAGAAAATTTATGAGAAATGAGATATTGTCGACGCCGGGTTTCAAACCTCTCGTAAACATCCGCCATATACGCTCCTCATTCTCCACCAAATGAGGTGCAAAACTCGATAACTCGCAAACTTTGCCTCAGATCGAGACACCGCCATGTTGTTTTGTTCTAATCTGATGAACTCCACTTCCTTCATACGATTTAACACTTTCGTGAAAGTATTTGTCATTAAATAATTTCAAATGTCTCCCAAGACATGCCGAAAAGGCCGGATGGGTACGCTTCACGCACTCTCCCACCAAGAGTCCGCTTTCGCCATTTTAACATAAGGTGGCGAATGGAACCTTCGTTCTCCGCATCCCAAGACATCGAATATCTTGGTAATTTGCTTTTGACCCATGTTTCCGCCATGATCGGATCTCGCTTTCCTTTAAATTCGTGGTCCCAACTCTTTGAATCGCTTGGTCGTGACAAACCCGTGAATTGCTATCATTTCCTCCTCGTATTTTGAACACGAAGTCTCCTCGTCTCGATTTTGCATGAATCGCAAAAAGCTTCTAAACATCCCCTCGCTCATCATCATCTCGGTCATTGGTGTTGTTCACAGGAGGAACATTGCCAAATTGTTGTACGTTCTCTTCGTTGGTGAGTACAAAGCGTCTCCACGCCTCATTTCCATTGTTAATATTCTCAACGACATTCTCAAATATCGCCATAAAAACAAGGGTTAATTAAGGAAATCAATATATCACATAATATCCTTATATATCGACCAACTAACAAATAAGCTTAGGTAGGACACACTAGCGAAGGATTTACCTGCCTCTCCCTCCTAGTTCTATTCCCCGATCTCCGCCAGAGATCATATCCCTAAGCTCGATACCAACCGTGACGCCCCAAAATAGGTATACATCACCCATTCCGAGTTGTCAATACATGGTATGTAAACAACTACAACTTTATTATTACAACAAGAAACTCGTGAGTTTGAATACAAATATTATCTTCTAGACAATATCTATACTCAAATAAATCCTCATCACATTTATTGATACATTATTTTACAAAATGGTGAGGACTACTAAACAACTCTCTCTAGAACCTTCATTCCATACCTCCCGACTCATACTCGCTTATATTCTCGCCCCCCGAGAAAAATGGAACAAAAAGGAAAAGGGTGAGCTCAACTAGCCCAAGAAAGAATATTATGACTAAGATATTATACAACAAATTACCGTTAGTCTTCAACAGGAAAAATCTAATAGAATACAATAGACAACAAATTTTAAATCAATATTCGCAATGAAATAATAATTCATTAGAAGAGTTAAGTAGAGAATGCAAACTACTATCTTCTATGTATGAATTTAAAAGTTCATCGCTCATCTTTTATCCTCGTAACATCAATCAATATATATCCGAATCACATATTCATCTTTTGCACTACAGCCAAAGATATTCATCACTTGGTCATGTTCATCTATCTAAACACTGCTCATCTTCGCACTACAAAAGCCAAAGATATTCTTCAAAAATCATTCATCTTTGCACTATGTGCCAAAGATATTCCATAATATCATCATTTAAGATCAAGATGATGAAAATATTTTTAAAGAAACGAATCCAAAGGAAACAAAATGACAAGGATTAAGGATTAAGGATTCGTACTTTGTTTTATCCACGCCCAAAAAAATACCTCAAAAATAATCACAAGTGGTGTAAAATTCAAGAATGATCAAAACATGGATACAATCAAAGCTAGTATCCGTAATAGATATTTTGGACTAAAAGGAAAATTTTTATTTTTCGATGAATAAAGGTCGATTCGTGAATAAGATCAGATACGTGAATAAGGCCAGATACACGTGAATAGTAACTCCGACACCAAAAGTTCCAAATTTGATAAAAACTTCAGATCAATATTTCAACATAATGATATCAAGAAATAATATCATTACTAAAAAAATAATATCCCTTACCTCAAAGATCAAGACTTTAAATTAAAACACCGGATATAAAGCTATGACTTGGACTTGCACCAGATAGCAATACTCAAAGTATACTCAAAATACTCACAAGAATACGCTCGATAATATAGAGAGAAAACTTCAGATTTCGTGTGATTTTCAATTCTAACCCAAGACCCTATTTATAGAAAATGCTTAGAACACCAACACGTAAAATTTAATAAATTAATAATATTATTTTTTCAAATTTCCTACGCCCACTAATTTGGTCCAAGACATCAGCCACCATGTGACAAAACATTAAAAATGTTTTTATTAATTTAAATAATTAAAACTTCCAAAAATCAATTATTTCTGAGCTTCGGAACTTCAATAATTCACAATAAATATCCCTTTTATCCGAAAATTGAATCTCGCGACTTTTTATAGGAAATTCAATTCTCTACAACTTTGCGTAAGAAAGTTTTTCCAAATTCCAAATGTAAATTGACCGAAATCCACAAAACAAGCGATTTTATTGTGCTATAATCAAATTTCACCAATAAATGGGGTCCACCGACATGTTTAACATGTTTTAAACATTTATTGCAACAAAAAATACCCTTCCCTCCTCAGATACTCATATATCTCACATTCGTTGTAAAAATATCACCATTATTATATATTTAAAATATAATAATACATTTAAATGAATTATCTTATCGTAAAAAGATAAAATTTCAATTTTCAACAATTGTCACATTAAAATTTTCTCCATCTATATCCACATAAAATCAATATTTTCTTCATCATATGAATCAATAATTAATTATTCACAAATAATATTACGTAATCACAATATCGACAACCTGTAGCTTCCTGTGAAAGAGGGGCTTTCAATAAAGATTTCTCCTCATCGGGCAAGCAATTAGGTGACCAAACCTCTCCTGTATGTAACTTTCTAGACATTGCCAATAATGTTATCTAATAATATTATTCAAATAATATGAATTATTGCTTCGATAATGAAAAATACTGTAATGACAATTATCAAACAACAAAGAATATAAAATATCAACGCAAAGAATTATTGAATCAATAAAATAAAATATCGAACAAGAATTATCGTAACCATTATCGAGTAGTGCCTCTTACTTAAGAATCAATAAATAATTGGTGCAATACCGCAAAGCTATCCGTCGTGTTTTAACCCATTTAGTATTTTAACAAGATTAATCTGAATAATAACTACCGTTATTTTTAAACAACTCATATTTGTCTGCTTTCTTCATCCAATCGCTTCCGTTATGGGGCCCACACACGGTCGCTACTGGCCGCATTTAATATTCCCCGACAAAGATTTAATATTCCACGACCAAATCTAATATTCCCCGACAACAATGAATATTTTATAACCACTTGCTTATTTTGAAATATTTTGTAGATTTTACCCCTAACTATCCACATTAATCAAATCAACCCTTACTATTTCAAAATAATAAATAGAGAAAATTAAATTTCATTAATAATAAGTTGGGGTCTTACATCAATCATCAATTACTTAAGGATTTTATATCCTTTTTATTTAATAATCAGGCTAACATTCAAGCTATGTTAATTTCTTACATAACTTTCATTACTCTTCCTTGAGAATGATTAACTATACTTCTTAGTTAATAAATTAACTATCTAGCTTAATTATCATATAAATTTATATGATTCAACTACTTTCTTTATTCTTTTTCTAAAAAAAAAAAAATTATTCCAAAAATTTGAATTATGTGAAATTCTGGGTTCTCACAGCCATCTCAATCTATTATAAAATGTATTAATCACCATCCAATCTAGCATGCCATGATGGGGACATTTCCTTAGCATCTCCTTGCAGTGTTCCCAGGCTTCATATAATGACTCACCCTGCTGTTGCTCAAATTGAGAGATTGATGTCCTCATTTTAGCAGTCTTAGCTATTGGGAAAATTTTGGCTAAGAACTTTTGTGCTAAGTCTTCCCATGTTGTAATAGATCCTGGCGGTAAAGAGTGGAGCCAACTTCTATCTGTAACAACCCGATATTTTCTATATAATTAAATCAGAAATTTTGCGTATAATTTTTTTTATGAGGATTTGTACAAGATAAAGTGTGTATGTAATTATGTAATAAATAAAAATATATTTATTACATGAATGTTTACAAATAATTTTATTTTAGAATTATTGACTATTATAAAGTTTATTCTTTTAATAATTAATTTTATAGTAGAAATGTTTTTATTATTTATTTTCCATGAAAATATAATTATATATTATTTAAATAATATATGAAATGATTATTAGGATTAGTATAATAATTAATATATTTTAATATATGAATTTATGCTAGTCTAATTAAGTTAATTATTTTAACTTAATTAATAATGTTAAATATGAATAATAAATCAAATATGGAATCCAAACCCTAATTTTGGATTTTTATCAAGGGATGAGAATAATATTATAATAATATTATATTTTGATTTTTCAGTGATATAAATATGTACTGTTTGTGTATATGGACAATAATTGGTCAATTATGGTATTTCACGCTAAAATCCTAGAATTTCTGATAAACCCTAATTTGAAAGTCATTTACGACTTTAAGATTTGGTTAAGTCATTATGTAGTCGTGATGCTGTGATAATGTGTCTAATGACAGCTGTTATATATTTTTATATTAGTTCGGAAAAATATAATTTTCTAAATTAGGAAACCCTAATTAGCTAGAAACCCTAATTTATAAATTAGTAACCCTAATTTGCTAAATTGGTAAACACTAATCGCTAAATTAGGAAGTGTAATGCTAATTAGTGTCTCTTAAACCTAATTAGCAAAGTGCTACGTAATTAAAGACCTAAACTAATTTAGTAAACCCTAATTACAATTTTTAGAAACTAAAATTTATTATTTTATATAAATCCTAAACTAGAAATGCTTTAATTTGTGCTAACCCTAAGGGTTAAACCTTAAGGGTTAGAGCAATGACTAAAATGCCATTAAATTCATAAGGCTAATGATAATTTTACCCCTTGTTGCATTATTATACAAAACTTATAAATTTAGCTATAATGTGGTTGGTGACCAACCATTGCCTTGCCATGTGACTGATATCAGCCATCACATCAGCTCTAGATCAGCCATTCATTGCATCTAACTTCTATAAATAGATTTGAAGAGAGAGAAAAAACAATTGCTAGCTCATTTTGTACCAACTCTCGATCTAAACTCTCTCAAGCTCATAGCTGCGAAATATATTTGTGTATCAGCTCACAATTCAAGCCCCACGAATTCCTTAAACAAATCAGTAGCCTAGAATCAAGAAATTGGTCATAAAAGGTATCAACCCTAATTGCAAATCTGACCTTTAATCTTTTGTTGGATGTTATGATTTGTTGTTAAAATATGTTGGTTATAGTATATAATGATGATCTGGGTTGCTAGATATTAGATCCATAACATCTAGAGGCTCGGATTTGATGATTTTGCAAATCTGAAAAAATTATGTTTTGTGGTCTGACAACGAATGTCAGTACCTTTAGATTCTTGTACGATCTTGATTTGTGTTGTTTAAAGCTTTAAATTAGTAGTCTGTTATGTGGTCTGTCATCTGAAAGTGAAATAACAATTATTTGATGTCAAGATTTCATGTTATGGCCGGTCAAAACCCGTTGACCGGGCATGACCGAAGCTTTCTGGGTAACCCAGAAAGTGTAGAATATTGTCTGACAATAAGTTTCAAGCCCGAAATATGTCAGGTGTTATGATGTTTGGTGATGTTGTTTTATCTAGATTCTAGCTTGTTGTATGTACTATATATGTATTCTTTTAGAACATTAAAATAGTTATCCGATCAAGTGTAGCGAGTGGTCAAACTTTACCAGTAGATCATAAAGTGCAGTTTCTGGAATTTCCAGAAACTGTTAGAACAAAGCTTCTGACAGCATTTGACCAAATAATAATTTGTGAATATGTTATTGTTAGACTTATCTGTTGATTTAATCTTGTACTTTGACACACCTACTATAGCCTTAAACCTTGAGATCACTTGAATCAAGACCTGAACATAGAAAGAATCTAGCTAAAAAATGGACCCTCGATGCTGCTGGGTTTCTGGGTTACCCAGAAAACCCAGATTTCGTCTGACAGCAACTTTGAAGGTTCATATCTTGCTTATATGTTGTAATCAGACCCCGATCTTGCGTGATATTTGTAGTACTACAATAGTAATACAAGAGAAATATCTTACCGTGTCCAAAAACATAATAATCGGACAGATTTTTGTTGGTCAAACGAGGCACCTTGCTAAACTGTCTGTCAGACTCAAGAACATGAAGAACAACTCAAGAACACCTATTATAAGACACCAACTTATTATTAATGAAATTTAATTTTCTCTATTTATTATTTTGAAATAGTAAAGGTTGATTTGATTAATGTGGATAGTTATGGGTAAAATACACAAATATTTCAAAATAAGCAAGTGGTTATAAAATATTCATTGTTGTCGGGGAATATTCGTTTGGTCGTGGAATATTCTTTCATTGTAAGGGAATATTCGCATATTTCGCCAGTGATCTTTTTGTGGGCCCCATAACGAAAGCGGTTGGATGAAGAAAACGACAAATATAAGTTGTTTAAAAATAACGGCGTAGTTGTTATATCGTTAATCTTTGTTAAAAATACTCGATGGTTAAAACACGAGAAGACACGGTATTGCACCAATTATTGATTCTTACGTGAAGAAGGTACTACTCAATAATGGTTACGATAATTATATTCAAGATTTTATTGATTTAATAATTGTTGCGTTGATATTTTATATTGTTGTCGTTTGATAATTGTCATTACACAATATTTTTCATTATTGAAGCAATAATTCATATTATCTGAATAATATTATTAGATAACATTATTGGCAATATCTAGAAAGTTCTGTCTAAGGAGAGGTTTGGTCACCTAATTACGCGCCAGTAAGGAGAAATTCTTATTGGAAAGCCCCTCTTTCCAGGAGGCTACTTCGGTTGTCAATATTGTGATTCTGTAATATTATTTGTGAATAATTAATTATTGATTCATATGATGAGGAAAATATTGATTTTATGTGGATATAGATGGAGAAAATTTTTAATGTGACAATTGTTGAAAATTGAAATTTTATCTTTTTTTAATAAAATAATTCATTTAAATATATTATTATATTTTAATAATATAATAATGATGATATTTTTACGATGAATGTGGGATATATGAGTATATGTGGAGGAGGAGTATTTTTGTTACCAAAAATATTTAAAGCATGTTTTATGTGTCGGTGGACCCCATTTCTTGACTGAAATTTGATTATAGCCTGTAAAATCGCCCGTTTGTGGATTTCGATCAATTTTTGTTTGGAATTTGGAAAAACTTTCTTCTGTAAAGTTGTAGAGAATTGAATTTCCTATAATATGTCACGAGTTTCGAATTTTCTGACAAATGGGCTATTTATTGTGAATTATTGAAGTTCCGAAGCTCCGAAATAATTGATTTTTGGATGTTTAAAATATTTTAAATAACAAAAACGTTTTTTCATTATGGTGTGTTACATATGTGTGTTGAATGAGCTGAATTCAGTTCTTGGAAGGTTGGCGTAGGAAAATTTAATTTATATATTAATATTATATTAAATTTTCTGCTTTGGTGTTCTAAGCATTTTCCTATAAATAGAGTGCTTAGGTTAGAATTAAAAATTACACAAGAAACTGAAGTTTTCTCTCTCTATATTATCGAGCGTATTCTTGTGAGTATTTTGAGTATATTTTAAGTATTGCTATACGGTGCAAGTTCAAGTCATAGCCTATATCCGGTGTTTCAAATTTAGAAGTCTCGATCTTCGAGGTAAGGGATATTTTTTTTCATAATGATATTATTTCTTCAATATCATTATCTTTGAAATAATGATCCAAGTTTTTATCAAATTTGGAACTTTTGGTGTCTGAGTTACTATTCACGATATCTTGACTTTATTCACGATATCGACACTATTCACGAATACGGCACAATTCATTGAAAAATAAAAATTTTCCCTTTTCATCTAAAATATCTATTGTGGATATTAGCTTTGATTGTATCCATGTTTTGATCATTCTTGAATTTTACACCACTATGATTATATTTGAGGTATTTTTGGAAATGGATAAAATAAAGTACGAATCCTTAATCCTTAATCCTTAATCCTTGTCATTTTGTTTCACTGGATTCGTTTCTTTAAAAATATTTTCATCATCCTCGTCTTAAATGATGATATTATTGAATATCTTTGGCACGTAGTGCAAAGATGAATGATTTCGATAAATATCTTTGTTCGTGAGTGTAAAAAGATGAGCAGTGTTTAGATGAACATGACCAATGATGAATATCGTTGGCTTTCAGAGTCTAAAAGATGAATATTTGATTCGGATATATATTGATTGATGTTACAGGATAAAAGATAGAGCGATGAACTTTTAAATTCATACATAGAAGATAGTAGTTTGCATTCTCTACTTAACTCTTCTAATGAATTAATATTTCATCATGAATATTGATTTAAAACTTGTTGTCTATTGTATTCTATTAGATTTTTCCTCATTGAAGACTAACGATAATTTGTTGTATATTATCTTAGTCATAATATTCTTTACTTGGGCTAGTTGAGCTCACCCTTTTTCCTTTTGTTCCATTTTTCTTCTCGGGAGGCGAGAATATAAGCGAGTACAGCCTGGGTATGGAATGAAGGTTACAGAGAGAGTTGTTTAGTAGTCCTCAACATTTTTGTAAAATAATGTATCAATAAATGTGATGAGGATTTATTTAAGTATAAATATTGTCTGTAAGATAATATTTGTATTCAAACTCACAGCTTTTCTTGTTGTAATAATAAAGTTGTAGTTGTTTCAGTATCATGTATTGACAACTCGAGAATGGGTGATATATACTATTTTGGGGCGTCACACTTATATAGTTAGATTTATTCGCTATAGGGTTCTTTAGTGACAGTTTATTTTCAAAATTAATTATTTTTATTAAATAAATAGAAAAATTAGTTTTTAATTATTAAAATAGAAAATAAATTCTTAAAAATTATTTTAAAATTCAAAATTAGTTTTTAATTATTTTGAATATATTTCATAAATATTTAATATTTTGGAATATTAAAAGTATTTAATTTATTTAATTATAATATTAAATAAATTATTTAAAAATGATTTTAATACATGAAAAATCATTTAAAATTATATTATGGTATAAGAAAATAATTTAAGTTATTTTTGATAACTTTTAATATTTTGTGATGAAATTCATTAATAAATTAATATTAATGATAATTAAGTTATTTATTGAATATATTAAATAAATTATGAAAAATAAAATTAATGATTTAAAAATTATAAAAAATGATTTAAAAGTTATAAAAGTATTTTAAGTTATAAAATATAACTTTTGATATTTTGTCATGAAAAATATTAATATTTTAATATTAATGATATTAGATTTATTTAATAATTATATTAAATAAATTAGTTTAAAAATGATTTTAATATTAGAAAAATTATTTTAAATGAAAATAAATAGTTTTAAAATATTTTAATTTATAAAATATAATTTCAATATTTAAAGGTAAATTTCATTAATTATTTACTATTAATGATATTAGAATTATTTAATAATTATATTAAATAAATTAGTTTAAAAATAATTTTAATATTATAAAAATCATTTTAAATGATAATAAATTGTTTAAAGATATTTTAAGTTATAAAATATAACTTTTAATATTTAAAGGATAAATTCATTAATAATTTAATATTAATGATATTAATTTAATAATAAATGATATTAAGTTTATTTAATGATTATATTAAATAAATAGTTTTAAAATGCTTTTATTTATTTAAAATCATTTAATAAGGATATTAATGAATTAAAAATATTTTAAGTTATAATTAATGACTTTTAATATTTTGATAAATAATGCATTAATACTTTAATATTAATGATAATTATTTAAAATGATTTTAATTCTTTTTAAAATTATTTAAGTGTAATATTAATACTTTAAAAGTATTTTGAGTTATTATAAATAACTTTAAGATTTTGGCAATGGTTTCATTAATAGTTTAATATTAATTAAGTATTAATGATAATAGAATTGTTTAATATTTAAATCATTTAATAATGATTCAGATGTTTGAAAATTTATGATAAATTATAATAAATGTTTAAAAATTATTATAAGTCATTTAAAAATAAAATGACTGATACTTACAGATATTGAACTACGAGGATAGAGTCTTAGACTCGATAATTACCTCGATAAAGCCGCTTAAGATAATCGGATATGTTTTAGAAATTGATCTGAACTTAGATAATTTGATTAGATATGTGTTTATTTGTGATTCAATGGTTGTTAAACATATGTGACAATGTGATTAGGTTATGTGTTGATTTCTGTAATTACGATGATATGTGTTATTGTATGTTGTTCTAATCGAACAAATGATCTTATTACTGATAGGTGTTGTATAAAGATAGAACTAAGTTACAAACTGTAAGCAGCGCATCAGGCAAATATCTTACCTTTGAATTTCCTTTATGCAATAGACATGAGTAAGAAGTTTCAGAATTATATTATTATTATGCTAAATTATTAACCCTATTGTGATAAATTCTATATCCGATCATTGTTTATCAACATGTTAGTATATGGTAATTCAGATATATATTCTGTTCGTTAATTTCTAAACATGGTTACACAAGTGACCCCACTTGGATAATCATTGTATTTAATCACATATTGATATATATATATATATATATATATATATATATATATAAAGCCGTCTAAGCTATTTGACCCAGCTAGACACAAATTCAAAAATATCGTTGAATAAGTTAAAATCTTTTTGTATCCAATCAAATTGTTTTGGTTCGGATTCCAGGCTAAGTATAAACATCCCGATCATGGAAAAACTTTTATGCGCCCAAGGCGGATAGAGTGAACGATCCTATCGATACGTTTAATATTTTTGAGAAGGAATTTTGAGGATTTCAAAATTCTGTTAAAGATTTAGGTGAATTATTCAAGATTAAGAGAATACGTGAATATGTTCTGTGCATATGGTTATGTATGCGTACTGACCAGATAAACGATATCTGTGACAAACCCTAAGTATATATTAAGAACGTCAACGTTCGGTTAGAAAACCCTAGCGATTAACAAGAAACCCTAGAAATCGGTTCTGAAAACCCTAATTCCAGTTCCGGGAATTCGAAACCCTATTTCGGTGTATGAAACCATAAATTTGGAATGTGGATGTTAGAATTAGGTTTAACGTTATTAAATATAACCTAATTAGGAAAAACCCTAAAGATTTACTGGAAACCCTAATAATTAGAAAACCTAATTTTTAGAAAACCAAATTTATAATTAGGGAAAAACCTAATTGTTCGTTTAATAATTTTTAATGTTAATTAGGAAATATTAATCCTAATTTTTAAGTAATAAGTAATTATAAAATCCTAATCTAATTACTTAAATCTAATTTCTAAATTAAATATTATTTTTTTATTAGAAACCCTAATTTTTGTGTTATAAACCCTAATGACCAATTTTGATCCTAATTGCTAAATTAACAATTTTAATTAGGAATTATTAATCCTAATTAGCAAGATTTAAATTATGATTAAGAAATTTTAATATAATTAGAAAATTCTAATTATAATTTAGAAATATTAATTTTCTATTTTTAAAAAACTGAAATTCAGAAATCTTAGAAATTAAATTGCAAAGTGAAAGGGTTAAACCCTAAACCCTAAGGGTTCAAATCCTAACCCCTAAGGGTTCAAACCCTAAGCCCTAAGGATTCCAAACCATAAATCCTAAGGGTTTCATCAAATGACAATTCTAGAATAAAAATTGCATGGAAAATGACATTTATGCCTTTTGTCACATTTTTATTTAGCTAGAGTGCAAATCTTGCCAAATGTGGGTGGTTCACCAACTACAACCACTCCATGAGACTTATTGCAACACCAATCAGCCAATATTTGACAGCTACTCAGCCACATACATTGCATCAAAGCTTATAATTTAGAAATGAAAGAAACATTTCTTACTTTACTTAGAAAAACAAGCTAGACCTTCTCTCTCTTCAAACTTCGAAATTTAGAGTGAGAGAGTGAGATAAGATAAGCCATTATCAGTTCATTGCTAGCCTAGATCAGATCATGAAGTCGGAAATCAAAGATCATAGCCTAAAAGGTATAAAACCCTAAAATTTCAAAATTTGTGATCTTAAGTTAATATTGTTGTTTGTTGTTTAGATATGTGTTAGAGGGTGTCACTTGATGATCTGGGTTGCCAAAACTTAGATCCATATCATTTAGATGCTCGAAATTAAAGATTTATCAAATCTAGAAAACTGGAAGAAAAAAAATAGTCTGACAACCGAAAGTCAGAGCCTCTAGATTCTTTTCTTTAATTTGTTTTGTGTTTTAAGCATTTATACTTGTAGTATGTTGTATGGTCTTTCATCTGGTACTTGAATCAATTCTAGATCATGTGTAGATCGAAAGTTACAAGCTGTCAAAAGACGTTGACCCACCACTAAAATTGAAATTTGGGCAACCCAGATTTCCAGATTTCGTCTGACATGATTTTGTGAGCTTCAAATCTTTCTGTGTGTTAGTGTTTAGTTTATGTTGTTGTGTTTATCTTGTAGACTAGTATGTTTACTACACATACAAGTCTTTATAACACTTTGATACATAACATGATTAAATCTATTTCTGGTCAAAGTAGCATTGACCGTCTGTTTTGTCAAATTTCTGGAAAACCCAGAAAGCTCAAGAATATATTTTCTGTCAGAGTTTGACCGTCTTAGATCTCTTTAATGTGTTGATTCTAATCTGGTTTAAAGTTGTATACATGTACCTTGACATCCCTACTTCATGATTCAACGTTTATATCGTACAAATCAAGCCCAGTTTGCAAGTTATAAGGATTGGAAAGTGGGTACCTCGACTGTTCTTCAATTCTGGAAAACCTAGAAATTGAAGAACATGACTGACAGTGAATTGATGAGCTTAGATCTCTCTAATATGTTGTCTATTGGCCAGTATCTTGATTGATAGTTGTAGTATTACACTTATACTATGATTATAACACTTAACCCCGTCCAGAAACCTATTGATCAAAGAGTTATCACTGGTCAAACCAAGCCTCTCGAAGTCTGGCATGAAGCTCAAGAACAGGCTCAAGAACACCTATAGCGACGGGTCTGTCGCTATATGGCCCTTTAGTGACACTTATTTTCGAAAAATAATTATTTTAATTAAATAAATCGAATTAAATAGTTTTTAATTATTAAAAATACAAAATAAATTTCGAAAAATTATTTTAAAGTCTGAAAAATAGTTTTTAATTATTTTGAGTATATTTCATAAATATTTAATATTTTTGGAATATAAATGGTATTTAATTTATTTAATTATAATATTAAATAAATTATTTAAAATAATTTTAATACATAAAAATCATGAAAAATAATATTATGGTATAAGAAAATATTTAAAGTTATTTTCAAGTGACTTTTAATATTTTGAGATAAATTTAATTAATTAATCAATATTAATGATAGTTAACTTAATTAATAACTATATTAAATAAATTATGGGAAAAATAGAATTAATGATTTAAAATTATATAAAAATGATTTAAGTATTATAAAAATATTTGAAGTTATAAAATATAACTTTTGATATTTTGTCATGAAAATATAAATATTTTAATATTAATAGCAATTATAGAATAATGAATTTAATGTTTAAAATCATATAAAATGATTTTAAGGTATTAAAATACTTTGATATATTATAAATATATTATAATATTATGTGATGATTTTTATTAATATTTGATATTAAATAAATATTAATGACAAAAGAATTATGTGGTATTTAATTAATTTAAATACGATATTAATGATTGAAAATTCATGATAAATAGTAATAATTATTTAAAAATTATTACGAGCTTATGAATATTATTTTGACTAATATTAAAATTTTCTGAGATAATTGATAAGTGTTTAGGAAGAGTTTAATTGAACTTATAGACTCGATAAAAGTCCGACTAGACCGTCGGGATGTCAGATTTGTGTCGGGTTCAACTCAGACTGCAATAGTTTGACTGTATACCGAGTCTTATATGTGTTATAGACTGATAGTGTTATGTGTTTAGGTTATTCTATGTATATATATATATATATATAATAGTATTATATTTTGCTAATATTATTCTAATATTGAAGATCTATATTACTAATATTAGGTCTTCGGATAAAGCGTTATAAATTGCGTGTAGTGTGAATCAAATCTGATTCGAAAGCAAGTTTATTTTTTTTACTTAACTCTACTAAGAGTTGTTTCATTGTGAGATATGCTTATGGATAATCATTGCTGATTGCCATTGTAGAATTGTACTATGTACATATTGCATGTATAAGTCAGGTATGAAAGGCTGATCACCTTCATTACCATTCTGTTCAGATATATTTGTTCATGTTCAATACTTGTTCAATCAAAAGTGTGTTCCTGCTAGTTCAAAATTATATTGTTGAATTATAGCCAGCTTATTATTCAGATTCTTTCAATCATGATATATCGTTAAATTATTGAACTTAAACTTGATGGGCAATCTTATGCTCATCCTTGCTATATAATGATAAACATTGCAGATTAAGACGAATACGTCGGATACAAGGAAAGGTTAAAGATGGTTCCAGCTTTAGTATACGTGTGTAATTAGATTTGTATCAGTATTATATATTAATGTTATTATAAGTCAAATAAGTTATGAATTGTGTATTAAGTGAAGGTTACTCGACCTTGGGGAATAGTGTGTAAAATGTATTGTATAAACAATTTATGTTTATATCTTCGGCAAAAATAGTAATAGTTGTATAGAATGATCGAACCGGATCCGCGATGATTCGGGACCCGAATTCGGGGACCTCACAGTTGGTATCAAAGCTGTAGGTTATGAACGTTAGGTAGGAATACCTGAGACTAATAACCGCATTGATTAGGATAAGTACTAACTCAAATAGAGTTAGTTGGTCGGTAAGATTCAAAGACGAATCTCGGCGGGTTATAAAAGATACGGAGTTCCCTAACTCTGATAATAAAGTTGAACAGTAGTGATGAATAGATAGAGTCTAAAAGACTAAAAGTATAGTGATAGGAGATTATAAAAACAAACGATCAAGATATAGAAATGAATCGTAATATATACGATGAGATCACCCCGTGATCGGATAAGGTTATAGTATAGAGAAGGATCAAGCGAATGATTGAGAAGTTTACAACAAGATTGCTGAATATCAGTTGTACTATGAATTGGTATAGATTCAGGAAAGAATTATGAATACGAGTTGAATGAAATTCGTATTGAGAAGGGAGTTAAGATTTACTGGGGATTTTAATTGAGGATTCAGGTCGGCAGCTAAGTTGTATGATTCGTTGTATGAGAGCTGAATTGTACTTGGTGTAAAAACCACTTAGTTCTGGCAATGATAATCATTGAAATGTTTGTGTCGCGCTATTTGCTATATGCATGTTAAGAGGGTGATTCCTTTCTCATGTGTTTAACAGATAGATAGGTTATAGGTAGAGAATATAAGGTTAAGTACGAGTTCTTTAAACTCATACTTATGTGACATTCTTAATTCATAGTTATATGAAATGTTTATGAACCCCTCAGCCAATGGACGCCAAAGGTCTGACTATGACAAGTTCTTAAACTCGATCATATGATTGTGGCAAGTAAATGAACTCATAAGTGTGGTTTGACGAACTGGGTATAGTTGTGTGTAAATGGAGTATTAAAGACTATAGGACCATATAGATTGTACTAAGCAAATGATTATTAGTGGAGACATAAGTTTTCCAAAAGTCCTAGCTATGTTAGACTTCGAAATTTTGACGTCAAGCTAAATACGCACTATGTGCTTTTAAAAAAAATTGTGTAGACTCGTAATCATTTTTGAAACGGTTTAAAGTATAATCTATGCTACTTATTTCAGCTAGACGCAAATGATTTGAAATATCAAAATATCTTTTATTTATCACTCATGTACCATGTAACTCAATGCGAGAGATGATAAAAGTTGATAAAGTTGTAAATGCAGGAATACTTAGTGCGAATTCGATCTGAAAATCATTGTTCCACTATTGTATGATGTGTTATGACAAAGTCACTTGATGACGACATCCTCACACGGACAGTTAATACAGTACGACATCATGACGTCATTCTCAAAAATATTTTCAAATTTTTAATTTGCCAACGGGGTTTGGCTACACTTAAATAATTCGATTGAATTGAATTATTGATATGAGTCTATGCTATTCGATTCAGCTAGACCAATGTTTATGAAAACTGTAAGAGTTCTTTGAAAACTTTCCCGAACCAAATTATTTTGGTACGAAATCCAATAAGATTGAGGTAAAAGTTTATGCGCCCAAGGAGGATACGAGAAACAGATCAGACCAGAAGTACTTTATAAGTACAGGGCATATAGGGTTAATTACCCACTATGTCCGTAAGTTAAGACGGTTTGAGGATGAATTTCCATTAAACCTTTGCGAAAATGACAGACAATAGTCTGTAAAACCCCTCAGCACAATTTCAAAATTTTTATGTGAAGAATGTATTGGGTAGCATGTGATGATGAGAAGGAACGGTGTATGGTGTATGGTGTATGGTGTAAGGTAAATTTCGGGGACAAAATTTTTAGAAGAAGGGGTGAATGTAACAATCCGAGAATTTAGAAAAATTTTAAAATTTTAATTAATTGATTTAAGGTTCAATATTAGAACCTAGATAGAAAATAAGTGTATGCGTTTGATATTTTTGAGAAGGAATTTTGAGGATTTCAAAATTCTGTGAAGGATTTAGGTGAATTATTCAGGATTAAGAGAATACGTGAATATGTTCTGTGAATATGGTTATGTATGCATACAGTATGTGGTTAAGGGTCAAGGGTTGACCAGATAAACGATATCTGTGACAAACCCTAAGTATATATTAAGAACGTCAACGTTCGGTTAGAAAACCCTAGCGATTAACAAGAAACCCTAGAAACCGGTTCTGGAAACCCTAATTCCAGTTCCAAAAATTCGAAACCCTATTTCGGTGTATGAAATCGTAAATTGGGAATGCGGATGTTAGTATTAGGTTTAACGTTATTAAATATAACCTAATTAGGGAAAACCCTAAAGATTTACTGGAAACCCTAATAATTAGAAAACCTAATTATTAGAAACCCAAATTTATAATTAGGGAAAAACCTAATTGTTCGTTTAATAATTTTTAATGTTAATTAGGAAATATTAATCCTAATTTTCTAGTTATAAGTAATTAGAAAATCCTAATCTAATTACTGAAATCTAATTTCTAAATTAGAAAATTATTTTTTATTAGAAACCTTAATTTTTGGGTTATAAACCCTAATGACCAATTTTGACCCTAATTGCTAAATTAGCAATTTTAATTAGGAATTATTAATCATAATTAGGAAGATTTAAATTATGATTAAATTTTTTAATATAATTAGAAAATTCTAATTATAATTTAGAAATATTAATTTTCTATTTTTAAAAAATCGAAATTCAGAAATCTTAAAAATTAAATTGCAAAGTTAAGGGTTAAACCTTAAACCCTAAGGGTTCAAACCCTAAACCCTAAGGGTTCCAAACCCTAAATCTTAAGGGTTTCATCAAATAACAATTCTTGAATAAAAATTGCATGGAAAATGACATTTATGCCCTTTGTCACATTTTTATTAGCTAGCGTGCAAATCTTGCCAAATGTGGGTGGTTCACCAACTACAACCACTCCATGAGACTTATTGCAACACCAATTAGCCAATATTTGACAGCTACTCAGCCACATACATTGCATCAAAGCTTATAATTTAGAAATGAAAGAAACATTTCTTACTTTACTTAGAAAAACAAGCTAGACCTTCTCTCTCTTCAAACTTTGAAATATAGAGTGAGAGAGTGAGATAAGATAATCCATTATCAGTTCATTGTTATCCTAGATCAGATCATGAAGTCAGAAATCAAATATCATAGCCTAAAAGGTATAAAACCCTAAAATTTCGAAATTTATGATCTTAAGTTAATGTTATTGTTTGTTGTTTAGATATGTGTTAGAGGGTGTCACTTGATGATCTGGGTTGCCAAAACTTAGATCCATATCATTTAGATGCTCGAAATTAAAGATTTATCAAATCTGGAAAACTGGAAGAAAAAAAATAGTCTGACAACCGAAAGTCAGAGCCTCTAGATTCTTCTCTGTTAATTTGTTTTGTGTTTTAAGCATTTATACTTGTAGTATGTTGTATGGTCTTTCATCTGGTACTTGAATCAAGTCCAGATCATGTGTAGATCGAAAGTTATAAGCAGTCAAAAGACGTTGACCCACCACGAAAACTGAAATCTAGGCAGCCCAGATTTCCAGATTTCGCCTGACAAGATTTTGTGAGCTTCTAATCTTGCTGTGTGTTAGTGTTTAGTTTATGTTGTTGTGTTTATCTTGTAGACCGGTATGTTTACTACACATACAAGTCTTTATAACACTTTGATACATAACAAGATTAAATCTATTGCTGGTCAAAGTAGCATTGACCGTCTGTTTTGTCAAATTTCTGGAAAACCAAGAAAGTTCAAGAACACGTTTTCTGTCAGAGTTTGACCGTCTTAGATCTCTTTAATGTGTTGATTCTAATCTGGTTTAAAGTTGTATACATGTACCTTGACATCCCTACTTCATGATTCAACGTTTATATCGTACAAATCAAGCCCAGTTTGCAAGTTATAAGGATTGGAAAGTGGGTATTTTCATTTATTCTTCAATTTTGGAAAACCCGTAAATTGAAGAACATGTCCGATGATGAATTGATGAGCTTAGATCTCTCTGATATGTTGTCTATTGGCCAGAATCTTGATTGATAGTTGTAGTATTACACTTATACTATGATTATAACGCTTAACCCCGTCCAAAAACCTATTGATCAAAGAGTTATAACCGGTCAAACCAAGCCTCTCGAAGTTTGGCATGAAGCTCAAGAACAAGCTCAAGAACACCTATAGCGACGGGTCTGTCGCTATAGGGCCCTTTAGTGACACTTATTTTTGGAAAATAATTATTTTAATTAAATAAATCGAATTAAATTGTTTTTCATTTTTAAAAATACAAAATAAATTATGAAAAATTATTTTAAAGTCCGAAAATTAGTTTTTAATTATTTTGAGTATATTTCATAAATATTTATTATTTTTGGAATACAAATGTTATTTAATTTATTTAATAATAATATTAACTAAATTATTTAAAAATGATTTTAATACATAAAAAATCATGAAAAATAATATTATGTTATAAGAAAATATTTAAAGTCATTTTAGTGACTATTAATATTTTGAGATAAATTTCATTAATTAATCAATATTAGTGATTGTTAAATTATTTAATAACTATATTAAATTAATTATGGAAAATAGAATTAATGATTTAAAATCATATAAAATGATTTAAGTATTATAAAAATATTTTAAGTTATAAAATATAACTTTTGATATTTTGTTATGAAAATATTAATATTTTAATATTAATTGCAATTCTAGGATAATGAATTTAACTGTTTAAAAATCATATAAAAATAATTTTAAGGTATTAAAAATACTTTGATATATTATAAATATATTATAGTATTTTGTAATGATTTTCATTAATATTTGATATTAAATAAATATTAATGACAAAAGAATTATGTGGTATTTAATTCATTTAAATACGATATTAATGATTGAAAATTCATAATAAATAGTAATAATTATTTAAAAAAATTTACGAGCTTATGAATATTATTTTGACTAATATTAAATTTTTTTGAGATAATTGTTAAGTGTTTAGACAAAGTTTAATTGAACATAGACTCGATAAAAGTCCGACTAGACCGTCGGGATGTCAGATTTGTGTCAGGTTCAACTCAGACTGCAATAGTTTGACTTGATACCGAGTCTTATATGTGTTATAGACTTATAGGAATATGTGTTATG
The DNA here is from genome assembly GCA_020205615.1 of Panax quinquefolius. Lineage (NCBI taxonomy): Eukaryota > Viridiplantae > Streptophyta > Magnoliopsida > Apiales > Araliaceae > Panax > Panax quinquefolius. Next base: position 84,509,476 of record CM035162.1, read on the forward strand.
TGGTTAGGTTATTTTATGTATATCTATATATATAATAGTATTATATTATGATGATATTATTCTAATATTGGAGATCTATATTACTAATATTAGGTTTTCGGATAAAGCGTTATAAATTGCGTAGCGGTAATCAACGGTTCATGCAAGTTTGTTTTTACTTAACTCTACTAAGAGTTGTTTTATTCAGATATGCTTATGGATAATCATTGTTGATTGCCATTTTAGAACTGTACTCTATACATATTGAATGTATAAGTCAGGTATGAAAGGCTGATCACCTTTATTACCATTCGGTTCAGATATATTTATTCTTGTTCAATACTTGTTCAGTCAAAAGTTTGTTCCTACTAGTTCACAATTATATTGTTGAATTATAGCCAGCTTATTATTCAGATTCTTTCAATCATGATATATTGTTAAATTATTGAACTTAAACTTGCTGGGCAATCTTATGCTCATCCTTGTTATATCATGATAAATATTGCAGATTAAGACGAATACGTCGGATACAAAGAAAGGTCAAAGACAGTTCCAGCTTTAGTATATGTGTGTAATTAGATTTGTATCAGTATTATATATTAATGTTATTGTAAGTCAAATAAGTTATGAATTGTGTATTAAGTGAAGGTTACTCGACCTTGGGGAATAGTGTGTAAAATGTATTGTATAAATAATTTATATTTATATCTTCTGCAAAAATAGTAATACCTAGTAGGTGGTTGGTGACCAACTCTAACTAGCCATGTGGTCTAGTAATAGCCTTTAATCAATAAAAATCTGGCCACATGATCAGCCATAAGCATTAACACCATATTATATATAGATTGAGAGAGAGAAAGGTTACTAACTTGCTCATTTTTTTCACCAACACTCAACTCACTTCTCTCTCAACTCAAACCTCCGAAAATACCTTACTAGACCAGTCCCTAATCAAGCCCCACTAACACTTGTATCATATCAAAAGTCAGATTCAAGAATTAGTTCAAGAAAGGTAAACCCTAAGCCAAGAAAAGTTAATCTTTTATGCTATGTTAGATGTTATGTTTAAATGTTTAAATATGTTATATAAGGTGTGAATCAGTGATCTGGGTTGCTAAATAGTGGATCCATAACATTTATATGTTCGAATCTAAGTTTTTATAAAATCTGGAAATTTTTATTTTTGTTGTCTGACAGTGAATGTCAGGCCTTGTAGATCTGTGCTCGTTTATTGTTTTTGTGATTTAAAGGTTTAAAGTTGTAGTCTGTAATGTTGTTAGTAATCTGCAAGTCGGTTCATGATCATTGCATGTGTAGATCAAAGGTTATTCACGGTCAAAGTTCGTTGAACGAACACGAACTAAGTTTTCTAGGTAACCCAGAAAATTGAAGAACGTTTCCTGGCCATGACTTTGACCGGCCTTGATTTTGTTTCTGGAACGTTGTTAGGATGAATATTGGTATCTAGATTATAGTATGTCATGAGTACTACAAGTTTAAAGCATGTTTAAACCTTATAAAGCCTCAGATCGATCGTAGTAATTGGTCAAACCTCGTTGACCGTTAAGCTTAACTTTCTGGGTAACCCAGAAAGTTTAGGCAGTGGTCTGACAAGTTCTTTATTTACTTAGATCTTGCATCCAAATTATGTTTGGACATTATAAAGGCTCACCACTTGTACTCTATTGGTTTGTCTACAAATCCCGACGTCTAGATCACTTATATAACTAACAGACTAAAAGTAATGTACGGTCAAACTAGCCTACTCGCATATGAACTCGGTTTTCTGGGAAACCCAGAAAACGCAAGAACATCCTTTCTAACATGGTTTGACCGAATGCTAGTTTGTGATCCTGATGTAGTTTAACTGATGTTAGGGATGTGATATGTACTCTGTCATGTGGACTACAACCCTGACCCATTCGAACACTTTAACAATTAACAGAACCCGAAAATAATTAAGCCTCAAACTGTACCCTCGAAGCTGACTGGGTTTCTGGGTAACCCAGAAAATCCAAGAAGCTCTGACAGGGAGTTTGATGGCCCAGATCTTCATGTTATGATGTGTTATGACTTACGTTATGATTGATAATGATCATTTTAAATGATAATAAGGTATTGAATAATTTTATAAGTTATAAAATGTAACCCCAAATCCTCGGTACTTCATTTCCTCAAGATTTGGTGTTCACTTAATCAAAACATTCATTTTCTACTACCCAATTATAATAAAATTGAATAATATCATAATAAAATTGAAAAATAAAAACCCCCGCCCACATACAGATTAAACTTAAATAAAAATCTCCCAGGTTATCTAACCTTTAATTACAAACATTCAAATGCGGAAAATTAAATAAACTTCATTACAATCTTTAAACCAAAGTCTGATAATAAAACTATCACAACTATTACAAGTCTTCAATATTTGTTCATCTTTCCTTTTCCCTTACTGGTGCTAGGTACGTCACCCTTTTCAGCTTTAGCTGTAAGAAATTTTACAGGCAAGAGTGAGCAAACAAGGCCCACTTGGAATAACAACAAATAAATCTTTAAACTTTTACATCAATTGCCAATACTAGGCTCAATAGAACTGAACAATGTGTTCTATTAACTTTCTAAAAATTATAACATTCACTGAGGGTCTAATGACCATGAATCATGTCCACAGTTATAAGTAATCTTTCAACTTTAACTTTAACAGTCATAAGACTATAAGGACTCCACGTACTTAGGGGGATCAACCCTTCATACAATGTATTGTGCACAACCATTTTAACGCTAAGCGTAAACCTCTAATAAAAGAGTTGTTCATCTCAGTATTTAGAATACAAGTCCGCACCAAAGTAAGTTTGGTTTGGATACATTATAGGGTAATTTAGAATTCAACAGTAATCAACTAAGGATTAGTTGATTACAACAGAAATAACTGTATGCTATGGAATAATCATAACTGAATTGATATTTTTAATTAACATCATGCTTTAGGAATAATCTAATAGCATAAACATTGAATAATCATATCATAATTTGCTTTGAACAATATTAGGTCAAAGTTATTGAGAATTGAATACTAAGCATGCATAGTGAATAGTAATTTGAACGATAAAGTTGTTCAACACTAGAATATTAAAATAAAGCGACTCGCATGCTTAATAATAAGTTACATATTCGAGAAACTTGCTCAATATTAAACTATAAGATTTGGGATACTTGTATCGTTATGAGCAACTAGATACAATAACTTATTCAATAATAGGAAATCTAGCTCTACGAAAGTGTAGAGGTAGCAACTTACAACAATTGTAATTGAATTTGAAAACAATAACGTACTAATGAAATTAAACTCGCACAATGAAGTTTTGAGTTAGAGAACTTTTCTTTAGCACAAGCTAAACCGTAATACTTGAATCAATACCCTATACATATGTCATCATGACATAATTAGTCATTTCCAACATTTTATATCTATATAAACAATACATACATCATGTAGGTCGAATTACCCATTCACATAATCAAACTATGTTAATACTAGTTAACACTTGATAGCATACTCGTTCATAGTTTAATACTACTGAAATCATCATTTAACATACCTATTATTAACACATAACATTTATTTTCAAAATTTGTATACGTAAACAAAACTATCAGAACCTTCTACTAACTTCATCATTGCTGGCGCCACCATTTACATCGTGGTTGGCATGGCCATGAGTGAAGTTAAGTAGCACAGTGCATGAAGTCACAAAAGCCATCGATTGGCACACAGGCAGTGGTGGGCCGTGCTTTGACGATGAAACTTATCTTCTTGGGCAGCAGTATATGCATGTAAAGTCCGTAACTCGACGACCAAGCAAGCTTAAACAACAAGATGAACAAAAGCCAAATTGGCCTACAAGCTCCAATCTAATAGACTAATTAACATGTAATTTACACATAGACTTCATGTAAACATATTGTGAAGACTTCTAACATGTTTCTACCCATAAAATAACATAAACATCAAATTTACAACACCCAATTTCAATGTTTTTGGCAAAAACTCCATTTTTGACATTTTTAATGGAAATCAACACTGTGATTTTGTTTTTCAATCAAAACAGTAATTTCAAAACACCATAGTTATGATTATACATACTCTATCAAATTCAATAATCAATTTATCAGTTTAACAACTAATTAAACCTTAATTTCTACTTTAAACTAAGCCATATTCATATATATTTTCATATGAATTCACTGTAATATATTTTCTTCCACAAAACTCATACATACATGAACTAGTTTTTCTATAATCATATATAAACTCATGAAATCATCTTATAATCAATAATTTATCATATAACTATAAACACCACCAATTTATCTTTTATAAAAATTTCACAGAGAACTTTTTTTTTTGGAGAAGAAGTCTAAACTTTTAAAGAAGAGATTAAGCTCCTACCTTTGATTAGGAAGATGATGGCTATTCTTTTCCCCAATTCCTTTCTCAAAAACCTGTTAGAAAACACTCACCTTCTCTCTAAAGTTTTCTCAATTTTCTCTGTATTCTTCTTCTTCTTCTTCACTGAGCTCTTTCTTCCTAACTCTAACTACGTACTAACAATATAACGTATAATAATAATATAGGTATTAAATATATAATATAATTCTAACTTTAACTGACATCAGTTATAAAAATTTGAAAATCAAAAGCCATAAGGCTTGTTTGGCTAGGCTTAATAAAATAACTCTTTAATCCTTACACCTTGTTTGGTAAACTTAATTAAAACAAATGGATTAATCCTTATACCTTGTTTGATAAAACATCATTAGATTAAAGACTTAATATGCAATAAGACATGTTTGGCAAAACTAAATTAAACTCTTTTAATTTATTTTACTAACTCCTTTATAGCAAGGTTATTTGTCACACTTCTACTTAATTAAATAATCAATTTAATCAATTCAAATATTAATCTATTAAATTACTTTAACACATAATTCAATACACACAAAACTATAACTTTCTTTATAATTATAATTTTATTTAATCAACTAACACCTTATTTTAATTACAAAATCTAATTAAAATATTATAATTCATTTAATCATTATTAGCTCTCTAACTTAATTATTAAATTAAATTAGTATATAATCTCATAACAATTAATTTTCTTAGCTCCTTAATTATTTATTCAACAAATAATTAATTAAACCATATCAACTCAAATTGAACAATTATTTATTCAACAATAAATATATCCACTAAATACTTATATAAATCAATAAATATTTAATATTTAATATTTAATTATTTAATCAACAAATAATTAACTAAACCACATCAACTCAAATTGAACAATTATTTATTCAACAATAAACATATCCATTAAATACTTATATAAATCAATAAATATTTAATATTATAATTTAAAATTCTGGAATGTTACATCATTCCCTCCTTACAAGGATTCTGTCCTCAGAATCACAACTCAAACAAATCATTCGTTACATTCTTCCCTACTTACAAAGATTCTGTCCCCAGAATCGAAGACACAGATTAAACAAATAACTCAGGGTACTCTTTCAACATTTTCTCTTCGAGTTCCCACGTAGCTTCTTCAGCGTTGTGGTTCCTCCATATCACCTTCACAGAAGGTATCACTTTATTCCTGAGCACTTGTTCTTTCCTGTCGACTATCTGGATAGGAACCTCTTCATAAGACAAATCTTTCTCGAACTGCAATGGTTCGTACTCGATCACATGTTTGTAGTCGGGTTTATATGGTCGTAACACCGAAATGTGAAAAACATTATGAATGTTTTCCAACTCTGGAGGTAGAGCTACCTCGTAAGCCACTTCTCCCACTCTTCGCAGCACTTCAAAGGGTCCAATAAACCTCGGGCTTAGCTTTTCTTTTTTTACAAATATGTTTTCCCCTTCCAAGGAGAAACTTTTAGGAATACAAAAGTTCCTACGTCGAATGCACGATCTTGTCTGTGTTGATCAACATACTTTTTCTGTCTGTCTTGGGCTGCTACTAATCTTGTCCTGATGAGTTTGACAACGTCAGCAGTTTGTTGCACTAGTTCTGGTCCTAACAGTTGGCGTTCACCGACTTCATCCCAGCACAGTGGAGTTCTGCACTTTCTGCCGTACAATGCCTCGTAAGGTGGCATGCCGATGCTCGCGTGATAACTGTTGTTGTAAGCAAATTCCACCAACGGTAATTGTTCTTCCCAGCTTCCTTTAAAGTCCATGACACATGCTCTCAGCATATCTTCCAATGTCTGAATTGTTCGTTCGCTTTGGCCATCTATTTGTGGATGATAAGCCGTACTCATTCGCAACTGTGTCCCCATGCATTCTTGTAGTCTCTTCCAGAAATTAGACGTGAATCATGGATCTCTATCGGACACAATTGATACTGGCACTCCATGCCTCGAAACGATCTCTTTAATGTACAATCTTGCCAACTGATCAAGATTGAATCTAATCTTTATGGGTAAAAAGTGCGCTGACTTTGTCAGTCTGTCCACTATCACCCAAATCGCATCACATCCTCTCTGAGTAGTTGGAAGACCCACCACAAAATCCATCGTGATGTGTTCCCACTTCCATTCCGGTATTTCCAACGGTTGAAGTAATCCGCTGGGTCTTTGATGTTCGGCTTTTACTCTTTGACATGTCAAGCATTTCGCTACGCATTCTGCAACGTCCCTTTTCATATTCGGCCACCAAAAATGTTGGCGCAAATCTTGATACATTTTTCGTGCTTCTGGATGAATTGAATATTTTGAGCTATGAGCTTTGGTCAAAAATTTCTTTTTTCACTCTGGTGTTCATTGGAACCCAGATTCTTCCCTCAAACGTAGTAGTAGTCCTTCTAAGATCGATCTTGTATTTTACATCACTACTCTCAATCAGATTCTCTTTGATTTTCCCACACTCTTCATCTTGTAGTTGAGCATTCTTCACTTTGTCCACTAAAGTTGGACCCGCTTCTATCTGGAATAGTTGTTCGTCAGATTCTTTTGGAAATTTGATTTCCAACTCCAGTTTTGTCATTCTTTGAAATGAGCTCCTCCCGAGTTGTTATCAAGATCAACTTCTCCCGACCTTTCCCGCTTAAAGCATCTCGCCACCACATTCGCTTTGGTTCGGATGATAAAAGATTTCACAATCATAATCTTTTATCAATTCCATCCACCTTCTTCGACGCATGTTCAAATCCTTCCGAGTGAAAATATACTTGGACTTTTTGGTGGTGTGTGTAGATCTCACATTTCTCTCCATAAAGATAGTGTCTCCATATCAGAGCAAATACAAGCTGCAGCCTAATTCCAAATCATGAGTCGGATACCTTTCTCATAATCCTTCAATTGTCTTGATGCATACGCAATAACTTTGTCATTCTGCATAAGAACACAACCCAACCCTTTGTGTGAGGCATCACTATACACCACAAAATTTCCTCAGATTATCTCGGTAATGTCAACACAGGTGCCATACTTAACTTTTTCTTCAAATCTTGAAACTCTCTTCACACTTTCTCATCCAAACGAATTTTACAAACTTTCCTTGTCAAATTTGTTAGCGGAGTGGCTATCTTAGAAAAATCTTGAATAAATCTTCTATAATAACTACCGGTCCCAAGAAACTCCTCACTTCGATGGTGTTCTTGGTTTGTTCCCAATTGATTACTGACTTCCACTTTTGATGGATCCAATCGAAATCCCATCCTTGTCAATCACATGACCCAAAAATTTGTACGATCGAGCCAAAATTAGCACTTAGAGAATTTCGTATACTTTTTTTCTTTCTTAGTGTTTCCAATGTCAAACGTAAATGTTCCACGTGTTCTTCTTGAGTTTTGGAATACACCAGAATGTCATCAATAAATACCACTACAAACTTGTCTAAGAATGGTTTAAACACCCTGTTCATCAAATCCATGAATGCAGCTAGGGCATTAGTTAAACCAAAAGACATCACAAAAACTCGTAATGTCCATATCGGAGTTCAATGTCGTTCTAGGTATATCCTCCTTTCTTACCTTCAATTGGTGATACCCACTTCTCAAATCAATTTTTGAGAAATATTTAGCACCCTTCAATTGATCAAACAAGTCATCTATTCTAGGCAACGGATACCTATTCTTAATAGTGACTTTGTTTAACTCTCTATAATTAATGCAAAGACGCATTGATCCATCCTTCTTCTTCACGAAAAAACTGGCGCCCCCCACGCGATACGCTTGGTTGAATATATTTCTTGTCCAAAGAACTCTTGAATCTGTATTCATCGGTTCCTTCATTTCTACCGGAGCCATTCTCATGACGGGGCCTTCGATATCGGTGTTGTTTTCCGGCGCTAAGTCGATCACGAACTCATTTTTCTCTCGTCAAAGGAAGTCCCGCAATTCCTCTGAAACACGTCTTCAATTCTCTCTCACCACTCGGTATTTCTTCTAGTTTCACACCCTTCTTCCGAGTATCGACTATGTAAGCTAAATAGCCCACACAACCTCGACTCAACAATTTTTTGGCTGCATATATCGTCGTCGACATTTCATTTGTCTTCAGCGACTTGCTACCATGAAATACTACCTTTGATTTGAGTCATAAGGTTTTTACACTTCTTTTGGCAATCAATTATCGCGCTCCATATTTGAACAACCAATCCATTCCCAAAATTACATCAAACTCTCCAAGTCTAATCGGAATCAAATCTACCAACAAGATATTCTCCTTAATGTTCACCCCCTACGTTCTTGTATACTGAATCTAACAGGATTACTTCCTTATTCGCAATTTCTATGTTCAAAGGAAAATTAGTTCTTCTCTAGGCAATTCTAACCTCTTAGCAAATTCATCGATATAAACGAACAAGTAGCACCTTAATCAAATAATACATAAGCATTTATATCATTGATTGGGATAATACCGACACCACATCTTTTGATTGCACAAACATCTTGCATATCATGTTGAAGGTTCCGGTTGTGGGTTTGTTTGATGTTGCAGTCCCGTGAATGGCCCATGTACCTCCATTGTTACCTCCATTGCTTCGGTTGTCACTCCATCCTTCTTCTTAGGGCATTCACGAGCAAAGTGATCCTTGGATCCGCACGTGAAGCATACATTCTTCTTGGTTGAGTGCAATTTGGGGCGATGTGACCCTCCCGCCACAATTGAAGCAAACTCGCTTCCCCATCAAGCACGCACCTTATGAAATTTCCCGCATGTCGCACATGCTTCAAACTTTTTTTTTTTGTTTGGTTACCCCGATGGTTTCCAAAGACCCATGTTCCCATTCCACTTCTCTTCAAATTGTTGTTGTTGTTGTTGTTGTTGTTGTTGTTGTTTTCCCACCGTTACCACCTCCATTCTTAATCTCATTCTCATTCTTCTTCTTCTTTTGTTCCTGATTGAACTTTATCACTGCTCGCCTCCACCTTCAGCGAGTACTGCCTTCTCCATCACTGCTGTAAACGTCTTCAACTGGAACAGGGAAACCCTACTGTACAGCCAGGGCTTCAGTCCCTGTTCAAATCTCTTCGCCTTACGCTCGTCTGTGCTGACTTGATATGGCGCAAACCTCGCCAATTCATTGAATTTCGCGGCATACTCAGATACCATCATCGTTCCCTGCTTTAATTCCGTAAATCGCACTTCTAATCGACTCTTGAACTCTCCGGAAATAGGTCTCAAGAACAACTCCTTGAACCTATCCCTGTGTCATCACCCCGCCCTTCACGAAGTTTTATTGGCTGCCGCCACCAATAACTAGCTTCGCTTTCAACATGAATGTTTGCAAAAAGTAGTCTTCCGATCATCCCCTACCCTAGCGACATCGAACACCTTTTCTATCTCCATAATCCAAGTTCAGGCTTCAATTGGATTCATGGACCCACGAAATTCGTGTGGTCCAACCGCTTTGAAATCCTTAAACGTTGTACCATGTTTTGTGGTTGATTCTCGCAATGCTCTCATCAAGAAGCGTCACTAGTTGTTGAACGGGTTACCATCAACAACATCGTTATTGGTAGTTCTCTCATTGTTTTCTCTCGTCGTCGGGGTGGTTCACGTCCGGGAGGCATTTTTTCGTTAAAACAAAACATCTATTAGATTATTACTCAGTTTCTTTAAGTATTTTCTAATTAACTTGCCTCCATAAAAGAAATAACCACATAACACATAACACTTTGAATAAAGTAACAACTTTTATTTATTCAAAACCTTTTTGGAAAACATAAAACAATAGCATCACTGCTATCTACATTACTTTCCTGAACTACAAAAGTTTCAGGACAACATCATAGTCATATCCCATAGGTTGCATAACACTTGGGATTTACAATTTATTTAACCTTTCACTCATCGTACAACAGCTACGATGTTCTATTAAGATACTTCTTAGCCCTATCACGTTCTTCCTCCATAACTCGAAACATTGTTCTGCGATCTAACACGAATGATGGCAGCGTCTCGAACTGAATCGGATATCCCATGACCCGATCTTGAGCTCGATTAATTGCGGTGTTAAATACTTTATCCATCTCTTCCATCTTCATCCTCTTTGCTTGCGTGTCTCTTGCTGCTAATCTGGTTCGTTGAAAAGCTTCCTCGTAAGCATCTTCAGCTCTTGCCCTCTTAGCAGCTTCTTCTCTCAGCTTGTTCTTCAGTTCAGCGACCACTTCGATCAGTTGTTCTTTCTCTCCTTCAGTCTGTACTAGTTTCTCCTCGACATTTGTCAGTCGTTCTTCACGATCCTGGATCTCGCCGTCTTTTTGTGTCATTGTAGTCTGTTGTTTAGCTACTATCTCCTGCAACTCCTCAACTGTATCCTGAAGTTCCACGTTACGGTCATGCACCTCATCATATATATACCACGCACTATCGAGTTAAGTGGAATCCTTTCCTCCTCGTCCTCATCATCCTCATCCTCCTGTGGTAACTCAACGGGATCCTCCTCATCCTGTCTCCACATCATCATCCTCATCCTCAACTATACGTGACCAACTGGGGTCGACTCCGTGGCAAGAGTTGTTCCTAAACCACTGAATGTCGCGAGGCTCCTCCTCTATAGGCATTTGAGGTCCCTCCTCCCTAGCCTGACTGGATTCTCCGACATTAGTCATCCTGACAATAAAGTTTTAAAGTTTTAATTATTAATCATTACTACTCGACACTCACGAGTACATAAATTATAATCACATAAGCACATAAGTGTTTTATTACTTCTTTCTTAAAACTCGATAAGAGTTATCTCCACTATCTTTTCAAAGGTTACTTCCTAAGGCTTTTCCCCCACCTAAGGTTCATAACCTAAAGCTTTGATACCAACTGTGACACCCCAAATCTCTAGTACTTTCATTTCCTCAAGATTTGGTGTTCACTTAATCAAAACATTCATTTCTAACTACCCAATTATAATAAAATTGAATAATAAAAAAAACCTGCCCATACAGGATTAAATTTAAATAAAAATCTCCCAGGTTATCTAACCTTTAATTACAAACATTCAACTGCGGAAAATTAAATAAACTTCATTACAATCTTTAAACCAAAGTCTGATAATAAAACTATCACAACTATTACAAGTCTTCAATATTTGTTCATCTTTCCTTTTCCCTTACTGGTGCTAGGTACGTCACCCTTTTCAAACTTTTAGTGTAAGAAATTTTCTGTGCAAGAGTGAGCAAACAAGGCCCACTTGGAATAACAACAAATAAATCTTTAAACTTTTACATCAATTGCCAAATACTAGGCTCAATAGAACCGAACAATGTGTTCTATTAACTTTTAAAAAATTATAACATTCATCGAGGGTCTAATGACCATGAATCATGTCCACAGTTATAAGTAATCTTTCAACTTTAACTTTAACAAATCATATAAGACTATAAGGACTCCACGTACTTAGGGGATCAACCTTCGCATACAATGTATTGTGCACAACCATTTTAACGCTAAGCGTAAACCTCTAATAAAAGAGTTGTTCATCTCAGTATTTAGAATACAAGTCCGCACCAAAGTAAGTTTGGTTTGGATACATTACAGGGTAATTTAGAATTCAATTCAGAATCAACTAAGGATTAGTTGATTACAAATGTAAATAATCTTGTATGCTATGGAATAATCATAACCGAATTGATATTTGTAAATTAACATCATGCTTTAGGAATAATCTAATAGCATAAACATTGAATAATCATATCATAAATTTGCTTTTGAACAATATTAGGTCAAAGTTATTGAGAATTGAATACTAAGCATGCATAGTGAATAGTAATTTGAACGATAAAGTTGTTCAACACTAGAATATTAAAATAAAGCGACTCGCATGCTAAATAATAAGTTAAATATTAGAGAAACTTGCTCAATATTAAACTATAAGATTTGTGATACTTGTATCGTTATGAGCAACTAGATACAATAAACTTATTAAATAATAGGCAATCTAGCAATACGAAAGTGTAGAGGTAGCAACTTACAACAATTGTAATTGAATTTGATAACAATAACGTACTAATGAAATTAAACTCGCACAATGAAGTTTTGAGTTAGAGAACTTGCCTTTAGCACAAGCTAAACCTTACAACTTGAATCAATACCCTATACATATGTCATCATGACATAATTAGTCATTACCAACATTTTATATCTATATAAACAAATATATACATCATGTAGGTCAAATTACCCATTCACATAATCAAACTATGTTAATACTAGTTAACACTTGATAACATGCTCATTCATAGTTTAATACTACTGAAATCATCATTTAACATTCCTATTATTAACACATAACATTTATTTTCAAAATTTGTATACTTAAACAAAACTGTCAGAACCTTTTCTAACTAACTTCACACTATGCTGCCACGATTTGGTTACATGGTTGGTGGTCAAGGTCATGGTTGAGTCATTGATTGTCAAGGCCATGCATGCAAGTCACGAGCCATCGACATGTTACATGCATGGCGTCATCAATGCATTGCATGAAACTTCATTATCTTCACACGCATGCACATGCTAGTCCAGTCAGTCGAGCTCTCAGAACTTTACATCAAGCTCAAAGCAACAACAAGATGAACAAAAGCCAAATTGGCCTACAAGCTCCAATCTAATAGACTAATTAACATTTAATTTACACATAGACTTCATGTAAACATATTGTGAAGACTTCTAGCATGTTTTTATCCATAAAATAACATAAACATCAAATCTACAACACCCAATTTCAATGTTTTTGGTAAAAACTCCATTTTTTACATTTTTAATGGAAATCAACACTGTGGTTTTGTTTTTCAATCAAAACAGTAATTTCAAAACACCATAGTTATGATTATGCATACTCTATCAAATTCAATAATCAATTTATCAGTTTAACAACTAATTAAACCTTAATTTCTACTTTAAACTAAGCCATATTCATATATATTTTCATATGAATTCACTGTAATATATTTTCTTCCACAAAACCCATACATACATGAACTAGTTTTTCTATAATCATATATAAACTCATGAAATCATCTTATAATCAATAATTTATTAGATAAATATAAACACCACCAATTTATCTTTTATAAAAATTTCACAGAGAACTTTTTGGAGAAGAAGTCTAAACTTTTAAAGAAGAGATTAAGCTCCTACCTTTGATTAGGAAGATGATGGCTATTTTTCCCAATTCCTTTCTCAAAAACCCGTTAGAAAACACTCACCTTCTCTCTAAAAGTTTTTCTCAATTTTTTCTTTGTATTCTTCTTCTTCTTCTTCACCGAAGTTCTTTCTTCCTAACTCTAACTACGCATTTAACAATATAACGTATAATAATAATATAGGTATTAAATATATAATATAATTCTAACTTTAACTGACATCAGTTATAAAAATTTGAAAATCAAAAGCCATAAGGCTTGTTTGGCTAGGCTTAATAAAATAACTCTTTAATCCTTACACCTTGTTTGGTAAACTTAATTAAAACAAATGGATTAATCCTTATACCTTGTTTAATAAAACATCATTAGATTAAAGACTTAATATGCAATAAGACATGTTTGGCAAAACTAAATTAAACTCTTTTAATTTATTTTACTAACTCCTTTTTATAGCAAGGTTATTTTTGTCACACTTCTACTAAATTAAATAATCAATTTAATCAATTCAAATATTAATCTATTAAATTACTTTAACACATAATTCAATACCACAAAACTATACTTTTTCTTTATAATTATAATTTTATTTAATCAACTAACACCTTATTTTAATTACAAAATCTAATTAAAATATTATAATTCATTTAATCATTATTAGCTCTCTAACTTAATTATTAAATTAAATTAGTATATAATCTCATAACAATTAATTTTCTTAGCTCCTTAATTATTTATTCAACAAATAATTAATTAAACCATATCAACTCAAATTGAACAATTATTTATTCAACAATAAATATATCCACTAAATATTTATATAAATCAATAAATATTTAATATTTAATTATTTAATTTATTTAATCAACAAATAATTAACTAAACCACATCAACTCAAATTAATTTAAAACAATTATTTATTCAACAATAAATCCGTTATCCATTAAATACTTATATAAATCAATAAATATTTAATATTATAATTTATCACTTTAAATGAGTTTGACAACGTGCGTAGTTTGTTGCACTAGTTACGGTCCTAATAGGTATGTTCACCGACTTCATCCCAAAGACATTGGAGTTCTCAGACTTTCTTCCGCATAATGCCTCGTAAGGTGGCATGCCGATCTTTCGTCGATCATAATTGTTGTTGTAAGCAAATTCCACCAATGGTAATTGTTCTTTGCTTCCTTTAAATTCCATGACACATGCTCTCAAAGATATCTTCCAATGTCTACGAATTGTTCGTTTCGCTTTAGCCATCTGTTTGTGGATGATAAGCCATACTCATTCGCAATCGTGTGTCCCATGCATTCTTGTAGTCTCTTCCGAGAAATTAGACGTGAATCGCGGATCTCTATCAGACACAATTGATACTGGCACTCTATGCCTCAAAACGATCTCTTTAATGTACAATCTTGCCAACTGATCAAGATTGAATCTAATCTTTAAGGGTAAAAAAGTGCTACCGACTTTTGTCATCATCATCCACTATCACCCAAATCGCATCACATCCTCTCCGAGTAGTTGGAAGACCCACCACAAAATCCATCGTGATGTGTTCCAACTTCCATTTCGGTATTTCCAACGGTTGAAGTAATCAGCTGGGTCTTTGATGTTTGGCTTTTACTCTTTGACATGTCAAGCATTTCACTACGCATTCTGCAACGTCCCTTTTCATATTCGGCCACCAAAAATGTCGGCGCAAATCTTGATAAATTTTCGTGCTTCCTGGATGAATTGAATATTTTGAGCTATGAGCTTCGGTCAAAATTTCTTCTTCGACTCTACGGTATTCTTTGGAACCCAGATTCTTCCCTCAAACCGCAGATTCCTTGGTGATCAATCTTGTATTTTACATCACTACTCTCAATCAGATTCTCTTTGATTTTCCCACACTCATCATCTTGTAGTTGAGCATTCTTCACTTTGTACATTAAAGTTGGACCTGCTTCTATCTGGAATAGTTGTTCGTCAGATTCTTTTGGAAATTTGATTTTCAACTCCAGTTTTGTCATTGCTGAAATGAGCTCCTCCTGAGTTGTTATCAGCATCAATTTCTCCCGACCTTTCCTGCTTAAAGCATCTGCCACCACATTCGCTTTGCCCGGATGATAAAAGATTTCACAATCATAATCTTTTATCAATTCCATCCACCTTCTTTGACGCATGTTCAAATCCTTCTGAGTGAAAATATACTTGAGACTTTTGTGGTGCGTGTAGATCTCACATTTCTCTCCATAAAGATAGTGTCTCCATATCTTTGAGAGCAAATACAAGCTGCAGCCTAATTCCAAATCATGAGTCGGATACCCTTTCTCATAATCCTTGATTGTCTTGATGCATACGTAATAACTTTGTCGCTCGCATAAGAACACAACCCAACCCTTTGTGTGAGGCATCACTATACACCATAAAATTTCCTGTATTATCTGGTAATGTCAACACAGGTGCCATACTTAACTTTTTCTTCAAATCTTGGAAACTCTCTTCACACTTCTCCGTCCAAGCGAATTTTACAGCTTTCCTTGTCAAATTTGTTAGCGGAGTGGTTATCTTAGAAAAATCTTGAATAAATCATCTATAAAAACCAGTCAGTCCCAAAAAACTCCTCAGTTCTGACGGTGTTCTTGGTTGTTCCCAATTGATTACAGCTTCCACTTTTGATGGATCCACTGAAATCACATCCTTGTTAATAACATAACCAAAAATTGTACACGATCGAGCCAAAATTCGCACTTAGAGAATTTCGCGTACAACTTTTCCTTCCTTAGTGTTTCCAATGTCAAACGTAAATGTTCCACGTGTTCTTCTTGAGTTTTGGAATACACCAGAATGTCATCAATAAATACCACTACAAACTTTTCTAAGAATGGTTTAAACACCACATTCATCAAATCCATGAACGCAATGAGGGCATTTGTTAAACCAAAAGACATCACCAAAACTCGTAATGTAATGTATCAGAGTTCGAATGTCGCGTTCTAGGTATATCCTCATTTCTTACCTTCAATTGGTGATACCCACTTCTCAAATCAATTTTCGAGAAATATTTAGCACCCTTCAGCTGATCAAATAAGTCATCTATTCTAGGCAATGGATACCTATTCTTAATAGTGACTTTGTTTAACTCTCTATAATCAATGCAAAGACGCATTGATCCATCCTTCTTCTTAACGAATAAAACTGGCGCTCCCCACGGCGATACGCTTGGTTGAATATATTTCTTGTCCAGCAACTCTTGCAACTGTACCATCAGTTCCTTCATTTCTACCGGAGCCATTTTGTACGGGGCCTTCGATATCGGTGTTGTTCCCGGCGCTAAGTCGATCACGAACTCAATTTCTCTGTCAGGCGGAAGTCCTGGCAATTCCTCTGGAAACACGTCTTCGAATTCCCTCATTACTGGTATTTCTTCTAGTTTCACACCCTTCTTCCGAGTATCGACTATGTAAGCTAAATAGCCCACACAACCTTGACTCAACCATTTCTTGGCCTACATAGTCGTCAGACACTTGATTTTTCTAGGCGACTTGCTACCATGAAATACTACCTTTGACGGAGTCATAAGGTTTACACACTTCTTTTGGCAATCAATTACCGCTCCATATTTGAACAGCCAATCCATTCCCAAAATAACATCAAACTCTCCAAGTCTAATCGGAATCAAATCTAATAACAAGATATTCTCCTTAATGTTCACCCTACAGTTCTTGTATACGAATCTAACAGGGATTACTTCCTAATTCGCAATTTCTATGTTCAAAGGAAAATTCAGTTCTTCTCTAGGCAATTCTAACCTCTTAGAAAATTCATCAGATATAAACGAACAAGTAGCACCCGAATCAAATAATACATAAGCATTTATATCATTTATTGGGATAATACCTGACACCACATCTTTTGATTGCACACCATCTTGCACAGTCATGTTGAAGGTTCTGGCTGTGGGTTTGTGTGATGTTACAGGCCCTGCAATGGCCCATGTACCTCCATTATTACCTCCATTGCTTCTGGTTGTCACTCCATCCTTCTTCTTAGGGCATTCACGAGCAAAGTGATCCTTGGATCCGCACGTGAAGCATACATTCTTCTTCGGTTGAGTGCAATTTGGGGCGATGTGACCCTCATGGCCATAATTGAAGAATACTCGCTTCCCCATCAAGCACGCACCCTTATGAAATTTCCCACATGTCGCACATGCTTCAAACTTTTTGTTTTGCTGGTTACCCTGATGGTTTCCAGCACCTATGCTCCCATTCCACTTCCTCTTCAAGCTGTTGTTGTTGTTGTTGTTGTTTCCACCGTTACCACCTCCATTCTTAATCTCATTCTCATTCTTCTTCTTCTTTTGTTCCTGATTGAACATTGTCACTTCCTCGCCTCCACCTTCGGTAGTAGTTGCGCTTCTCCATCTTTGTTATGTAAGTCTTCAACTAGAAACGTGGAAACCCTCATCGCATGCCTGTGGCTTCAATCCCTGTTCAAATCTCTTCGCCTTACGCTTGTCTGTGCTGACTTGATACGGCGCAATCCTCGCCAATTCATTGAATTTCACAGCCTACTCAGATACCGTTATCGTTCCTTGCTTTAATTCTAGAAACTGTACTTCTAACTGACTCTTCAAACTCTCTGGGAAATAGGTCTCAAAGAACAACTCCTTGAACTTATCCCAGGTCATCACTCCTGGCCCTTCACGAGTTTTATTGGCCTGCCACCAATAACTAGCTTCTGCTTTCAACATGAATGTTGCAAAAGTAGTCTTCTGATCATCCCCTACCCTAGCGACATCTAACACCTTTTCTATCTCCATAATCCAAGTCTGTTCTTCGACTGGATTCATAGACCCACGGAATTCAGGTGGTCCAACCGCCTTGAAATCCTTAAACGTTGTACCATGGTTTTGTGATTTGTTCTGCAATGCTCTTGTCAGTAGCGTCACTAGTTGTTGAACGGGGTTACCATCAACATTGTCGTTATTGGTAGTTCTCTCATTATTTCTCTGTCGGGGTGGTTCACATCTGGGAGGCATTTTCTGTTAAAACAAAACATATATTAGACTATTACTCAGCTTCTTTAAGTATTTTCTAATTAACTTGCCTCCATAAAAGAAATAACCACATAACACATAACACTTTGAATAAAGTAACAACTTTTATTTATTCAAAACCTTTTTGGAAAACATAAAACAATAGCACCACTGCTATCTAAATTACTTTCCTTAACTACAAAAGTTTCAAGACAACATCATAGTCATATCCCATAGGTTGCATAACACTTCGGATTTACAATTTATTTAACCTTTCACTCATCGTACAATAGCTACGATGTTCTATTAAGATACTTCTTAGCCCTATCACGTTCTTCCTCCATAACTCGAAACATTGTTTTGCGATCTAACACGAATGATGGCAGCGTCTCGAACTGAATCGGATATCCCATGACCCAATCTTGAGCTCGATTAATTGCGGTGTTAAATACTTTATCCATCTCTTCCATCTTTATCCTCTTTGCTTGCGTGTCTCTTGCTGCTAATCTGGTTCGTTGAAAAGCTTCCTCGTAAGCATCTTCAGCTCTTGCCCTCTTAGCAGCTTCTTCTCTCAGCTTGTTCTTCAGTTCAGCGACCACTTTGATCAGTTGTTCTTTCTCTCCTTCAGTCTGTACTAGTTTCTCCTCGATATTTGTCAGTCGTTCTTCATGATCCTGGATCTCACCGTCTTTTTGTATCATTGCAGTCTGTTGTTCAGCTACTATCTCCTGCAACTCCTCAACTGTATCCTGAAGTTCTACGTTACGTTCATGCACCTCATCGTATATACGGCCAGCTATCGAGTTAAGTGGAATCCTTTCCTCCTCGTCCTCGTCCTCGTCATCCTCATCCTCCTGTGGTAACTTAACGGGATCCTCCTCGTCTGTCTCCACATCATCATCCTCATCCTCAACTCATCGTGACCAGCAGGTCGACTCAAAATGGCGATGAGTTGTTCCCAAACTACCTAAATGTCTCGAGGCTCCTCCTCTATAGGCATTTGAGGTCCCTCCTCCCTAGCCTGACTGGATTCTCTGACATTAGTCATCCTGACAATAAAATTTTAAAGTTTTAATTATTAATCATTACTACTCGACACTCACGAGTTCATAAATTATAATCACATAAGCACATAAGTGTTTTATTACTTCTTTCTTAAAACTCGATAAGAGTTATCTCCACTATCTTTTCAAAGGTTAATTCCTAAGGCTTTTCCCCCCACCTAAGGTTCATAACCTAAAGCTTTGATACCAACGTGTGACACCCCCAAATCCTGGTACTTCATTTCCTCAAGATTTGGTGTTCACTTAATCAAAACATTCATTTCTAACTACCCAATCATAATAAAATTGAATAATAAAAACCTGCCCATACAGGATTAAACTTATATAAAAATCTCCCAGGTTATCTAACCTTTAGTTACAAACATTCAAATGCGGAAAATTAAATAAACTTCATTACAATCTTTAAACCAAAATCTGATAATAAAACTATCACAACTATTACAAGTCTTCAATATTTGTTCATCTTTCCTTTTCCCTTACTGGTGCTAGGTACGTCACCCTTTTCAGCTTTAGCTGTAAGAAATTTTACAGGCAAGAGTGAGCAAACAAGGCCCACTTGGAATAACAACAAATAAATCTTTAAACTTTTACATCAATTGCCAATACTAGGCTCAATAGAACTGAACAATGTGTTTTATTCATATATATTTTCATATGAATTCACTGTAATATATTTTCTTCCACAAAACCCATACATACATGAACTAGTTTTTCTATAATCATATATAAACTAATGAAATCATATTATAATCAATAATTTATCATATAAATATAAACACCACCAATTTATCTTTTATAAAAATTTCACAGAGAACTTTTTGGAGAAGAAGTCTAAACTTTTAAAGAAGAGATTAAGCTCCTACCTTTGATTAGGAAGATGATGGCTATTCTTTTCCCCAATTTCTTTCTCAAAAACCTGTTAGAAAACACTTACCTTCTCTCTAAAGTTTTCTCAATTTTCTCTGTATTCTTCTTCTTCTTCACTGAGTTCTTTCTTCCTAACTCTAACTACGTACTAACAATATAACGTATAATAATAATATAGGTATTAAATATATAATATAATTCTAACTTTAACTGACATCAGTTATAAAAATTTGAAAATCAAAAGCCATAAGGCTTGTTTGGCTAGGCTTAATAAAATAACTCTTTAATCCTTACACCTTGTTTGGTAAACTTAATTAAAACAAATGGATTAATCCTTATACCTTGTTTGATACAACATCATTAGATTAAAGACTTAATATGCAATAAGACATGTTTGGCAAAACTAAATTAAATTCTTTTAATTTATTTTATTAACTCCTTTATAGCAAGGTTATTTGTCACACTTCTACTTAATTAAATAATCAATTTAATCAATTCAAATATTAATCTATTTAATTACTTTAACACATAATTCAATACCACAAAACTATAACTTTCTTTATAATTATAAATTTATTTAATCAACTAACACCTTATTTTAATTACAAAATCTAATTAAAATATTATAATTCATTTAATCATTATTAGCTCTCTAACTTAAATATTAAATTAAATTAGTATATAATCTCATAACAATTAATTTTCTTATCTCCTTAATTATTTATTCAACAAATAATTAATTAAACCATATCAACTCAAATTGAACAATTATTTATTCAACAATAAATATATCCACTAAATATTTATATAAATCAATAAATATTTAATATTTAATATTTAATTATTTAATCAACAAATAATTAACTAAACCACATCAACTCAAATTGAACAATTATTTATTCAACAATAAACCCATCCATTAAATACTTATATAAATCAATAAATATTTAATATTATAATTTAAAATTCTCGAATGTTACAGCGGTAATATTTGAATATTATTTTAATATTAATGATAATATAATTATCTAATATTTAAATTATTTAATAATGATTCTAGAGTTTGAAAAACCAAGATAAATTATAATAATTATTTAAAAATTATTATAAGTCATTTAAAAATAATATGACTGGTATTCAAAATATCTAGGATAATATGATAGAGTTTTAAACTCGACAATTACCCGATAAAGCCGTCGGTTCACCGAAATGCTACCGAAATTGATCTGAAACTATATAGTTTGACTGTATAAGTATTTGTTTATGTCTTAATGACTAATATAATTATGAGACAATATGATTAGGATATGCATTGACTATGAATAACAGTACTATGTGTTATGATATGTTATTCTAATCAATAGAACAATCTTATAAATGATAGGTTGTTGAATTAAAGATAGGACTAAGTTGTGTAAGCAGCAGACCAGGCAAGTTTCTTAATTCTTACTCTTTTATTTGAGTAAGTATCTAAACTATCCTTTACGTTGTGCAAGTATCCTATTTAGTTCCCAGTATGCACAATATAGATCTAGAAGGGGGGTTGAATAAATCCTTTTCATTTCAAATAATTTTCTTCTGATCTCCTTGTGGAAGACTTCATCCTGAATGGATTCACAACTTAATTTGAATGCTGATTGGGTTGGTGCTTAGATCTCCTGTTAGCTTGCATGCTATTCGTCGAGTGCTCTCTAGTTTCCTTCAGATGGGATGTATCTTTGCAGTGCCAACCAGAGGCTTCATTCCTTTGGATATTCTGGGAGTGCTCATTCGGTGAGAATCGTATATGTTCTATGATTCTGCCTTGGCATTGTGAGCACATCTGTTGAGGTCTTAGTTCTGCACTCTACAATTCAGCTTTGGCTGTGCAGACATTACGACTCCGAGATCAGATCTTGACATCCTATGATTTTTGTCGTTGTGCTTGTTGTCTTCATCTGATCTTGCTCGACTACGATCTCTGCCTCTTATATGATTAGTAGACTCTACGACTCTGAGTGTAGTCTATGATTCTTGACTTGGCTTTGGCAGATACTCTATTTCGGTTCAGTGGCAAAGCGCCTCACGATTTCGAACATGACTTCCTCAGCAGACTATAGCACTGAGGAAGTTCTCCTCGACACACTACGATCCTCTCCTTGTCTCTCCTGGTAGTCTATGAACTCCAAGACTACTATCTTGCAGACTACGATTCTGCCTTGATAGCTCTCGAGTTTTCCTTGGCTCTCCTGGCAGACTATGATTTCTGGTGCAGTGTTCGACGATCAGACAGCCTATCTATTACATCATAAGATCAACCTAACACGCTTGATCTTTCTATGTTTATAGTCCGTGTACATCATTTCTTTTTAAGGACGTTACAAAGCTATTTTGCTTATGTAGGATCAACCTAACATACTTGATCAATTCATTCTATGTCCTTGTAAACATGTTTCTATTATCTATCAAAGGACTTTACAGCTTTTCTTAATGCAAATATTCATATATGTATTATAATCAAATCATATTTAATAGGAATAACATTCACATGTGTATTCCTGACAATCTCCCCCTATTTGATTATGACAAAAACAATAAGTGCATATGCATGTTATAAATGAATATTATATACAGTGAGCAGTTGTATTTCTAAAATAGATAATCATGAATGTCATTTATAATGATGTGGAATTTAATACACTGTCATTTTTACATCCTGGATCCAGAACATACCTAACTAGTTACAGATGTACCTCTTTGGTTTCATGTATGCTTCCAGGATGTCTGTTGATCAGCTAGTCATCTGTTTGATTCCTTTGCTCCTGCTCCCCCTGGGATGTGGAGCTATCCTTTTCTTCTTCTTCTAGTTCTGGCTCTGGCTCCCCCGCAGCCTTAGGTTCATCATCCTTTGGCTCCCCCTTAGATGATGACTCAGCTCCCCCTGATGTTGTCTTCTTCTTTTCTTTCATTTTGCTCCTCTTGCAATTACTAGAGTGTCTCTTGTTCTTCCCCTTTCTATGCCTCTTTTTCTCCCTCTTTTTGTCATTAATCATTTGGGAGAGATGCTCCATGTTGGACATAAGCTACTCCACCAGGTAGGAGGAGTTAGCAACTTCAAACTTGAGTTCCTGTTAGCCTAGCTCAAGTTGCACTGAGAAAAAATGATTCATGTTGTCAATCTTGTCAGAGAGGACTTGGAGTTGTTCTTCATTTGCCTTCTTTGCTTGTAGTGCATCTGCCTTCTGATCATTCATGGCCTTTAGATAGATGTGATCTCTTTCTCTAATTTTGAGAGATACATCAACCATCATTGCTTGGAGTCTCTCTTGGACTGAGCTATCTTATGTTGTTGTCAGCTTCTTTGACTCTTCAGTAAAGAGAGACATGTTCTCAATTAGTTCATCAAAAAATTTCATCAGCTCCTTCTCCACAGATATTTGATCATCTGGTTGGGCAGTCTCCGGTTGAGCATCAGATTGGACTCTACGATCTGTATCCTTGGACAGATTTTCGAAGGTGTTGAGAATATGAAGAATTGTTGAGCTCCAATCACTGGTTAAGAATGAAGGAATGTTTGTTAGTAGTGCTTGAGCGGATGGAGGCTTCTGGTATTGAACTTAAATACCATCAGTAGTAGAGTGAACAGACTCTACGATCATCTCCTTGGTCATGATCCTTCTTCCTTGAGAGTCCACTCTGCGATCATAGGGAATATAGTGGTTTCCAACATGGCGATAGACTTTGAAGTGGGGCTGGTCTTTGATCATTTTGGTGGCAAATTTCTTCACCCTTTGGAAGTTTTGTGCCACCAGTTCCATGCTTGGAAAATTAGAGTAGTACCAGCTGAAATAACTTGCATCTTTTTCAGTATGTGCCTTTAGCCAAGGCATCCACTGGAAAAACCATCTCATAAGCAGATCATCAGGATTATAGAGGATGGTTATGCAGTCTAGTTCCATGTTGCTCCAGTTTTTAAACACCTCAAACGCAGTCATCCTCACTACCTTGAGCTGTTCATTTACATAATTTACCCATCTTTCGGGAGGTGCCTCTGGTAGTTCATTTGAGACTTCCACCACTATTCTTCTGTTAAATTTTGCGGGAGAGAGAACTGGATAGTCTTCTTATTCTTCTGATTCCTGAGGTGCAGAATCAGAATCTTTTTCCATCTCTTCTCTTTTAGAGCCTGAACCATTCTCATCATTTCCGTCAATGAATCCTTCTTGTTGCATTTCATTTTCAAAACTTTCTTCAGCAAGATCTTCCTCTAATGCATCTTCTTCACCACTGGTCCCATCTTCAGCACTTTCATCCTTTGATACTGACTCATCATCACTTACTTCAATGACAGTATTGGAGTGGTCACTTCTCTTTTTGGAGGCAAATTTGGCTTGTAGTCTGTAGCTCTTCCTTCTCCTTGGAGGTTCAACTATGAGAGAGTCAGACTCTTCTTCCTCTTAAGACTCTGAAGCCTTTGGATCATCAGACAAACTTCCTTGAGGTTCAGCACTAATGGGGATAGGCCCTTCTTCTTTGGACTCATCACCTCTTGAGCCGTCATGGGGGCTTTCAAGATTGGAAGGGGCATGTTCTTCTTTTTTAGAAACAGCATCATTTGATCCATCATATGGACTTATTGGAGCACTTGCAGTTGGGGATTGAGTTAGGTCAGCTTTTGTATCCTTTCTTCATCGTTAGAGTGAATGCTCTGAGGGTTAGCCAAAGGGCTTGAGCATTCTTCTTCATAAGCAGATACTGCATTTTCTTCTATTATTCCAGGTTCACCTTCATTGCTGGATTTTGTCTGAGGGGACTCAGTCTTGAGACTATCAGTTTCTTTCTCTTCTTCTGACTCTACGTCCTCTACTTTGTTAGATGGACTTTCTTAGGAAGTTGGGGCTGGCCTGTTTCCCACCTTAGCTCTCTTTATTAATGGTTCTTGAAGCAACCTGTTGCTTCTTTGCTTTGTGGTTTCAGCAGTCAAGACTTTTTCTTCTTCATCTTTATCATTGGTGGAGAGACTTCTTGAGGGGGCCTTGGTTTTCTTCACACCTCTAGATTTCTTTTTGGTAGGTGTGGGTGCTGCTGGTACAGAGTCATCAGACACAGAGCTTTCTACCTCTTTTGTCTTCCTCTTCTTTGCAGAGGCCTTGTTGCTGCTCCTGGTTGTCAGTCTTCTATTTTCCTTGGGGTTTTCTTCAAATTCACAAATAGTTGTGGAGACATTACTTTTTTAACATTAAGAGGTTCTCCATCATCATTCTTGATTTTCCCTCCTAGCTTCTTCTTCATTACAATACTCAGCAGTCTTCCATGAAAAACCTTAGTCAGGGGTTTATCTGTAGATTTCTTCATCTCAGCCTTCTCCAGCCATTTGGAAATTTGATCTAGCAAGATAACCCCAAAGTTGATTCGTCTTCTCTGAACTATTGTAGACATAATCTTTAGTTATTGATCAAGCAATGTGTCGTGTGTAGTGTCATTGCATAGTATGCATTTTCCTACTATTTCAACAAGGAACTCGAATTCCTCAGGGAACTCCTTTTTTTTATATCCTTTAGACTGGGGTTTCTTTGGTACCCCATAATCTCCTTTGCTTGCTCAGTGTTGATCTCATCAAGGTTTCTCAGTCCTAGGTCAAGGAAACCTAAGCATTGATTTATATCAGATGATTTTAGCTTAAGAGACTAATCTTTAACCTTGGTTGAAAGGGTTCCGGCATTTATGGATGCATTTGAGTAGAATTCCTTGACCAGTTCAGTATATACTCGAGTGCTAGCCTCAAGACATTTTGAGAATCTAGCTTTCTTCACAAGTTTGAGAATGTCTCTGAACTTCTTTTCAGATTTTTCAAACGTCTTGGTTCCGAGCTGAATGCCAGTGATTACTTGCCAGTTTTCCATTTGAGTAGTTCGAGGAATATAGGTATTTGATTCAGAGGGGTTTTTGAGAGATGGCTGATTGTGATTTGGGCAAGACTCTGGAAGGTTAATTGATTTTTGCTTTTGAGAGGATTCTAGGGTTTGAAAATGGGAGGGAGAAAGGTTCGATGGTTTCTGATAACTGTTTGAAGATTTTGAATTTGTCTTAATGATAGTTCCTTCTAACTCTGCATAATCAGTAATGTGTCAACCAATCATTGGTTGCACGAAGTCCAGTAATGAGCTGTAATTCCCCATAAGTTTTCAGTTAGATATTTCTTTTAGGAGAGTAGACGTTTAATTGACGTAGATTGACCGTTGACCTTTTTGGTTCGTAGAGTAGCATGGTAAGGCAGCTATGGACTCTACGTTTTCCTCTATTGACACAACGATCAACTATTGTGAGATATTATAGTGGGTGGTTTTGACATTAATTCTCATTCTGAAACTGCATAGTTTAACCACTAATATATCCGAACTTATCTCCTCATGATCTGAATAGTTGAGCAATTGTCCAGTCCTTTCAAGCTCCTTATGAGCTAGATTATTTTCTAGTAGGAATGCGATCGTCGAGTCTGCTTCTACGATCGCTGAGGTTACACTACGATCATGGAGTTCTTTTCACACTCTACTCTACGATCATTTACTGTCTTGGTCCTTGAGATGAACTTAATCAAGCAATCCGTCTGAGATAAGGTAGCTCAGGTAGGGCCAGCCTCTTAGAGTGAGCTAAGGGTCAGGTTTGTCCCTGAGGCGCTTTCCAAATGAAATACTTTAGAAGTGATTTGCACTGGTATCTCATTTGACCTTTTCTAGTGGGGAGGTCCTCTACCAACTTTAGACAATTGCACTTGTTGTAATCGTGGTGTCCTCTTGCTCTTACACTACGATTGGATGTTTGATTGCAGGCACTCCACGATGTTGGGTTGGGTGGCTGATAGGTTATCAATAGTACGTTTTGAGACATTCCTACTGACTATGGATCTTTATTTGGTTCATCAGCCACAAAGTTTTGGGACTCTGTAGCTGGTACATTTCTTCATACTATATCTCAGTATTATTGTTCCTTAACAGATCACTGCTCCCCATAGTTGATATTGTCTTCTTAGATAGATGTGATTCCCTTTTCTATATGTGTATTAGAAGGCAGCCTTGCACATCTCCTTCTGACTGGAATCACCATTATCAATTAAATTTCCTTCTAACGTAGGCATGAATATCTTCAGGACTGATCACTCTACTATTATTAGTTAGCACTACGAGCGTAGTCTTCTTTGATAGTCTTGTGTTTGTGAAGTTCTGCTTTCGTAATGAGTTCCTCTTGACTGAAGCTCGATGATCCTCTATTGTGAGCTTCCTTGAGGATTCCTCTCATATAGAATGCCTTGCCTATTTTGAGCATATAAGGCCCTTTTCATCTTTGGTTGAACGGCCTGCTTCCATATACAGATTTGCAGCCATGTGAGCTTTATTCAGGTTACCTCAGCGGGTCTTCAAGGACAGACTTGGACATATAGGAATTTTATCAGAATTATTTTTGAACAGTCCTTAGCCTTCTGCTGGTTGAGTCTTCTTGACTGAAGTCATCTGCTTCAGCATTCCTTAGTGTGACCGGATAGACCAGGTACTTGTAGGTTAGATACATTCCTATTTTTGGTACCCACAATTAAATGGGTCCTGCTAGGTTAGTTTTCTAAACCCCTGTTCCTCATGTATTTGGATAACCATCACATTCATCACCAACATTCATATGCATGCAACTAGTTTTAGATAATACATTTTGAGATGCATGAAGGTGAATATGTATAAGATTTGTCATTTTAATAACACATACTTTTTCTTTGATGGTTTCATTGTTTGCTGGGTTATGTTCACGATGTTTGAGTGTTCACAGCGTGAGAATCAACTCTATGATTTATGTGTATCTTGTTGATTTATTAAGGTGATCAGTTTCTATATATCATCAAAATACACGTGTAGAACTGATCATACTCTATGGGTTATCAAACACTTAGAACATAGGTTTGTACATATATACTAACCCATCAGCAAAGATTACTCCACATAAAAATTGATTTAACCTTTGGTTTTCTTATGACCTATTTCAGATTTCTTTCAAGATGTCATCTTCAACCTAAAACTTGGATAGAGAGAAAGTTTGTAAGCATTTGAGCTTCCAACTTAGTGTACTTTCTCTCTTCACCTTTTTAGGTAGATTATGACTCCTTGAAGGAATACTGTTATAGTTCATAAGGAGGTGCAACATGATGTACGTTTTTACATTAGTGAGGGCAGTACTTTTTTCTTGTCGATTACTTGACAGTCATTTAACTTAGATATACTGAGGTTAGGCATTGATGTGCATAGTTTCTCATCTGCACCTGACAGCTGGTTGCTCCAGTTGACCTTCAATCAATCAGTCGTGGTCTTGAAGATGTAAGCCAAGAGAATCTCAGCATTTTTAATTTATTTACATCCTTTAGTTTACAAAGTTTACATCCAGCTGCTGGTTGGCTAGACACAAGTTTGAGAAGTTCTTCTTTCTTATCAAGGTTTCTCATTCCTTTGCATGTATGGCCTTTTCATCTTTTTAGGCTGATGGATGTTTGACTCTTTTCTGTGGATGTCTCTTGAGCTTTCTAGCCTGGTCGTTAGACGACAAGATTGACAATGAGAAAGGATTGGTCTAGTTGATATGAAAATCAAGAACATGGATCAATCTGAGCAGCTTCAGGTGTATATACACATTTAACATGTCCACAATATTTCCAACGTGTGAGTTCTTCTTCATATAACAAATTACTTACTACTAAACTAAATTCAGAACAATGTTTGTGCCTAGGATCAGACTCAAAGCGATTAGCTTTTGAATATAGCATGAGAACCTTGCTTTGATACCAATTGTTAGTTCCCAGTAGGCACAATATAGATCTAGAAGGGGGGGGGGTTGAATAGATCCTTTTCATTTCAAATACTTTTCTGGTTTATTTTGTATAGCTATTGATTTAGCATATGATAAACATAAGAATCGTTTCAAGCACAATGGAATAAGTAAAAGATCCCCTTCATTGATATATTCATAATCATACATACATTGTTCTTAGAGTTAGTTCAGTTGTAAGCAGTTAAAACATACATAGCAATTATAGCATTTAATATACATAATGTAAATGACATAAGGTAAAAGACACAAGGGGTTTTAAGTGGTTCAGAGACTCAAGCTCCTAATCCACTCTTCTGCTTTCAACTAGCAGGATTTCCACTAAGGAAGGGCAGCACACTGAATCACTAAGATTCCTTCAAGGCCAGTAGCCTTAGAACTCCTTTAGTTCCCTAGGAACTCTTTAAGCCCAGCAAGCTTGGAACTTCATTTAGTCCCTCCGGACAAGGACCCCTCAGGCCCTGGCTTCTTGTTGTTGTTGTTGTTGTTATTGTTGTTATTGGCGGTGCTGAGCTGTTAAGATGTCTTTAAACTTGACCATCTTTTGTACTTAGCAGCTTGGTGTGGTCTTCTTTGTATTCTGCCTTGAGACTGGACCACATCATCTTTGGTGCAGCTGATCTTCTTCCGTTCTGCTCATCTTTGTATATTGTCAGCTGTGCACCATCACCATTTCCTGAACCCTTCTCAACATGTTGGCAGACATGGTTTTGCACTTGCTCTCCTTCAGCTTTGGGTTCATGGTGAATCGTAGAGTGGCTCTTAGAATCTGCCTTGAGCTTTGCCACTCTTCTGAATGCTATCTTCTTGTCATTCTCGGCTCTTAACTTAGATGCCAATTTAATGGGCATTCTTATCTTTGTTGAGTGAAGCTTTGATCTGTTCAAGTCCATCTTCAAAGTTGCTTCACTTCCATCTTCGTAGTCTCACTGTCACTGAGACTTGTTCTATTTGAGCTCAGGTGGAACTCGTAGAGTCAACGTTAGCATTTTAACCAACTCAACGATTCTTCAACATTGCAATCATCAGCAACTCTTGATCGTTGAAGCTCTGGCTTATTTATACTCCTTCCCAATTTTCCCGTTGAGAAGTAGCCGTTAAAAGCTCTTTAAAATGCTTCGCAGATCTCGAGTTATTTGGTGTAGACTGCAGATGTGACACGTCATACTTTTCAGACACTGCAGTCTACTGTTTCACCTACTCCGTCAGAGATGTCACTTTAATGTCTTGGGCGGGTCGAAAACTTTATTTCCTCCTTCTAATTTCTCGATCAGAGGTTGTCCTTTTGCATTGATGCTCTCAATAAGCTCCTGTCCAAATATTACCCTTTAGATTGAACCGTTGCCAATGCTTCAGTCGTCAGTCATTCTAACTCTACGATTCTGATGCATGTCTTCATGGACCTAATCGTAGTGTCTTGTTGACTGGTAGAGACAACACTACGATCTTGAAGAGTGCCGATTGGATCTTCAATTTAGAACTTCTCTTCCTTCTCTTGTGCAGTGCTTCAACACTTCTGTTTGCCTCATCAACTCTCAGATACTGATGGCTTGACTTCTTTGTTCTGGCCCCTTCTGAGTAGCAAGACACTTCAGATTTGTGGCGTGTCCAGCTCTCTTTCTCCTTGTGATCTCCCGTTCACTTATCATCAATGGACTGACCCAATGCTTAATCACTTTAGCCTTGTTCTTCAGAAGCTGTCCAGTGTCTCTGTATGCACTCCATTAGTTCTTTCTTTGTTTGGCAAACACTACGATCCAGGTTGCTTCCAAGATCGTCGTCTTCTGTCTATTTGACAGCTACTGTACTTGTTGACTTTCTTTAGTCAGTTACTAAAGTCTTCTTCTGATCTCCTTGTGGAAGACTTCATCCTGAATGGCTTCACAACTCAATCTGGATGCTGATTGGGTTGGTGCTTAGATCTCCTGTTAGCTTGCATGCCATTCGTCTAGTGCTCTTTGGTTTCCTTCAGATGGGATGTATCTTTGCAGTGCCAACTAGAGGCTTCATTCCTTTGGATATTTTGGGAGTGCTCATTCGTTGAGAATCGTATTTGCTCTACGATTCTGCCTTGGCATTGTGAGCACATATGTTGAGGTCTTAGTTCTGCACTCTACGATTCAGCTTTGGCTGTGCAGACACTACGACTCTGAGATCAGATCTTGACATTCTACGATTTCTGTCGTTGTGCTTGTTGTCTTCATCTGATCTTGCTCGACTACGATCTCTGCCTCTGGTATGATTATTAGACTCTACGACTCTGAGTGTAGTCTACGATTCTTGACATGGCTTTGGCAGATACTCGGTCGGTTCATAGGCAGGCTATCTCTACGATTCTGAACATAACTTCCTCAGCAGACTATAGCCCTGAGGAAGTTCTCCTCGACACACTATGACCCTCTCCTCGTCTCTCCTGGCAGTCTACGAACTCCAAGACTACTATCTTGCAGACTACGATTCTGCTTTGATAGCTCTCGAGTGTTCCTTAACTCTCCTAGCAGACTACGATTTCTGGTGCAGTGCTCGGCGATCAGACAAGCCTATCTATTACACCATAAGATCAACCTAACATGCTTGATTTTTCTATGTTTATAGTCCTTGTACATCATTTCTTTTTAAGGACTTTACAAAGCTGTTTTGCTTATGTAAGATCAACCTAACATACTTGATCAATTCATTCTAAGTCCTTGTACACGTGTTTCTATTATCTATCAAAGGACTTTACAGCTTTTCTTAATGCAAGCATTCTTGCATATGCATTCATATATGTATCATAATCAAATTATATGTAAATAGGAATAACATTCTCATGCTTATTCCTGACATCCTACCCTTTGCATTTACTTTATGTAATGGACATATGTAAGCCAGTTTCAGAATTATATTATTATTGTACCAAATTATTAACCCTATTGTTATATATATTATGTATCTGATCATTGTTTATCAACATGGTATTATTATATAATTCAGATATGTTTATTCTGTTAGTTAATTTCTAAATATGGCTATCCAAGTGACCTCACGTGGATAATCATTGTATTTAATCACATGTTGATGTATACTTATTGATTCCCCGTATGTATACATTAATGAAAAGTTGTCTAAGTTATTTGATCAGCTAGACACAGATTTATAAATATCGTTGAAAACCTTTTGTATCCAATCAAATTATTTTGGTTCGGATTCTCGACTAAGTATGAACATCCCTAATCTGGGAAAAACTTTTGTTTGCCAAAGGCGGATATGATGAACGAGAATATCGTTCTGGTATGTAGTATTGATCAATACATGGCATAACGGGCTGATCACCCCCCGTGCCCGTAAGTTATGATGGTTTACAAATGAAGTTCTGTTTAACCTTTTTGAAAACTGAAAACTATGTTCATAGTCTATCTACTGCTCTCCATTTATAGTCAATACGTAGTTTCGAAATTTGAAATAAGAATTGTTATGTTGTTTAGTGTTGCTTTAGTACTTCACAACTATTGCTTCGTTGTTGAAGAGTCGTTCAAAGAAAACATTTAATCCTTTCAGCTAATATTTATAATTGTTATTACTTGTTGGGCACTTAAATGCTCATTCTTGCTTAATTTAAATGTTTTTAGCTATGTATGATCGACCTGAAAGTTCAAGCAAGAACAAAGGGAAAGGAAAGCTAGCAGATTAAGTTTGCGTTATCTTATGTAATAGTTGGACTTAAATAAGTTGATGATATTTATTATCTATCATGTAATGAAATGTTTTAAAGGTCGCGTACCTGGGATTTAGACAACTCTGATATGTAAATTATGTTTGATATTTATGACATTATTATTATTATTCCGCTCAAAGAAATAGTATCGTGAAGCACTGAATTCGGGTTTCAAGCACCTGAATTTGGGGGTGTCACAGGTTTCCCCGACAACCTCACCACCTTTTTCTTCATCTGTTCCTTCACCTTTTTCTTGGGCTTGAGAGGATTCGGCCATGAAATCTCCCTCGGACTGTTGTTACATTTCTTGCAAGGAACTTTCCTTTTTGGCTTCTCCTTCCTTGGAAAGGATTAGTATTTCCTCCTCATCATCCAAGGTGATGAAATCAGGAACGTGGTTAATATCTTTGGACCACAGGACATTTGATGTTGGTGGAGGAATCTCCTTTGGGGATGCCTTTGTCTCTTTTGTCATTCCTTGCATTAGGATCAGTCCACCTTGTGTTCTGGCAGAATTGTCGCTCATAGCCTTCACCTCATTGGAATGGCCTATCTCGAATGGACATCTTAAGCTTTTTATTTCCTTTTCGCCTTTTTTGGTCATGGGAAATTTTATCTCCAGCTCTCCATTTTCAATGAGATCCTGGATTTTATGTCGCAAAGACTAGCATTCTTTAGTCGTATGTACAAGTGAATTAGAATGGTAGAGACATATCTTGGTGGAATCATAACTCTTTATCTTGGGATTTATAGGAGGCAGTAACTCAGTAATCCTTCCTTCTCTTATCAGAAAGTGTAGCATTTCTTCATTTGATTTTCTCAGAGGGGTGAATTTTCGGGATCTTGTAGAGGTTGTTTGATCTTTCTTCTTTGAGCATTCGCATTCCCCCAAGCGATTTTTCCGTTGAAGAGATCTTCTAGCAATTTTATCATCCCCCTTTTCTTGGTCTTCTGATAGTTCAGTGAAAAACTGCCTTGTATCCTGATGTTGGAACACTATTAGCTTAGCTAGTAGATTTACTTGATTCTGGATTGTCTCTAATTTTTGCATTAATGTCACACCCTCCTCCGAGTTTTCCCATTCTAGGACATTTGTTTTGTGCCTTTGGGGATATTCCTTCATCCTTCGAATGTACTTACGAATTGGATACATTTCAGCGCTTCATGATCCGATCATGTTTACTTCTTCCGTATCATGCTGCAACGAAAGGTTGGTGTTGGCATTTTGTTGGTCAGGTTGTTGGACCACAATACTGCCACTTTCGATCAGATTTTGAATCTTATGCTTTAAGGACCAACAATCTTGTGTATCGTGTCCTGGAGACCCTGAGTGGTAAGCACATCTTTGGCTTGGATTGTATCTTTTGCTCCCTGGTTCCAGAAGTGGAGCAAGTTCGGTAATTTTCTTGTGATCCATTAATATCGCCAATACATTTTCAAGGGAATCACCTAGTTGAGTGAACACCCAATTTTCTGTTCTTTCAAATTTTCTTTTTCTGTCTGGGCATTGGTTGAATGCAGCCTGTTGTTGAAATGGCAGATTGTCTTGCTTTTTCCAAATGGGGGTACTGTAGGTTGGTCTCTTAGCTTCCCCCTGTACAACAAGGGATACATTTTCATCGCCTTTATCGGGTACCCCCTTGGGATCGCTTTCGATATACTTGCGGTCAGTATATGTTTGGCGACTGCTTCCAAGGCAGTGAAGTCTTTAATCTTTCCTGCCTTCAGGCCCATCTCTGCCATTTCGCAGTGTTTGATCATTTTCGAGAATGGAATTTGTGACATCCCCAAATCCAGGTACTTTTTACCTCAGATCTTGTACATCATTTCTATAACTATTGCGGAAGATATAAACATAAATTGTTTATACATTAAACTTTTACACATCATTCCCAAGGTCTACGACCTTAACTTAATACATACCTAAAATATCTTAGAAGATTTACAATGCTACTTTCGTTAGAAAATTTAATAGATCTAATTGCAACATAATTTAATCTTGCACTTTGACTTTGCTTCTGTCTTTATTCGAGCTTTCATCTAAATCTAAAAATTTTATCATGATATAGCAAGGGTGAGCAACAAATTTACCCAGTAAGTTTTAAATACAATGAAGATATATCATGATTGAAAAGAATGAATAAGCTTTCAAGTTTTAAATAAAATAATAATTATGAAATAACATGAATCAAGTTTCAATAATTGCATGACTGAATCAATAATGTTTGAAGGTCAACAATGACCATGAATAATTTAACTTAACCTTATGGTAATGAAGGTGATCAGCCTTTCATACCTGATGAACATATGCAACATGCACTATGTGCGAATCAAAAATTAGTATAGCCATGAATAATCAACAACAATTATTCACTAACATTCTTTGAACATACAACTCAAGTTTGAGTTAGGGAAACTTGCATGCACCGCTGATTACCGCTAAGCAATCTAATTTAATCTCTCATGAAAGACCTATCAATTATAAGATTGATCTTTCAATTAGCACATAACATACCTGCTAACTCATAATACTATTTCTTTATCCATAAATTATCTAACACTTAATCACATAAATCAAATATTAGATAACATCTTAGCACATCAATATTATCATCGTCCTTTGATAATTCTTTAATCACATTATCATATACACTATGACTTAACACTTTAATCTTTCATATTATAAGTTCTTCTTTAACATCTAATAAGTCAAATACTAATTCAACAACCCAAATTTTCAATCCAGCAAATCAGATTGCAATCCAACAAACTGGATTCCAAATCCAGCAACTTGGATTCAACTGATTTATAATCCAGCAAGTCTGGATTCACCAATCTTTTAATCCAACAAGCTGGATTCATAACCCTTCAATCCAGCAAGCCTGGATTCATAAATCTTTCAATCCAGCAAGCTGGATTCAATATCCTTCATTCCAAAAAATCCTAGATTCATAAATCCTTCAATCCAGCAAGTTGGATTCTAAATCTTTCATATTAAAAAGCATTAAATTCATTCACTAATATTACTAATCATTAAATAATATTTTAAATTAATGATTTAATAACACTTTAATCCAAATGTTATCAATCACTTAATAATATCATAATCTAATATTATTAATACTTTAATCATTTCTTAAACTTATAGACAATTTATTTTAAGTGTTTACACTTTACTAATAACGCATTCATCATTCTAAAATGCCATACTCTTAAGATTTCATCACCAACGACCAAAATCTCCATAAAAAATCTGCATATACCTTATATAGGATTTCCATGCCATAAAATCCTATTTTTTAATTTTTCAACTTCACATAACATATTTAATTCATTTACTCATAACTAAACCATTTCCATGAAAAATACCAAATCAGTTTCAAAACATTTTCTTTTCTGGGATTTATCAGCATATAGTCCCATATTGAACATATTTGTTTCCCGAAATTTTTAAAATTCCTTTACTATATTTAAATAGTCCATAATAGCCAAATATTCTCATATTTTTCATAAATCGAGATTAACTCCTAAAATTCTGAAATGTTTACAGTATGTTCATGTTATACACATGTACTTCCAGTAAACATTTTGTAATTTTTGGACTTATACACAGAGAGTTATTCGGGTGGCTTCATAAAAGTAGCCCTTCCCTGTAAAACCTAAATCTCTCAAACCGTATGGCCAAAAATTCTCAAATTTTTATACAACCTTCATAACTTTTGATATCACCACTCCAAATTTTTCCAGAATTTTTAAAGCACAAAAAGTGGACAAAATTACCTCCGTTTCAGACTGCTCCAAAATAGTACAAAAAGAAACGAGATAGTTTTTACCAAAATCCACACAACTTTTAGAAACGTGATTTTTGAGTTCTACCACTTGGGTTTACTAGTCAACACATATATCTAACACCTCTCTTTGACGGATCGTAAAAAAGAGTTATAGATTTAAAACGGTGAATTTTTAAAGTATATAAAAGTTAGGGTTTCAAAACTAAAAAAATTATTTTTCTTTTCCTTTTGGATTCCAACCAAATCAACACCCAATATGGGTAAATCCATACTTGAATCCATGAAAAACGCATAGATTAAAGGGGTTTGAACTTCCAAATCAAAAATCTCCTTTCATAAAATTACAAAAAAAAAATTTAAAGGAAGAAAGCTTAAAAAAATAATTTATACCTTGCTTTTTATTTTCTTCCTTCTTCTTCCTTCATCCATGGCTGCCCTCTTTCTTCTCTCTTCTATGTCGTGAGCCTTTCTCTCTCTCTCTTTATCGGTTTTCTCTCGTTTCTCTCTTTCTCTTTTCCTCTTTCTCTTTCTTATCTTATCTTCTTTCCTCTCTAATTTTTTTTCTTTTTATTGTCGATCAATTGGCCCTCATATGGCCACATATTATTATTGTTATTATTATTTCTAATATAACAATTGTCCAATATGCCCTTCTTTAATTTGGGTTTAAAAATTGGGCCTAACAATTTATTTAATCTTTTGGACTATCAAATTAAATCTTTAGGCCATGTAATGTTTACATAGTCCACTCCTTTTCATCTTATCCCACCCTAAATATTTACTTAGGGTATCCATTCCATACATTTAGAATTTAAGTCATTACTCTAGTATACTTAATTTTATAACCAAATTAAACTTACTTTAATTAAGTTATAAAATTATGAAACTTGAGATAATAAAGATATATCTCTTGACTTAATAATTTTTAATATTATTATTCTCCCACATTATCCTTAACAATTGGGCTCACTTGGGCTTAACACTTTTATTATTTTGCTTACTAATAAAATACATTTAGGCTTTCACCCAAAATTTAATTGGGTCATTATAATACTTGTCTCACACATAATATATTGGGCTAGATTAATAATTTAATCGCTCTTAATCACTTTATCAACAAGTTCACGTGATTAAATAATTAATTGGACTTGTTTAAATAATATAACCTCCTTAGTCCATTAAATCTAATTCTTTTGCACTCTAAGTAAATGATTCGGCTATGATATTATTATAGTCCATTATTTTTAATTCTATTCCATTCTACCCTTATCATTTAATTAGGGTTTTTTATTTCTCACACTTGAAAATAAGTTCCTTACTTATGCCTTTTTAATTTCATAACTCAATTAGACTTGGTTATAAAATTAATTATTTGAGATATATAAAATAAATCTCTTAATGTTAGTATATATATTTATATACTAATATTCTCCCATATTATAACCTCTTAGGTTATTTAATTATCACACCTAATATATATATTTGGTTACATAACTTAATTCTTAATTCACTTTTATATACAAAATAAATGTATTCACGTTATATAATGTATATTTATTTAATCATATACATAATTCACATAATCATAACATATTTCATTTCTAACTCCAATTTTGACCTTTTTCTATAAAAGTCAACTGTTGACTTTGACTAAAAAGTCAACCCTTATACATTTTGTGTTAATTGCCCTTTCTGACTAAACTTGACGTTCCGGACGCAACCGAGCAGCCTGTGCTTCCAAATTCTATCTCTAACTCAAATTTTGAGTTTTATCTTACGCTATTTTTTTTGCTAATCATATTAGCTAATAAATTTAAACATATTTATCTTGTTATTTTCCAATCAAGACCCACATTCAAGCTATGTTAATTACTAACATAGTTTTATCTTGATCTTTATATCATTAACTTAATTCATTATTCCTCTTGCTAAAATATATATTGCACCTTACTAAGTATATATATATTTCTATACATATACTCATCTTCGTTTAACCTCATAGCTTTTCTTCCTGCGAAATCTTATTTCGTTAATAAAATTCTAAATGTATTAATATAACATTTCTTAGACTATTCAGTTCACATCAAATTTATAGGTATCGTAATACCTTATTCTTGATATTCCTTCAAGTACATATTAATTCATTTCTAGGGTTTTGGAATTTTGTAACCCATATTTTCTCTATTCTCATTCGAATAGCAAACCATATAGGTTTTACTTGAAAATTTTAAATAAATCCTCAAATTCTCATCTAGGTTTTTTTTTTAACCTTTATTCTAATCATTCAAGATTTTATGAATTTTCGGGTTATCATATTCACCTTTTCTTCTAAGAATTTCGTCCTTGAAATTACAGTCTACTAATCACCACTACTTTTATTCCTCAAAACTAGGTTTTCAAATTAACCTTTACTTGATTTCATGCTCAATTTAACGAGTACATATTACATCCTACTATGAGGAGCTCTGCTATCATCATATTATTCCATGACTTCTCTCTAAGGAGTTAAACCTGTTCAAATCTGGCTGAGGGATCATTTAGACCGTGAACTCTCAAGTTTAACGATATTCACCGTAACCAAATCTGTTAACCATGTTGTACTTGGTAAGTTTATAATGGACTGATGTCCATTGTACCTTAGTCATCGGAACGACTATATGCGTTCTTAGATTGGAATATTTTATTCAATTAATATATCCCCATTTTCAGGGTTGTTCACCTCAAACTTATCATAAGATTCCGTACCAAAATAATTTGGTTCGGTGTAAGCTTTCAAAGAATACTTTGAATTTCATAAACATTTGTCTAGCTGAATCAAATAGCTTAGACGCATATCAATAATTCGAATTTTAATCGAAACATTTCTGGCCAAATTCAGTTGGCAATAATTTACCTTTAAAATTCTTAAAATCATTTTATGACGTCATGATACCGTACTATATTTGCAGTTCATTTGAGGATTCCGTCATGCTGTGACTTTGTCATACTACATCATACTATAGTGGGCTAACGATCTTTAGGTCACATCCGACACTAAGTAATTCTACATTGATAACTCCATCATTTTTCTATCATCTTTACACCAGGTTGCATGATGCATTAATGATATAAAAATACATTTTGATCATTCAAATCATTTTCATCTAGCCAAAACAAATTAGCGTAGACTCTTCTTTAAACAGCTCAAAATCATTAAAAATCATTTTTGATGCTATCATGCCGCAACAGGTAATGATGTGTTAGTAGTACGAAGCCCACTTCTACATAGTTGTAACCCTGTGTTGCTGATAACAAAAATTCATTTTATTTCGAAAGGCACATCAGTGCGAATTTAGCTTGATGTCAAAAATTTGATATCTAGCACAGCTAGAAGATTTGGAATACCTAAGCTTCCATCATCCACTTCAATTTATTTAATGATCCATTGCTTAATAAATCTATCTATTCTATCATCCTCAGTTCTCCATTCACACATAAATATACCCAGTTCGTTAAACTTACCACACATTATGAGTTCAGGAACTTTCCACAATCATATGAGTTTCGGAACTTATCCTAGTCAGACCATAGGCGTCCATTCGTTGAGAGGTTCAAAACATACCATATGATTATGAGTCATGAACTTACCATAAGTATGAGTTTTAAGAACTCGCAACTAATCCTTATATTCTCTACCTATTTGTTATACACTTGAGAAAAGAATCACCTTATCAACATGCATATATAAAATAGCACGACATCAGGTTCCAATGATTATCAATGTAAGAAACTAAGTGGTTGTCAAACCAAACTCGGCCACTAATAAATATAGGAAGCTAAGCGAACAATTCTCCGCCCATACAAAGAATTGGTCAACTTAACCACTATATCGACCAGGAAGCTAAGTGATTCTAAAACCAAGTAAAAATTCCCCGCCCATACAAGGAATCATACCACTCAGCTACTGACATGAGTCCTCAATTGAAA
This sequence comes from Panax quinquefolius, assembly GCA_020205615.1. NCBI lineage: Eukaryota > Viridiplantae > Streptophyta > Magnoliopsida > Apiales > Araliaceae > Panax > Panax quinquefolius. The sequence goes on from CM035162.1 coordinate 84,550,365, forward strand.
ATTCTACACAATTCTAACTTTCTCTTTTCTTAATTCGAATTTTCTTTAATCCGCATCTTAACATTTACCCCTCTTTTCTGAGTTTACATCGTACCATTTCATAGTACCTTCTCTTTATAGCGTCAAGCTATATCATACCAATCACTTAACATATCATATGTTATTCAATGATTTAATTTGATCACATCGTGATCTTATTTTAAAATCATTTCTCCTCATACTTACGATCGTTTTATACTATGATCTTCTTATTCTTCTCTTTAATCATATTATATTATGATTTTATTTACATTTTTCATCTTATAGAAACAGTCTATTTATTTTAACTTTTAATCTTTATTATAGGAGTCAGGTAACTCCGGATTCTTATCCTTTTAGCTCTTCACGATTCTTCTTTGAATCTTATTTATCTTCATCTTTACTTAATAATAAATTTCCTAATATTCATCTCTTATCGCTTAAACTTTATTCGAATTTTTTGTTTATCTTCATCTCCGCGGGTATAGCCTAAGGTACACCTACCTAAGGTTTATAACCTACGACTTTGATACCACCTGTGACATCTCCAAATCCAGGTACTTTTTACCTCAGATCTGGTACATCATTTCTATAACTATTGCGGAAGATATAAACATAAATTTTTTATATATTAAACTTTTACACATCATTCCCAAAGTCTACAACCTTAACTTAATACATACCTTCAATATCTTAGAAGATTTACAATGCTATTTTCGTCAAAAAAATTTAATAGATCTAACTGCAACATAATTTAATCTTGCACTTTGACTTTGCTTCTGTCTTTATTTGAGCTTTAATCTAAATTTGAAAATTTTATCATGATATAGCAAGGGTGAGCAATAAATTTGCCCAACAAGTTTTAAATACAATGAAGATATATCATGATTGAAAAGAATGAATAAGCTTTCAAGTTTTCAACAATATAATAATTGTGAAATAACATGAATCAAGTTTCAATAATTGCATGACTGAATCAATAATGTTTGAAGGTCAACAATGACCATGAACAATTTAATTGAACATTATGGTAATGAAGGTGATCAGCCTTTCATACTTGATGAACATATGCAACATACACTATGTGCGAATCAAAAATCAGTATAGCCGTGAATAATCAACAACAATTATTCACTAACATGCTTTGAACATACAACTCAAGTTTGAGTTAGGGAAACTTGCATGCACCGCTGATTACCGCTAAGCAATCTAATTTAATCTCTCATGAAAGACCTATCAATTATAAGATTGATCTTTAAATTAGCACAACATACCTGCTAACTCATAATACTATTTCTTTATCCATAAATTATCTAACACTTAATCACAAAAATCAAATATTAGATAACATTTTAGCACATCAGTATTATCATCGTCCTTTGATAATTCTTCAATCACATTATCATATACATTATGACTTAACACTTTAATCTTTCATATTATAAGTTCTTTTTTAACATCTAATAAGTCAAATACTAATCCAGCAACCCAGATTTACAATCCAGCAAATCAGATTACAATCCAGCAAACTAGATTCCAAATCCAACAAACTGGATTCCAAATCCAGCAACTTGGATTCAACTGATTTCTAATCCAGCAAGCCTGGATTCACCAATCCTTCAATCCAACAAGCTGGATTCATAACCCTTCAATCCAGCAAGCCTGAATTCATAAATCTTTCAATCCAACAAGCTGGATTCTAAATCCTTCATATTAAATAACATTAAATTCATTCACTAATATTATTAATCATTAAATAATATTTTAAATCAATGATTTAACAACACTTTAATCCAAATGTTATCAATCACTTAATAATATCATAATCTAATATTATTGATACTTTAATCATTTCTTAAACTTATAAACAATTTATTTTAATTGTTTACACTTTACTAATAACGCATTTAATCATTCTAAAATGTCATACTCATAAGATTTCATCACCAACGACCAAAATCTCCATCAAAAATCTGCATATACCTTATATAGGATTTTCAAGCCATAAAATCCTATTTTCCAATTTTTCAACTTCACATAACATATTTAATTCATTTACTCATAACTAAACTATTTCCATGAAAAATACCAAATCAGTTTCAAAACATTTTCTTTTCTGGGATTTATCATAATATAGTCCCATATTGAACATATATTTTTCCCGGAATTTTTAAAATTCCTTTACTATATTTAAATAGTCCATAATAGCCAAATATTCTCAGATTTTTCATAAATCGAGCTTAACTCCAAATATTCTGAAATTTTTATTGTATGTTCCTGTTATACACATGTACTTCCAGTAAACATTTTGTGATTTTTGGACTTATACACAGAGAGTTATTTGGGTGGATTCATAAAAGTAGCCATTCACCGTAAAATCTAAATCTCTCAAACCGTATGGCCGAAAATTCTCAAATTTTTACACAACCTTCATAACCTCTGATATTACCACTCCAAAAGTTTCCAGAATTTTTAAAGCACAAAAAGTGGACAAAATTACCCCCGTTTCAGACTGCTCCAAAATAGTACAAAAAGAAACTAGACCATTTTTACCAAAATTCACACCACGACTTTTAAAAACGTGATTTTTTAGTTCTACCACTTGGGTTTACTAGTCAACACATATAGCTAACACCTCTCTTCGACGGATCGTAAAAAGGAGTTATAGATTTAAAATGGTGGATTTTTAAAGTATATAAAAGTTAGGGTTTCAAAACTAAATTTTTTCCCCCTTTTGGATTCAAACCAAATTAACACCCAATATGGATAAATCCATACTTGAATCCATGAAAAACACATAGGTGAAAGGGGTTTGAACTTCCAAATCAAAAATCTCCTCTCATCAAATTACAAAAAAATAAAGGAAGAAAGCTTAAAAAAATAATTTTATACCTTGCTTATTTTTTTCTTCTTTCTTCTTCCTCCATCCATGGCTGCCCTCTTTCTTCTCTCTTCTATGACGTGAGCCTTTCTCTCTCTCTCTCTTCCTATCGGTTTTCTCCCGTTCCTCTCTTTCTTCTCTTTTTCTTTTCCTCTTTCTGTTTCTTCTCTTTTTCTTCTTATCTTCTTTCCTCTCTAATTTTTTTTCTTCTTATTGCCGATCAATTGGCCCTCATATGGCCACATATTATTATTATTATTTCTAATATAACAATTGTCCAATATGCCCTTCTTTAATTTGAGTTTAAAAATTGGGCCTAACAATTTATTTAATCTTTTGGACTATCAAATTAAATCTTTGGGTCATGTATATATTTATATACTAATATTCTCCCATATTATAACCTCTTAGGTTATTTAATTATCACACCTAATATATATATCAGGTTACATAACTTAATTCAAAATTCACTTTTATATACAAAATAAATGTATTCACATTATATAATGTATATTTATTTAATCATATACATAATTCACATAATCATAACATATTTCACTTCTAACTCCAATTTTGACCTTTTTCTATAAAAGTCCACTGTTGACTTTGACCAAAAAGTCAACCCTTACACATTTTGTGTTAATTGCCCTTTCTGACTAAACTTGACGTTCCGGACGCAACCGAGCAGTCTGTGCTTCCAAATTCTATCTCTAACTCAAATTTTGAGTTTTATCTTACGCCATTTTTATTGCTAATCATAGTAGCTAATAAATTTAAACTTATTTATCTTCTTATTTGCCAATCAAAGCCCACATTCAAGCTATGTTAATTACTAACATAGTTTTATCTTGATCCTTATATCATTAACTTAATTCATTATTCCTCTTGCTAAAATATATATAGCACCTTACTTAGTATTTATATATTTCTATACATATACTCATCTTTGTTTAACCTCATAGCTTTTCTTCCTGTAAAATATTATTTTGTTAATAAAATTCCACTTGTATTAATATAACATTTCTTAGACTATTCAGTTCACATCGAATTTACAGGTATCGTAATACCTTATTCTTGATATTCCTTCAAGTACATATTAATTCATTTCTAAGATTTTGGAATTTTGTAACCCATATTTTCTCTATTCTCATTCGAATATCAAACCATATAGGTTTTACTTGAAAATTTTAAATAAATCCTCAAATTCTCATCTAGGTTTTATTTTTTTTAACCTTTATTCTAATCATTCAAGATTTTATGAATTTTCGGGTTATCACAGCTTTCCTATGCCTGCTAGGATCCTCTCATAGTAATGAGCCTCTTGGATATCAATAAACGTCATTACCATCTCAATTTCTGTCATTGATGGGATGACTTGCGCTGCTAGATGTCTCCACCTTTGGGTATATTCTCGAAAATATTCAATACTTTGGTTTTTGACTTTAGTCACTTGGTATCGATCTGGTGCCATTTGTGACTGAAAACTGTACTGATTTAGAAAGGTATGGGACAATTCTTCCCAGTTGTGGATTTTGGCATTGTCAAGTCGGGAATGCCAGGCTTTAGCCTCTCTAGTGAGACTCTTTTGAAAAAGTTGCATTCTGAGGCTTTCATCTTCAGCGTAAGACCCAGTTCGCCAATGTACACTTTTAGGTGCGTAGAGGGATCGTCTGCCCCATTGTATTTTTCAAACTCTAGGATTTTGAATTTGTTAGGATATCGAGCCCATAGGAATATGCATAGATCTGAATAGGTGATACTTCCATAGTTTCTAGTCCCTTTGATTTATCGGATGGTTTCCTCCATTTGTTGGACTTTCTTTCTTATATCCTCAGTTTCTCGATCATCCCTGAGTTTTGTGATTTCAGGGGTTTTGTTGGTTCCTTTATTGGAATGAGGTTTAGGTATATGGTTTTCCATCTTTTTGCCAATACCCTGACTACCCCTAGTGTGAATGACTCTGGTTGAGTAGGCATTGTCTGGCCTCGAGTGTTTTTACTTTGTTCATTTAGAAAGACAGCCAATTCTGCTATCTGATTCCTTAATCCTTCAAACTCCTCTCGAGAAACAGGAGTAGGATCTGGCTGGATCGGTGTAGTCATGCTTGGCTGTAGGCTTACTGCCTTTTTGGATTTTGAACGGGTTATTGGATCAATTGCTTCCCTACAAAAAACTGACGTAGTTTAGTCTTAGGGAATGTATAAATGTTTTAAATGCTATGTGATGTATCCATTTTAGGAGTATTATTCTGCAAAACGGATGTTAACTGTTTGTAATATAGGATAGTATGTCAGGCTTTAAAATATGCATGTGCACATATTTCTTCATATTTCTCATTACATGGAGATCAATATGGAATGAAATTACAAGTAAATTAAATTACGAGTAATTGAAATGGGAAAGCATGAAGAGACTTTCCTCCATGTTGGGTTTATCATAGGCTGGCCTATCTTAGGCTACTCTCGCAGCTTTTTGGTATGAAGGTTCCCAAAGCATCGTAATTTATTTGATGGGAAGTTAATCTGGTCTTTCAACTGGAACGAATTTGGGTGGTGCCTTTCCTGAGCCTCGTTCGAATTAGTCTTCTTACAAGTTTAGTAATAAAACACCGACAAGATAGCCTCCTGATGGAGGAACCACACAACATACATTCACATACAACGTGTCTCACCATTTATGAAAATGATGACATGTGTGAAGTACTAATATCAAAGGCAGATATAGTGTAAAGCATTAAGTACATTAAGTAAATGCATTCGTACACAGTTTTGAAAAGCTTGTAATAGTGGCTTAAGTCCTCTTACTGGACATCCCCAGCAGAGTCGCCACCTGTAGACGTCGGGATTTTTATTTGTCCCTTTTCTGTTCTTGTCTTTTGGTGTTCTCATTTTAGGTGAGATTTGTTTGAAAAAACCAGTTGTGAAAAGGTCCAACATGTATATGTCAACAATTTGACTGTAAGAGTCGCCAGTTGATTTTTTAAATAGTTGTACCAACACAACTAAGAAAAGGTTTGCACATTGACCAAGTGATGTGACATTGCTAAACGGGTCTGTGAAACTGAGATTCATTAGGGTCCGGGGGCTTGATTATGCGAAGGGAAGGTGTTAGGAACCCCCCGACATTCGTGTTACCACGGTGACTGCCACTTTTCAAGAAACTGTTATGTGAATGTGTGTGTGTGTGTATGTGTGTGGGTCAATGTGCTATTATTTGGAAGTAGTGCGAGGCCTCGTTCGCACCTATATACAAAGGGTTTGAATTTATGTAAAATTCAATATTACACAAGATATAGCAGTGATGTTTTGTAAAAGAGGTTTTTTCAAACCCTTATTCTCAATAGTAATTGAGACCTTTTGATACTTCCATTTTATTAAATGTTCGGCTGAATTTCTTTTATTTTCGAGATGCGAAGCATCTTCGAGAAAATAATATGCATAGCAGTGTCGAACTCCTTGTGGGCATGAGAACCATCTAAGGAAATTCAAACACCGTGAATAATTTCCAAGCTGCTTACAGCTGAAAATGTCCATCACGGGAACCGAATCTAGATTCAGTAGACTGAATCTGTGATAACATGATTCCTAGACTCACATGATGCCGCAATTTATATGAAAGCTATAAATAGTTAAATATATAAAAGCTGTAAATATATATATACAGACATGATCAACCACCATGAAGTACCTCCATGGGGGATCGGAAATGTAAATATATAAAAGTGGTAAATATATATAGAGAGACATGATCAACCACCACGAAGCACCTCCATAGGGGATAAGAAATGTAAATAAAGCTGTAAAGACGATCAACCGCCATGAAGTAAACTCCAGGTGGGACGAAATATAAAGAAAGCAGTAAAAATGATCAATCGCCACGAAGTAAACTCCAGGCGGGATGAAATGTAAAGAAAGCTGTAAAAGGCCACAAAGTAAACTCCAGGCCGGACAGAAATGTAAATATATATATAAGCAGTAAACGTACATGATATATATCGATCCCGACTCGGTTTATCATTTCGATGAGTTGTCACTATATATATATATATAAGCAGTAAACGCACCGGATGTAAAATCCAGACTCATCGAACAAAGTTCGACAACAGTTTATATATAAGTATATATATATAAGCAAATAAACGCTCCGGACGTGAGTCCAGGCTCAATTGAGGCATAACTCAATAATGTTAGTCCATATATATAAATATATATATATATATAATATATATATATATACAAAAAGAAATAAAAGCCACGGATCGAAGTCCGGGCATACACATGCAACACGACTTTCAACGTGAAGAATGGTGTGTGCAAAGATGAAGAGAAAGAATTTAAAGTGTGTAAGAAGGCTTACAGTGGACTGCCAAAGAAGACTTCAATGACTTGAAATGGCTGAACACTCGGCTCCCGCCGGTAAAAATATAAAAATATATAAGCTCACAAGTGTTTAAAATGAGAAAGCACTCAGTTTATAGTGTGTACATAGCAAATTGGACAGGGCTTCCTCGCCTTTTCTCTTGCAAATATGGCCACCCCAAGCCCTCTATTTATAGAGGGGGGAGCTGCAGGTGTACCTGTGGCAGCAGAAAATGTACCTGTGGCTGCCCAGGGTTCCCCGGGCAATGTGGGTCCCGATGTCTCGAAGTACGTCCACTCCAATAATGCGCTATTCGCTCTAACCTTCATAACTTTCAATCCAGGAGTCCGATGTAAGTGTGTCATACCATTCCGGAAAGCTCTTTCCGAGGGCTATGCAATGACATAGTATTTGCCCTTTTTTGAATCCCAGAAGATGGGTCCATGACCAAAATGGCATTTCCAAGTTTCCGTTTGGCAGTCCGTTGAGCTATTTTGCGTAGTTTGTGCTTGAAAGTTAAAATATGGTTCTTGTGGGACTTATTTTGAAGCAATTTGAGTTGAAATGAGTGTATTTGATTTGAGTTAGAAAAATGACCATTTTGCCCCTCCCGGGGTTATCTCCAGTTTTTGCACAGTTGTAGTAGTCTTTTCTCGGGGTTATCTCTGAGGTTAACCTGATGTTGACTTTGAATGTCCTCAGGGTTATCTCTAAGATTGGCTTGACCTCCTGGGGTTATCTCCATGCTTTGAACTTGATCATCCGGGGCTATCTCCAGAGTTAAAACTGACTTTCCCGGGGTTATCTCTGGGGTTGGAAACTGTTTTCCCAGGGTTATCTCCGAGGTTGGAGACTGGATCTCCCGGGGCTATCTCCGGGGTTAGAAAGGGTTATCTCTAGGGTGTGAAAAAGATGTTTTTATCCGCCTGCATAGTTAGTAACAGGAAAACAAAATTTCGAGTGTCTACACCTAGTTAAAGTCATATTCTGAAAAGGATGGAAGTTACTTCAGTTGGTGCTACTCTAAGTTTCCAAACCTTGAGCTGGTGTCTCAGAACTTCCTAAGGGTAAAAAAGTTTGCAACTGTGATGATCAAAGATCAACCTCACTACAAAGTCTACCGACATGCTGGCAATTACTACATTCCCTATGATCGTAGAGTGGGTTCTGATGGTAGAAGGATTATGCCTAAGGAGATGATCGTAGAGTCCCTTCACTCTACCATTAATGATGACCAAATTCAGTTTGAGAAGCTTCCATCTGTCCAAGCAAAATTGTATGATTTTCCTTCATCCTCCAACAGTGAATGGCACTCAATGATTTATCAGATTCTCGTTGCTTTCGAAAATCTATCCAAGAATGAAAATCGTGGAGTCCAGTCTAGTGCTCAACAAAAGGCTGCCCAATCAGATAACCAAACTCCTACGGAGAAGGAGTTATTGAAGAATTCTGATGAGCTGATTAAGAAGATGTTTATCATCACTAAAGAGCCAAAGATATTGACAGAAGCAGGAGATAATGCGGTTCAAGATAGAGTCCAAGCCACTATGTCTGATATATCTCTCACGATCAAAGAAAGAGATCGAATCGATCAGAAGGCTATAAATGATCAGAAGGCAAAAGCTCTACGAGAACAGAAGGCTAATGAAAAGCAAATCATAGCCCTCTCTGACAAGATTGACAATCTAAATCAGTCTTTCTCTCTACAACTTAAGCTGAGCCAACAAGAACTCAAGATTGAAGTTGGAAACTCATTTTATCTCATGGAGCAACTTATGGAGCAGCTTTCCCAAGTGATTAATGACAAAAAGGGGGAGAAAAAGAGACATAGGAAGAAGCACTAAAGGAGGAGCAAGGAGAAAAGAAGACAAGAAGGCCAAGAATAAGGCAAAGAAGGAGATAGCAGCAGCAGAAGCAGAATCATCATTTGAGGGGGAGCCAAAGGATGATGATCCTATGAATGCAGAGTTTGAGGGGGAGCCAAAAAAAGAAGAAGAGCATGAATCTGAGGGGGAGCAAAGAAAAGAAATGAAGTCACCATCCCAGGGGGAGAAGGAGCGAAAAGACTAAGCAGATAAGTAGACGATCAATAGATATCCTGGAAATATACAAGGAGCCAAAAAGATACATCTCTAACTAGTTAGGTATATTCTGGATCTAGGATGCAAAGTGTCATAGCTTATGTAATTCCATATCATTATCAATGACATTCATTATTATCTGTTTTAGAAATACAGCTGCTAACTGTATATAAGATTCATTCATATCATACATATGCACTTATTATTTTTGTCATAATCACATAAGGGGAGATTGTCAGGAATAAGCATGTGAATGATATTCCTATTAATATATGATTTGATTATGATATACATGAATGAATATGCAAGTATGCTTGCATTAAGAAAAGTTGTAAAGTCCTTTGATAGATAATAAGAACATATGTACAAGGACTTAGAATGAATTGATCAAATATGATAGGTTGATCCTATATAAGCAAAACAACTTTGTAAAGTCCTTAAAAAGAAATGATATACAAGGACTATAAATATAGAAAGATCAAGCTTGTTAGGTTGATCTTATAATACAATAGATAGGCTTGTCTGATCGTCGAGCACTGCACCAGAAATTATAGTCTTCCAGGAGAGTCAAAGAAAACTCGAGACGAGGAAGGATCGTAGTGTGTCAAGAAGAACTTCCTCAGAGCCATAGTCTGCTGAGGAAGTCATGTTCAAAATCGTAAAAACAGCAAGTCTACAAGCCGACTGAGATGTGCCGAAGCCAAGTTAAGAGTCGTAGACTACACTAGGAATCGTAGAGTCTACTGACCACATCAGAGGCAGAGATCTCATTCGAGCAAGATCAGATGAAAACAACAAGCTTAAGGTCAGAGATCGTAGAGTGTCGACATCTGATCTCAAAGTTGTAGTGTATGCACCATCAAAGCTGAATCGTAGAGTGAAGAACTAAGACTTCAACAGAAGTGCTCACAACGCCAAGACAGAATTGTAGAACAAATACGATTCTCAACAAATGAGCACTCCCAAATTATCCAAAGAATAAAGCCTCTAGTCTGAGCTACAAAGATACATCCCACCTGAAGGAAACCAGATAGCACTCAACAAATGGCATGCAAGCTAACAGAAGATCTAAGCACCAACCCAATTAACATTCAGATTGAGTAGTGAAGGCATTCAAGATGAAGTCTTCCACAAGTTGATCAGAAGAAGACTTCAGTAACTAACTAAGGAAAGCCATCAAGTGCAGTAGTTGTCAAGTAAATAGTAGTCAACAATCTTGGAAGGATCGTAGTGTTTGCCAGACAAAGTAGGAACTGATAAAGTGTACACAGAGATACTGGTCAGCTTATGAAGAACAAAGCTAAAGTGATTAAGCATCGTGTCAGTCCATTGATGATAAGTGAACGGGAGATCACAAGGAGAAAGCGAGCTGGACATGCCACAAATCGCAAGTGTCTTGCTATTCAGAAGAGGCCAGAACAAGGATTCAAGTTATTAGTTCCTGAGATAAGTCGAGGCAAACAGAAGTGTTGAAGCACTGCACAATAGAAGGAAGAGGTGTTTAACATTGAAGATCCAATAAACACTCTTCAAAGATCGTAGTGTTGTCTTAACCTATCAATGAGCAACATTCCACAAAGACACCACGATCAAGTCCAAGAAGATATGCATCAAAATCGTAGAGTTCGATCATCTAAAGATTGAAGCATTGGCAACGGTTCAATCTGAAGATTGATATTTGAACAGAGCTTATTGAGAGCATCAACGCAAAAGGACAACCTCTGGTCAAGAAATCAGAAGGAGAAAATAAAGTCGACTACCTGCCCAAGACATCAAAGTGACATCTCAGACGGGGTAGGTGAAACAGTAGACTGCAATGTCAGAAAGTCATAAAGGAGATGTCATGTCACATCTGCAGTCTACACCAAATAACTCGAGATCTGGGAAGCAATTCAAATAGTTCCCAATGGCTACATTCCAACGGGAAGGTTGTGAAGGAGTATAAATCAACAAGAGCTTCAAAGATCAAAAGTTGTTGATGTTGCTGAAGTTGCAGAATCGTTGAGCTGTTGGAATGCTATTGTTGACTCTACGAGTTCCACCAGAGCTAAACAGAACAAGTCTCAGTGACAGTGAGATTACAAAGGTGGAAGTGAAGCAACGTTGAAGAAGGAATCTAACAGACTAAAGCTTCACTCAACAAAGATGAGAATACTACTGAAGATGGAAGCTAAGCTAAGAAACGAGAAGTTTAAGAAGATAGCATTCAGAAAAGTGGCAGAGCATAAAGAAGATCCAGAGAGCCACTCTACGAATCACCAAAAACCTAAAGCTGAACCAAAGCAAGTGCAGAACCATGTTTGCAAACCAGTCAAGAAGGGTTCAGGGAATGCTAACTACCAGACGAAGTCTACCAAAAGCTCAAACACTTAGTAGACCCAAATGGTGATGGTGCATAGCTGACAACTGATGAAGATCAGCAGAACATAATGAAGATCAGTTGCACCAAAGAAGATGTAGTCCATACTCAAAGCAGAATGCCAAGAGGACTACGCCAAGCTACTAAGTATAAAAGATGTTCAAGCTTAAAGACATCTTAGCAGCAAGGCACCAACAACAACAACAAGAAGAAGAAGAAGAAGAAGTCAGGGCCTGAGGGATCCTTGTCTAGAGGGACTAAATGAAGTTCCAAGCATGCTGTGCTTGAAGAGTTCTTAGGGAACTAGAGGAGTTCCAAGGCTGCTAGCCTTGAAGAGTTCTTAGTGAACTAAAGTTCCAAGGCTGATGGCCTTAAAGGAATCTTAGTGATTTAGGGTTCTGCCCTTCCTTAATGGAAATCGTGCTAGTTGAAAGCAGATGAGTGGATTAGGAGCTTGAGTCTCTGAACCACTTAAAATCCCTTGTGTCATTTACATTATGTACCTAACTGCTATAACTGCTATGCATGTATTAACTACTTACAACTTAACTAACTCTAAGAACAATGTATGTATGATAATGAATATATCAATGAAGAGGAACTTTTATTTATTCAGTTGTGCTTGGAAAGATTCTTATGTTTGTCATATGCTAAATCATTAGCAATACAAAATAAACGTGAAAAGTATTTGAAATTAAAAGGATCTATTCAACCCATCCCCCTTCAAGATCTATTGTGTTCCTACTGGGAACTAACAAAAGTAACTACCTCTTTCATATGTAGGTGATCAACCCATCGTATAACCCCATTTCGAGGTGTGTTCACCTCAGACTTAATCATTAAATTCTGCACCAAAATAATTTGGCTTGGCATGACTTCTTTAAAGAAAGCTTAATTTTCTTTTAAACATGACATACCATTTGTCTTAGCCAAATTAAATAGCTTAGACCATACTAATAAATTGGACATCAACTTGAAACATTCGTCTAGTCAAATCAATTGACATTGACTACTTCTTTAAATTCTTTCACAATACATCAAAACATTTTATGACGTCATGATACCGTACTTTTCACAATACGTTGAGGACTTCGTCAGTTTATGACTTCGTCATTATACATCATACCATAGCAGGTTGTTGATCCTAAGATCACATCCAACACTAGGTTCAATTGCATTAATAACTCCATCCTTTTACCATCTTTGCATCAAATGCACTGATGATATCAAATTTATTTTGATATTTCAAATAAATTTTTGTCTAGCCGAAACAATTAGCATATACATATAAAGAATAACTCTTTTAAAACCCGTTGGTTCCAGAAGTTGAACCAATTCTTTCCTTTTCAAAATGCACACATAGGCACGATTTCAATAAACTTTGAAATCTAGCATAGCTAGATGACTTGGAATATCCTATTTCTCCATCTTCCTTCGTTGTCTTACTTGTGACAATACTTAATCATCTCTAGCACCTTCGATGCTAAGCATACTGAAAATACTTCGTTTTCATTATAAACATTCCTATACCTTAGTATAGTCCATCAACTTACCATACTTTATGTGTTTAGGAACTTTCCACAACCATATGTGTTTAAGAACTTATCTTCGCAATATGTAATCCAAGAACAAATCAAGGACTATACTATACATATGCTTAGGGCTCAGAAACATAGCATATAACTATGAGTCACAAACTTTTCATAAGTATGAGTTTCAAGAACTCGCACATATCTTAACATTCTCTACCTATCAAGTATATATATGAGAAAAGATTCACCTTCTCGTCATATACATATTGATAGCGCGACATACTATTCCAATGATTATCACTGTAATAAGCTAAGCGGTTGTTACACCAAAGCATAAACCTCTGCCCATACAAAGGTTCATGCAGCTCAGCTATCACATGACTCCTCAATTGAAATCTTAGAACTTCTAACTTTCTCTTTACTTAATACGAATTTTCTTTAATTCGTATGTTATCCTTTACAACTCAATATGAGTTCTTCTTCCCGTACTACTTCGTAGTACCATTCATTTATAGCATTAGCTATAAATCATCCATCGTTTAACAGAACAACGGTTATTACGATTTAATATGATCATGTGGTGATCTTCTTCCTTAATCGTTTAACTCAAAGATTTCTTATCCTTCTCTCTACGATTATAGTCTTAGGTACTCATACCTAAGATTTATAACCTATCAGCTCTGATACAATAATGTAACGCCCCAAAATCTGGTCTATCTTCACACCCGGATTTCGTACGTCACGGTTTCATCCTCTTCCAAACATACATCATTATATAGTTAAATATAACAACATACATTCTCAAATCCCAGGTTCTATTACCTTATAACCTCGTTCATTATAAATGATGATAATTACATTATTTTATACATCTTATAAGAGTGACTTTCATCCGCCACCAAGGATACATAACAGTTCATTAAACTAATCTATAGTTCAATTAAACTATTCTACATTATAAGTCTTCGTTAAGTCTTCACGCACATTCACATACTGAATGACACTTCGTCTGAATACCGATCAACTTGATCTTTACGGGATCCTTAAGTTCTTTCTAACATCGTTCGCTGAAAATATTTTTCATTTAAAGCAAGTGTGAGCATTCAATTTCCTAGCAAGTCATAGCAGTTGAATAAACAACCTCAAGAATTTAAACATTCTCTTAAGACTTCAATAACCGAACAAAGGTTATGAAGCATCTTGAATAATAGGAATAATCCTTATTCCTATAATTTTAAAACATTAGTAACACTCATTTTCAAATACTTTCTTTCTTCTACCTTTTCCATACACATCTTGTCTGGCTAGAATCATTAGCATAGACTTAACAATAATAGTTCATGTATAAATAGAACATTTTCATATTGAACAGTTCAATCACAGAACAGTTCATCTCATAGAAACACCGAAGTGTTTAAATTGTGGCACAAGGCCTCATACATTCTACCACCTTATACAAATATCACACATTTGCACATAGACAAAACTTCTCAAGTTCAACATATTAGAAGTGTTAGGTTTGTAATATTCATGAAAGCAATCAAATTGCATAAATTAGCGGAAGCGTGTAAAATCAGAGTTTAAAAAATTTACAAACCATATACCCGGATCACCCTTTATGCACAATTATTAATTAAACGAAAAGATAAAGAATAAAATCATACCCTTGAAGATCGAGCTTCCTCAGGTACAAGTTCACCTCCAAATCCTTTCGCGTTCAACTTGAATCCACCGGGTTTGGTTCCTTCCTTTGATCAACGTTAGCCACCCATGTGTTTGGCCTCTAGAGGTGATCCACCAAGGAAAAATAAAGAATTCAAGAAGATGGTGTATTGGCTCAACCCTAGTTTTCTATCTCTATAGAAAAAGGGGTACTCTCCCAACAATTGGAATTATGTCGTATGTTGAAAAAGTCAACCACCCCCACCACCCATAATAAGACTCCTCTTATTTATAGATGTGGGCAACCCACCTTAACAATTAAGGAATTGGGTTTTATTTAATTAATTAAATTCTTTTAATTAATTAGGCTCCCTAATCTTATTAGGGATAATTAATTAAACACTTTTAATTAATTTAACCTCCTAATCTTATTAGGAATAAATGAGAGTACTTATATTAAATTAATTCCTAAACTCTTTTAGAAATTAAAATAATAATAAATGTAATAATATTAATAAGACTCCTCTTATTAATTTATATTTAATATTTCTAAAATATTAAATAATAAATATTAAGCTATTTAATTTATTCTATCACCATAGATTAAATTAAATATATTTAATATATTATTACGATTATGCCATTAACTTCTTAAATAATTATTCTTCCTTTATGGTGTGACCCTTTAGGTTCTCCATATTAAACCGGTTGTGAATAAATCAATTAGAACAATTCTAATCTTATTTAAATAAATAAATTAAACAATTAATTTATTTAAATAAATAATATTTATTCTACAATAGGGATAAGCCTCCCTAGCGATCAACGACTTTTCAGATAATATAGATTTCAACATTAATCATTAAAGAACCTTTGAGTAAATAGTTACCGTATAATTCAATCCTTCCACCATACAATGTCCCAATTAAATATAAGACACTGGAATTCTTTGTCAAGTCTTATTTTATTTAATTATATGTATTTCGACTCTTAAATGCACAACTCAAATAATGCAAATTAGAAACTCCTTTCTAATTTCATTACGCCTTTCGCCAAGGACTCTTGGGTTGTCATTTATCGAATCACATAGTACATTTCTCTTCTTTTATTAGAAGTGGTAGATTCTTTATTGATCATACATTATCTCCATATCTACAACTTATTATACCCAAGCATACCCTTTGATATACCCTAAGGGTCTTAAGGAATAAGTCAAAGTATAACTCATCATACACAAGATACTATGATGATCTCAAGTCCAAGGATTACTTGTACTACTATCACTACTGGGAATTCCTATTGACAGCAAATAAAACTCCATTAGGTATTCCTTAGCGAGCCATGCGTTCGGTGAACTTATTCTCTAATAAGCACCTACATACTTGCTTTAGTGTCTCCACACAAATGATCATGAGATCAATCATCCTCATCCAATGAGCAAGTTAACGTATGTACCAATCTATCTGGATTCACTAATCCCCAATTTAGTAATCCAATGATTGGGAACTATTTTAGTTTTAAGCTTTCTAAGAATTTAAATCTCATTAGAATGATCATCATCATTATTCTAAAAGCATTGCTTAAAACTATGGGTTTATCACATATTATAAAACAAAGACATCATGTAGATAATTAAAAGTCTTTAATAAATTAATACTTTTATTAATAAATGAATAAGATTGTTACAAAGTATATGCTTTATCATCAAACATGATTGGCTTTGTGTGCATACTACTTTCAATCTTCCACTTGCACTAAAGCCAATCGTCATGGTATCTTATACTCTTCTTCTCTAAGTGGCGATTATCCCATCATTGGATAAGCTTTAGTTAATGGATATGTAATGTTGTTCATGAGAGTCCACTATCTCTATAGTGATTTCCCATCTTTCAATGATTCTAATAATCAAATGAAAGTGCCACAACACATGTTTAGATCCAAGATGAGATTTAGGAACTATTCTAGTTACGTAATGAACTTTAATCCAAACAATCAACTTGCGACTTCATTTATAGCTATATACTTTGTCTTTATCACTAAACCGGTAACTCTTTCTTTGCTTTGGAACCTTTCCAATTCTTCGCACTAACTTTATTCAAGGTAACCCTTTACCTTAAAGTGGATTTTTCGTCGTCTTGGTGCTGTCTCGAAAAACTTGAGTGCATTAAGCCCTCTAGTTTTAATTAAGACCAAAGATAAATTTTAATCACATCTTTAGTGCTTAGGTTAAGCACTTTAAGATGTTTTTCACCGACTCATAGTGAACTTCTCCGAATATGACCGATCAACATCGGTCTCGTACATTTCATTGCATACATGATTGTCACTCATGCGACCTCTCTTTTAGAGTCTGTGGGAACTATTAAGAGATACACTCCATAGCTCATCGACATGAGACATCTCTTGAGTTTGCCATGTTAAACGACTTTAGCATCAAAATGAATATCGTTCCTTGGGTTAAGTCGAGCATCCTCTTAAATCTATCTATATAGATTTATATCCCCAATTAAGATACTCTTCCCAAACCATTCATGGAGGAATGTTTAGACAACTTTATCATTACTAATTGTAGCATTAGTATGTCATTCCTTATCCGTAGTATATCAACATATAATATTAGGAATGTCACGGTGCTCCCTTGTCCCTTTTGTACACACTAGAACTCTTACCTCATCGTATATGTAATCGGATCATCATCTTACATGATGTGTACCTCATCATCATCATCTATGATGAATTCATACCTCCTAGGTATCTTGACTATTCCGCATTTACTGATTGGTTGTGGTATAATAATTCATCTATAGGTTCCTCTTATTTGACTTTATAGTGTTTTGTGGTTCTTGAACTCTTCAAGATCTATTATCCTCCCACTAGCCCCTTCAATAATAAACACCTTTATCTTAGAATGGCGTGTTTCGCAACAAACACCTTTTTGCTAAGTAGGATTATAGAACATATACCCTAAACTTACTTTAGGATGTCCCACAAATGCATACATGTCAAATCTTGTCCCAAGCTTATCCTTTGAAACCTTTTCACATAAGTTGGACAACCCCTTATCTTAACATACTTAAGATTAGGAATCCTCCCCATCCATAACTTTTATGGAGTCTTGAAATGGATTTTGAGGTTACCCTTTCGTAGATATGTAGCCATTTCTAGGACATGACCCTAGAGGGATACTGGAATGTCAGTAAAATCATTATGGACCGCACCATGTCCAACAAGGTACGATTTTTCCTTTAGATACATCAATCAATTATTGCGTATCAGGATGTGTCCATTATGAGAAAACCATTTGAGATGATCAAGAAACTTATTGCACAAGTATTTATTCCTTGATCTAATCAAAGAATCTTAATACTTTGCCAATTTGTTTCACTTTTGAATTCTTTGAACCTTTCAAATAATTCACACTTGTATTCAAGCAAATATACACACATTCAACTCTTTGAATGATCATCTCCTTTTCTTATACTAGTTTGTTCAATTTGTAAAATTATTTTCATGTAAGTCAAGTATACAAAATTTATTAAGTAATATTCGATTCTATACAAAACATTATTATTATAAATAGAACAACAATTGTTCTAAATTATAATACCAAAGATTTCATTGTCCAACAATAAAATAGAAATAATATTTTTAACAAGAAGCTGGAATACAATAACAACTTATTGACTTAATAGATTTGCTCAGTAGGCATTGCTAAACTATAAGTTCCTATGGCTAAATCGTGAACCTTTGCTTCATTTTCCACACATAGGATTACTTATATTTGTTTAGCTTTCTATGCTTGGTCCTTCATAAATCTACATTTATGATAACCAAAGTCGGTATCCAATACCCAAGTAGAACCTTGACTTAAAGAAAATTTATTTCAATCATGAACAAATTTGTATTTTGTAAATCAAACTTCACTAAGCTTCTTTGGTTAACCTTTGCAAGATGCTTCTCGCAGATTTCTCCCAGTGTCGGGCTTATAGCAAGTGGAAGCAAACTCCTTTGCTATCCGTATCGATTTTGTTCTTATTATCCTTTGTTTATGTCTTTCTATTTACCTTCTTTGAATCGTTCTTCTTTTCGGAAGATCCTTTGGCCCCTACCAAGTAGAAGACATGGTCTTTCTTGGTTGGAAAGTGACTCTCAACATTTTTTCAATATGTTAAGCAAATCGCCAAAGGCGATATCTAGCTTATTCATATGAAAATTCACAACAATTATGAAAGGAGTAGGGAGTGAGTGCAAGATCAAATTTTGGCTCAACTCTCCATCCATGACAAAACCGGTTGTCCTAATTGATCAATTAAATTGATTATGTTAAGAACCTTTTATGCATCTTATAGTGCCATTGGCCATTCTAGATCGGAAGAGCTCCTTAGATATCTCGATATCTATCGGCCCTACTTTCCTCACCATCAACTACTTGATGTGCGGGAATATAGTAGGAGTATCCATAGTTTCAGGTCGTGTTTGAAGCTTGTTACTCATGGATACGAGCATGATGCATTGAGCTTAGTTGTGCATCATCTTGCCACTTTCTAAAAGTAGCAATCTCTTCCTCGAGGCATTATGCGCAACCATTGCGAGGATAGGCGTATTAAGGACATAAGATAGCTTTTTGACTATGAGAACTATTCTCAAATTCCTTAGCCAATCCGTTTAATTGATTCAGTTAATTTAGCATCTAATATGCTTGTGATGATAGTAATTTTAGACATTGTAAAATTCAGTAAATGAATTTGTAATTAACAACATTTTAACATACATTCTTTTATTAATTACCAAAATAAATTAGGTCTTGTTTTAAATTGGTATCTCCCACTATTTTCTTCAAACTATATTACCTCACTTATATAGTTCGGCAAAATCTAATTAAAGATTTGCTAGTGAGAATAAGGATCCCATTTCAAATGTATATAGCCTTGTGGTGACACAACAAACTATATATAAATAAATAGGTAGACAATTTTTGTCAATTACATCAACTATGCAACTCCTTGTATTTTGCCTCTTAGATTATTTTGATCAAGTGGTGGCACATCCGAATCAAAATTATCCAAGTTAAGTCCGACCTAGCACTCTATATATTCAAAAAAGAAAAATATCATCCTTGTGGTGACACAACAAAATAATATTGTTCAATTTTCTTTATAAGCATCAAATGTGATAAATTAACATCTTAAATACTTAATACTTGCCTTGTGGTGACACAACAAACTCATATTAAATATTTAATACTCTATTAATTTTATCATGCTAGAAAGGCGACGTTCGATATTCCAAATATCTTTGAGCGCTTAGGACTTAATATAAAAAATTGAGGGGTTTGTTATTAATTTGTCTCATCTTGTTTAATGGCATTTTACATATATATATAAAATACGCGTTATATTAATGAACATGCGAAGCATGTTTGCATAATATATAATATATATAGTATAATGCACATATAGAATACTATATTCTACGAATTGATTATGGACTTTTATTCTAGTTTGGTTCACTAGAGCCACCAAGTGAACCAAAAGGTCAAAGCTCCCCAGGGGTGCAAGAAATAATATTTAAATATAACTATTACATTTAAAACCGGGCTCCATTACAAAATGTGTCTTCAAGCGCTCCTTGCTCCTTGATCTCCAATTTTTCAAAATTAATTCTAACTATTCCTATTACAAAACTATTTAAAATAAATAGAAACCTTGATCGTGATCGAGGGAAATACATGGGAGAGAGATAGAATTTACATTAAGAAAAAAATTAGAGAAGGCAGGCACGCAGACCCCATTTAATAAAACTCATACATTCATGCATCCAACTAAAATAAAATCCAATCACATTTGGTCGATAATCCATAATCAATCCCATTTATTATCATACACATCATCATATGCATCGATAAATAACATTCATCTTATGAATAATAAACATTTAATATATATATTGATATCATTTAATGGGCAAATTTAGTTAGTATAAAATCTAATTTTGAATCAAAATAAACTCCTTTATTTTAATCCAAATTTAAATCAAAATAAAACTATTTTATTTTAATTTATCAATTTTGAATTAAAATAAACTATTTTATTTTAATCAAAATAATTTAATCAAAATAAACTCTATTATTTTAATTAATTATGGAATCCAATTCCATGTAATAAAAAATCTTTAATTAAAATAAACTCTTTTATTTTAATTAATTATGGAATCCAATTCCATGTAAAAAAATATTAATTAATTAAAGGAAACACGATTTTCTTTTTCCTATTCACAAATAAACTCCTTTATTTTGAATAATATGAAATCTTATTTCATATCTAAATAAACTCCTTTATTTAAGGAAATTAGGATTCTCTTTCATATTTCAACTCCAATTAGTTAGCATGGAATCCAATTCCAACTCTAATTAGTTAGCATGGAATCCAATTTCAACTCTAATTAGTTAGCATGGAATCCTAATTTTAAAATTAAAATAAACCTTTTTATTTTAAAATTAAAATAAACCTTTTATTTTAAAATTAAAATAATTTTTTTTTTATTTTAATTATAAAATTATTAAAATATATATATAATATATATTACGGTATATATAATATATAAATATTACATTAATATTAATATATATCACAATATATATTAATACATTACCGTAATTGCATGCTAAATATTTTCACGTGCTTCCCTTATCTGATTACCGAACCAGCAGTATGCTTAATCTTAAAATAAAAAGAAGCACGTGGCCATATTCCTGATCTGCCTCTCTTTCTTTTTTTCTTTTTTTTTTCAATTCGCATGATCCAATATATGATTACAAGATTCTCCCGTATGCATTATAAGCTCCTTGATAGAAATAATGTTAACGGTTTTTCAAAAAAAAAAAAATAGCGACGGTTTTTTTTTTTTTTTTTAATAAATTTTATACAATAAAATTATGCCCAAATAAATTGTTCTAAACACATATCAACATATATATTAAATTAAACCAATTAATAATTTGCATAAAGGTTTGACTCTGATGCCACTGTTAGGTTTGTAATATTCATGAAAGCAATCAAATTGCATAAATTAGCGGAAGCGTGTAAAATCAGAGTTTAAAAAATTTACAAACCATATACCCGGATCACCCTTTATGCACAATTATTAATTAAACGAAAAGATAAAGAATAAAATCATACCCTTGAAGATCGAGCTTCCTCAGGTACAAGTTCACCTCCAAATCCTTTCGCGTTCAACTTGAATCCACCGGGTTTGGTTCCTTCCTTTGATCAACGTTAGCCACCCATGTGTTTGGCCTCTAGAGGTGATCCACCAAGGAAAAATAAAGAATTCAAGAAGATGGTGTATTAGCTCAACCCTAGTTTTCTATCTCTATAGAAAAAGGGGTACTCTCCCAACAATTGGAATTATGTCGTATGTTGAAAAAGTCAACCACCCCACCACCCATAATAAGACTCCTCTTATTTATAGATGTGGGCAACCCACCTTAACAATTAAGGAATTGGGTTTTATTTAATTAATTAAATTCTTTTAATTAATTAGGCTCCCTAATCTTATTAGGGATAATTAATTAAACACTTTTAATTAATTTAACCTCCTAATCTTATTAGGAATAAATAAGAGTACTTATATTAAATTAATTCCTAAACTCTTTTAGAAATTAATATAATAATAAATGTAATAATATTAATAAGACTCCTCTTATTAATTTATATTTAATATTTCTAAAATATTAAATAATAAATATTAAGCTATTTAATTTATTCTATCACCATAGATTAAATTAAATATATTTAACTATATTATTACGATTATGCCATTAACTTCTTAAATAATTATTCTTCCTTTTATGGTGTGACCCTTTAGGTTCTCATATATTAAATAGGTTGTGAATAAATCAATTAGAACAATTCTAATCTTATTTAAATAAATAAATTAAATAATTAATTTATTTAAATAAATAATATTTATTCTCTGATAGGGATAAGCCTCCCTAGCGATCAGCGACTTTCCGAGATAATATAGATTTCAACATTAATCATTAAAGAACCTTTGAGTAAATAGTTCGTGAAACAATTCAATCCTTCCACCATCTGATGTCCCAATTAAATATAAGGCATTGGAATTCTTTGTCAAGTCTTATTTTATTTAATTATATGTATTTCGACTCTTAAATGCACAACTCAAATAATGCAAATTAGAAACTCCTTTCTAATTTCATTACGCTTGCCAAGGACTACTCTTTGGGTTGTCATTTATCGAATCACATAGTACATTTTCTTCTTTTATTAGAAGTGGTAGATTCTTTATTGATCATACATTATCTCCATGTACAACTTATTATACCCAAGCATACCCTTTGATATACCCTAAGGGTCTTAAGGAATAAGTCAAAGTATAACTCATCATACACAAGATACTATGATGATCTCAAGTCCAAGGATTACTTGTACTACTATCACTCTGAGGAATTCCTATTGACAGCAAATAAAACTCCATTAGGTATTCCTTAGCGAGCCACGTTCGAGTGAACTTATTCTCTAATAAGCACCTACATACTTGCTTTAGTGTCTCCACACAAATGATCGTGAGATCAATCATCCTCATCCAATGAGCAAGCAACGTATGTACCAATCTATCTGGATTCACTAATCCCCAATTTAGTAATCCAATGATTGGGAACTATTTTAGTTTTAAGCTTTCTAAGAATTTAAATCTCATTAGAATGATCATCATCATTATTCTAAAAGCATTGCTTAAAACTATGGGTTTATCACATATTATAAAACAGCATCATGTAGATAATTAAAAGCCTTTAATAAATTAATACTTTTTATTAATAAATGAATAAGATTGTTACAAAGTATATGCTTTATCATCAAACATGATTGGCTTGTGTGCATACTACTTTCAAGAAGTTTAAGAAACTAGCATTCATTTGAAATATGAATGAAGTTAGGAAACTTGTCTTACGCACAGCTACAGCTTATGTTGAACTGCTCATTCCAATCCCTATATAGCACATAAGGAAATAACACATACACCAATTAGTCATATACTTGACTTACGCATTGGTTTACTTAACTTTACTTCTTAGGGTTTGCGTTCTTGTAATCTAAGTTTACGCGACAAACTTTCTTTACCGTCTTACGGTGTTACGACATACGGAGATGTCTTAACTCATACGATCATCATCTTTGATGATTTACATTTTTATCTTCTTCTTATTACCCTTCTAGGACTCAGCACACATAGTGTCTCTGCTAGTAGTCTATATGGTACTCTGAGTGGTTTCCCACAAATAACCAACAAATAAGTTCCCGTCTCATCTACACTGTCTTTCACAGTGAGTTAGATCGGTTGCCTATTTCATATATACCTTCACTCTCTGAAGGAATTGTTTAGCCCAGCTCCCATATGTGAACCATCAAAGATTACGATTGTACCACGACCTAACTTTATCTTAACCTATCCGAACCATTAAACTATAATGTTTGCTAAGTCAATTTCTTATTCCTAATGACTTTCTGGCAACTAAATGTCATGCCTCAGGATTCATTCTTTTTCGTCTAAGTCATACAGTCTTTTGTATACTCAGAACGATTATTCAACATTAATTATATGCATTCATAGCGTTAAGCATTTCACGTTACCTTACTCATATCTTACAACGTCCAGTTCATTTGACTCGGAACGTTATCCAAGTTATAATTATTAACTCTGCTTCTTAACGTTATACGTACTATCTTCATTACCTTACGGTCAAACCATACACGGTGTGTAAGTTCTACCGGTTCAATATTCGCGTACACTCAACCCTCACGTCGGCTAAAGTGTTTAACGCTTACATTCATTCTAACATTCTCTATCTGACTTAAACTCGGACTTTCATTAATCTTGCTACCATTCATTACGGATTTCTTGATCATTCATATCTTATTTACTACCTTCATCAACGTTTAAGTCATACAACCAATGTATACTTAGAAGGTTCGTTTGACGCGAATACGATTCACAAGAATCGCTTACGTATTCAGCGTTCACGTTTCTCGTCTCTTAATCTCTCATTCAACCTTTACCTAAGGTTTTAATCACTTTCATTCCTTATCCATCACATGAACCCCACGTTCATTATTCTTTCTTAATGTCGAAGCCATATGGTTCGTTGTATGCTAAGACCGATCGTTCATCGCAATTGCATTGCGTTCATAGCGTCAATACGCTTTACACTTAACTCTCATTACGACATCATAACATCAAAATGTTATACATCATCCTCGTCACTCAACGTCTAAGGAATCACAATCACAGAAATCCCACACGTTCGTTTTATCGTGACTACAGTCCCCGGATATTGGTTACGTAATCTAGCATTTATATTCTTTGTCTTTTAATCCTGTTAAATCTTTTCTTTAAACCTTTACTAAAGGTTTAAATCACTTGTTTAAGTGTTACATTACTTGAACTAAATGTTCATTATTCTTTCTTACACATCCCCCAGGAATTGAGCAATTAAACTCTCTTCTTCAGGGTCTTTGCTTCACTTAAGCGTTGCTTGTTGGGTCCTTCCTTCGATCCTCATTTGACTGCGGCTTTGACTAAGATACCCAATTTCTCGGGTTGGCACTGCGGTGCCGCCTCCCAAGGCTTATCTGGCGCTGCGGTGCCAAGCATGAAACCTAGAAATTTTTCTAAGTCTTTGAACTGATTTGAGACGTTTACTTTACAATCTCATATCTTTTTTGTTATAACTCGGAACGAGGTCGTTCCAAAGTCATTCTCTTCCTTATCTTACGTACTTCAATTCCCCTCGGACAGAAATGTATTCTGAATCCGTTAACATGCCATTCAATTGGCTTAAATTCTATCCTTCGTTCGTTTTACGCTATTAACGTTCTTCGTCCGTTAGTCCGTAATTCGGTCATCCGAACTCGAAACTCATTCGTTCTTGAGTCCACGACTCACGTTTTCTACGTTCTCTTACATTCTTATGAAACCCTACTCATTTGGATTCATTTACATACTTTCTAATTCTCGTTCGTCTTTTACGAAATTTCATCATAACTTCGTTATAGTTAAGTTCAATCCGTTCTTCATGAACGTTTCTACCGTTTCTAACCAAGCAATAAGTAAATAACTTATACACGATGGTTTTAAACTTATCCATCAATAACAAACTATATTACGATGGTTTTAAATTTGTCCATCAACAACGTTCTTCGTGTGTTCTTCGCGTTCGTCGTTCATTCTTCATTTTTAATCCATACTTTGATTATGATTTCACTTTCCCTTGGAATTTGATGTTATAAAACACCATTCCTTACTAATTTCACCGAATCATTCATATGATTCATTCGGATCGCTCAAATTCATTATGAAACTTATACTTCCTTAAGAAATTTATAGACTAAACTTCTAATTCTTATTTCTTCGTTTTCTCATGATTTCAACCATATGAAATCATTCTTAACTTCTTTTACTTCTATTCTCATTAAACTATGTTTTTAACATAGAAATCTTAAAGAAAAATACTTAGAAGTTAGATTTTGGATTACCTTTATTCTTTAATTCTCTTTCGTTGGACAAAGTTTGCTCACGAGCTAGCTCTTCCTCTTCCTCTTCCTCTTCCTCTTCCTCTTCCTCTTCATCCGAACTCTCACTACAAAAAAATGGGGCTTCAGCAACAACCGATTTTTGTTGCTAAAGGTGCCAAATTTCATTGCTAAAGGGTTTTGGCAACGACTTTACTGTCGTTGCGTCTTTCGTTGCGCAATGAGCGTTGCTAATTGTTCATGACGAGCGTATTTTTTCGTTGCCAAAAGTAATACATTTTGCAACGAAATTTGGCTTTCGTACAGAGACATCGATCCTTTAGCAACAAAATATTTTGTTGCAGAATAATTAAAATGTCGTTGCTAAAAACCCCATTTCGTTGCAAAAGCCTACTAATTGGCAACGAAATGAACTCTTTTTTTTTGCAACGACCATACATTTTCGTTGTAATTGATACCATTTTACAACGACATTTTTTTGTTGCAGTAAATTATGAAAATTGTTGCCTAAGCTTGCTTTCGTTGCGGAATGTAAACTTTTTAGCAACGATTTTTCGTTGCTGATTATATTATTTGGCAACGACATTATGCTGAATCAACAACGAAAATGTTTGTTGATGGTTATTTTTCAATTGCAACGAAAGTCGTCGATTAGCAACGACATTATATGTTGTCATTTCTTTATATGTGCAACGAAAGTTTATATGATTTGCAACGATAAAAAATGTTGCCTTTTATTTTAGTATTAGCAACAATATCCTCTTCGTTGTTATTAGATTAATTTTTCGTTGCCAAATATAAAGTTTTTAATTCCATTAACAACGAAAATTTGTTGCTAAATGTATAAAAATGTGTTGCTATATTAAAACTTGTTCAATGATTTGGTAACGAATTATATTGTTGTCAAATCAAAATTTGACATTCTTTTTGTGTACCTGACTGGCTCAATGTCCCCATAGCAAATAATGACAAAAATACAAAAAACTAAAATATTATTAACTTAATAAAATCATCCACTACATAATCATTCATTATCTTTACAATTAAACATCGAAAGCTACCACAATTCTTCAATCAAAGTATATATCTACATATATAGAGAGAGTACAGTTCATAATTTCGTCCCTTGTCTTCTATAAACGTAGCATGAAAATTTGATACCCAATATTGTAAGGCAGGTCGTAGAAGCAGTCTTCCTGCACATATTTAAAAATAATAGCAAGTCAGAAAAATGAAGCAAATAGGTCACCAGAGGCACTTAGTGCTAAAATCAATACACAAAGACAATAGAGTTGCTACGTGGTACTAATGTACACCGTATTGCTCATAAGCAAAAAAAGACAAATAGGCAATCACAATATCATTTGCTACAAATCCAAATAGAAAAAGAACCTTCAGTGCGACTATATGATTGCTTTGTTACAAGAAAATTTTGAAATCCTAATCGGTTATTTCATGAATTAATTTCAGTAAGCATAGCGATAAACATATTTTCTGTTACAAGACTTGTAGATTATTATTATATGTTAACCTCAAGTCAGAATTCAGTCGCATTCAACAACCACAAGCATCACACAATCTTAAATAACAATGAAAAGATTTCTATATAGAAAGGACAACAATTATGAAAAAGTTGAGGCTATTAGTCAATGTGGAAAAACTTTTCTTGAGGCGACAAATTTCCATACAGTATATGCCCCAAAGATGCTAGCTATAATCACAGACATCATAGATTTATTTACCAAGAATTCAACATGTTGCAGCAAACATTAGAAAGACACATTTATTGATAACTTGAAAAATTTTAAGTGGTAAGAGCAGAACATACCCAAGTCAGCGAGATAAGTTCCTCCCCTTCATAATTGGGTCCTACAAGAATAGTCCCTGATGAAGAATAGTCCCCGAGAGTTGGTATGGTCACATCTTAAATGTCGACCATCTCTCATTTTGATCATGAAACCATCAGAACTGCTCTTCACCTCAACTATATTGAAAAACAGATGAAACACATAAATAGATTATATGCTATTTTGCATATACTTCATATGTTCTTTTATTATTTCCTTCTCCTTTCTTTTTCCTTCTCTTTCTAAATTCCGATATTTAAAATGATAGAAAAATTGTCGAATAAACCATTATAAGAAAGACGAGTGCAACAGGAA
Source organism: Panax quinquefolius (assembly GCA_020205615.1). Lineage (NCBI taxonomy): Eukaryota > Viridiplantae > Streptophyta > Magnoliopsida > Apiales > Araliaceae > Panax > Panax quinquefolius. The sequence goes on from CM035162.1 coordinate 84,578,971, forward strand.
AAACGAACAGATGTCAACAAATTAAGCAAACTAAAGATCTTTTAGAGTAAAATAGACATAACATTAATATATGAATGTTCATACATCCAAAAGTTACCCCACCTCCTAATTTTTTAATGATAGAGTTCAATACAATTAGAACTTAGAATACAAAAAAAATCCTATCTACTCTTCATAATAATGGGAAAAAATGGCCAGCCAAGATTCAAGGATATCGTGGCTGCCCAATGTAGCTGAAACTCATATCACAAATCAGGGAGTGATGTAAAATTTAAATACTGCTAAATGTAGTGTTGGACATTTAGGTGTTATTGTTTTCGACCAAAATAAAAAATGTTAATTCAAACAGGCATGTCAATTTGTGTGATTGCCTCAGAGACTTGAGCAAGTGGAAGATAGATTAAGTGATTAAACTTTTGATTTTTTTGGGCCAAAATATTACCTACAAAGTTATTTACAAATTTTTTATTTTTCAAAAAGATGAGATAAAAATGTAACCTACTAAATAGTGTGTTATTTCTTGGACTAGTTTAGTTGCAACTTTCTGGGCATGCTTAATTATTTTCTTTTAGACTTATAGTTACTCTGTACAAATTATCATTAATAAAAATAATATTAAGAAAACAAATTAAAATACATAGGGTCACATATTCCCTTATAACCCTTAATATAAAAAGGTCACTTTTACTTTGACATAGTATGAACTTATGTGTCAACAAATTAAGCAAACTAAAGATCTTCTAGAGTCAAATAGACATAACATTAATATATGAATGTTCATACATCCAAAAGTTACCCCACCTCCTAATTTTTTAATGATAAGAGTTCAATACAATTAGAACTTAGAATACAAAAAAAAAATCCTATCTACTCTTCATAATAATGGGAAAAAATGGCCAGACAAGATTCAAGGATATCGTGGCTGCCCAATGTAGCTGAAACTCATATCTCGAATCAGGGAGTGATCCAAACTCATTGAGTGAACTAAAAGAACTTATTGACTCAGATAGACATTTCATTTACGTAGCCACAGAGTTATTTTTACTACTAAAAATATGTGGAAATCAATCGTGTAAAATAAAGCATCAAAAGGGAATGCCAAACCAGTACACACGGACCATACAAAATTTATGCACAACAGCCCAGCAACCCCAAAACAGAAAAAGATCACAGCCCAAACATAAGAAACTATTTCAAGCTACAAGGCTGAACTCCACCACAAATCCACAAAAGACTCAACTGAATCCGAATATGATTCATTTATCCCGAAGTAGGAGGCTCAAGAATAATGAACTAATATTCTCAGAATATTATATCAATGTTCCATTTACTTATCAGATACACTTAAATGAGTTAATACCCAATTTCTCAAAACTAAAAGTCATACAACATACCATATGTTTTACCAGTTCATAGAGAGGGAGGATAAAGAATAAATGGTTTAGCCTATAATTGTTATTGTGATAACACTGTTACCTTGATGGGAGGTGATATGCTAGAGTGAATCAAAGCAAACCTTTAATAGAGCTCTGGTAAAAATAAATTTAGACTATTAAATTGAAAGCTGAGAAATTTACCATTTGAGCATTATTATTATTCACCGTATTGAACTTTATGAAAGTAGAGCGGATGTATTTGCTGCGGCATTCCTCTGTGATGAGCCATGAATTATTTCTGGCCTAAAGAAATTAAAAGAAAAAATAATTGTTTGACAATAGCTTAATATAATATAGAAATGTAAGAATATCTAAAACTGTAATACTGAATTATGAATGGAAATTGGTTAAATTCTAGTAAACCAAATAGATTGAAAATTCCTGCCTCCACATAAGTAGGAATCATAATAGACTGTAAACCTTATCATCTTCATTTATTCACCATCCTTGCCCATCTAGTTCGCTTACTAAAAACCCACAACTAATTCCTTCTTAATATATAAACAAGGAAACACCCCATTTATGGTTGGAAATATAAATTGCATATATACACACCTCTCTGTTTAGAGGAAGACTCACATAGTGTTCAGTGGGTACATTTAATCCCATATACAGAAAATTATTGAGAGAATACAAATCATCCCATAAAGAAGGAAACTGAAATTCCTGAGTTTGAAGTTTTATAGTTCATCGTATAAAGAAGGAAAATGAAAGAAAAACATTGACAGGTGGAGATGACAACCTCCATATACCTGGTACATAGATAACTCATAAGTTTGAACAGCCTCTTCAAATTTACAAAGGGAAGAGTCATTCCCTGCCAGTGTTACAGCTAGAATAGAAATTCCCTCGAGCTCAATTAACTCAAGCTGTCAGAATAAAGGCAAACAATAAACTAACCTTAGCAAATTTAGTGGTATTTAGTAGAATAATCAAAATAACTAATATTTAACTACATATTACATTTCATAGATCATCAATGACAACCCTTTTTTTGCCGAATTCAGAACTCAGCCTTGAGAAGAATAAATTGCGAATCAGATCAGAAAAAAATAGATCGACCATTGTAATCAAACCTAATTACTTCCACGTAAATGAAGAATCAAAAAATAAAATTTAAGCAGATGAAAATGTAATTACCTGAAGCTCGCGGTGCTCGCGGTGACGGTGACTGATAGAGCCGTAGAAGCTAAACTCTCCGATCGCAAAGAGCACAAAGCGGCGCTGAAACCCTAGAGAGGAACAGAGGGAGAGCGAGTTTTTTTAGAGAGAGAAGACGAGGATGTGAAGAAGGACTTGCATTACAAATAACAAATCTATATATATCCTTCTATTTTCTCTAATAATTATTTCTGCCAAACGATTAAGTAACGCCCAAACCACGCTAATTATCGTATGTCAACCATTAATCTACCCGTCAATTACGTTTATTTTTTATTATGAACCCACATAATTTGTTTCTCGCTTCAATATTGACGGCTTGGATCAGTTGATGAAGTGTCATGCGGGTGCAATTGGAATATGGTCAATAATAATGAAGTCAATGAATTATGAGTCTATCCTCATAAGTCAGTCCAAAAATAATACTCTATCCGTTTTTAATATAAATCGTTTTAAAATTATACATAATTATTAAAAAAATTGTATAACATTAAATATAATATCGATTATACATATTATCTTATATTAAAAAAAAATATTATTTATTAGGTGAAAAATAATGAGTAAACTAACGTTATATATATATATATATATATATATATATATATATATATATATATATATATGAGTTAGATTAAATTATGGCAATAGGTTGTTAGAGTCTTATTAAAAGAACCATCATCTCCATTGTTTTCCATCATTGATCAATATAATTAATGGTTGAGATTGAAAAAATAAAAAGTCTTACGCTTCTGAGTTGTAGCGACAGTAATTACACTCAAGACTTTTATTTTTTCAATCTCAGCCATTAATTATATTGATTAACGATAGAGATGATAGTTGTTGGAATAAGACTTCTAACAACCTGATACTCATAATTAGAACCCTATATATATACACTTTAAAATTTGTAATATTTATAAACTATAATTAAATTCAAAAGTTTACATTGAATATTTAATTCTTTTTTTCAAAATATTTAAAAATATTGGAGACTACAAAAATACTTTTTTTTTGTAAAGAGAAACATTTATATATATATATATATAGATGGTAGTAAAATTTATCTAATACATAAAAAAGAGATAATACACTTTTTGGTCACTGTACTGGGGTCCGATTTTTATTGTTGTTACCAAACCTTTTTTTTACAATAGAATAAATGTACTCTCAAAAATTACAAAACGATCATTATTTTTAATTTCCGTCCGAAAAAACGGACGGAATGCTGACTGTGCATATTTTTAATGCCAAAAATTAATTTTGAAGTCCAATGCAGTGCTCATTTGCTCTCTTTTTGGTGAATGCTATTATATTGTCTTAGAATCGAAGTTTCCTTTGTTTGTCGTGTTGAGTTCCTTTCTTGACATTTTGTATCGATCGATCATGGAATGCCCTAAGTATATGTATCTCTTTTCTTTTATATACATTTAAATTTAACAAAAATAAATTAAATAATATGGAACAACTTATAAGTACAATTTATTATTATTATTATTATTATTATTATTATTATTATTATTATTAGTAGTAGTAGTAGTAGTAGTAGTAGTAGTAGTACTACTACTACTACTACTACTACTACTATTATTATTATTATTATTATTATTATTATTATTATTATTCGATTATTGTTATTATTATTATTATTATTATTACTATTATTATTATTATTTGTTGTTGTTATTATTATTATTATTATTATTATTATTA